>OY744483.1:265717530-266917530 GCA_963556165.1 Tipula helvola
ATAAAAACTAAACTTTTATTAATTATACATTTGGACTAATAAAACATCGATATTTAATATTTTGAGACTTTATTTTAAATTAATCTAGATATATATACAATTTTATTCACCAATTTCTAATTTAAAATAATTTCTACTAAACTAATCCATCCGATATACCATTTTCATTTAAATGGGTATGGATGTAATAAATAATGTACGAACTCAGTAACGAGAAACTACAAAAAAAGATTAATTTTCTAAACACAATTTTAATTCAATTTGTTCATTCGCCAATATATCCAAAAGTATACGATACACGTACATACAATACACAATACATACAATACACATTGAAAATCGAAGGGTATTTTGGTACAATAGTGATTAATTTCCCATTTTCTCTATACCTATTATTAGTCAGTGCCCAACCTACCGGAGTCTACAACAACAAAAACGTCCATGTGTCATCATCAAAATGAAATATGTAAATACTCCATAAAACATAAAGCCTCATACTCTTGTAAAATACATAAAACAAAATTTCTAGTTATGAATTAATAATTTTTGACTATTACCAACTTATTTATTCTGTACCAAACACTGGAAACACAAATACACACACGAGTACACGTATGTGAAAAACTATAGAAAATCTGTTTTGATGATATGACGAGTAAATGCTGCGTAGAGGAGAGAAAACAATTTGCGTATGATTTATCCCCCTTTTTTTTGCTGTATTACATGCGATTTTTTGTTGTGCTGTTGTTAGATTTTCTACCTTCAAATTAATTATTGTTTTTGAATACACAATTTTTTTTTATCTCGTAAAATAGTACCCTCATTTATATTTTCCCTTATACATATATTCAAATTTTCATTTAAATTTTTAACTTTTTTATTTTCTACTTTTTTTTTTGGTTTTAATTTTTTATTTTGTGTTTAGATGGAAAACAGAGTGGAAAAAAATTTAAATAGAAGATTTTTCGATTTTTCTTTTTTTCATTTTTTTTTTACACAGAATTTTCTATATGTTTATCTATCTATTCCACTCTTACACGATGTGTAGGGTAGGTTTATATACGTACGATTGTTCGTAACAAACTTATTTACATTATCACGTTTCACGTTGCTATGACATTGTCTTTCCTCCAATTTTTGCTTTTCATTTTTTTGTTTTGTAGTTTGATAAAAAAATAAAAAACGGTACAAAACTAATCCTCTAAGACTTTTTTTTGTTTGGTACTTAACAAAAAAAAAACTGGTGGTTTTAAGTACTGCAGAAACAGACGCGAATTGGTATAGAAATATATTTCACGTTTAATGTCTTGGGATTTTTCAAGTGGAATCAATACTTTGTTTTGATTGTTGTAAACTTAAGCTTGGTTCATCGGTGTGATGTTTTCTACAGAATGCAGAAGTTTAGCTCACAAATTAACAGATTTAAAAAATTTCGGACATCTTCAACTTTTGAGAACCGCTGGTCAGCCAAATAAGACTGCATCGATCTAAACAAACAGTAGTCGGAAGGGGCCAAATCAAGATCACTTCCCTGGTTGCTCTTGCTTTGTGTGGACGGGCATTGGCATGAAGCAACATGATGTGTTCCATGGCCCGTGAATGGTCTTTGTTCTTCTAATGTATCAGTTTGATCAGGTTCAAGAAGTTTGTAATAAACGATTCCTTTCCAGTCCCATCAGACACACAATAACACTTTCTTGGCATGAATATTGGTTTTTATAACGGATGGAGATGGCTGACTTGGATCAACCCAAGTTTTTTTCCATTTAGGACTGTCGTATAGAATCCATTTTTAATCTCCTGTAATGATTTTGTGCAAAACATAATTTTTTGTTTTCTTCGGTTAGCTCAAGAAGAACCCATTTTCGCCATTGCATGCTATCGATTTGAAATTGCTACAAGAGTAACTCCTAACAGTTCAAGCAGCAACAGAATTATCTCCCCAAGCCGAATTAATCATTTCCGTAGCTTTAGCAGCATTTTTTTTCAAGTTTTGTTTTATACAAATGAAGTGTAATGGTCACTTTTAACCAGTTACAAGAAATCCTAGAGATGTCTAATATAAAAAATATAAAATATAAAATATAAAATATAAAATATAAAATATAAAATATAAAATATAAAATATAAAATATAAAATATAAAATATAAAATATAAAATATAAAATATAAAATATAAAATATAAAATATAAAATATAAAATATAAAATATAAAATATAAAATATAAAATATAAAATATAAAATATAAAATATAAAATATAAAATATAAAATATAAAATATAAAATATAAAATATAAAATATAAAATATAAAATATAAAATATAAAATATAAAATATAAAATATAAAATATAAAATATAAAATATAAAATATAAAATATAAAATATAAAATATAAAATATAAAATATAAATTATAAAATATAAAAATATAAAATATAAATTATAAAATATAAAATATAAAATATAAAATATAAAATATAAAATATAAAATATAAAATATAAAATATAAAATATAAAATATAAAATATAAAATATAAAATATAAAATATAAAATATAAAATATAAAATATAAAATATAAAATATAAAATATAAAATATAAAATATAAAATATAAAATATAAAATATAAAATATAAAATATAAAATATAAAATATAAAATATAAAATATAAAATATAAAATATAAAATATAAAATATAAAATATAAAATATAAAATATAAAATATAAAATATAAAATATAAAATATAAAATATAAAATGTAAAATATAAAATATAAAATATAAAACATAAAATATAAAATATAAAATATAAAATATAAAATATAAAATATAAAACATAAAATATAAAATATAAAATATAAAATATAAAATATAAAATATAAAATATAAAATATAAAATATAAAATATAAAATATAAAATATAAAATATAAAATATAAAATATAAAATATAAAATATAAAATATAAAATATAAAATATAAAATATAAAATATAAAATATAAAATATAAAATATAAAATATAAAATATAAAATATAAAATATAAAATATAAAATATAAAATATAAAATATAAAATATAAAATATAAAATATAAAATATAAAATATAAAATATAAAATATAAAATATAAAATATAAAATATAAAATATAAAATATAAAATATAAAATATAAAATATAAAATATAAAATATAAAATATAAAATATAAAATATAAAATATAAAATATAAAATATAAAATATAAAATATAAAATATAAAATATAAAATATAAAATATAAAATATAAAATATAAAATATAAAATATAAAATATAAAATATAAAATATAAAATATAAAATATAAAATATAAAATATAAAATATAAAATATAAAATATAAAATATAAAATATAAAATATAAAATATAAAATATAAAATATAAAATATAAAATATAAAATATAAAATATAAAATATAAAATATAAAATATAAAATATAAAATATAAAATATAAAATATAAAATATAAAATATAAAATATAAAATATAAAATATAAAATATAAAATATAAAATATAAAATATAAAATATAAAATATAAAATATAAAATATAAAATATAAAATATAAAATATAAAATATAAAATATAAAATATAAAATATAAAATATAAAATATAAAATATAAAATATAAAATATAAAATATAAAATATAAAATATAAAATATAAAATATAAAATATAAAATATAAAATATAAAATATAAAATATAAAATATAAAATATAAAATATAAAATATAAAATATAAAATATAAAATATAAAATATAAAATATAAAATATAAAATATAAAATATAAAATATAAAATATAAAATATAAAATATAAAATATAAAATATAAAATATAAAATATAAAATATAAAATATAAAATATAAAATATAAAATATAAAATATAAAATATAAAATATAAAATATAAAATATAAAATATAAAATATAAAATATAAAATATAAAATATAAAATATAAAATATAAAATATAAAATATAAAATATAAAATATAAAATATAAAATATAAAATATAAAATATAAAATATAAAATATAAAATATAAAATATAAAATATAAAATATAAAATATAAAATATAAAATATAAAATATAAAATATAAAATATAAAATATAAAATATAAAATATAAAATATAAAATATAAAATATAAAATATAAAATATAAAATATAAAATATAAAATATAAAATATAAAATATAAAATATAAAATATAAAATATAAAATATAAAATATAAAATATAAAATATAAAATATAAAATATAAAATATAAAATATAAAATATAAAATATAAAATATAAAATATAAAATATAAAATATAAAATATAAAATATAAAATATAAAATATAAAATATAAAATATAAAATATAAAATATAAAATATAAAATATAAAATATAAAATATAAAATATAAAATATAAAATATAAAATATAAAATATAAAATATAAAATATAAAATATAAAATATAAAATATAAAATATAAAATATAAAATATAAAATATAAAATATAAAATATAAAATATAAAATATAAAATATAAAATATAAAATATAAAATATAAAATATAAAATATAAAATATAAAATATAAAATATAAAATATAAAATATAAAATATAAAATATAAAATATAAAATATAAAATATAAAATATAAAATATAAAATATAAAATATAAAATATAAAATATAAAATATAAAATATAAAATATAAAATATAAAATATAAAATATAAAATATAAAATATAAAATATAAAATATAAAATATAAAATATAAAATATAAAATATAAAATATAAAATATAAAATATAAAATATAAAATATAAAATATAAAATATAAAATATAAAATATAAAATATAAAATATAAAATATAAAATATAAAATATAAAATATAAAATATAAAATATAAAATATAAAATATAAAATATAAAATATAAAATATAAAATATAAAATATAAAATATAAAATATAAAATATAAAATATAAAATATAAAATATAAAATATAAAATATAAAATATAAAATATAAAATATAAAATATAAAATATAAAATATAAAATATAAAATATAAAATATAAAATATAAAATATAAAATATAAAATATAAAATATAAAATATAAAATATAAAATATAAAATATAAAATATAAAATATAAAATATAAAATATAAAATATAAAATATAAAATATAAAATATAAAATATAAAATATAAAATATAAAATATAAAATATAAAATATAAAATATAAAATATAAAATATAAAATATAAAATATAAAATATAAAATATAAAATATAAAATATAAAATATAAAATATAAAATATAAAATATAAAATATAAAATATAAAATATAAAATATAAAATATAAAATATAAAATATAAAATATAAAATATAAAATATAAAATATAAAATATAAAATATAAAATATAAAATATAAAATATAAAATATAAAATATAAAATATAAAATATAAAATATAAAATATAAAATATAAAATATAAAATATAAAATATAAAATATAAAATATAAAATATAAAATATAAAATATAAAATATAAAATATAAAATATAAAATATAAAATATAAAATATAAAATATAAAATATAAAATATAAAATATAAAATATAAAATATAAAATATAAAATATAAAATATAAAATATAAAATATAAAATATAAAATATAAAATATAAAATATAAAATATAAAATATAAAATATAAAATATAAAATATAAAATATAAAATATAAAATATAAAATATAAAATATAAAATATAAAATATAAAATATAAAATATAAAATATAAAATATAAAATATAAAATATAAAATATAAAATATAAAATATAAAATATAAAATATAAAATATAAAATATAAAATATAAAATATAAAATATAAAATATAAAATATAAAATATAAAATATAAAATATAAAATATAAAATATAAAATATAAAATATAAAATATAAAATATAAAATATAAAATATAAAATATAAAATATAAAATATAAAATATAAAATATAAAATATAAAATATAAAATATAAAATATAAAATATAAAATATAAAATATAAAATATAAAATATAAAATATAAAATATAAAATATAAAATATAAAGTATAAAGTATAAAGTATAAAGTATAAAGTATAAAGTATAAAGTATAAAGTATAAAGTATAAAGTATAAAATATAAAATATAAAATAATATAAAATATTAAATAATAAAATATAAAATTTAAAATTTAAAATTTAAAATTTAAAATTTAAAATTTAAAATATAAAATATAAGATATAATTTTTGTGAGGCCTCGCTTAGTTAATTACCCCTGGCATTATAAATAAGATGTGGTCGGACGAATTAACCCGAAATATGGCAGCCTTTCTGTAAATTTGCTGAAGGAAGCTTTCAGGTAGCATAGGTAGTTTAGTTAAAATACTAAGCGGAACTTCTGCAAACACATTAATGTATTGTGTCAATTAGATGATATATTGGTTAAAAGAATGTTATTAAAATTAAATTAAGTTTATTAAATGTTTTTAATTAGTAATGTATATTAATTTTGTAGGCAAACGTCCAACATAGAAGAGAAGGAACCAACAAGCCCACTACTTACAATAAGATTAGGTAAATACAACTTGTTGATTATATGTCCGAATGTTTTGTACTTTTATTTTATTTAGCAACACTCTATAAAATAATGCTATTTTATCTAGATTAGCAATGTTGTCGATCGTATAATCGCTTATTATGTCTTTAAGTTTGGAATGCCATGACGCTTAAGTTTCAGTGTTGACATCATTTGATTCACCGGCGATTTGTTGGAATGGTATGCCATATCTCTGTTTAAAAGAGTCTAACCAGAACCACCCTGTGGATGCTTTAAAATCATTAACAGGAGGGATTTGATTTTTGGGCTACCTGTAAAGCCTTTTCTTTTAAAATTGGACCCGAGATAGGAACATTTTTAGCCCTTGCCGCACAAAACCATTCAAATGTTAATTCACTTATTTTTTCGTATTTGTATTGCTTTTTTTTTATTAACTTTTCGGATTCTCGCGATGACAGGTATCTTAGTTTAATGTCCTCATTATTTTTAATCGTGTCATGCACCTGTGTTTTGCCACATTTAAAATGAAGCGATATATCGGCTACTTTAGCTCCAGTATCTCTCATTTCAATTATTTTGTATTTTTGCACAAGCGATAAATTGTTTATTGATTTTTCTTAAATTAGTTTATTAATTCGTGGAATCTAGCCTCGTAAATTAATTAAATTTTTATTTGTTTCCAAATATAAAATTAAATTTTATTGATATTTCGGCATTCTTGCCATTTTCAAAATATACAATAAAGTTTTTAACATTTAAAAACATTATAAAAATTATTATGCATTATAAAAATATATAAATTGATTTAAAAAACTTTAAAAACACTTTAAAAAACATTTTAAGAAAATATTTTAAAAAATATTATCAAAAACGAAATTTGAAGTCAAGTACATACTCGTAGTCGTAGTTGTAAGAAGTTTTTTATATTTTTTGAAACAAATAAAAATTTAGTTAATTTAAGAGGCTAGATTCCACGAATTAAAAAAACCAATTTAATAAAATATTAACTAGCCGTTATATAAAATAATTTATGATTATTTGATTTTTCTTCATTGTAAAACTGCAATAAAACATGCACATTTTAAAATTGTTTAATTTGATTAAGTAGAATGAACTTACTCAACACATTAACCACTAATTATAAATTAATCACTCAATTTCAATCAATTATGTAATTACACAATTTGGTGATTCCCCAAATAAATTAATCCAAGATGTCAATTTGATGATTTCATGTATTCCAAACTAAAGCCTGAATTCCATAGTGAATAATAGTTTGTCAGTCAAAATAAAGTGAGATAAAAATATATAATCGGAGTTGTGTGAATGAAACACAAAACGAAGTCAGTCAAAATTTTATCTACAAAAAATGTGTGTCTGTATTAGTGGATCGCCATAATTATGGTTGAAAAGTATCAAATTGAGATCATTTCAACTAACACATCTGCATAAATATTGTGTACGATGAAAAATATTTCTCGCACACACTAATAATTTTAATAGCATGGCGATGTTTTTTTTTTTAATTTGTTGTTTTATGACGGAAAATCTTCGAAAAAAACAATTCTGATATGAGTATTAATAATAATTAATTTTTTAGATAATTTTGAGACAATTTTAGATAATTGTTGGTTATGTTTTTGTTTGCTGTCAAAACACTAATAAACAATAGTGTGGCATTGTTATGGTAAAGATTTTGTTAATTTTGTATTTTATGACGAATAATATTCGAAAATAATAATTCCGATATGAGTAAAAAAATTAATTAATTTTTTAGATTATTTTGAAACGTAAAATTAATCAAATTAACACTAATACCTAATTTTGTTTAATAATTTTTGGTTATGTTTTTGTTTGCTGTCAAAATGTGTCCATCAAATTTTGCTATAATAAAAACAATAACAAAACACTTTGTCTTTGTCACTCTGATGGATTATTTTTTTTTGTCTTTTTCCAACTTGAAGTCAGCTCAGTCAATTATTCACTATGGAATTCAGGCTTAAATAAGCACATAACAACTAAAGACAATACACACCAAATACAAATGTCATTTTTAATTTTTTGTTTCGTTTTTGGTGTTTCCATATCTTATTTTTTCATTAAACACAAAAAAAAACAGTTTACATTGCATTCCGTATAAACGTGTAGAATTCGATTCCGCCTAACACAAGTACCAAATGATGGAAACTCTATTTTTCGTACCAAACAGTTGTTCCGGCTTCCGGGTTTGAGAAGTTTTCGGTACATACAAGTTCAGTTTAGAATATCATAAAATTTCATTCTGGGGAGAAAAATTCCGTGTAAAAGAATTTTCCGGCACATCAAAGTTCCGGCTTTGACAAGTTTCACTGTACTAGTACTAGCAACAGCAGTAAATTTTTCCTTTTCAAAATATTTTTAAACAATTGTCCGCCTTTTTCCAGAATATGTCCTGGCCCTTTCCCAGAATATATTACTAGAAAGAGCAGTATGTCCCCCCTTTTTCAAAATATTTTTAAAAAACTTCTCTCAATTTGTTTCCAGAATATGTATCGGCTCTTTTCCATAATATAATACTAGAAAGAGCAGAAAATTACCCCAGAATAGCTGTCCGAAAACTTCACCAAAATCGTCAGAAAGAAACTTTTAACGTTGCGCTTTGACATCACCTTTTCTGGGAATCTGTTTTTGGGATGGCATCTGCATGGCTTGAGCATTTCCACTGACGTAAAAATCAAAACGTATTTAATCCATTGTTATGAAAACCATGTACATATGTTGTATATTATGTACTAGCGCGTAATGGCCTAAAATAACAAAAATTTATAAATTCTGTAAAGGGCTGCTTTCTTCTAGTTACATAATAAGGTAAAATGGAAAGTATTCTGGAAAAGGGGATGTCTTCTGGAAAACGGAGGGAAGGGCTTTCTTAAAAAATATTTTGGGAAAAGGAAATTTACTGCTCCTTCCAGTATAATAATATATTCTGGCATAGAGCCGGGACATATTCTAAAAAAAAACGGGGAAATTCTTAAAAAAAATTTGGAAAAGGGTGGAATTTTCTGCTCTTTCTAGTATTATATTCTGGAAAAGAGCCGAGGTATACTCTGGAAAAAAAAAAAAAAATTGGGAAAAATTCTTTAAAAATATTTTGGAAAATGCGGACTGACTTTACTGCTGTTTCTAGTAATATATTCTGGAAAAGAGTTTGATCACATTCTGGAAAAAACGGAGGAAATTTCTATAAAAATATTTTGGAAAATTTACTAATCCTTTTAATATTATATTATGGAAAAGAGCCGAGACATATTCTGAAAAAAATTTTGAGAAATTATTTAAAATTATTTTGGAAAAAGGGAAAATTTACTGTAGGGATAACTATTGGTTAGGCACACTAGTTGAAATACTCTCCAGACATTACAATTTAAAGGTTGAATTTATACAAATTATTAAATTTTATATGGGCCTTTGATCCAAACGAATTTTCCGAGCTCCCCACAAAAACTTGCTCTGATAATTTTTCTGGGAATAACTGTTAGCTAGACTCACTAATTCACTAATTGAAATTCTTTCCAGATATGTCACTTTAATCAACCATTAACCATCTATTTATACAAATTTTTACATTTTATATTGGCTTTTGATGCAAATGAATTTTCCCGGGCTCCCCTCAGGAAACTTGACCTGATAATTTTTGCAGGAATAACTGTTGGCTATTCACACTAACTGAACTACTTTCCAGATATAACACTTTAAAAGTTAAATTTATACAAATTTTATTTTATATGGGTCTTTCATTTAAACGAATTTTCCCGGGCTCCCCATAAGAAACGTGCCATGATAATATTTCTAGGAGTAACTATTGGCTATGCTCACTAACTGAAATTAATTCCAGGCATGACACTTTAAAGGTTGAATTTATACAGATTTTTAACTTTTATTTGGGCGTTTGATTCAAACGAGTTTTTCCAGGCTCCCCGCATGAAACTTACTCTGATAATCTTTCCGGGATAACTGTTAGTAAGACTCACTAATTGAACTACTTTCGAGATTTGACACTTTATAGGTTGAATTTATGCAAATTTTTACATTTTATGTGGGACTTTCATTCAAACGAATTTTCCCGAGCTCCCCATATAAAACTGGTCCTGATAATTTTTCTGGGGGTGAATGTAAGCTATGTACACTGATTGAAATTCTTTCCAGATATGCCACTTTAAAGGTTGAATTTATACAAATGTTTTCGTTTTATATGTGCCATTATTCAAACGAATCTTCCAGGGCACCCCACATGAAACATGTCTTGATAATTTTTCTGGGGATAACTGTTGGCTATGGACTAATTGAACCACTTTCCAGACATGACAAGACACTATCTGCGGTATTTTTACTTTTGGCTAACTTTAACAGTATACCAATGTGCCTATAAAAACCAACGTTTTGAATGAAGGTGACTCCTAGATTAGTAATCTTTTATACTCTTTGAACTACATTGTCATTGATGTTGTATGTAGTTATTATCGGATTCCTTTTACGATGACAAGACATAATTTTACACTTCTTGATATTTAAGTGTAATGGGTTTTGGTCGCACCACTCACTAAGTCTATTGATGCCATCTTGCAGTTTGTCAGTATCCCAAATTTGTTCAATCGTACAATACATTTTTCGTCATCAGCAAATATGAGAAGATTTGAGTTTTTTATGATCTTGGTTACCCGATCAATGAAAACAACATAAATTCAGGGTCCAATATGCACTCAGGGTCCTAGATGCACACAGGCTCCTATATACACTCGATGTCACTTTGATAACGTTAGATTTTTTATTGCCAATTATTGCATATTGTAGACGGTTTGTTAAGTATGACTTGAACCAATTAATGTATTCTAATGAAAATCTCCTCATGTGCGTGCGTAATGTATGAATGATTAGCCAATTACATACATGCACGCCACACGCTACAAAATGGAAAATAACATAAAATTATCTTTGGCACAAAGTTGTTTTGTGAAATAACTCTGAAATTGAGATTCAAAATGTTAAAGAGGTGAAAAAACAAAGTTTAAAAATACTTTTACTTGCAGTTAAAGCGTCAGAAAATTCTGTCAGTTTGAAAGGATGGCTACATAATAGTTGAGCTTTTTCGAAGAAATTCGAAGTTAAGATTCGTTCTGGATTCAGAATAGAAGCTTTTGAAGACAATAATGATCCACTCTCCTAATACTCTCCACCTAAACATAAAGTTATACTAAATCAATTGGGTTACAAAAAATGTGGATAAAGTGGTCAAATAACTGAAAAATTGATAGTTATGGGTACACTTCTTTTCTTCGGTTTGGCTTGAAAAAAAAAATTAAAAACGAAACTGCGCGCTGAAAAAACCGTACCAATTGATTTGCTTTAAGAGCTTTATTTTGAAGCAAACAACTACAGTAGTTCAGCCCTGTTCTTTTTTTTTTAAATAATGATAGAATTTTTTTTTTTGTCTTTTGCCGAACGCACATTTGTATCTCCACTAATCCAACTTCAAAAAACTTAATTCGTCCTTATTTTTTCCACCCATATTTTCGTTTCCTCCAAATATTTCCTTTAAATTTTTAATGAAAAAGCGAAAATAAAATAAAAAAAAAATTCTCTACAGTTTTGTTTTTCTTTCAGTTTTTTATGCGCCTAAAAAAATGTTCTTCACATTTCCCTCAACAACTAAATTTAAAAAAAAAACGCAAAAGAAAAAAAAAATCAACAAAACTTTGTTGCTATTAATTTTCCTTTATAATTTTTTTTTTATAATTTGGTACATTCGTTCGTTTTTGCTTTTGTGTAAAACTGTTTTAGTATGTTTAAAACTGAAAATCAAAAAAAAAAAAAAAAATAGGAAAGAAAAGAAAAATCGGAAAAATGATTTCAAATGGGGTGTGAGGATGTAAATTTTTTGTGTATATTATTCGCTAAAAAAAAAAAAAGTTGTATGCCTGGGTATATTAAAAGAAAGGTAGGCAAAATAAAAAACTAAAGAATAGAGGATGTGAAAATAGAAAAAAAATATACATGCGGGGTGGATAGGTTTGGAATTGAATTGAGGGTTGTGTGCGCGTTGATTATACAAGACTCAGATTCTGATAGTAACTAAGTTTTAATGTTTTGTTGGTTTTTTGTGATGAACAAAAAATAAAAATAAAAGAGAATAAAAATTTTTTATAAAATTAAAATTAAGAAAAAGAACGAAATCATAAAAAATTTAAGATTATAACGAAAGAAAATTTTTTAAGTTTTGTTTGGAAAATTTTTAAACAAAAAGTTTGGTTTTCTGCTGCTTTTTTATGATTATGACAAGTTTTTTGGTTGCGCTCGCTTTTATTATTATTATTATTATATATATTTTTTGTTAGGGTAATATAAATTTTTTATCAGATTTTATGTTAGAATTGAATAATGCTGGAATACATTTTAATTGTTGAAGAAATTTGCTTTCCAATGATAGCTGATATATTATTAACAATTAAAAAGCTGTGCTTAATACACATACATATAACTAAGAGATATTTAAGAGACATTATAGAGAAAATTGTTTTAGAAGTGAATAGAATTTTCATGTATGAATTATTCAAAGACTAAATGCCATTAGAACAGATTTTGAATAAACTACTAGTATTAGTTCAACTACGTTTGAATTTAAAAATATTTTAAACTGTGTTGGCCCACACAATACAAATCCTTTTCAGAAATGTATGTTTCTCCTACTCTAATTTATTATCATACTTTTCCAAAAATATGACTAAAAAAGGTTGTGGAAAAAGAATAACTTTTGAACCACTGAAGCTAAAATCTGCAAATACACAAACCAGGTACAAAATCTTTTCAAACTGTTTGGGAAAATTTGTCCATAAAATATGTAAACTCCTAAATTATACAAATTAAAATAAGCATCAAAATTATAAACAGATTTTTTCGCACAAAAGTTTAATAGGGGAGATCAGGACTCGACGTGGTCATGCTATGTTCTTTAATACACTTTCCATCTCTTTCCGTTCTAAATAACCTCTACGCAATTCAGAACTGTGTTTTGAGTCATTTTTCACCATCTGGTTGAAAAATGAATCCATTTCCAAGTAATCTTAGCACAGAAGGAATTGGTATATTACTTTAGAATCAGTTTATACTGTCTTTTTGCATAATTCCTTTGATTTGAACCAAATTTACAATTCTATGGCCCGAGAAGTAACCCCAGACCATAACGGAACCACCACCATGCTTGCCAGTTGACGCCACACAATCTTGCATCATCTTTTCTTCGGATGTTCGTCAAACTTTTTTAAATTTTTCTTCTTGCCAATCACGATGGATATGGGCCGTATGGTAACGCAACCAAACAAATTAGCGTCCCCTAATTGCCTTTTTACTGTAGTCAATGATACAGGTTTCGATCGAGTTTTGTTTACTTTGGCGCTGTTAGGCATCTATTACATTTGCTGGTTACAACATTGAACTTGTTCGCAAAAGACGTGATGATTCTCGGCCTTCCTGAATTTGGACGATCTCGATTATAGTTTCTCTGTATCGAATAATTGCTTGATGAATACAAGGTTTTGATAGTTTAGGTTAAAAGGCAATCACATGTTCGGCTTTGTCTTCCTTATGTAAAACAATCATTGCAGATCGTGTTTGGATATTGATTTTGCGTATTTTTCCGGATTTTGCTTTTTGTATACTTCGCGATACCATAAGTTACAAGTGGACTTAAACTTTTGGTCGGGAGTGTATTTGAAGTGAAAATTACGTGGATTTGTTGCCACGGAGCCTTAAAACCTCACCGTAATATCTCTAATAAACCGCACAATTTCCTCGCACACAAATTTCGGGGTCTGCCTTTTATCAATTATCGCTACGGTTTTCTGTGAGGCTTAATGATTTTTATAAGATATGTGATGTGTATACAAATTCCACAATCACGAGGATTTTGGTATTCAAGTTCTTATTCTACGGAATCTCAGATCGTAAACCTTGATCTGCGGGATAAAAATCATGGTTAAAATTGAGACCTTTTATGAAGTAACAACATTTTTAAATCAGAGGTCGATATCCGAAGAAAACTCTCGGAAATATAGGGGCTAAATTTAAAGCTAGAACTATAGAATCTATCTATGAAAATTTGCGTAATTGAATATTGAAAATGCAAGAATTTAATATGTAATTTTAAATCGTTACTTGTACTTTAATTTAATTTCAAATTTCAAATGACAGCTGGTCAAATTTGGCTTCAACAATTTCAATTTGGTTAAATTGTACATCAGGCCAGTGTTGAGAACTCCAAATTGAAAATTCCAGGATTATAATGCCTAGTTTTTTGTAGGGAATCCAATCCAATACCAATTTTGGGTAAAACGGCTGATTAGCGAAATGTTAATTTTTGGAATACTTACCGAAAATTTCTGTGACTATCTTCAGACAAAATGCATATTAATTATTTTATTAATAAGTTTTATAAATTTATTGAAATTACCTTGCTTTAACATATACAAATGTCATATTCGTCAATGGTGTCATTCTAATTTGCAGAGTAAAAATATTTTGATTGATTTGCAAATCTATCCAAATCCATCAAATCTAAAGAGAATTCAATTGATCCCATAATTTTATCATGAAAGTTGGCAGAAAGTAGGTAGCAGGTTTAGGGACTAAAACCTTGTACTATTCAACGCAACAGAATGGACTAGAATTATTATAAAATGAGTAGCAGTTTTGTTTAAAGTAAACAATGACGAGGAATGTTTTTAGTTAGCCTGTCAACACTTGTTAACTATAAAACTAACTTCCGTGGAATCGAAAGTGCCCTTTCGACCGTAGAGCAGTTTTGCACAAAATATAAATTTTGGCTTATATGAAATTTTGTAATCATAACTATTTATAAGCTTTAAACAAAGCTCAAATCGACCATATGTATAAAATTTAAATTGAACGTTTATCTTTAGTTCTAGCGTATGCAGACCTCAATAAAATAATGAGGTCATTCAGATTCCTAAAAATTAGGAATCAAAGTGTGTGTCAAATTACTAATACAAACAATGAAAAAATTGTGCTTTCAATTCTGACAAATTATGTGCTCACTAAGAATTTATAAGGGAAGTAGAAAATTTAAAGCCAAAGCTTTCAAATTGGTTGATTACATAGCAAATTGGTAGTTGAAAAAAGTTAAAAAAAAATTTGGATATCTTTGAATTTTGTACATAGGAAAATAATTTTTTTTTTAATGTTTCATGTTTTCCAGAATTTAGTTCTATAATTCAGAAGAATATCCAAATCCAAATTTGGTTCGAAATACCTAAGTAAGTAAAAATAATTTGACACACAAATTAAAAACGAACCTAATTCGGATCAAATATTGAGGTTCAGTTGTGATCAAATTAGAGAGACGTGTAAAAATTGAATTTTGACAAATTTACAAATTTGTAAGCTCAAAAATCTGTCGCTTTAACTTTAGTTTAGTCATTTCGGTATCTGTTCTGCTTCACTCTTAAGTCCATCTAAAATATTTAGATTTGGAGTTTTTAGAGCTACATCTATTTTTTAACAGTTCCATATATAGAATCCTCTCATGTTTTTTAAAACGAAGCTTAACAATATTTTGGAATTCTATAATTTTTGCGTATAGGAATTTTTTACATGAACATCGGATGAAGCTGAAAGAATATTTTGGGTTGGTAGAACATTTTTTAAATTGGCGCGACACAGATATGAGACATCTGAGACCCTTGAACAAGAATGCTGAAAGTGCTAAGCTGTAAATTCATTATTAGCCGCATTTCTTGACACATAGTGATCCGGAACAGATCAAAGTTTACATTGAAATGCGGCTATTATTATTCTAGATTCCATACAAACAAGTCTGATGAACGTTGCTAAACTAGACGACAGAACTAAATAATTCGCAAATCAAATACACACGTACATCGTACTTATTCACTTAAACAACCGAAACCAATTGTTATGGAGTTCACTTCTAAATTCATCAGAAACAACTTTCTGGAATGTTTTAAGATTGCATGCAAAAAACTGTAAAATATATGCTAAAGATTTTTCTGCTACTACTACTAATTCACAAATTGCCGAGCATATTTCTTCCTGGAAAAAAAAATTATGATCTGAGTACAAACTATTGAACAAGGAGTGCCCATGAAGTTTCTGACAAAAAATAAAAACGTATACGTATACGATTCCAATAAGAATAAAATAAAAAATTAAAAAAACTTATAGGATTCTCATTAAAATGTAAATGTATTAGTAATTTCAACAAAACCTTCGAGTACTTTCTATTGCCGGCCAAATAACAAGCAATCGTGCAGATTTGGGTAAAGTTCGGCTATATAGGTCATATAAGCCAAGGTATGGAGCACTTTATCCAGAGGAAGTTGTTTCCAAACGGAGGATTTGCAATCTGGTTATTGGCAGTTTTCCACTTAAAATATTGAGTATTTTATATTGAGGGCCCATTAACAAGTACTCCCAGAGATGTGGGCAAGATTCGGCTATATAGGTCATATAATCTAAGGTATGGAGCACATTATCCAGAAGAAGTTGTTTCCAAACGGAGGAATTGGAATCTGGTTATTGGCAGTTTTCCACTTAAAATATTGAGTATTTTATATTTAGAGCCCATTAACAAGCACTCCCAGAGATTTGGTCAAGATTCGGCTATGTAGGTTATATAAGCCAAGGTATGGAGCACTTTATCCAGAAGAAGTTGTTTCCAAACGGAGGATTTGGAATATGGTTATTGGCCGTTTTCCGCTTAAAATATTGAGTATTTTATATTGAGGGCCCATTAACAAGCACTCCCAGAGATTTGGGTAAGGTTCGGCTATATAGGTCATATAAGCCAAGGTATGGAGCACTTTATCCAGAAGAAGTCGTTTCCAAACGGAGGATTTGGAATCTGGTTATTGGCAGTTTTCGACTTAAAATATTGAGTATTTTATATTGGGGGCCCATTAACAAGCACTTCCAGAGATTTGGGCAAGGTTCGGCTATATAGGTCATATAAGCCAAGGTATGGAGCACTTTATCCAGAAGAAGTCGTTTCCAAACGGAGGATTTGGAATCTGGTTATTGGCAGTTTTCCACTTAAAATATTGAGTATTTTATATTGAGGGCCCATTAACAAGCACTCCCAGAAATTTGGGCAAGGTTCGGCTATATAGGTCATATAAGCCAAGGTATGGAGCACTTTATCCAGAAGAAGTCGTTTCCAAACGGAGGATTTGGAATCTGGTTATTGGCCGTTTTCCGCTTAAAATATAGAGTATTTTATATTGGGGACCCATTAACAAGCACTCCCAGAGATTTGAGCAAGATTCGGCTATATAGGTCATATAAGCCAAGGTATGGAGCACATTATCCAGAAGAAGTTGTTTCCAAACGGAGGATTTGGAATCTGGTTATTGGCCGTTTCCCACTTAAAATATTGAGTATTTTATATTGAGGGCCCATTAACAAGCACTCCCAGAAATTTGGGCAAGGTTCGGCTATATAGGTCATATAAGCCAAGGTATGGAGCACATTATCCAGAAGAAGTTTTTTCCAAACGGAGGATTTGGAATCTGGTTATTGGCAGTTTTCCACTTAAAATATTGAGTATTTTATGTTGAGGGCCCATTAACAAGCACTTCCAGAGATTTGGGCAAGGTTCGGCTATATAGGTCATATAAGCCAAGGTATGGAGTACTTTATCCAGAAGAAGTTTTTTCCAAACGGAGGATTTGGAATCTGGTTATTGGCAGTTTTCCACTTAAAATATTGAGTATTTTATGTTGAGGGCCCATTAACAAGCACTCCCAGAGATTTGGGCAAGGTTCGGCTATATAGGTCATATAAGCCAAGGTATGGAGTACTTTATCCAGAAGAAGTCGTTTCTAAACGGAGGATTTGGAATCTGGTTATTGGCAGTTTACCACTTAAAATATTGAGTATTTTATATTGGGGACCCATTAACAAGCACTTCCAGAGATTTGGGCAAGGTTCGGTTATATAGGTTATATAAGCCAATGTATGGAGCACTTTATCCAAAAGAAGTTGTTTTCAAACGGAGGATTTGGAATCTGGTTATTGGCCGTTTTCCGCTTAAAATATTGAGTATTTTATATTGAGGGCCCATTAACAAGCACTCCCAGAGATTTGGGCAAGATTCGGCTATATAGGTTATATAAGCCAAGGTATGGAGCACATTATCCAGAAGAAGTTTTTTCCAAACGGAGGATTTGGAATCTGGTTATTGGCAGTTTTCCACTTAAAATATTGAGTATTTTATATTGAGGGCCCATTAACAAGCACTCCCAGAGAAACAAAGAACGGATCCTGGTTTGGTGATCCGTATCGGAGGGTGCAAGGAACTCTGAAAGGTGAATAAATATTTTGCAAGTGTAGAGGTTTTAGCCAGTGACGATAGGTCCCTGGCAATGAACATATTTTACTAGCTTCTAATTTGTATGTCTTCTAGACTTCTGGTTGTCCATAATAATAGAAGACCTGGCTCATCATCTAAACCGACGAAGGATTTGATTTATCGTACAAATATTGGCATTTGCTCAAGAACAATCAAGGAGATTTGGGCAAGTTTCGGCTTCATGAATGACTTAATTTGTTTTCCCATGAAGTTTCATAATTTTTGCACCACCAATGATGAACAGCTCCTTACCAACGATGAACAGTTCCCACACTTATACGTATAAAGAAAAAAGTACCTAGCTAAAAATCAAAAATGCAAATTTAAGTTTAGAATTTTTTTATTTAATACACATTTTTTTGATAATTTGGTGTTGCTGATTTTTATTCCTCCGATGTACTTGAAGTTGCTGTCCTCGTATGTATAGTGTAGTACTAATGCTGTGATACATAGATTAGGGTGTGTGGGTTCACAGTTGCTGTTGATTTTTCCATTGATCCAGATTTTAATAAATCATTATATAAATGCCACAAATCATTCGGTCGTTTTACGTAGCACATGTAGTGTCCGATTGCTCCAACCGTTAGAGGAAAAATTTATTTGAAGTTACTATTTCCGAAAGATTGTAAGAGAACTTAATCCAGTTTCGAAATTACACGAATTAATTAATTAATTAATTCAAAATTAGAGTAAACAAATTGTTAATGGTTAGAGGAAAAATGTAATTTATTACGCCTTTCAAATGGAGTGTTTCGTTTAAAATTGTGATTGAATTTTGTATATCACAAAGCCTTATGTCAAATTTGGTTTCGACGTCGTACGGCTGTACATCAACAAACAAAATTTTATTTTGGATGATAATTTTATTAATTGTCATTTGTTCTTTACACACACAACATTTTGATTTTGGATATTTCATTTTTGCTGTTAATTTTTGCCCTCAATATAAAATACTCAATATTTTAAGTGGAAAACTGCCAATAACAAGATTCCAAATCGTCCGTTTGGAAACAACTTCTTCTGGATAATGTACTCCAAACCTTGGCTTATATGACCTATATAGCCGAATCTGGCCCAAATCTCTGGGAGTGGTTTTAAATGGGCCCTCAATATAAAATACTCAATATTATAAGTGGAAAACTGCCATTAAAAAGATTGCAAATCCTCCGTTTGGAAACGACTTCTTCTGGATAAAGTGCTCCATACCTTGGCTTATATGACCTATATAGCCGAACCTTGCCCAAATCTCTGGGAGTGCTTGTTAATGGGCTCTAAATATAAAATACTCAATATTTTAAGTGGAAAACTGCCAATAACCAGATTGCAAATCCTCCGTTTGGAAACAACTTCTTCTGGATAAAGTGCTCCATACCTTGGCTTATATGACCTATATAGCCGAACCTTGCCCAAATCTCTGGGAGTGCTTGTTAATGGGCCCTCAATATAAAATACTCAATATTTTAAGTGGAAAACTGCCAATAACCAGATTCCAAATCCTCCGTTTGGAAACAACTTCTTTTGGATTATGTGCTCCATACCTTGGCTTATATGACCTATATAGCCGAATCTGGCCCAAATCTCTGGGAGTGGTTGTAAATGGGCCCTCAATATAAAATACTCAATATTATAAGTGGAAAACTGCCATTAAAAAGATTGCAAATCCTCCGTTTGGAAACGACTTCTTCTGGATAAAGTGCTCCATACCTTGGCTTATATGACCTATATAGCCGAATCTTGCCCAAATCTCTGGGAGTGCTTGTTAATGGGCTCTAAATATAAAATACTCAATATTTTAAGTGGAAAACTGCCAATAACCAGATTGCAAATCCTCCGTTTGGAAACAACTTCTTCTGGATAAAGTGCTCCATACCTTGGCTTATATGACCTATATAGCCGAACCTTGCCCAAATCTCTGGAAGTGCTTGTTAATGGGCCCCCAATATAAAATACTCAAAATTTTAAGTGGAAAACTGCCAATAACCAGATTCCAAATCCTCCGTTTGGAAACAACTTCTTTTGGATTATGTGCTCCATACCTTGGCTTATATGACCTATATAGCCGAATCTGGCCCAAATCTCTGGGAGTGGTTGTAAATGGGCCCTCAATATAAAATACTCAATATTATAAGTGGAAAACTGCCATTAAAAAGATTGCAAATCCTCCGTTTGGAAACGACTTCTTCTGGATAAAGTGCTCCATACCTTGGCTTATATGACCTATATAGCCGAACCTTGCCCAAATCTCTGGGAGTGCTTGTTAATGGGCGCTCAATATAACATACCCAATATTTTAAGTGGAAAACTGCTAATAACCAGATTCCAAATCCTCCGTTTGGAAACAACTTCTTCTGGATAATGTGCTCCATACCTTGGCTTATATGACCTATATAGCCGAACCTTGCCCAAATCTCTGGGAGTGCTTGTTAATGGGCTCTAAATATAAAATACTCAATATTTTAAGTGGAAAACTGCCAATAACCAGATTGCAAATCCTCCGTTTGGAAACAACTTCTTCTGGATAAAGTGCTCCATACCTTGGCTTATATGACCTATATAGCCGAACCTTGCCCAAATCTCTGGAAGTGCTTGTTAATGGGCCCCCAATATAAAATACTCAAAATTTTAAGTGGAAAACTGCCAATAACCAGATTCCAAATCCTCCGTTTTGAAGCGACTTCTTCTGGATAATGTGCTCCATAGCTTGGCTTATATGACCTATATAGCCGAATCTTGCCCAAATCTCTGGAAGTGCTTGTTAATGGACTCTAAATATAAAATACTCAATATTTTAAGTGGGGAACTGCTACTAGCAAGAATCCAAATCCTAGGTCATATAAGCTAAGGTATGGAGTACATTATCCAGGAAAAGTTCTTTCCAAACGGAGGATTTGGAATCTTGTCAATGGCAGTTTTCTACCTAAACTATTGAGTAGGTTTTAATTTTTTGTTAAAAGCCTAACGGAAAGAAATCACTCATTTCATTCCAATAAGAATTTTGTTTTGAGCATTTCTAATACATACATATTTTTTGTTATTTGTTATTTTTTGTCAGAAACTTCACGTCGGTAACAAGGACCACAATTTTAAACATGTTTGTGTAAAATTCGGCAAATTTACTACAAGTTTGATGACGACATCATGCCTGTAAAAATTGGTTCATTTTATGAAATAAATTCATTAAGGAAAAATCTTGATTGCGGGCCGAACGGTATAGTAGATAATATTTGAAGTTTTTGTTTGATTATTTATTTCTTTTTATGAATTTATTAATTCTTATAGTTTTCTTTATTAATTTACATTTCATTATTTATTTATTCCAATTTATTTCTGCTTTTGTGGCTTTAGACATCTGATTTTTACAATATGAATTTCTATTATCAAATTAGCCGTGGGTTTAAAAGGAAGTGTACAGAATTTAGATTGTTGCTGTACTGGAGGTAAGTTATGATTTTATTTGTCTTACTGAAACGTAGCTAAATGGCACTGTTGGGTCTTACGAATTATTTGATAATCGATATTTAGTATGCACTGTTGTGATCGTAACCTTAGCGTGAGTGGTTCCCTTGATGGCGGTGGAGTTTTGATGGTTATAGACGTGAACTTCCAGTTGTTGTGGTGCTCATTCCTAATTTTCCATTTGATTGTTGCATGGTTAAGATATCGCTAAATCGCTAATTTATCACAGATTTCTATATATATATATATATATATATATATATATATATATATATATATATATATATATATATATATATATATATAATGTATAGTTTATTTCGCCTATGCTACTTATGATTATTTACAATTATTTTTTGAATTTTTAGATGAGTTTTGTTGTAAAAATATAATTTCTATATAGTAGTGAGTTATTATTGGTTGGGGACTTTAATCTGCCCCCTATTCAATGGATTAGCGATGACAATTGTGAAGTATTTCCCTTACAATATGAAGGTCGTTGTGCTGAGCTATCGGTTGATACAAATTAACATTAATACTAATTTTATGGGCAGAACTCTTTATTTAATAATTACCAAAAACTATTGATCAATATCATCTACCCCTTAATATTAAATTTAATGCTAAATATTCTAAATATTATCAATTCGATTAATTTTTTTTTTTTTTTTTTTTCGCTGGCGCTACATCCCATAGAGGAATTTGGCCGCTTCATTTGAAGTTTCGTAATCATTTTTTTAACGGATAATGAGTGATTAACTCATTGATCCAACATTAACCAGCCGTGATTTTTTCATCACCCACCCGCCGGGAATCGAACCCGGGACCTCCGGGGCTTAAAGCAAGCATGCTAACAACTGTGCCACCGGGGCGGCAATTCGATTAATTTCCATGCAATTAATTAGAATAGGATTAGTAAAGATCGGAATTGAATAGATTGGGACAATTTGTTTCACAACATTGTTGTTAATTCATTTGTATATATTGTTTACAACAGGGTTTTTGACATTATACATAAAAATGCGCGCAACCCAAAGCGAAATAATTCCAAATTCCCGACATGGTATTCTGCTCGTTTGAGAAGATTGATTAAGACAAAATCCAAACTGCTAGTAAAATCAAGACCTTTTAACACTACTGTATACATAAGATAATAAAATTTGCGTTCTATGAAAAATAATTAAGACGGATATCAGAATTTGTTATAATAACTATAAATGTCCAGTTCAGGATTCAGTTAAAAGAGATCCGAAATTCTTCTGGAAGTTTAAATGGAAACCAGAATTTCCCAGCGTTATCAACTATTTAGATAATAGCTCGAATGATTCCATAAAGATTTCTAATTGGTTTTATGATTACTTCAGAGGTGCATTTAATCGACAATTACTAATTTTAATTATTGTAATTATAAGTTTTTGGGTAGATACAATCGCATATCTGAAAATGTCGTTCACTTGACTATTAAATATTGATGGTATTCCGAGTAAATTTGTCGTTCAGACTGGCGAGTCTTTAGATAAGGCTTTATCGATAATTTTTAACAAATTAATTGTATATTTTTCAATTAAAATGTTATATAGATCAGTGAAGTTTTTACTAATCATTATCAAGATGTAAAAACATTTTAGTAAAATATAGTAAAAACTTCGTTGTAATATTTCAAGGTATTTTTGTATGTACATATGTAATTTTTGTCTCTAAAAATAATTCCACTTATATTGAGATTTTTGGCCATCATTGTTTTGGGCCAAATAATTAAAGCCTCTCCAAGCTGTGCATAAAGAGAGTCACACAATTTTTTCGTGCAGGAGCCGATTTCTTGATTCTTCAATATTATGCCTTCCGCATTCTATTCCACCGATAGTTCCTTTAGGAAAATTACCGTGCACTTTAATAAACTTATGCTTTAGCTGTTTAAAATTGTCCGCTTATACCATATGAAACACTCTTTAAATTAAACAAGAAAAAATCGGTTATACATTATATATTTAATGAGATACATAATGTATTCACTTTTAACGTGGTTACATAAGAGAATATTTCGTAATAAATATTTTTTATTTATAATGTAAAGTAGCTTGATAATTAAAAAGGTTTATTATAGGCATGTAACCGAATTTTTTTTTAAAGAGTCATTTCTAATTAAAAATTGTATTTAGGGCTTTGAACTTTATACTTAGTACGTAATTTAACATAAAACAGTAATGTGTCTATTATTTACAAAAACCCCTAACTCCATCTCAAGCAATTTTGTGAAAAACGTGAAAAACTTGTATTTATCAAACCAAAATAATAAACTTACACTTTGTTTGTACTGATTATTAGTCGTTAGTAATTAAACCGAATTAGAACCTAACTTTCATCTAGTTTTAGTGAGAAATAATGTATTTGTTACAAATTGTTTTGGAATTATTGAGTTTTGCAGGTAACTATGGGAATTAGTGACTTTTGAAAGCAACTATTGTGGAATTGTTGATTTTTGAAAATAAAAAGTCAGTATTACCGTCTAAAAATAAATTTTATTCTTTCAATAAAACAAAATAAATAAAATAATTTAAATCCAATAACAAAATAAATAATGTAACAATTCAGTACATATATGAACAAATAATATAAAAATTTCAAATTTAAATCATTAAACCATCTTGATTATGATCGAGGCAGCATTCGGTATCCGAACTTTCTGGGACCTCCTCAGAAACCGCATTATTTAGGTTGGGTTCAAATCGAAGAACGGATTTGTAGTACTTGAGTTCGTCCATCTCTTCCCAATTTGGCCCAAAATGTTTTACGAGTAGTTTCGTGACGTCGTCAATTTTTGGCGATGCCACAAGCACCCCAATATTAATTTTATTAGGCTGTATTTGCCCTATTCGTTTTCCTTTTTTGAGGACCGATTTGGCGATTCCAAAATCTGACCTATAATTTTGTTCCCCGCGCACTAATACGGCATTCATCATTTTGGTGATAATGAATCTTTTGGCTTTATTAAATTTGAAATGCCATTGTCCCGGTGGTTTAAATATGCATGCTGCAGTTTGTGTTTTCCAGTCATTTACCGGACACGTAGCGGATCCTAATCGAATAATTTGTCCATGCTCAGAATAGATATCAAAATATTCCTCAGGCTTTATTATCCGTTCTTTAGCTCTAGTTTTTTTTTCGAGCTGGGAAAACACCCTCTCAGGTGGAATATAAGACTGCCCAGGAACCGGAAAAATTACTTGGACCTCAGTAACATGGGCTGGTGCCACCTGCTTCAACCAAAATGAGAGCATTCCCATTACAGTAGAATTTTTATTTTGTGCGCCACAACCGTTACAAATAAGCCGAACGACAGAAATATTCTCGAATGAAGTTAAGCTTAGCCGATGGTACAAGGCAGAAGCAATTTGATTTGATCCTTTCATGTGCTCATTTTCAAGCCAAAGATATAGATACACATTGTCCTTGTGAAGGCTGGATTTTGATGAACCTTGTACAACACCAAAATTGTACAAGTACAATTGTCTTGAAAAGTACGCTGCCTGATCCGGTACTTTTGGGAGCACCATACTTTTTTGGCAATCGAAGGACATGGTTAGCATCCCATCGATTTCTTCTCTTGCCAGTTGATAAAAGCTCTTGGCTCGCAGATTATGCACTCTTTTATTGATGATAATGTCGGATTTCGATTTTGAGTCCGTTGCCGTTTTAATTTGTTCCATAAACATTAGGCAGGTAGAACATTTATCGGAGGAAGGTGCCTTAAATCCAACGTTAAAGCAAGTATTAAAAATCCTACGAAAATAACTTGCTTTAACGTGCAATTGATTAGGATGATCCGATAGATACATCCGATGCATTTGATTTATGGACAAATCGCCTGCTAAGTATTGACGACCAACATTTTTGGACCGGCAATAGTGTAAGTCCACGGGTTTAAATGTTTTTATAAATGTTTTCACGGCGTCTTTTTTCAGTAAGAATTTTTTATTGCCACGGTCACCTCCACGAGTTTCCATTGGCAGAGAACGTGTATTGAAAAAACGTTTACACACACCTGTTATTCGGTATCTGCTGATATTTAGTATGCTTGTAAACGCTTTTTGGCAAACCCTTACGATCCCACCATTTGTTTTTCGAACGTAGTGGTTGATGGATATCGCTCTCTTGATGTTAGATCCAATCTTCTTGCGATTGGTTCTATTCGGTGGTTTTACTTCGCTGCATGTTAAAATAAACTTATCTTGTTCTATTTTATTTTTTGAACGATAAAATGATTTAGAAAATTCTAAAGCATCCTTCATAGTTAATCTAGAACAGTTTAAGGTTGAGCCAGCATGTCGACATTGCAGCATTTTAGGAAGTTCTCTCATGGAGTATCTATTTAGACAATAATTTATTTAAACCCTCGAAATATATATACATTTGAAAAGATAAAGCACACCAAATTTCAAGCAAATCGACAAATAAATAAAGATTTTTGTACCTGTTCTGGATAGGTAGAACAATAACAAAGTACTTGGCGACGTTTCGGGACAATCGGCTTCCCGGTTTGGCCATAATAAATTTTTGAAATTGATGATCCGATCCTAATGGGAAACAAGGTCAAAAATCACAAAATCGACATTACAAGTCCTATTGATATGAAACTCCTTACATATCCATAGGATGACTAGAAAAACCGATTAGAAAAAGAAAAATTGCTTAAAAGTTGAAAACGCCAATTTTCGGGTGTTTCCAATGGGTACTAGGCTATGGAGATAGAGATGGGAAGCCATGCTCGAACAAACGGCTATTAATCAAAAAGTATAGACCTCCTCAGTAAGCCAGATTTTATTTTTCAAATTTATAATTTTCTGTGGAAACAGTTATATACATGTTTTTTTATAAATTTTCTTGCTTGCCATACATGTGCCGTATATTTCGGCAAATCTCTAGCGCTTATTTTTGCCACATCTTGGCAAAAGATCTGTAACAAAAATTCTTTTGTTCGTAATTTTGTAACTGTACGCCTTTCGTACCCAACGTCATATTGACGAACAATTCTATCGGCAGCTGTTTCCTTATCACTATTCATTAATTAAATCATTATTTTGCTAGTATTTGTACTGCCTTGCCTGAGTTTCTTTTCTTCTTCCCGCTTCCAACCACTCTTATTTAAAACTCGTTTTCGTGGTTTAGATCTCATTTCATTAATCTCCATTACGGTACCGACACTATCCATACCTACGATATTTATTGAACACTAATTTTACATTAATAAATTAATTTAATAGGCACTTCTGTTTCTTAAGAACAATTTTTCCAGACTGACTAATAAACACTACCTAAACCGTTAAAACTAGTTAAAAAAATCAATATGGGGAAAAAAAATTCAAGGAATTGTGGGTTTTTGTAAATGATATTACACACGTAGTATCTCAATATGAAAGAATTGATGGTTTGTGATTTTGACTTTTATAAGGTGTTGTTGATGTTTGAAACAAAATTTATTAAGGAGTTAGTGGTTTTTGCAACTAACTTCAGTTTTGAAATCAATTTTTTTCGGGGAATTACTCATTTTTGTGAATTTTTTGTTTTTTTAATACATAGCAAAAGTAGCCTTCTATCGTTTGGTATCTTTACTTCAATTTTTTTATTTTTTGGAGTTAGGGGTTTTTGTAACTAATAGACACAGTTATAATGCGTGTTTATTATAACAAGGTTCGACTGTAGTATTCTATTTATCGATGATGCAGTTAACTTCCGTACTTATATTGTTTTGGTCGATAATGTAGGTATCCTACATTAGTTAAAATAACATATTGAAGATGTCGCACTTGATCATATTTTCGGTTTAGGTTTATTTCTTAGCTAAGAATAACTGAAATTTCGCTTAATATATAAGTTACAATAACAATACCGAAACATAAATACATTACATGTTTTTGGTCGATCTATTACAAATTGATTATGAATTTTCATTGAATTTGATGTGTTTAAAGAAATTTTTACTAAATTTTGAAACTTAAATTATATCACAGCTGTAATGAGAATGGAAAAATTTTCTATGGCAAAATTATGTGAAGCAATTGATTAATTATCAGGAAAAATCTTGCAAAATCCTTAATTATACTTAATACTTCAGAAATTATAAAGACATTTTTGTCCAAAATGTTGAATAAAAAATTTCCCATTTTTCACTCGAGCAGATGAATTCAAACTTCACAATTTTAAGAAGTTGGAAGAAACATTCGCAGTTTCAATAGCTTTATTCCTCACTGAAGTATACTATAATTTCTTTCCAATCTTTTGTCTAACTTCGCGAGAAGACGATATCGTCTGTGAGAAATGCAGAATGTGTAAGTCCAATATCGTTAATTTTCATGGAGCGGTTTAAAACTATTTATACTCTTATTTGTAGTTAAGTAATTATTGCTTTTATTAATAATCGTCTAAAAAAAATATTTTCATTTTTACTACAACAGTGTTCCAAAAAACAAATTAGAAATTAACTATTTTCCTGTACTGATTTCAACAATTTCAGCTGGAGTCAAACAAATTGCGATTTTTTATTAAATTCTTTATAAATAAACAGTAACAAGAATCCAACAATAGCTGCATTTCTCGATGTTTGATCTAATCCGGATAAAATGTTTCATGTAACGACAAAGAAATGCAAACAGCTACTTTGATCAAAATTTTGATAAAAGTAGACGACACAGCCCACCCCGATATTATTTTTTGTTTTTAAGCTTCGGTATAATTTTTGTTAGAAACAAATTCGTTGAACCCTAAACCGCTCTCAAGTTGTGCGCCAGCAAGTTTTGTTTTATAGTACAAAGAAGATAAATACGTTGGATTTTGGACACATCAATACTGATTATAAATCCATTGTAAAAACCTGTTGATTATCCCTGTCTTTGTTAGTTTGATTTTCGAAGCTTGACCGATTTTTCTTATTTATAAGATTTTGATACAAGATTTCTGCAACGTTTTTGGTTTTGTACTCGACACACACTCGACACTTTCTTTTGGCCGGTACAACCTTAAATTCATGTCTTCAAATAAATTTGAAAATGATGGTCTAGAAATGGGGTGAAATTTCTTTCAATATACCCTTTTCATTTCATATTCAGTAAACATCTCTTGTTTAGAACCTCAATAACGAAATGGCAAGATTTTGTATTTTCGATTAAGTTCCAAAACGTAAATATTTCAATTTGGGTCAGTATTATTCATTTTTCCAATTAATACAAACAATATCATATTTACTGTTCGAAAAATTTGTAAATTCATTCACTAATAGGTTAGCGCGTGAAGACTTGTGTATTTTTTACCATACAAGATTTTCTCCTCTTTCGGTTGATATATTAAAGTCAAAATTGAAAAAACTGGACACATTCTGCATTTATCACCGACGATATCAAACTAAGTATAAGGGTAATTGATTAAGGGTAGTTGAAGTATAAGCACAGATAAGAATAGACAGATGTGTATCTTGTATGGGCTATATTTACATCAATACCAAATTCCAATCCAATCCTTTTAGAGCAGGACGTACATTTCTGTCCCTTTTTATTTTTTTTTTACGTATGGCTATTTTGAATATATCAAAGCAAACATGGCATGGCTATTTTGATTATATCAAAGCAAACATAAACCAACTTCAAACAAAATTGTATTTTACAATATATACGTCCTGCTCTAAAAGGATTAGATTGGAATTTTTAGTAATGTAAATATTGCCCATACAAGATCCACATCTGTCTATTCTTATCTGTGGTATAAGTGTAGTTGAATTAACATTTTCCTGTATAATTTCAGATACATTAAATGAAATTTGGGTGATCCCAAATAAAAAAATCAAAGAGCGTTTATAAAAATCGTTGTAAATGCAAAAATCATAAGTTTGTGACCGCTGGTGGAAATAGAATTTGGTCCCCCAAATTAAAAATTATTCCAATAATAAATTCTGATAATTCAGTGGCAAAATAAATATTCGGTGAGTTTAATCAGTACAATTTCAATCGTTTTAAATTTTGTTTAAATGGTTTTGACTTTCATTACAGTGGCACGTCCCGAAACACGTGCTGAAGTTTGCCCGAAAACATATATCATATAAATACAAAATAATGACAAAACAGTACTTTCAGGAATGAGAAGAAGTTGGATTAACGTTGTCGTAGTGATTCCTAAATTCCAGGCAGACAGGTTTTGTTTTAATTTTCTTGAAAAAACGATAAATTAATTCAATATGTTAAAACCAGATTAAAATAAGCAAAGCTCTATTCTAAAGAACCCTAATTGTAAGAATGCCTTCCAGAAATCTGACTCTAATAAGTTATCAATATGGAAGAGAAACAACAATATTGCTTGAAGAAATGGTATCACTGCTTACTGTGATCTTGGCTTATCTATAGAAATTTTGAATTTATAATGTATGCCTTTTTGTACAATCATACTATTGAGACATCGCACTAAAACCTAAACAAACCAAAAAAAGACATCATACAATTCCCACATCAGCCTAATGCATCATCACGTCAGCTGACCTGAAAGAAAACAACAAAAAATTGTATCATTATAATTATGTATTCTAAAGTTATATTCAATACTTATCTCTAACTAAAAACAATTCAATTATTAGCCACAATTGTAATTAGAAAACCAAATCTCTCACTGTGAACACATAAATATTAAACATACAAATTTGTTTAAATTTTTGTATAATAAGGCGATCATCATCATTCGGAATAGATACAGTCCACCCACAGTCCACACCTATTACCTACACTCTTGGAAACTAAGAGCAAGTGTTTGCATTCCAAAAGATACCCTGTTGTGAAAGAGCTCATGCTCAATATAGGGTGCCTCAAAATTGTAGTAAATAAATAAAAATAGAACATTCCGCGAGCTAGAATACATTCGTAAATAAATTTTCAGAAATAGGTTGATGTCAAATTCGTCAATTTAAATGAACATGTTGAAAATTAGGAATGAGGACGAAGGCTCGAATTTCAAAGAGCCGAATGTCGAAGGGCCGACAAGTGCCAAAATCTAGGATAAAAATTAATTAATTTGTGACAAACTAAGGCATCATTCATTTAAAACAATTTTACATTAAAATTAAATCTGCATAAAATAAATTCCACTAAAAAAAAATTCTGCTTGTCAGAAAAGGCACTGAACTACAGTTCACTTGCATTTCTGTCGGCAGCGCTGCTAGCAGAAATTCCGCTCATGTATTTCCAGCATAATGCTGCTGAAGTCAGCAGAAAATTTTAGCAGAAAAAATACTACAATATCGAGGTAGCAAATTCAGCAGCAATCGTGTGTATTTTTTGTTTTGTATTTTCCTCACAAATTTAATTTAAATTAATTTTATTAAAAAAAAATTGTTTATTAAAAGGTGAAGTAAGTGGTGTGTGTGAATTGTTCGAGTACGTTTAACCTTGAAGGTTGGAATCTGGAAGGCGTACATAGAAATTGTCCTGGACCCGGTTCAGTTCTTCATTTGGGGCGTGGCGGACATAACCTGAAAGTGCGCTTGATTGCAAGCATTTGCAATAGTTTAGAATCAAGTCCGTGGGCGGGTGAGTATACGTTGTGTCGTTCTATATTCATTGAATAACATTCACATCATGCAAATCTTTAAAATATTATCAAATTGAATTGAAGCAATGTTGTACAAAGTATGGATGGATTTAGTGAAGTGTGTCGTGAACAAATGGTCCTTTGTAGATATGTATGAGGTGCGATTATTCTCGCGTATTATGAATTGCGAGTTTTGAGAGCTCGAAATATGCTGAAAAATTCTTTAAAAATAACCTTAATCAATACGAGTTTTCGTTCGTACTTCACATTGTACTAGTAAATCCACCAAATTTAGTGTTGGCTTGAGATTATATCATTGTTAAATAAAAAATCAAATAGGCGAATACAGGGACCGCAAAAGAGTGACCCTCCAGTTAATGGAACGCTACCTGGTTTGTGACGTGATTTTGCAGGACAAGAATTACGAGAATATGATAGAAATCAACCAGATGGTCGTGGCTGATAGTAGCGGTTAATAGAAATTTAGAGATAACTTTGAGTGAATTGCTTAATTGGATTATGATCAAACAGTATCTGAATCAGCACAAGATTTATGGAAATAAAAACCTTGCATCTGAAGCAGTAGGCGAATGCGGAATTGTGGAACTTGGTTTAATGAGGTATTAATTTCTACTTTGTGTCAGAGTTTAAATTTAAATAGCTTTTGCTCGGTTTATGATTTAAAAATAACTGATTTAATGTGATCTCAATTGTCAGAGATATTAATGATCATAAATATTAATATTTGCAAATAGGGTTCCAGAATATTGCTACGTCTCCGCGGGCTTACCGAGAGGTTGGAGTGGGATCTTAATTAATGTGTTAACACACAGAGGTGTCAGATTTAAAAAAAAAAATTAAATATTTCAATTTCAATTTTAAAGTTAAAGCAAATAGAAAAAAAAATTAATCTGTCTATTTATTTATAGTTTGTTCACTTAAAAAAATTTAAATTTTATTTTTAATTTCTGAAAAAATTTTCTTCCAAATTTGAAATAAAATAAGTAAAGTTTAGAAAAAACTAATTAATTACGATTTCAATTTCGACTTCGATTTTTAGGAAGTCCCGTGGAACCTGACTCTACCTTCCAGAATCTTCAAGCATCTATAACGGATTTGTGGTTTTTGGGATTGTGCTTTCTTGAGCTAACCTTTATCTTTATCATATATATATTACACTATACATATAACAAATACTAACTATTCAATAGTTAAGTAGGTGTATGTATCTCGCACCAGATTGAAGCGGCGTCGTTTTATTGTTATGCTGGAATACCTAAGATACAAATTTATAATCCGTGCAGGTTATTATTTTAAGGCTTGTCAAATATAGTGATTAATTTGCTGTCTTGACAATTTAGTTGCCCAATTTAATTTATTTTAGCAAGTTCCTGGCTAATTTTTAAATTAATAATTAATTTTGAAATAAATTAGGATTTCCGTTTCATAGAATAAGAAAGGAACCAGTTGGTTATTAAATATGATGCCGTAATAAATAATCGATAAATCTGTTTTAGATTAGAAACACGTGAGAAGCATGACCGGATTTCCGGAAACATTAAGCATCCAACGGATTTAGGTAGTTTAGAAATTGGGATGCTTTGATTTTTGCCTTCTGTTAATTTACAGGCACTTTAGTTTGGACTTCATACTTCAGAAACTAATTAACGTCTTATCATTTTGATTTTGGTCACTGATGGCATTAACTGTAATTCATTACAGGAAAACGTCCATCGAAACTTCTATAACCTTGCAGGCAGGTTCGCGGAAATGCTTTATTTATAATACTAGTTTGAGGTAGTTTCAGGTTAAGACAGCGACCAGTATGGCGGAAATCATTTGAATAAGTAACTGAGACTATTTATATTTATTATGTTAGGTCGTCTCTGGAGCCCTATTATGAAATTTTCGATAGCGTTTTTTCCGATACTATCCAAAATTTTCGACTGCTCTTGAGTTGACGACCATTTTATTTCATCAACGTAATTTAATAGAATTAAACTGCAATACATACATACTTAATAAATAAAACCATTTTTTTTCAAAAATATGAGTTGTAAATAAACATTTATTTTATATTTAAATTAAATTTGTATTATATTAATATTTTAATATTAATATTATTATAATTTTTTAGTTAAATTGTGAGCACTAACAATAAGTATTAACATTGGTTAAGACTTAAAATATGTAATAATATTAGCTTAAGATTTGATTACTTCTTGTTAGTTTCTTATGTAGAAAGATTCAAGAATAAAGCCATTGGCAGCATTTAAAAAAAAAAAATAAATAAAAAGTTTTCCCAATACGACTGTAACAAACAATGAACAATTTAAAATCTTAATGGATTTTATGGAGAAAAACGTAGGCATTGCCAAAAATTATTTTAATTCCTTACAATTCAAGGAAGCCACAAATTTTGTGGACTTAAGTGGTGGAATGCTTAACCCTTATAGGCTAGTTATATAGCCGAAACCGAAACGGAATGAAATGAAACGGACGAATTGATTGTATGAAAACCTACTAGACCAATTGAATCGTTTATTCGAGAAAGGGCTCATGTCCACTTTTTCAAATTTGTAATTTAGGGCTTTTTGCAAGTCACATATTTTTTTTAATATTTATTACGTTTACAGTATCAAATGCTCTTTGAGAAGGTTCTGGAATACGGCCATGAAGTTCTAGATGAAGTTCTGGAATATGGCCAAGTAGGATGGAACTTGGCTATTTAACAACCGATTAGGATGAAACTCGAAAGGTACAATGAAAATGGGATTCTAAAATGATTTTTAGACGAAGTTCTGCAATATGGCCATGTATGATGGAACTTGGCTATTTATCAATTGATTAGGATGAAACTCGAGAGGTACAATGAAAATGGGATTCTAAAATGAATTGTAGACGAAGTTCTGGAATATGGCCAAGTAGGATGGAACTTCGTTATTTCTCAACCGATTAGGATGAAATTTGAAAGGTACAAGGGGAATTGAGATTTTAAAATGATTTATAGATGTAGGTCTGGAATATGGTCAAGTTTCATAATATTTGACCATATTCCAGAACTTCCTCTAAAAATCATTTTAGAATCCCATTTCCATTGTGCATGCTCAATTTCATCAAAATTGGATAATAAATGGGCAAGTTCCTTTCTAATTGGCCATATTCCAGAACTTCCTCTAAAAATCATTTAAGAATCCCATTTCCATCGTACATGCTCAATTTAATCAAAACCTGTTAATAAATGGCTAAGTTCCTTCCTAATTGGCCATATACCAGAACCTCCTCTAAAAATCATTTACGAGTCCCATTTACATTGTGCATGCTCAATTTCATCAAAATCGGATAAGAAATGGCCTAGTTCCTTCCTAATTGGCCATATTCCAGAACTTTATCTAAAAACCATTTTAGAAACCCATTTCCACCGCCCACGTCAAATTTCATCAAAATCGGTCAAGAAACAGGTAAGTTCCACTTTAATTGGCCACTTTTTAATCTTGTATCACAATCATAGTTTTATAATAATAAATATTGAACAGAAGTTCTCATCTTACCAGTAACAGGAAAAAAAATGTTTTTAACAGACCCGTTATGCCAGTATAATTTGTAGCTCTTATCAATTTTTCTGAGTAGTGAAATTTTTCTTATTGATATTTTGGATAATTATCAATAAATGGAGTCGATTATTGATAAGTTAAAACTTTTGGTGCAACAGAACTACGAAAAATTTATCAAAAACCTCAAACTTATCGCTTATCAAAATATTACTTATCATTTATCATTTCGCGAATTGGTGCAACATAATTTTGATAAGTGAGTGCTTATTACTTAATATAACTCAATAAAATACTTATCAAATTTAAATTTAGTGCAACAGAAAATTATCAAAAATTATGATAAGTTGATAAGTAATAAGTGATAAGTAGTTGTTGCAATAGTTTACTCAAAACTAACACAAATGTCTATACAAGCCTTGCTGTCTCTACACATAGGATATATTGGGGTAGATTAGTTTAGTGATTTGTCTCGCTATATACTACTGTGGCCAAAACGTAAAGCAAGTTTTTATTTATTTCAAAAAATATTTATTTATTCTTCTGTATTTCGTCGCCTTCAAAGTAATCCCCTCCCGACACAATACACTTATGCTAACGTATTTTCGAATTTTCGAAACAAGAATTAAAGTCGCCTTCCGGGGTAGCCTTCAAAGCGCGTAGCGATTCACGTTTTATATCTTCTATTGTCTCAAAATAATTTCCCGCAGTAGTCGTTGTCGTCGGTAGAGTTTCGGGAATAGCCAGAAATCACACGGTGCTAAATCAGACAAATACGGAGGTTGTGGAATGATATAGATCGAATTTTTGGCGAAAAAGTCACAAGAACGAGCGCAGTGTGAGAAGGTGCAATATCGTGGTGCAAATACCAAGAATTGTCTGCTAATAATTCTGACCTCTTCTTGCGAACAGCGTAACGCAAACGACGCATAACACTCAAATAATACTATTTGTTGATGGTTTGGCCGGGTGGAAGGAATTCTGAATGGACAACACCACGATAATCGATGAAAACTGTCAACATCCTTAACGTTACTGCACCCGAAATTTCATTTCGCAAACAAAATTTAATGCAACTTTTCTTTGCTCATTATAATTAGAAATTGTAAAAATCCGAATGCACTTTTAGCGTCGTACAAAACCAAGCGTAAAACAAAAACTGATGAATGTTTTGAAATAAAATTTGTCACAGATGTATATCACAATACTGCACAGTAGTATAAGCATGTTATAAAATAAACGAAAAAGTAAAAACACAACAATATTTTACTTTTTAAATATTAGTTTAGTATTTAAAGAGCACGTGTCCTGGACATGAGCCCTTTATAGAATAAATGGCTTTTTTTTTGCAAGGTAGGTGCTGTTCCATTAACCAAATGGTAATGTCGTCTTGCCATAAAACGTATATGCCTGTCTGTGATACAAAACCGTCATAATACTAATTTTGACAAAAAGTGGACATGAGCCCTTTCTCGAATAAACGATTCAATTATACAGAAGAAACGAAATGAAAATGAACGGACGAATTGATTCAATTCAATTTGCTTTCGTTTCGTCTTTGCGGTTATTCGCCTTTAAAGCGCCGCAAGAGGCGCTACGATTTTTACGAGCCAAAGGTGATAACCGGTTATTTATTTACCGCATTTATTTTTAAATTGAAATATTATTGATAAATTAGTTACCTTTCTATTTTGAAACAAATTCACAAAGAAACATATCTAATTATACATTTATTTACCGGTTGATCACCTTTGGCTAAGTTGTAAAACCATTCACCAGATGTCAAATACTCTGCGTGAAAAGGAGAATACACTACCGGTTTGATTTTATTTTGCTATCCTTAGTAGCACTGATGTCAAAACAATATACATATGTCAATACAAAATGGATTAGGACGTCAAGGGAGAATGTTTTTGTCGCGGTAGAATTTTTATAATTAGCGATAAAATAAGAAAAACTGATTGTGGCGCTGTGTGAACTGATTAATAATTATCCATACACCCTGATATATGTTTTTTAGCAATAATATACTGTTACGTGTCCATTCTTTTTTTTGAAAAATTTATGTATTTTATTTTAGCGCGCGGATAAATTTTTGAAATAAAATAAAATCATTTTAAAAACGTCAAAATACGTTTTCGTCAATATAACCATGTCTCTTCCGTCTTTTCGTTTTAGTCCGTTTCATTTCGTTTCGTTTCCGTCTATATAACCAGCCCATTAAACGAATGAGAGCTTTTTTTGTAATACATACCCTTAAGTTTTGAAATATGGCCAACTACAATGGAACTTGGCTATTCCTTAACCGATTTTAGTGAAATTTGGCATGCGCGATGGAAATGGGATTCAATTATTTTTAGATGAAGTTCTAGAATACGGCCAATTATTATGGAATTTAGCTATTTTTTAACCCATTTTAGTGAAATTTTATATGAGCGATGGAAATGGGATTCTAAAATGATTTTTGGACAAAGTTCTGGAATATGACCAACTAGGGTGGAACTTGGCTATTTCTTAACCGATTTTAGTGAAATTTCGCATGCGAGATCGAAATGGGATTATAAAATGATTTTTAGATGAAGTTCTGGAATATGGCCAACTATGGGATTCTAAAATGATAAGTTCTGAAATATGAAATGCATGTCGAATTTCATCTTAATCAGATAACGAGTAGGCTAGTTCTATCCTAGTTAGCCTAATTCCAGAATTTCATCCAAAAATCATTTTAGAATCCCATTTCCATCGCGTATACCAAATTTCACTAAAATCGTTTAAGGAATAGCCAAGTCAAAATCATTTTACACACACCACAACTTTATATAAAAATCATTTTAAAACCCCATTTCCAATGCACATACATATTAAATTGCTTCGTAATTGGTTAAGGAATAGCCAAGTTCCGTCCTAAATGGCAATATTCCAAAAATGTATCTAAAAATCATTTCAGGATCTCTTTTCCAAGATGCATGTGTAATTGCATGTCCGGTTTGTTTGGAAATCTCCATGGTTATCTCTATGCCCTATTTCACATGTCCTATTAGCGAGGCCTATCGTTTGTTAAGGATTGAACCATGCAGGTCCTCCAGAAAAACCCGTCGATGAGAGGTAAAAAGTAAGGTTATTTAGAACGCAAATAAGATAGCGATGTTAAAATAGTAATTTGTAATAATAAAAGTGCTCTTTTAATTTAAAATTATTACATATTTACTACAGAATAAATTTTGTTGTTGTTGTTGTAGTTCTTACGATTTGTTTACAATTATTTTTAACGAGCCTGCAATAAAAGTTTAAAATAATGACGCAGTTTGCTTACTTATAATAATAAGTAAACAAGTTTTTAGAAAATTTATTTTTAATAGTAAAATTAATTTTGTTAAAAGATTTTAATTTAAAAATAATTATGTAATTTGAAACTAAAATTAAAATGATTTTCGATATCGATTATTTCATAATAGCTATTTTCGATGTCATCGAAACTTTCGAAATTATTGAAAAAAAAAACGCTATCGAAAATTTCATAATAGGTATTTTCGACGCTATCGAAACACTCGATATTATCGAAAATAAACGCTATCGTTCATAATAGGGCCCCCCGTGGCTACTATTTTATAACTCTTAAGTGGAATTTAAATTAATAATAATTACGATTTTCAGAAGTGACCAGAAACCCGACCTAGCAAACTAATAAATGTTATTTCAGAATGCAGTTGTTACTACAAAATTAAACTTAGACAGTTAATTAATAATTAGATTTAGACAGCGCTTAATCATATTGCAACAACAAAGGCCCGGAGGCGGGTTCTGGAAGCAGAAGCAGCCAAGGGAAACAGCCACTAATATTAACCTTAAGGTTGTTTGTAGCACTTTAAAATTAATTCGTAACAGGTTTATAGAAATTAAATTAAACTTAAATTTAAACTTAATTGGTTGAGAGTATGATTAGTTATTTAAAAACCAAGCAATCAATTAAAAACGGCCAGAAGAAGTTAGGTGGTGGGAAATATATAAGGGTCAATTTGACTTTAGGATGCCAAGGATGGAAAGTAGTTTTTACAAAAAATTTAGTAAAGTAATTATTAGAAAAAAATGTAACTACTTACAATTGACCGCCAAGGTGTTTGTCGATTCGATCTCAATCCTATCTAATCCTTCCAAATAAATGTAAAAAAGGATGTACGGTGGGCCCGGCATCAATAATTCTTAGAATTACCGGGAGATCCTGCTAAATGCTTGGTCATACATTCAAAATCAATCAATCAATTTAAACTACAGTATGTTAGAAAAGGTGGATATAGCGGAAATTCGAAATGCAATCAGTGCACGCAAATAAAATGCCGGAAAGATCGAGATCTAATTAAAAATGCAGTCGATACAATGTTTTATTTTTATTTGTTTTCACTGGTATGATTTTCTGCACACTGAGTATTTTTGGTTTATTTAATCATTTTATAAACTTTGCTTAACAAATCCATAATACAATTAATTTAGTGATCAGTATTTTGCTGACTATTTATTATGGTGAATAAATATGCTGACAATAAATGTAAATAAACAATAATATGTCAAATATTATATCTTATATGGTAAGTAAGAATTAATACAATTTACCATTTTTATTTTAGGTTTAAATAAGGGACTATTGTCAAAATTTTATTGTTTTCATGATTATAAATAACTATTTAAATTTCTTTTAGGTCGTTCATCATGATGTCTTAAAGATTAAAGCATCAGCGTGAAACGTCAATTTGGAGGTTAGCACACTCTAATACTGAGACGGCCATTTTCTGGAAAAGGGAGATTCAATTTTTAGATTTAGTCAGAACGGAGACCTCCCTTCATTACAATATTCTGGAAAATGCTATTCTAATTTTAAAATTAAATCCCTGTTTGAACACAAATTGACTATTAAGCTAACCAGCTTCCTTCGTAAAACTATGGATGTACAGGCGGTAATAAGTAGCTAGTTTCCAACTATTTGTTGAGATGATACCAAGCACCCAACGTTCACTTAACATGCAGCTACCCGATGACATTCGGTAATATCTTGATCGAAATTATTCAAGGAACATTACTTCAATTATTAAATAGCTTTTTCTAAAGCATACAAAATAATATCTTGATAATTAAACAAACAGATCCAAAGAGATACTGACAATCCATGGAACCTGTAGCACAGATTTTGCAAATTATAGAACATATGGCTGATATTGGGTCATTATCAGAGTTGGTCCCTATTGCCAACTTAAAACACAAAGAATTATTTCCTCTATTTTGTATAATCACAATCACAAAAAACAAAAAACTGGAATGGGATGAATAAAAAATTAATTTCATAGTACTTGTATTTTATACTTGAAAAAGTAAATGGGTTGGAATGGGATGGTGTTGCCTGATGAACATTGGGATGTAAATCTGAAATAACTTCACCTGCATCCTATGGTGGCTTCCATGACGTAAACGCATTGTATTTTTTGGCTGATTCGATGAATTGTCATTGCCGAACAATTGCAACAAGCAAAGGGGACTTCCAGAAATCTTCACCGATGGTATTCTTGAGTTGGCTGGCTTTTTCTAATCGATATTTAAATATATATCAGGTCTTGTTAGTTGGATGGTAGCTGTTTAGGCGATGAGTAATTATAGTTTAAATAGAAGTCATTTATGCACCTTCAAATGCATTATGTATTACGATTTTTTTTATAGAGCTATGTGCGACCATTTTGTAGATATTTTGAATTTTTCTTTATATTAATTGGCTTAAGCCCCCCGTTTTGGGATCTGTCACATTTGAAGCTTCTAATTCGATATAAGTTTTATTTTCAGGTCCTATTAGTGTGACCGGTGCTTATTTTATCAAAGACCATAAATTAGACTTTAATTATAATGTTATAAGACAATCTGCCTCTAATCTCAAGTTTAAGTTGGGGCGAAAAAAACTCAACTCTTATCAATATCGATTACGAATCATAAATAGTACTCAAAATAAATATTTTTAATAAAAATTTTAAATTTAAATTTTATTTCTGATAACATTAAAAAAAAAATTGTAAATAGTATATAGCACAAGCACAAAGTAGATTCTAAAAAATATAAATAAAATTTATTTAATTCCTTGGATTTAAATGCATTCCAATTTTTAAATCAATCGTTATGTCGTTCTTCTCCGGATCAATTGAAAATTGAATATCTTTCACCTCCAATAGATCATCTACTATTAGGTCCTTGAAAAACTGCTTTTGATCTAAACTAGCTAAAACACTTGATTTTGTTCTATTATTAATTGGGGCCGAATCTGATTTCGTAGTTACCACCTTATCGACATAACGATTCGGTGACGATGATAATTCCTTGGAAAATGATACAAAGTTGGAACTTTTGTGTTGTGTGGCCGCAATTTTTGTTGGCTCATTTGGTACAATGGTTGGTTGTATATTTAATTCGGTTTTATGAATAACTGGTGATTTTGGTGCTTGTGTTGTTCCTGCATGATGTGACACTATGGTCGATGATTGTGTTATGTAATTGGGTTTGCCATGTGATATTTTTTGATTAGTTTGTGGCAATTGCTTCGGTCGTTTCAATGTTAGGTTTCCATTTAAATGTACAAAATTATCAGTTAGTTTGGTGTTGTTGTCGGCAGAACTGTAATTTTTACATAATTCGGATACTTTTTTGGATGCTTTTTCTTCTGCGGGTATATATTCGATCGATGATATCGGTGGCGATTTCGATGATACCGGTGAATGGCCGTTCAATTTTGGTGATAATTTTGATGTGCCATTTGTGTATGATGAAATAGTTATATTTAATGGTTTTGTTGCTTCGTGGAAGCTTGGTGGCGGACTTGTCTCAATGACAAATGGCGTTGGTGATGCGTTTTTAACAATTGGTTTGTAAATTTTGGCAACTGCAACTGGTTCAACTGGTGCAACTGCGGTTATAACTTCTAGTTTTGTGGGTTCACATTTTATTTCGACTGGTTTAAGTTGTTCCGTACTAATCTCGTTCGAAAGTTTTAATTTGCCAGATAAGTCTGTATGTGATAAACTCTTATCGCTACTCAAATCCATTTCAGATGAATTTGGTGATGATTGTAAACTGCTTGCTGCACCATTTGAATAATTTTTTCGATTCACGATGAAACTTCGTTTACCATGCGATATCATCTTTGGGGAATTCTCCTCCTGTGCCTCGTCACGTTTTAACGGTTTGGTTTTGTTCTGTACGAACAACGCCAACGTTGGACTTAATATTTTTTGTTCGTGATTGTCGTCGTCAATACCTTCGTTTCGTCGCCGCAATCGTCGTATTAATTCTGCTTGTACGGACACCATTTTAGGATCTTTATTTTCACCACCAACTGTAAATAAATTACAAAGCACACAACTTGATATTAGAAAAATATTCGATTGACTAAATTTTGATGCCTTGTCAAATCATTTGGTGTAGAATTTTAAATTAATGTTATCTAATCACGTAATTTTCTACCCACATGCAAGATAAATTACGTTAAACTGTTGCCGCGAAAGGATTTTAGAATGTAATTAATTATTTATTTCCATGGAATTTAAAAAACAAAAATTAATAATTATTGATAAAAAACAACCAAAATCGAGAATGACAACATTGTACAAAAATTTATCAGAGCTTAGAAATTAAGTGTAACGTGTTTTTTTTTTACCTTGGTTATCTACATTCTCGTCAAATGAACTGGATCGTGTATGCCGTGTTTCATTATTTACCTGAAATACAAAAAAAAAAAATTATTAATTTTGTGTTTAACATGCACAAACAAGGCGCGAGATTAACAAAACTATCGTTTATTGTTCTGATACAAACGATTATTGTATTGAAGTGAACTACCGAAAATTAACAAATTTAAAAATAATTACGATGATTTAATCCACAGACGTATTTATTTGATAAAAATAGAATAAGATAAAATAATATTGATAAGTATTCAAAACCCATAATCATATCTAGGAAAATATTAATAAAATTGTGCTGAAAAATCGTTGGTCAACGTTTGATGATTGATTGATTTAATACCTCCCGATTATTTCATGCATTTTTGCATGGACACCTCTCGAACTGTTCGATTGCTAATGATAAAAGCTAATTCCACAAAATAATCCTAAACATTAATAAAGTTGTAATTGAGTTCAGTTATTTCTACTTTAAATCCCAACTAAAACTGAAAGTGTAATGCTAATAACGCTTTAGCGTTTAAACCAACTGTCATAGTGCAACTATCGTAAGCGTTTTTTTTTTTTTAATAAACGCCCGCACGTGTATTTAGTTTAGTATAAAATAATTAAGTTCAAGTTCACCGTTATACCGGATTAGTCTTACTACCGTTTATTACAGAAATAAATGTGTGTTTCACAGTAAATGCAAATAAATTGTTTATACTTACTGTGTAAGCCAAGTGGATGGGCCTTAAGTTTTACAAATATTTCCAATCCATGGAGAGCTTACAATTCCGTTGCCAAGTCTTGCAATGCCAAAAATGGCATGCTATATATAAATTGAACAATGCAAGAATTGGAGAACATATGAATGATATACTTAAGGTTCGCAAATTTTTCAAATCTGTGTTAGTAATCAGACGTGTTGTTGTAATGATTGATCGTGCAACGCAAAATGTGTACCACCAGTGTTGATGTTGCACTCTTAAGGAGGCTTCGAATTGTTTATTTTGGTTGATAGAGTTGTTGTGTCTCGAAGATAAAAATAAGACAAGTTTATGTAGCCCATAATCTCAACAAATAAAGGTTTCTTTTATCTATTCAAAAATCGAAGCTAAAATACATCGATCGTTATAGCATAGAACAACTGTCATTAAATAATGATATATTCTACTCCCTAGCGACTAAATTAGTTGGGGCTAGCAACTAAAGTAGATGGGGATAGCGACTAGACTAATATAAAAATCGGAAAATGGAAAGAGGATGATACTTAAACACATAAAAATTTAATTTTAATTTCATTAAAAACTCATATTCAAGTTAAACATTAAAATGGATCGATTATTAAACATCATTGTGTGTTTATGCACATTTTTTTGTATGACTTTAAAAATTAAATTGAAATCGTTTTTATTGTTCTGGAGGGAACACTTCTTTTAACATATAACCATCCAATATCGTCGAGCTTTAAATGCAACACTTTGTCAAAACAAGATATAGCTATCATCAAATTATTTTGTTAAACAACTTGATTATTTCAGCAAATAAAAAGTAAAGTTTTCCAAAAATGTCGGTTAATAGACAGAATACGAGAACCAAAAGGGAAATGCGGTAGAAAGTGATTTTCCCAAATTCACGAAGACAAATTCACTTCTGTCGTAAATCTAATGTAAAGCGATAGTACCTAGCCAATAATTTAATCATTAAATCGCTTTGGAAATGATATAATTTGGAGAACGCAATTTAAGGCAACACAATTGTCACAATATTAAATCCAGAGACGAAACAAACCGAGCGAGTTGGTGGAATTTCAATAAAAACTTAAACAAGTTTGGCTTGTGGTTTTTGCGTGATTTAACCCTTAACGAACGAAAGACCTCGCTGAGAAGACAAAACAATTATGCCATAGAAATCGAAAGGCCTCTTTAAGAGGACATACATATGAAATAGAGTATGGAGATAACCGGTTTCCGAACAAAAAGGACTTTCAATTTGACCTGCGTCTTGGAAAAGGGATAATTTATTGATTTTTGGGTGAAGTTTTGGAATATGGCCAATTTGGATGCAACTTGGCTATTTATTAACCGTTGACGAACAAATTTAACATGTAATGATTTTTGTATAAAGTTCTGGAATATGGCGAAGTAGGATGGAAATTGGTTAAAATTGGCTAAAATATTCTAAAATATGACCAATTATTATGGAACTTAGCTATGTCTTATTCCATTTTAGTGAAGTGCGATGGAAATGGGATTCTAAAATGATTTTTGGGCAAAGTTTTGGAATATGGCTAACTACGGTGGAACTTGGCTATCCCTTTAATGATTTTAGTGAAATTTGGCAGGCGCGTTGGAACTAGGATAAAACTTGGCAGTTTCTTAACCGAATTTAGTGAAATTTGACATTTTAAAATGGTGTTTGGTTGAAGTTCTGGAATTTAACCAACTAGAATAGAACTACGCTACTCCTTAACTGATTATGATGAAATTTGACATGCTTTTTATATTTCAGAACTTTATCCAAAAATCATTTTAAAATCCCCATCTCCATCGCGCATGCCAAATTTGATTAAAAGTTAGCTTAAGGAATAGCCAAGTTCCGTCCTAGTTGGCCATATACCAGCACTTCATCTAAAAATCATTTTTCAATAAAATTTCCATCTCGAATGTACAATTTCACTAAAATCAGAAGAGGCATAGGCAAGTTCCATCCTAGTTGGCCATAATTCAGAATTTCATCTAAAACCTGTTTAGAATCCCATTTACATAGGACATACCAAATTACACTAAAATCGGTTGAGAAATAACCAAGTTCCATCCCAGTTGGCCATATTCAAAAACTTCATCTAAAAATCATTTTCATATCCCATTTCCATCGGGCATACCAAATTTCACTAAAATCGATTGAAAAATAACCAAGTTTCATTGTAGTTGGCCATATTCCAGAACTTCATCTAAAAATCATGTTAGAATCCCAGTTCCATCAGGCATGCCAAATTTCACTAAAATTGGTTGAGGAATATGCAAGTTCCATCCTAGTTGGCTATTTTCAGAACTTTATTAAAAAATAATTTTAGAATCCCATTTCCATTGGGCATATCGAATTGCATCACAATCGGTTAAGGAATAACCAAGTTCCATGGTAGTTGGAAATATTCTAAAATTTCATCTAATCCAGTATTTCATCTAATTTTCTGTCGACCTATAGGCGAGTATTACAAAAAAAGCTCTAGTTCGTTAAGGGTTAAATAAATAAAAATTAATGAAAAATACAAAAAAAAAAAAACAAATTGGAATATGCTAGAATAGTCGTATCTAACAACAAAATACAATAAAAACGAAGCAAAACGAAAACTCTCTGCCTTTGTGGACTAAATGTGACTTATTTTTGCAATAGTTTCGTTAAAAAATGTAATTTAAGCTATTCCTCTCCATCAACTGATCAACTCATATGTTACAAGCATATATGTTCGAAGGAAATGATTAAAAATTCAACTTTCAGCATAAAAGCGACATGCAATGATTAAATTACATATTCACAAATTAAGATCCAATCAGTTCTAAGGTGAACCGTGCAGAAACAAAGACAATGAAAGTGTTTACTACGCTTATTTTTCACGCCAAATCTACCAATATAATTGAACGGGACCCCCCTTAATATCGACTGAAAAAATGTCGACTGGACAAAATGTCGATTTGTGTTTAAGAAAAATTGTTGACTGGACAGAATGTCGACTAAAGAAAATGTTGATTTTAAAAATGCAGATTTCAAACTATCAGCAGATATATCGACTTTGAATTTTTAGGTTGAATATTATTTAAGTTAAAGTTATACAATTTCTTTACTATCTTGCTTGATGGTATGAAACTAAAATTTTTTGAATTTAGGCCCGATTGTATGAACGAGGATAAATGATTAATTCTCTGATTTAGCGTAGTTTGCCTTGTATTCCAAATAAAAATAAACAATAATCAAGTAAGTAAAATCAATGATAATGATGATTCATTCAGTACAAAAATATGATATAAAAATTGGGTCCCCCCGATGCATTATATAGGGTTCCTTTGATATATACGTAAATATTTTGCGTACAAATGCAAATAGTTTTACTTTAATGTGCCGGTTTCTATTCTTCTACGTGTTATACAAAAGTACCGTATATAAAGAAAGGGGAGGGTTTCCTAGTCTTTTTTATTTTTTGTACTGAATGACTCATCTCTAATATACTATGATGTTTGGTAAAATGGAATTTTTTCTTCAGATTAAAACTGGGACTTGAATCGTAAGTATGTATTAATAGGATCAATATTATTTTATTAAAACCAAATTTAAAATGAATATATAGGAAATTATTATACAAAATGTATGTTGCATTTTGCATTTTTTAATAGATTTTACCAAAAATGAAGGTTAATACAATGACGAGCAATAAGGGAGCAACAAAACTTGTTGTAAACGGATATATAAAGAAAAAATACAAAATGAAGTTTCTCGCTGGCGTTGTGAGGAAATTTCAATTTGTAAAGCGCGGGTTATTACGAAAATGGAAAATGATCAACCCAAAATTTCTAAAAATCCAACAGTGCATTCACATGAACCTTTCGCCTATAAATTTTCAAAATATAAAGCAAAAAATTGTGTTAAAACTATGGCTAAGACGACACAGTCGCCAATTGTAAATTTATTTAAAGGGTTTATTAAAATGGCAGGGGTGAGATCGGCTGCTGGCGAATGTGAACCATCTTCATTAGAAGAAATTGATATTCCCAACCGATTGAGGTATATTGAAGCGGAACAATTTGTGCTACATTAAAAAGATATCCAAAGTGAAAAGATTATTATTCTGGGCACAATTGAAAATTTAAAATCACTTGGGAAGTCAAAACTTTGGCTGATGGATGGCACGTTTGCAGTAGCACCTTCCATTATGCGCCAGCTATTTACCATTCACCTCAAAATGCAAGACGGGATTATTGTGCACATGATATGTTACCATGATGTATTTTACGAGATATGCCGAATATCATGTGATAATGGTATAATTCTAATGGTAATGGTATAACCGGATTACATTATTTTCGATTTTGAAAAGGCTAGTGTTAGTGCTGCTAAATGTTTTTCCCAACCACAATTTTTAAAGGTTGTTTTTTCATTTCGGCCAAATAATTTGGAGGAAAATTCGTGCAGAAGGGCTTTCTAGGCAGAATAGTAGAGATGAAGGATTTAGCATGCAAATGCAAATGCTAAATGCTTATCATATTTGAATGAAGATGAAATACCGGAATTTTATGAAGAGTTGAAAAACTCCTTTTCCAGTAAGTGTCTGAAAATTTCGGAATGGTTTGAAACCAGTTATATTTATGGCAAGAACGGAAAAATATCGAAACAAAACCAGCATAATCATAATTCTGTTCCTTATCTGCCACAATTTCAGTCAGTTCATGATTTAATTAACGACAATCTTCCAAAAACACAAAATTGTGTGGTGGGTTGGCATGGCAGGTCAAAGGTGCTCGTAGGAAAGCAACATGCTGGACTTTATAAAATAATTGAAGTACTTGGTTAAGAACATATGTATTACTGTAAAATGGAAGATACAGCGGATGCAGCAGGGCGAAAAAAAAAATTAAAAGGATTTATCTTGAACGTGAAAAGAGATTGAGGGTGGTGTTAGCAGATAAACAAGAAAGATCAAAAATGAATTTTTTAAAAGGATTATCATTTAACACCTTTTTATCTTAATAATATTGTTTATTTATATTATTAATAATCTTATGAGTTATTAATTTACCGTGAAGTTTTCTGTGTTATTTCATAATTAATAAAATAAAAAATAAATTTAAAACATTGACAGTTTCAATTATTTAAGACTTATCATTCTAAAATGTCGACTTGAAAAAATTTTGGATGTTCAAATAAATGTTGCCGGCAACATTTATTTGAACATCCAAAATTTTTTCAAGTCGACATTTTAGAATCGATATTTTGTCCATGTCGACATTTTAGAATCAATATTTTGTAAATCGACAAATTGTGCCTTTCGACATTTTTCTAGTCGGCGTTTCGGTAGGCGACATTTTGGATTCGACATTTTAAAAATCGGGTTAATGTCCCCAACCCTAATTGAACGGCATCGGGGTAAAAGGGAACAAGTCAATTATTCAGATTAATTTTTTTTGTCTATAAGTAGTATTTTTTAATATTTACAGCTGGGTTAAAGGGTTTTAGTCAAATGTCCTTCTGAACGCCTTAAAAAAATGAGCGAAAAATGCAATATGTACATATAATTGGGTATTTTTTCGCCGAGTAAAACGTAATAAGTCTGACTTATTTCTTTGTAGCCAATGCAATATGTATAATATAATATACATATTACGTTGGGTAAAAAGAAATAAGAGACTTGTTCCGTTTTAATCGCAAAAAAATAACCAACATTTTTTAAATTTTTTGCGAGTAAAACGGTATAACCTGACTTATTCCTGTTTACCCAATCATATTCAATATATCCGTCCTTTGCTTTTACTGTTTATTCATTTAATAGTATAATATAAGGTTGTTTTACACTGTTACAGTTTTAGTAAATGCAGTAAATTGATGAAAGCGAGAGCTTACCGTAGATTATCAAACTGCCGGATGGCATTCATTTTGAAAGTATGTGAATAAGTGCAATCGGAGTTATTTGCCTCAAATTGGAAAATGCAGTCACACGACAGAAGGGCAGCATATCTTTCAGGTATAATAACATTTTCTAAAATTGTACCACCAATAAAAAAAAAAAAAACTCCTGAAAAACAAAATAATAGACAGGTAACTTTTCACTACCATGTGGAACTTAAGCGGAGAACACGTGAAAGTTTGAAAGAAATGTTTTGAGCTTTTGAATAAATACAAGCAAATATCTCCCAACAGCAACACAACTCCTGATAAAAGAAGCCGACGAGAACCTGTAAATAAAACAAGTAAATCGAAATTAATTAAAGTGGAGGAACACCTAGCTTCTCTCCATCTTATGAAAGCCACTACTGCTGAAAAGAGACAAATAAACGACATTTACCGCCTCATTTTACACTGATTAATATTTACGAAAAATATTGCGAAACAACAGGTTATTGAAATTTTCATGTACTTAACTATCTTATTAAAAATCCACTCTCTTTCACACTTGCCAAAAATGTGATAAATTGAAAAAAAAACTCAAGTATACCGAAGACGAAGTCACTAAATCTGAAATATAATAAATATTATTCTGCTATCCCTTTTGAAGACCCAAATACATCTAAAAAAAATTAACGAAGCCGGAGATAAATTTGTTTGGCATAACGTCAAATGGTTAAAATATACTTAAAGTGAACCATAGAATATTATACAAAACGTTTCTAAAAATGGATGATCAGTTTAGAATCATGGATATGTCACGACGTAGAAAACATAACCCCTACCTCAGGCCTTCCATATGGTATAACGCTCCTTTACCAATTTCTATAGAGAAAAACGTGACATTTTATCACTTCTTCCTTATCGCCTCTACATTTCACGAATTTTATAGAACCTGCCAACAGATTCCGTAAAATTTGATTATATAGTTGACATGAATGACGAGAATGTGATGCAATGACTATTTGAAATATTTTATTTAGATTATCTTTCACTATTTTCTTTAACTGAATAAATATTTTTTAATTTTGAAAGGCAATGTTTCATTTTAATAAAATTTTGTGAAAACTCTTAAAATATGTCAAAAATAAATTGTTCCCTTTTAGCCAGAGGCATTCCTATTGTGCGTTAATTTAATAAACGCAAAATTAATTTAATAAAATTAATCAATCATGACATTGTATGTTTTATAATGTAGGTATACACCGTTAATAAATATTTTTTACATTTGATAATTAATTCAATAATCAGTTATTTGAGTCTCCTGAAAATTACACAAAAATGACTTGTTACCTTTTACCCAAAAGCCGTCCAGCATTATACATTTATTGCATGAAAAAATTATTTATTTTATTTAAAACAAAGTAAAGAAATTCATCTCCAAGGGGAAGTCAATTTAAAGGCCGAACTACTTAGGCGACCTCAAATCAATTTATAAACGATTTCATACTCCAAATAATATTAACCCAGCAGAAGTACCGTAAACTGAAATTCTGTATTGGTAAAGAAGGCCAAACTTGAAGATGTCGATCGGTTACCAAAATAACGGGAATCAGATTGGCGAAGTAATCAAATATGTACTTTATTATTTAATATATGTATTATTAGGGAAGCCGTCAACAGCTGTGATGCTATTGAAATTGAATGTAATGATATTCTTCCGAACGAATATGAAATAACCACAAATGTAGGAGAGCAGGACATTATTTAGTTAAATTATCTAATATTTTGTGTTATTTCTTAATTTAATTTATTTTATTTTACCTTACTGAAAAAGAAAACCAATTGAATGCATCTTGTTCAAAATGAATAAAGATTGAATGTACACTAAAACTTAATTTTCATAAGCTATTTAAGAACATTTGTTGCTGTTTTAAAACAATCCAAAAACTATTTTGTTTCAAAAAGTCGCCATTTTAGTTTTTATAATTGGTATAGAAAAATAACTAGAAATTCCCTCCCCACCACCCCCCAACTGAACTGCCCTAATTTTATGGTTATAATTATCTCAAAAATAATAAAACGATAATAGATTCACGAGGACCCAAAAACAGTTCCATTTAAGAAATTTATAGGTTTACCATAAATACCTTAGCTACACGACTAGACAGTTTTGGAAATGGATAATTAGCATCTTGTATAAATTTCCAGCCGAATTTCTAAATTCACTTAAATTACTGGAAATCCCTTCACATAATCTAATATTTAAACTCGGATCCATTTTAATTGTTTTAGGTTTAGCTTACACCAAATAACATTGCTGAGGAAATTACAATATACTATGATTGGCTGCCCCGTTGAGCAAAAGTATTTACGGGTTCTCTACTATTTATTCCATCGTTTTAAGTAGAAAGGCAATCGTTTACTTTTTACGTAATGAAACAACTTTAATGAAATCAATTTCCAATTCCCCGGGAAAACCAGAATAGCGCCACAATGTTGTTTGAAATCAGTTTATCTGAAGCATATTTGCTATTCATCCATGCAGTTATGTTTGAATTACACGAAAGCACCTTAGAGCTGAAAAGGGAAAACAATTCAATTTTGGAAGTTAATGAAATTTTAAGTTCAATACTGAGTAAATTAAAACATCGAGACGAGAAATCGTTTTCATCGCTCCAAGTGAATTCAATTTTACGTAAATTAATTAGAACTTAAAAACTTAGGTTTTCCCTAAAAGAAAATTCCGTTTGTTCGATTCGAAGGATTTTTATTAGAGAACATCTTTGAGAAACCAGAATATATGAGGTTATTATCGAGTGACAATAATAGCGTGAAATATTTTTTGCAAGCCAAAAATGATTAATTTTTCAGTGAGCTCGTAAAATTTCGTAAAATAAAATTTCCACACAGCTGTTGAGTAAATCCTGTAAAGTTGAATTTTACGTTGGAAATTTGAAACTACGGTAGTGGATAAGGTGACCAGAAGCCTTACTTTTAATTTTATTTTCAACCAATTTTCAACCATAAGAAGGTTGATCAAATATTCCGAGTTTTATAAATACCAGTGCTGACATGTTGCAGCCATCATTTTTTCGCTTCGTTCAATTTTCGATAGAATAATAATATTATATGTATAGTATTGCGATGGCCTTTATATTGCCTAGTTTTCCTACCATAGGGGATGGGGGGAAAGTTTTCCGCAGCAAGATTCATCAGATATTGGTGAATCAGAATCGGACGGTTATTTCTGTTTTTTAGTGGCCGGAGAGGTATACATAGGTGGACAGATTTTTATATTGTTATCAAAGTAAAGCAGTTATTCTGTCGGAGTGAGAGGGATAACGATTGCAACATATCGGTACAGTTTAATTGCTGGTTTAATTATTTTATTATTTAATTTATAATTAAAACTCGGGTTCGATGGCCAATTTTAGTTATTGGTTTTAATGCACTTAATTGAACTTATCTATTACGAAATTTTTGTATCGTGTTGGTTAGGTCTAATAAGCACAATTAGATTATTGTGAAATGTTCTTCAAAGGCATGTTGTTGTTAGGGAACGAATGTTGGGATGGATATGATTGTCAGTGGTTAAGTGGAGATGAGTCGGCGTTGTGAGGGGTATCGTAGGTTATTTGGTTGGGAAAGAGATCGGGATATGAGTTAGATCGGATTTTGTTGGAAGGTGGGAGTAGTTTCGCGGAATGAACGGGAGTTTGAAAGTTCTTACAAGTTTGTGTAGTGAAATGTTTACGCAAATTGCGATATGGCATTTGTTGATAGGCAGGAGTGGATTGAAATAGGTGATGTAGGTGTTTTTCAAATCGCGTTTCAATGGGAGCTTGGTTGCTTTGTGAGGGTGTTGAGCGTGATCGCGAGGACTGAGTTTGTATGTACGGTGTAAATTATTATAATATTTTCATTTAATTTAATTGGGATTGGACTACGTGATTTCTAATTACTGAGATGTTAATTTATATTAATAATCCGTTTCAGAGTTTTGGATGATTATATGTTGTGTTGTGCCTAGTTAATTCAAATTGTTTTGTTTTACATTTTTTAAAAGTTTAAATCTAAAGTAAACTTAAAATTATAGACGTTTGAATGATGGATAAATTGTATAAACCCGGAACGGATAATAGTATTAAAACAAGCCACTTTTAATACGTTTAGAGAGTAAAGCTCTTTGTTGTGATTCTTAGCCTTTAAGGGGAATTGAGTATAGTAAATCAGATATTGGCCAATCAATCAAACACTGCGAGCTACCGTAACAAAACGCGAGGAAGGAAGTTCGCCACTAAGCTAAGCTTACCCAAGTGAGTTAATAAAACTGTGATGAGAAGAATATGTTTTTGTTGAAACACTCGAGTGCAGTATGGACACCCAACAATGAATTCACGCCTAGTGCTGTCTAATGCAGGCTACTATACAGTTGAAAAAATAACTCTTATTTTTAATACAAGCCTTGCATTACGACTCATGTAAAGCAAGTTATTTTAAATTGTTATGTAATGATTGCATTAAAATGAATTTTAATGCGATTATGAAGATTTCTAAAGCAACCTTTGCATTAATAGTACATTGTGTCATTAGGATTAAAAGTGATACTTTGTTTGACGAGCAATTATATTTGCATGCGAGGCGAAGCGCAGCGTAGCCGACCAAAAGCAAAGATTGCGAGTCAAACAAAGTCACTTTTAATTCGAATAACACATACTATTTCTTCTCCAACGAAGAGTTCATGTCATGTCGGTTGTATATTACTAATTATACGAGTAATTACAAATTATGTTATTAAAACTTCAAAATTGAAACTAACTTTGTTAAATTATTTTTTGAAACTAAGGAGACCATGACTTTTGTTTGGTTTGACTATTGCATTGTATTTGACGCGTACAATAGTCAAACCAAACAAAAGTCATGATCTCCTTAGTTTCACAAAATATTTCAACAAAATTAGTTTCAATTTTGAAGTTTAAAGCATGGTTTCCACGATGGCGAGGCGAAAAAATTAGTCAAACTAAAAAGAGGAAGGAATAAAAAAAATAACATGAGAGTGAGTGAAACAGCAACAAGTCGTTACACCGAATTTTTATTCATTTATTTTTGACGTTTTACGATTTCATCACCTATAACTTTGTTTGTGTTTGGATTGATATACATTTGGAGACATTTCATAATTTAACTGACATTTTTTAACTTTATTAACATCCATTACTGGATTAATGCTTTCCAAATTAACGGTTCTATTTTGAAATTTATTTTATTCCGAAAATTTTCTTCAAATTGACATATGAATTCCGAAAATCAGTGGCTAATTCGAAAAAGATGATCCATTTCATCTTTTTTTCGGATTAGACGTCCAATTTCGGAGTGCTGAATTAAAATATTAAAAACTGGACGTCCCAATTTTTCTGTCAAAATGGTATTTTGTCTCTATCGTACTATTGGTGATTTTTTACTTTCTCTTTTTAGTTTGACTAATTTTTTCGCCTCGCCATCGTGGAAACCATGCTTTAATTACATAATTTGTACTTACTCGTATAATTAGTAATAAACAACCTACACGACATGAACTCATCGTTGGAGAAAAAATAGTATGTGTTATTCGAATTAAAAGTGACTTTGTTTGACTCGCAATCTTTGCTTTTGCTCGGCTAAGCATAATATTTTTCTCCTAGTATTAAAAGTACCTACTTTTACACCAAGGATTAAAAGTGTAGCTTAGCAACACACACATTTTTTAAAATAGTAAGAAAAAGGCCAACTTTAATACCCAAGAACAGTATTAAAACAAGAGGCTTTTAAGACGTTGGGAGAAAAAAGTTATTAAACATTTTAAAGCAACCTGCTCAAAATTAAAAAAATGATACCAACATAAAATTCGATAAAACAAGCGGACTTCAATCTATATATGAATTAAGTATAAATTCAAGCACGTGTTTTGCATTATTGACATAAAATTCACTAACTCAAACCAACTTTTATTATGTTACAGGTTTTTCTATTTCTTAAAATATAATTTATTACCTTGGGTGATCATAAAGTGATTGACCCTCAAGGCGCCCAAAGCAAAGACTAACACCAGAAAACCCACGCTATGAAGATTTTATTAACAGGAATAAATAACAATAAATCGTGGCTAAAGCTACATAACATTTAATGCAACTTGTTTTAAAATTCACTACTTCTAAAATATTTTATTAATGCAGTCTTTGATAAATTTTAATTCAGTTGCTTCTTTTATAATTTGTTTTTTATTCTAAAGGAATGTTGCACAAAAATTTAATGTACCTAATTGCTGTTATACAAATTAATGCACTATGTTAGTTAAGCAGTTAGTTAGCAAATTTCCGAAACCACGAAGCCGTTTGAATAAACGTTCGGACTTGTTTTACATTAATAGATGGTTTCATACCCGTAATAGCAGATATACCTTTTCTGGATCTGTCTCTATACCTTTACTTGAAATAATATGACCGAGATATTTTACCGATTCTTAAAGATATTTAATCGATCAAATACCAACTTTAAGTCGCGTTTGTGAGTTTCAAAAGAACTTGAATAGATTAATATGTCGTCCAAATAAGCGACGAGATTGACATTCGGTATGCCATTTTTTAATTGATTGATCAGGCGTTGGAACGCTGCAGAGGCATTCTTTAAGCCAAAAGGCATTCTTCGAAAACGAAAGAGTCCGAAGGGCGTAATAAAAGATGTTTTATCGCGATCGATCTCTGCTACACTGACCTGCCAATAGCCTGCCTTTAAACGAATTGTGGATAAGAATTCAATTTTGCTTGGTATCTCAATAATATCATCGATTCGCGGCATCGGATATCAATCTGTTATGGTTTGTAAATTTAATCGTTCTTGTGTTTTTGAACCAAAACTACTGGAGCTGCCCATGGTGAATCACATTCCTCGATGACATTATTGGTTAGTATTTCGTCCAGTTGTTGCTTCAAAATCTCCTGTACGGAGTAGGAGAATCAGAGGATTGAAAAATTGACTCGGGCTCGGCCAAAAGCTGACTCAACTTGTCTCTTTGAAAACAACTCAAGTTATTACCCTCATCATCCCTCAAATCAAAAGTGGATAATTCCAGCTCGTATTCGATATTATCATTATTGTTAAATATAAATGTATGAGAGATTCTCTCATCAGAGAATTTCCATGTTTGGTTAGCAAAGTCCAAGATTAATCCAGCACTTTGGATAAAATCGATGCCTAATAGCGTTCGACTATTATTTTCATCCAACTTCACGTCTATGTAAGTCTTAAGAATATTTTCGGACTTCGACGTCCGATCCGCTAGCATAATACTTCTGACGGATTCCTCAAAGCGAACCCCATAATCTTTCAACATCTGATACAATTCATATCCGGCAACGCTAGTTTTCATCATGATGGTCAATTAACAGCCTTGCCATGGCTGTAGACTTAAGACTACAATTGGGACAATTACTTTTGATAAAACCGGGCTTATTACAACCGTAACATCTGAGGTTATTGGAACTCGTTGACGAAATATTCTTAGTCTGACTTTCTGTGCCTCCTCAGAGGGCTTAACACTGTTTTTTGTGTTTCTATATTTCGACCTAACTCGTCAAAAGAGGTAATGTCACTTCGTTTCATTTTGGATCGATATGTGGAATTAAGAAGACCGTATGTCATATCTATTTTGACTTTATCTGTCAAATCCGTAGAAGGCAATTGTGCGAACAATTGTCGGATATGAACTACAAAATTGTCGATACGCCCCCTCTCTTTCTGTGGTTTTGAGAAAATACTCGTATACACTTTATACTCGGGCATATTTCGACTAAACGTGGATCTCATGAGATCGAGAGCTTCTTTTTTAAGTTGCCCTTAATGTGTTTGAAGCCGATCCACCAGCTTGCAGCGTATCCTTCCAAAAGTAACGGAAGACCCCTTAAGGCATTCTTTTCTTTCGGGAAAAACTATTTGATATTGAAAGGAAGAACTACTTGATCCTGCTCCATTTCGTACTGCAAATGCCTATAAGAACTGATTGCTAAAAGTCTTACCATATTTTTGTTTTTGTGTTTTGTGTGTGACGTTTTTTTAAAGTAGCACTAATTATTTTTATTGTTTTTATTGAGTTGCCACCTCATTCGTAGATAAACTTAATTTTAAGGTTTAATGTTTAGTTGACGTTTGCTGATATTGGCCTGATAATTTAGTACAAGGTGTTCCATTAAAAACGTGACAGACATATTTTAAATTTAAAAACAATATTTTTTTTTTGAAATTATCAAAGCAATTGTCACGTTCTGATGCAGTAAGAGTCAGTAGTGTATTTTTTATTAAAAACGCAAGTATATTTAAAATCATTCATTATTGTGAACTAAGTAAATTGAAAAGAAATATTTCATAAAAGAATTAAGGTACAAAAATGTGTCCTAACTATTCTCTTATTTCTATATCAATGAAAGAGAATAAAAGGGATACTCAAATTCTAAATTTTGGAGTAGGCTGAAATGCTGAGGCGAAGCAACTAAAAAATTAACAGAACGGGAACCACTGTGTTTGAGTATTAAGATTCAGCAAGAAATTCACAAACTTCTACCTTTAATTATGAAATGTTCGAGATTATTCGACATCCCAAAGATACTTTTTCAACAAAAATGGCATCCGCTGTTGCTTTTGAATTGGCAAGCATTGAGACGTCTATACAGGTTTACTTGGATTTGGTTCAATGTAAGGCTAATTAGCAACCGATTTTGGCAGTTTCAATCAACACCTTTGTATTATGATTTTTCCAGTCGTTTCGAGAGTTACTATTTGTAATGTTTCATTTATCACGGTTACCATATCTATAGATGGCCCATATTTTTTGCTCATAATTCTTCGAGCAGCTAATTTCACCAAAAATTATTGGCGTTTCGAGTTCCTTTAGAAAAAAAAAAAACAGTGAAACAAAGCTTTAATCCGCACTATTATTGACTTACCTATACATCCCAGGCGAGTTCGTGCTTGGTCACGTATGGGAACGAATGCAACAACCACGTTTGCTACGTTTCTGTTTTTTTTCTACAGTATGTGGAAGGAACATAACGTTAATGGCTGTTGTAGGTGTTTCAGGTGTAATACATCATAATACCGAAATATCGGTCATCTGGATATAGAAAATGTAATAGACGAGGCCTTACAAACAGTAAATCAAAATCACTGCTAAAAATTTAAACACAAATATGTTGATGAAACTGCCAAAAGCAGTTGATCAGCAGCCCTTTATTTCTCTTTTGACCTTGAAACGGTTTTATTTTATTTTGAAAACGTTTTATTTGATTTGAAAAAGTTTTTTTTTGTATAATTACCTATAATTTGCAAGAAATTAAATTTGATTTGTAAAAGGTCGAATTTGAAGTGCAAAAGATTCAAATTGAACTGTAAAACCTGTTTATTAAGGACTTTTGCTAGATTATTTTAAAATTCAAATTTTATTCGGGTAAATTCGAAATTTAGAGATTCTTCGAGTTTTTCAGGAATATTCCAAATTTTTAGTGAATCGAGATTATTCGTGTTTCTATATTCCTTGATATATAGATTGATATATAGATTTACCAATTCCATGATTTTTGCAAATTGACAAATGACTTTAACAAATAAAATAGGCAAGCGCTTTAATTATGTACGGAAAACTATAATAAAAAAACCCCTAAGTTATAGGGTTTGAATTCAATGAAACGATCAAATATAACTCATGCCTCTTATTTGATTTGAATGTAACTTGGTTAGAATTGCTTTGAATGAATAAAGATTTGACTGGAATGAAACATTCACTGTTTTTGATTTAGCAAAATGGAGCCCTATAGCTTAAAGCAAACGGTCGCTCTTTTTATTTAAGCAAATTTTCAATTATTTTAAATATATTTTGTCATAAAAAATATTTCTTGTCAATAATTGAGAACTTATAAGCAACTCGTGAATTGGGTGTTGGCGATAATACAGTAAACAAACTTGATAAGAGATTGTGTTGTTAAAATATTAAGTTTTGTTTTTATTTTTACATTTTATACATAAATAATGTACAAAATGGTCTTATGTAAATTACACACCTTTTACGTGTAGAAGACAGTGTAGTGAGTTACCTACTCATTTATTTTAAGAAATTAAGAAGTCAAAAATGGGTTCCTGTTTCTATTCGACGAGTGCCGAAACACTTTACTTTACTGATTATCACTACGATGTCTTTCTTTAGTTATTCAGTTTGCTAATGCTGCAAAATTTAATTTGCTTGTTAATTGTCAGTAATGATTCAAGCTAAACACTTTTTAGTTTCATAAGTTAAATAAATTTTAGTATGCATGAACAATTTCAATCTTGGTTTTTTTGGAGATTTATCTGTTTTGAAGCTGAGTGAGTCCAAGTGAGTTTCAGTGAAAATCAGCCAACCGGATTTACCTCAAAAATTATAAAATTCACAGTTTGTAAACAAAAGTATATTCCGGTTCTAATCTTATGTTTCGTAATTCTTATATTCCGTTCCTAAATGAAAGTCGTATGTTGGCCACATCTCAATATTTGGTTATATTCGTAATGTAATAGAACAAAGATAATAAATATATCTCCGAAAAAACATTTACAATCGAAATTTTAAGGTTTGGTCTGCTTAACATCTTTGCAATGGGCGCAGAATCAGATCTTTCCTCAAGAATTAGAAATTGCTTAAAATCTATTAATTGTCTTGCACTCCGAAATGTAGATATTATCTAACTTGAATCAGATGCAGCCGGAATATATGAATTGACGCTAGTGAAAGAGCATGAAGGGGTATTGTTTGTCATCGGTTTATTACCGGCCCATTGGCGAACGCCTTTATCCTTTTTTTGAAAGAGTAACAAATTTAGTGGCTCAATGTTGTAAAATCTGCTTTTAATAACAAAAATCCTCCCCTCGCTTTTATATTAATTAATCTGTCTACTTTTGCGGTGTATCTATCTTTTATTGGCACACCTAAAAACAAAGCTAATCCAAACGAACTCTTAATCCATCCTATAAAACGATCTAGGTTCTATTTCTTGAAGTTTCAGTTTTTTCAAAGGCCATCCAAAATTAAAAATTAGCCATATTTTCTGAAATTATTAAGTAAAGATTTCATTTATAGCATCTCGGTAAGGCATTTGATAAATACGCTACAAATTTGCAAGGAATATGTTGTTGTTTGGTAACTCAGTCAGTGACTTTGAAATCAATGAGTTGTTTTAGCAAATTTAATTTAATGTTGAATAATCCCAAAAATCTTGAATAATGTCGATAACCAAGACACCAAACAGTTGGAAAGACATTGAAATTCTATGAGCGAATTAGAGTGATAGATTAGAGATGTCCTAGATTATTCAAAGATATCAAATAATCTTTAGATTCAACATCTCAATGCTGTTCGCCAGGTAAATCAATTCAAAACTCGATATCTAAAATCTCGAATAAATCTGAATGATCCCAAATTTCAAAAATTTCTTCTGGTCTTTTCAGCGTTATTTGCAAGAAAACTCAATGTCATGCAAAACTCGATTAATATCCAGAATCCCCAAAATTTATTCGGTATCGCCAAGCAACTATCAGTGTCATGTAAAACACGTGTTTATCGATAATTAAGGTATTCACAAAGCAACTTAATGCCATGCAACACTCAAGTAATAGAACTTTTTTTTAGAAACTCGAATAAATCCGAATAATCTCGAATTTCGAAAAAAATTTCTCGTTACCTCAACGCTATTCGCAAGGCATGACAATGAATGCAAAATTCGATTACTAGTCGAATTTGTACAGTTCTCTTTTACAAAATATAAGTTTCTTTTAAAAATTTATAAAACCACCAAATCCGAAAATCAGAACATAACCAGTGATACTTGGATGAATTACAGTAATATCTCCCAGAGATTGTTAATTTCTCTATGAATTCTAATTCTTCAGTGAAATGTCTTTTTTTTAATTCCGCTAACCTTAGCTGCAGTTTCCATTTCTCTATGGGGCAGCCTTTATCAGCACTACAAATTTGTTTTTTCCCGTCAAAGAATTTCTATTTGAAATCCTTGTTTTAAATATTTTATGTGCGGATACCTAAGTAAGATGGCAAACGTAAAAAATACAAGTTGGCAAATTCAATTATAATACATAGAGGAATAGTTAAGATCTTTCTCACATTAAATTTTCAAATTTTCATATAAACCGACTTCGTTTCCATCTTACCGTCGTTAGAAAAAAATTAAATTTATGGGATTTGGGAAATGAAGCGTTATAAATTATTTAATTTAAAAAATTTGGAGTTCCGAAGAATTAGGGGAATTAAAAGAACTCGAAATTCTTAGAAGTTATCAAGTAAGTTCAATTTAGTAAGATAAGGAGAAATCAGGTAATCGGAAGAATTTATACTTTAAAAGGTTTCCAATAATTTTGAGATTTTCTATGAGAAGAAAATTTAAGCAATCAAGTACGAAAGAATTAGAGTCTTCTTGAAATGATTGTGTTGAGTGCTTGTAGAGGCGGAATGCTTACACTAAGCCAAACTTCTAATAACTTGTTCAAATAGCTCCATCCGCGAGAACACAAAAAGTAAAGTTTCAGTTGTTCTTTACAAAAATTTGCCAGTAAGTTTAAAAGATTAAATTCTTAAATTTAATTTATTTAAGCCACAGCAAATATGTCTTTTTAGACAATAAATATTTGCCGAGGCTTTACAATAAAACAATTTATAATTCTTTCTTTCTTATGGAATTATTTGAATTTTTGTGTCATATAAATGTTTCTTTTTTTTTTTATTCAATGTCAATCTGACGTAAATATTTAAATTTTTATTTTAGTCAAAGACATATGTGGTTATTTACTTACTTAATCATAAATAAAATATTTTACGTCCACTCAACGAATCATAAAGCGCGTAAAAAACGTAGATTTTTTGTAAGCACAACATTTTACAAATTCACAAAATTTGCTTGTTTTCAGACCTTAAGAGTCTGGTTCCGGTTCGCTTCTTTTGTGTGGATTATATTCATACATGCAATTAGGGCACACCTAAATTGCATTGTACTGTCGATTTCATTCATCAATGAGCAAACGGATGAGCTAAAAACTTTTAAAGTCAATATTGATATATGGCATTGACCAGAATTCACGATTTCTGGGAAATACGTCAAAATTAAGTGACAATTGTGAACAAACAAGTTTTATAATACAAGAGGAAGCATAAATATTGGATTCTCCAATTGATCTTTTTTTATTTTAAATTACGGTCATACATTTAATGTGTTTTGAAGTTTTTTTTTAGTTGTAACGTGAATATTTTTGGTTTTGTTAATTGGCTTTTGTTGTTATCATCAGCGATGTATTTAGCAAAATTAAGCGATAAGTTAATGACTTTGTATAGTTTAATGATAATCAACAACTGTTTACTTTTGAGCAATATAATATTAATTGACGTATCTGAAGAAGTGCAGGTTGACAAAAAATATCTAAACCGAATTTTTGACAGCCAATCCAAAGCCCGAATAATTTATTACGTTTTTGCCTTTTAAGTGTATCTCTATCAGTTTGCAACTTTAATTAATTTTAAATTGCATAATAAATTAGCACTACGCTAATTTCTTTATTTGGCATTCGATTATGTCATAGTCATCTAATCCATGTTTTGATAATCAGCAAAATCTTAAATTTTTCATCGCCTGCAAATATTCTATTCTATTCAAAATAAAAGTTTACCTGGTATTACTATTTAGTGTCAGTTTACTTTTGATTATACCAATGTTGAAATAATGTTCGAGCAAAATTGTTTAGAATTGATCTAGAACTGAACAAATATGATTCAGTTTGGTAAAGTAATATTTCTAAACATATTTTAGTAAAATTCTATTTAATATCACATACCAGTTGCTCATGGTCAAATTTAAATAACTATGGTGAATAAGAGTTTGAAAGTTGTAGGTGGTCAGTTCAAATAAAAAATTTACACAGAATATTTATATATGAAATAAGTGAAGAGTAGAGGAATGATGTTCGGTAGTTGATAAACTTATGTTAATTAGAGATTGTTGAGGGCGTAAAAATGTTTGCTTTAATATAAACCCTTCGTCAAAATTAAAGGAACACTTAAGCTTATCGCAATATTTACTAAAATTCAAATATCTGTAACTTGTCCAATATTTTAGATATTATAGTAACTAAAAATCGCTGTATTGTAATTAAAAATTAAGAAATAAGAAAAAGTCAATTTTAAAATAGCCTCCCGGTCAACTTTAAGTGTGTAGGGTATAATTCGTGTAATATCCAATTTTAAATCCGGCATTATGCAGATAATTAGGTTGTCTCTAAATCTAGGTAGTAAGATTTTCTATGCGACGAATCATTTCCGACTTATTCTAGTTTTTGAAGAAAAAAAACTCAACAAATGCATATAGGGTACGTCCGAAATGAAAAATGCGAATTTAGCGAAGACATATTTCAAAAAATACATGCGATGTAGCTTGTCGGTGCATTTTTAATACTAGACGTGTCGTTTTGGTTTGATGTCAATTTATATTTTAACACGTTCGCCACTCAACGTCACATATATGTGACATGTTCACACATTTGTGACGCAAAATTGCACGAAATTAAAGAATAATTTTGTAGTAATTTTTGTTACGTTGATTTGCGATGCGGCTGTGTTTCTAGAAGTATCTAAGACATACTTATGGCAAGTAGTTTGACTGGGAGCCCAGTCGTCGCCCTTACTCGTGGCATTTTATTTTAACACGTGAGTTTTTTTAACACCAAAACAACAGATGAGGGTCGAACGTGTTAATTAATCACATTTATCAAGTTATTAATTTGGTATTGTCCAATTTTAATTAATTTATTGATTATAATGAAATTTAATTTGATCCAAAAATGCATATTTTGAAAAATGTGCAGCATGACAGCATGAACAGCAACAATTGTCCAACCTAAAATATGGTTGATAATGGAGTAATTATCACCAAATCGACCAGTATCAAGCAAAGACGATCTGTTTTCGCAGAGTAGTTATATCAACCCTTTCAAGTTTTTAGTATGGACTACTGAACCCTCACCAATGGTTCGTTAAAATTGCTTAAAATATGGTCACGGCAACAAAACAACTGTAAAACTTTTTTTGTGAAAATGAACAGACGAATGACCGAAATTTATTTATTTAATTCAAATCGATATTACGATGCAGGGAACACGAACACTTTAGCATGCGATATCTTGACGGGTTTTCAACTTTTTTTCAGAAATCTTGTTTCGGGGAATTTTAAACTCATTTTTTCGTGTTAAGTCATACTATTTCAACCTCAGTTTTAGTTAATCGTGTTATATCCTATAAAGTCGCTGATTAAGTTTAACTAATATGTACTAGGATTCCATTAAGGCTATTTTGAAGATGTTTTCTGAATCTGAACCGTTAGTGGGTAATTTAATTTTATGCTGAAACAATTACCGAGCTTAGGTCTACGAAAGAGCTTTCGTTTTAGAAAAATATTCTAGATGCAGCACAATATTCTGTGGAACCGACCTTAGCAGAAGAAATTTGTGAGCCAATGGACGACGATGTAGATTTAAAACTTTAACTTTTTTCTGTTTTGAAAAGTGGAATGGATTTCGAGAAGGTCCAATGAAGTGAGTCATTATTATTTGTTGTTTTTTATCAGTAAGACCAATGTTATAAAAAATATATCTTATCCATTCCAGATTTTATCTATCAAATTACTAATTTTCAATGTTTCAGATAAATGTTTTTAAGAATAAATAATCGCAATTAATTAACAAAAAATGCGAAAAACTATAATTTTGGATTTGCTAAGGAACAAAAAGTAATTTTGATTTCTCTCAAAATGGAATAGCATGGAAAAGAGTAACTTTTGCTTTTTACAGACCTTAGGACAGACAAAAAAACTTAAAATAAAAATAGAAAATTAAATTAAAATGTCAAAGATATTTAATTTCAAAATTTCTCCTATACAGTCTGAAGAACAAACGAAACATTAATCATTTCAGAATCTGTAAGAGATAGAACAATTTGGATTACAAAATTTGAAAGAGCATAACCGATTATACAGGTAACAATTCATTAATAACTCTAAGAAACAGAAGAAAAATTTAAATTGAATCGGACCCTATAAAAAGAAAGTATACATTTAAACAAGAAAAGCCGCTCGCAATTTGCACATCTGCCACGGTCTAGTTTTCAAAAGTACGTTGATACAGAAATTTATTTTGTGTCAACATAATGTCTGATCGATAACAATAAATTGGTGTCACATTGGAATCTCTTTTTGTATGATCAATAAAATAAAATTGGTTTAATTATTGTAAATTGGAATTCCAAAACGAAAGTAATGAAATATTAACGAAAGAAGAATAAAAGTGTTGTTACACGATCTTGAATATCATCATCACGGATGTTATAAGAAAAAACCAAAAATAACTTGAAGACCGTTAATGATACAATAATTATTTAATGGACATTGTACCAGACAATGTAACCATTTTCAAAAGATTAAAAACTGAGAAAGATAAGCGAGTTCAATGATGATTCGATAAAATAATTTATATACATAGACATACATATGTACATATCATATACAATTATATTTATTTATTAATACAACAAACATACGTCCATTTCTTAGAATTTAACAAAAAATTCTGTTTACTAATATTTCCAACCGCATTAATATCGATGACTCAGACCTAAACTCCAATTAATCAATAATTATAAAACCTACTTTACTATATATATGTATATATAGTACTATGACTAAAAAATGATTTCATGCGTTGCATTAAATCAAAACATAACATGTACATGTTTGTTATGTTCCAATGGGTTTTGTGAATTTGTTTGCTCGCGACTTACACAAACTTGAGGTTTTTAGATAAGAAAATTTTATTTAATAGCTGCTGTTATCAAACATTTATATACGATATTATAATAATTCTGCCGTCACCGCGCAAAACCGTTTCCAAATATTTGTATTTAAATGAAGTACGCGTAAACGCGAATGTCGCGAATGAAACCAAAAGTAAATAATAACACACATGTGCATGCAAAAAACTTCTTTGTTATAATTTTTGTTAAATCTCTTACCACATACTGTATCACAAAAAAAAAAAAAAGTTATTTTTAAATCTCTTACCACATATTCAGTTTTTGCAATCCCCTCACTATTTACTGGACATTTTTTTAATTTAACACCATTTTTGATTTCATCACAAAGTATTGAAAAATTATTATTATTGGTATTTCCATTTGTCTGGAAATTTACTAGTGGTGGTGGTGGCGGTGGCACTGTTGCTTTATTATTGTGAACTTGCGAATTTTGTGACACTGGCAACCTTCCAGTCGTCGCAACTTTGAATTGTGGCAGCGGCGGTGGTGGTGGTGGTGGAGCACTCGTCATTAATTCAACTGGCATTTTTGTTGTTATTATTTTTGGTTTATTAATTATGTTCACTAAATATTGTTTTGGTCACTTAACTAAATAAAATAAGTTCACTTTAATTTATTTATTTAGCTAGTTATCAATTATACATATCAAAATATTTTATTTTATATCAAAAACTATTCACTATACATAAAAATAACTATGCGGTGTGGAGGTCTGCTGTGAATGAATGACAAAACTTTAATAAAACAAATTCGTTTCATTATTGTACATTTTTTTATCGTTTGTTGTTTCTTTTTGTTGGTATTTTTTGTTGTTTGGATTTTCTGAAGAAAAAAGAATGACGACTTAAGTCGATGAAAGAGATAGCCTTTCATAACAAAACAAGATATATGTATAACTATATAGCTAGATTAGTATAAATTGTAATCGAATGAGTCATGCGTCGTCGTCTCATGGTTTATTACTAATTTGTAGGTATATACAAAAATAATTCGACCAATTTTACGAAATGCTATCTACAATAATCGATCGAATTTTATTTTGTAGTTACCTGTAAAATAATTTTCATATTTGTAATACATAATAGTTAAATAGTTTTAAATTATTAGACGGGTTACCTTGTCTTCGAATAAATATAAAAGTTTAACGCCCGATTTTTTTTTTTTTTTTTTTTTGGGGGAACAAACAAAATATTTATGGTCTATTAAACGGTCGGATTAAGATCATAGGAAATGATATCACAAATATTTAGTTTTTGATGGCTTTGGAAAATTTTGAATATTTAATTGTTCCGTTGAATACAAAATGTACTAATGCGCGCGCGTATAAATTAATTGACGCTCACAAAATTTTTATAAAACAAAAAAAAAAATCTGATTGATTTATAATTTAATTTCTGACATCTCAAGATTTTAGCTGTTAAAAGTAAAACTAATTGGAATGCATCACAATGTGTATGAGCTTATTTTGTAATTTCAATGGAGATCCATACATTTTTTATTGGAATTGTAAAACGTAAGTAAGGGAAAATTCAAATAGCTTGATAATTTTACAAAGAAACTGTGTACGTACAAGTATGAAGTAATTGTGGAAGTAAGTGCGAATAAATTCCTTTCTTATCAAACGTATTTATAGCTAAAGTAATATTTGCCAAAGCATTATCATTTCAGTAGAGATCCAGATAGTTTGATAAATATTTGTGCAGATAATGATTTACGGTGTAATTAAAATTGTCTGCTTCTTGTTTTTATAATAAAATGGAACATCCAAACAAACTATTCTAAAATACAACGGCAGGCCCAAACCCAACCGAAATATTACCACATTGACCAATTTTGTATACATATATACTGGTTTGAGGATTGAGTTGGACGTTGAGTTTGCGGCTGAGTTGGGTTTTATTTGCGGGTTGGCGGACTGAGTAGGCTGTTGCTTTTGGAGTTGAGTTGAGGGCTGAATTTGTGGAGTTGCAGTTCAATACAGTTGGGTTCGGGTTTAGTGGGGTCATTCTATTGTTCAGTTGGAGATTTATTTGGTTTGAGTTGGGAGTTACCTTAACTTTTTCAGAGTTAAGTTCATGTACGCATATAGTTTAACGTGCCTTGTTGGTTTGGTGATTGAAGTGGACAGTTAGTTGAGAGTATAGTTCTTGTCGAATAAGGTGTTAAGATGGAGTTGAGCGACGGGTTTAATTTGGGGATTTATCAGGAGGCTGAGTTGGGTGTTGAGGTGGATATTGGATTAAGTTGAGTTCAAGTATAGAATACTACAGCTAGTAGTGACTATAATTAATATTTTATGAGATGAATCCGCTGGACAGGATGTGTTCTATTACACTGGCACCTTGTTGTGCAGTCACGTATGCGAGAAGGTTAATTAAACATTGATTTTTTTAATTATTTAATCAACTTTATTTACACATTAGGGTGATTACAATAATTGGCTTTTATTTGGATGTCGATGTAAATTTAGAACGAAATCATTTTGTGGAATTTTGTTATCGAGTGTTTGGTTAATAAATTGTCCCGGTACACGTAGTGATTCTCCATAAACCAGTTCCACAGGTGTGGCGTTGAGTTCCTCGCTGAATGACGTCCGCAGCCCGAGTTGCCCCGTAATATGTTGCCCCAGTCTGGTCGGTTATGACTCATGATTGCAGCTTTGATGGTGCGATGCCATCTATCGATCATGCCGTTGCTTTTCGGGTTGTAACTCGTAGTGCGTCGGTGTTGAAAACCCAATAATTTAGCTAATTCCGAAAATAGTTGCCATTCGAATTATGCTCCCTGCGGTCCGTAACAAAAATGCGATCGTTGCCGCAGTCATATCACCGGAGGCACCGGAACCGCCTCAGTCCAACTCAAAAATCACAATTAAAGTCACGCAATGACGATTGTTTCCAGAAATTGGTAATGGACCAATTATGTCAAGATGCATCTCTGCGAAACGTTGCGATGCAATTTTAAAAGTGCCAAGAGGTGATTTTGTGTGCCTTGAAATCTTGGATTTTTGACATAGTATACAATTTTGAGCTATAATTCTTGAATCTTTAGCAATAGAAGGCCAAATGACGTTTTAAGTCAATAGTTTGACGGAGGCTTTAACACCTGGATGTGACAAATTATGAAAAGATTCAAAAACGGTTTTCCGAAATAATTTTGGAATAAACAGTCTTGGTATACCAGTTGATGCGTCACAACATATGGTTTTGTTTGAGTTGAACGTTATGGGAATTTGCACCAATTGTAGATTTGTATTTAGGTTGTTACCTAGAAGTTTTCGTAGTTCGTCATCATTGGTTTGTGCATCTGCTATTTTTGCTTGAATATAAATCTGATTAATGCGTGAGAGGGTATCTGCGACGACATTATTTATGCCGGAGATGTGTTGAATATCGGTAGTGAACTGACCAATGAAGTCTAGATGCCTGAATTGACGCGGAGATGCTTTTTTCGGGTTTTATTGAAATGCGTAGATCAAGGGTTTATGACCCTCCAACAAATATTTGAAGTGCTTAATGCCAGAATAAGCTGCGAGCAACTCTCTGTCATAAACACTATACCGTTGTTGCGTTTCGTTAAGACGTACTGAGAAGAAACTGAGTGGTTGCCAGACGCCGGTGACAAACTGCTGAACCACGGCCCCTAGTGCAGAATCGGAGGCGTCAACCATGATGGCGAGCCGTGCAGATGACGAAAGGTGTATCAGTAGCGTAGCGTCACAGAGTTTTTCTTTGCAGGTTTCAAAAGCTAGTATGGTTTCCTCTGACCAATCAATTTTTGTTTTGGCGTTCATTTTGTAGCCTTTCAGGAGATCATTGAGGACCATCTGATCAGCTGCCGCATGAGGAATAAATCTTCTATAAAAATTTTTAATAATTTGAATGCAGTCTTGATTTGGAAATATACCTTGCCCAGTGACCCTATGTCCTAAAAATAGAATTTCCGTCGCTGCGAATACGCATTTGTCCGCATTAATTATCTGTCCTTGTTCTGAAAATTTTTCAAAAATAATTTTGAGGTGTTCTAAATGTTTGTCCATTGATTTTGAGGCAATCAAAACGTCATCCAGGTAAACAAAACAAAATTTTAGTCATAACAGTACCGAATGCATTAGTCGTTGAAATGTCTGTGCTGCATTCCGTAGTCCAAACGTCATTTTAATAAATTCACAAAGGCCGAAAGGAGTAGTGATAGCTGTCTTAGGTATGTCCGTCGGTTCAATGGGAATTTGGTGGTACGCCTGGACAAGGTCTAAGTTCGAAAAAATGTTACAGCCTTCAAGCTAAAACGGAAAGTCCTGAAGGTGTGGACTTGTATATCTATCTGGAATCGTGATGTTGTTCAATGACCTGTAGTCACCATAAGGTCTCCAAGTTCAGGAACCGACACGTCCGCTACCACGAATTCCCACCTAAATTCTCACCGCAGTCCGATCTCCAGTTTCAAGATCTGTGTGCCGAAAGGTTGCACCGGAGAGCCATTCGCTGCAAACAATCTGTATGCAACTTGATCGCAAGCGTGAATTTTTGAAGGCACCGCACAGCTCTGTAATCATGCCCATCAATCTCTCTAACCGCGGTTTTTCCTTCCCTGATTTATCCGGTACAGACTCGTTGCCCTTAGATGTTTTTGTTATGTTGGATGATGTTGATGCTCTGCTGGCTACTGCGTAGCTATTTGACTGCGTCATGGTCTCCATTATATTGTCCGCGCGAGCTGCTAACGTAACCAAGGGAAGATGATTCTCGAAAGTCGTGGGGATCATCTGAACTCTTTAACCATAACTGTCGCCAGTGCATCCTCGTTAAATGCCCGCCCCGCGTTCAACCTGATTCGCGTCTCCACAATTTTTCCTGAGCTTACTGATAAAATTCAAAAATAAAGTTAGACCAAAGCTACTACCTTTTTGTGTTCATTTGCCCCAACTAATAATTGACGTTTATCTGACGGTTTACTCGCCACACATGTATGCTGGTACATTTCGAATCGTGATGTTTAGGGTTTGTTTTGAATGTCGATTTTGATGTTGAGTTGCAGGTTGAGTTGATATTGAGCTATGGTTGAGTTTAAGATTGTATTTAGGCTTGAGTTGAGGTCGAATTAGGGCGAAATAAGGTTTGAGTTGACTTTGAGTTGAATTTGAGTGAGGGATTTGGTTGGAGGGTCTGACTTCGCCTCCCTCTTTTGGGGTTAAGATTAGGACTTCAGATGAGCTCATAAACGCATGTATCTTTCTAATCGAGTTGAATTGGGGATTGAGTTGGGCGTTAAGTTTAGCTAATTTAAGTGGAAGTTGAGATCAGTTTGAGTTAACTTGCGTTGGTGTTGAGTAAGGGGTTCAGTTGGGAAATTATTTCATGGTTAGGTTAAGGGTTGATTTGAAAGGTGATTTGAAGTTGATGTAGTGATTTACTTGAAGGAAGGGTTGTGAGATTGGTTTGTTGATTGATTTGGTGATTTGGAGTTTAGGATTGCAATTAAGTTGAAGGTTGAGTTGTAAATTTGGGTGGAGGTTGAACTGATGATTGAGTTAAGAGGTTCAGTTAGGGATTGATTTGGGAGTCGAGTTAGCTGATCACCTCGTGAGGTTTCCGCCTTTTATATTTTTACTCCTCCACTTCTTTGGGTAGGAATCTATTACTTCGGTCTAAAAAGACCAAAGTATTGAAATCCTGTCAAAAATGACGAAAAATTTGGTTGGTCCAAAACCACTTTTCTCGACGTTTTGAAAGTCCCTGAGTCTGAAAATGCAAAAAAAAAAAAAATGTCCGTCCGTCTGTCTGTGTGTCTGTGTGTCTGTGTGTCTGTGTGTCTGTGTGTCTGTGTTTCTGTGTGTCTGGACCCATGGTATCTCGAGAACGGCTTGTCCGATTTGGATTTTTTTTACGCCAATCTGTTTCTACGGTCAAGGTGGAGATTTGAAAAGCTTTTGGAGACTTTACGTCAAAGGGGTGGGGTACCTGCCATACGAATTGACCCAAAATACCTGCTTTTATAAATATTTACGATTTTTTTATACATGCTTATTTGATTATTGAATTGGGCATTGAATTGGGAATTGATTTGAAGGTTAAATTAGGGGTCAATTTGCGCGTTGAGTTGAAGTTGAGTTGGAGTTGAGTTGGAGTTGAGTTGGGGTGGGATTTGGATGTAGTGAATAGTTAACAAACTATTTATATGATGGAACTTGCCTATTTATCAACCGATTATTATGAAATTCAATGTGTATGTTACAAATGGGATTCCAAAATGAGTTTTGGATGAAGTTCTGGAATATGGCCAAGTAGGATGGAACTTGCCCATTTCTCAACCGATTACGATGAAATTCGACATTTGTATTTGAAATGGGATTCTAAAATGTTTTTTGGATGAAGTTCTGGAATTTTAAAACGATTTCTGGATGAAGTTCTGGAATATGGCCAAGTATGATGGAACTTGTCTATTTCTCAACCGATTATTATGAAATTTAATTTGTATGTTAGAAATGGGATTCTAAAATGAGTTTTGGATGAAGTTCTGGAATATGGCCAAGTATGTTGGAACTTGGCTATTTCTCAACCGATTATGATGAAATTCGACATGTGTAATGGAAATGGGATTCTAAAATTAGTTTTGTATCAGGTTCTGGAATATGGCTAAATATGATGGAACTTGCCCATTTCTCAACCGATTATGATAAAATTCGACATGTGTATTCAAATTGGGAATCTGAAATGAGTTTTGGACGAAGTTCAGGAATATGGCCAAGTATGATGGAACTTTGCTATTTCTTAACCGATTATGATGAAATTTGATATGTGTGTTGGAAAAGGGATTATAAAATGATTTTTGGATAAAGCTTTGGAATATGGCTTTGTAGGATGGAACTTAGTTATTCCTTACCCGTTTGTTATGAAATTTGATATGCAATTTGTAAATGGGATTCTAAAATGAGTTGTTGGATAAGTTCCTGGAATATAGTCAGTTAAACGGTTAGAAGTATCAGTATAGTTTGTTATACTATTTTCGGTATAAAGTTCTAGAATACGATTTTTCGTTTTAAATTGGATGCCTGTACCCATGTTATTGAAGCTTTTGACCTGTTTGTCTGTTGTTCTATAAGTAAATATAATTTGGTTAAAATAGAAATCAATAATGTCAAAACTGTCACACCAACTTTATGACATTATTGAAGATACCAAAAACCGAAGTTCTGATCACCTCGTGAGGTTTCAGCCCTTTATATTTTTTGATTATTGAATTGGGCATTGAATTGGGAATTGATTTGAAGGTTAAATTAGGGGTCAATTTGCGCGTTGAGTTGGAGTTGAGTTGGAGTTGAGTTGGGGATGGATTTGGATGTAGTGAGTAGTTAACAAACTATTTATATGATGGAACTTCCCTATTTATCAACCGATTATTATGAAATTCAATGTGTATGTTACAAATGGGATTCCAAAATGAGTTTTGGATGAAGTTCTGGAATATGGCCAAGTAGGATGGAACTTGCCCATTTCTCAACCGATTACGATGAAATTCGACATTTGTATTTGAAATGGGATTCTAAAATGTTTTTTGGATGAAGTTCTGGAATTTTAAAACGATTTCTGGATGAAGTTCTGGAATATGGCCAAGTATGATGGAACTTGTCTATTTCTCAACCGATTATTATGAAATTTAATTTGTATGTTAGAAATGGGATTCTAAAATGAGTTTTGGATGAAGTTCTGGAATATGGCCAAGTATGTTGGAACTTGGCTATTTCTCAACCGATTATGATGAAATTCGACATGTGTAATGGAAATGGGATTCTAAAATTAGTTTTGTATCAGGTTCTGGAATATGGCTAAATATGTTGGAACTTGCCCATTTCTCAACCGATTATGATAAAATTCGACATGTGTATTCAAATTGGGAATCTGAAATGAGTTTTGGACGAAGTTCAGGAATATGGCCAAGTATGATGGAACTTTGCTATTTCTTAACCGATTATGATGAAATTTGATATGTGTGTTGGAAATGGGATTATAAAATGATTTTTGGATAAAGCTTTGGAATATGGCTTTGTAGGATGGAACTTAGTTATTCCTTACCCGTTTGTTATGAAATTTGACATGCAATTTGTAAATGGGATTCTAAAATGAGTTTTTGGATAAGTTCCTGGAATATAGTCAGTTAAACGGTTAGAAGTATCAGTATAGTTTGTTATACTATTTTCGGTATAAAGTTCTAGAATACGATTTTTCGTTTTAAATTGGATGCCTGTACCCATGTTATTGAAGCTTTTGATCTGTTTGTCTGTTGTTGTATAAGTAAATATAATTTGGTTAAAATAGAAATCAATAATGTCAAAACTGTCACACCAACTTTATGACATTATTGAAGATACCAAAGACCGAAGTTCTGATCACCTCGTGAGGTTTCAGCCCTTTATATTTTTAGTGTTGTTATTATATCCACAGAATTATAGCCGCCCAAAAATTCATTCAAATATTCTATTCCACAATATTCTTCCTTCATTTTTTTCTGACCTCTTTCAAAAACTATACAAATATTTTCTCTTCTGCCTACCTCGATAATAAAATTTCATATCCTAAAATGTTCTTCCAACATCGTCCTTGTGAGATAAATTGCGGCTAAAATGTTTAGTGACGCAAACTAGATTTGAATGAAACAGCTGATCATTCAAACTTTCCACTTTGTTTAGTTAGATAAATTTTGCGTGATATTTGGCGAAGTTCATATTATGACATTTTGAAACTTACTCAAATGACGGAGAATTTTATTGTGCATAAAATTGTAAAATACATTTTGTTTAATTTATTTTCGTTACGTACCGCAGTAGCGCACGTCATATTGTATTCTAGTGGATGTTTGATGAAATTTTGGAAATTGTTCCCCTGTTTTGCTGTACTTCTTTCCTGGTGGCGTAGCAATAGGTTGACCAAACGTCCTCATCTCCTCGGACATATTCTAGATTTTCAAACATATGCCGGCGTTCGGAAAAATATTCCTGGCTTTTAGACAGTATTCATTCAGGTCGCTTATTAGCGGCAATGCAAAATACCTGAGGAACCAGAAAAATAACAATTTAAACCGTTGCAATAAGATGGAATGGGATAATTTATAGAAGAAAAAATAAAATGGTTGATATGTTTTTGTTCTTTTGAACATAAGGCGCAAGTGAGTGGACATTTTCATTTATATCAATCCAATCGATTAAAGAAAGGAATCAATTTCAATACATTACTGCGTAAACGTTTTTAACCTTAGACCTGTGTGTATGTTTTACAACTTAATTCCGTGTTATGAGGGAAGAGAATTCCACAAAATTAATTTTCATTAAATGTAGGTATAATGCCATTTTAAATTATTTTGAGTTATGTGTACTTCGTTAATTTATAAAATGGTACAATGAGTAACAATTTAATAAATTTATTCATAAATGCTCCTAAATGTAATGGATTGTTTGATTTTGATTCTAAGGGGAACTGTATTCTCCAAACACGGTTTTAAGGTGAATTCCCTTCAAGTAATCAGTAGATATATTGTAAGAATTTTATTTAGGAAACCAAAATCCAACTCGACCACAAATGGTAAGGAACAAGCAATCCTTCAGAAAGTGATTTAACCTATTTTAGATAATTTAACATTAAAATACATAGACAAATGTGTGTGTTCCATTTTGTGCTGGTTCCAAAGTATTTATTGCCATTGTATCATATTTAAAAAATCTTTCTTCTCTATCCAAATATTTGTAAGTGCTATGTAGTTGAATAAGACGATACGCACACGAAATACTCAGAAGTAAAGTATGTTGGACATGGATTGGAAACAATTTTGATGAAATGAGTTGATGGAATATAAGATTTGAAGGATGGGATTTGAAAATTGGAATTTGAAGTTTAGGAAATTGGAATTTGAAATGAAATTTGAAATTTAAAATTTGAATTTAAAAATTAGAGATTTAATATTTAAAATTTAAAATTTGAAATTTACAATTTGAAATTTCAATTTGAAATTTGAAATTTAGAATTGCAAATTTAGAATTTGAAATTTGGAATTTGAAATTTAGAATTTAAAATTTGGGATTTGAAATTTAAAATTTGAAGTTTGAAATATCAAATTTTAGGTTTTGGAATTTCGGATTTGGATTTTGAAATTTAAAATTTGAAAAATGGAATAAGGGATTTAAAGTTGGAAAATTTAGAATTTTGAATTTGAAATTTGGGATTTAAAATTTGGAATTTAAGATTTAACATTTTGAATTTGGAATTTGAAATTTTGAATTTGAAATTTAACATTTGGAATTTAGAATTTGAAATTTGGAATTTGGATTTGAAAATTTGGAATTTGGGATTTGGAGTTTGAAATTTGGAATTTGAAAAATGGAATGTGGGATTTGAAGTTTGAAAATTGAAATTTCGAATTTCGAATTTCGAATTTGAAGTTTCAAAATTAAAATTTCGAATTTCGAATTTGAAATTAGGATTTGGAATTTGAAGTTTGGAATTTGCAATTTGGATTTGAAAATTTGAGATTTAAAATTTGGAATTAAAAGTTAGAGATTTGATATTTAAAATTTGAAATTTACAATTTGAAATTTAAATTTGGGATTTAGATTTTGAAATTTAAAATTTGAAAATTTCGAATTTCGAATTTGAAATTTGCGATTTTGAATTTAGAATTTGAAATTTAAAATTAAAATTTAAAATTTAGAATTTAAAATTTGAAAATAGAAATTTAAGATTTAAAATTTGGAATGTGTTATTCAAAATTGGGAATTTAAAATTTGGAATTTAGAATGTGAAGTTAGGAATTTGGAATTAGAAATTTGGAATTTGAGATTTGAAATTTGGATTTGGAAATTTGGAATTTGGGATTTGGAGTTTGAAATTTGGAATTTGAAAAATGGAATGTGGGACTTGAAGTTTGAAAATTTAGAATTTAGAATTTGAAATTTGGGATTTAGAATTTGAAGTTTGCAATTTGAAATTTAAAATTAAAATTTAAAATTTAGAATTTAAAATTTGAAAATTAAAATTTAAGATTTAAGATTTAAAATTTGGAATTTGAATTTTAGAATTTGAAATTTGGATTTTAAAATTTGGAATTTAGAATGGGAAGTTGGGAATTTGGAATTGGAAACTCGAAATTTGAGATTTAGAGTTAGAAGTTTCAAATTTTGAATTTGGGATTTCGAATTTCGAATTTAAGATTTAAAATTTTGAATTTTGAATTTGAAATTTGCAATTTTAAATTGCATTTGGAGTTTGAAATTTGGAATTTGAAAAATGGAATGTGGGATTTGAAGTTTGAAAATTTAGAATTTAGAATTTGAATTTGGGATTTAGAATTTGAAGTTTGTAATTTGAAATTTAAAATTAAAATTTTAAATTTAGAATTTAAAATTTGAAAATTAAAATTTAAGATTTAAGATTTAAAATTTGGAATTTGGAATTTAAATTTTAGAATTTGAAATTTGGAATTTAAAATTTGGAATTTAAAATTTGGAATTTAGAATGGGAAGTTGGGAATTTGGAATTGGAAACTTGAAATTTGAGATTTAGAGTTAGAAGTTTCAAATTTTGAATTTGGGATTTCGAATTTCGAAATTAAGATTTAAAATTTCGAATTTGAAATTTGGAATTTGAAATTTGCAATTTTAAATTTTTAATTTGGAATTTAGAATTTGAAATTTGGAATTTGGATATGGAATTTGGGATTTGGAGTTTGAAATTGGGAATTTGAGATTTGGAGTTTGAAGTATCAAATTTGGAATTTGGGATTTAAAATTTGGAATTTAAGATTTAACATGTTGAATTTGGAATTTAGAATTTGAAATTTGCAATTTGAAATTTAAAATTTGGAATTAAGAATTTGAAATTTGATATTTGAATTTGAAAATTCAAAATTTGGGATTTGGAGTTTGAAATTTAGAATTTGTAAAAAGCAATGTTAGACTTGAAGAATGAAAATTAAAATTTAGAATTTCAAATTTGAAATTTGGGATTTTGGATTTTGAATTTGAAGTTTGGAATTTGAAATTTAAAATTAAAATTTAAAATTTAGAATTTAAAATTTGAAAATTGAAATTTAAGATTTGGAATTTGGAATTTGAATTTTGGAATTTGAAATTTGGAATTCAAAATTTGGAATTAAGAATATGAAGTTAGGAATTTGGAATTGGAAATTTGGAATTTGAGATTTTCAGTTTAAAGTTTCAAATTTGGAATTTGGGATTTAAAATTTGGAATTTAAGATTTAAGATTTAACATTTTGAATTTGGAATTTAGAATTTGAAATTTGCAATTTGAAATTTAAAATTTGGAATTAAGAATTTGGAATTTGGATTGGGAAATTTGAAATTTTGGATTTGGAATTTTTAAAATGAAATGTTAGATTTGAAGTATGAAAATTAAAATTTCGAATTTCAAATTTGAAATTTGGGATTTGGAATTTGAAGTTTGGAATTTGAAATTTAAATTTAAAATTTAAAATTTAGAGATTCAGATTTTTTAGTTACTAATTTTAGAATTTTAGTTTAAAATATTAAAAAGAAAAAAGATATTTATTACAAAAGTGGAACCGGGTTGATTTTTTGTTACTAACATATCTTTGCTTTGCTTCGGTTTTGTTATGTGTAAAGGGTGTACGGAGGGCCCGGTGTCATCCGCGGGAGTCTTGCTTATGCTTGGTCGTACATTCTGATCAATCAATAAATTAATCAACTTGGACCATATTTAAAAAATCTGATCGAAGTCAAAACTTATGGCCGAAAAATTCTTCAGGCCATGAAATAAAAGGTTTTATATTAGGAACTATATTTGTTAGGTCTAATATTTCAAATTTCAGTATCAAAAAATGGTTTGTTTGTTAGAATTTTTGATATAAGGTACCTACCAAAATATCATTGGCTGTGTTCCGTAATATTTTTTTGAATTTATGCCATGGTGTAATTAAGAAATCTAACCCCAGCTGACACGGCTAAAGGAATTCTTCAGAGCCGAAAATTATCAACTTTTTATTAGGAACTACTTAAAGAATCTACTGCATATCTCAAATCACAGAAAAAGTATTTTATTAAAATCCATCCACACACGTCTTAGTTCCATTTAAAGCTGAAAACGTTGTTGCTTGTTCATATAAAAAAAATTGGTGGAACGATTTGATTTTTAATTAATGGTGCCGACCATAATATCTTTAATGGAATTCGGCAATATTTCTTGAGTTTGGGCCTTATTTTATTAAAGAAATGCACTCCAGACGATGTAACCCAATGGATTCTTCAGAGCGTGAATAATACGTTTTAATATGAAGAAGTGCTTTAGAATCAGCTTAATAACTCAGATTCAAAGTTTCACTAAAATTCATTGACAAAGGTGCGTGTCCCACTAGGTGCTAGAAAATGAAGTAACATCGTGGTTACGTATGTAAAAAACGAATATTTGAAGCAAATCTAATTTTTTAATTTATTGTTTGTATTTATAGGCCAAAGTGCTATTAGTAGTGTTCCGCAATATTTGTTGGGTTCTAGCTATGTTTTATTTCAGAAACTCTATCCCAGCGCCAAATGGAATTTTTGCGATTACGAATCAACTCCATTGAAATTTGATATCTGACTTGACCAACATATTTAATGATCAATAAATTGATCGCAGCACATCCTAACTATGAACTAGGCTCACCGCAAATCTGTTTTGTATCCAATGGATGGTCACCGAACCAAACCAATTTTATACAGTCAGTTTTTTTAATCATTTACGTACATAACATATTTCGAAATTTAATAACTGTCTGGTTTTTTAAGCTGAAATATTCTGGATTTTTAAACTTTTCAGATTTTGTCCAGGTTTAGTCAATCTTGATCTGGTCACGCTAAGTAGTTCGGATAACCTGTGTAGTAGTTGGCTGTGACTTTCGAGTCAGGCAGGCGATATTTTTTTTTTTAATTTTCTTCAAAATAAAAAAAATAAATTTACATACTTTTAAAATCTAAATTAAAGTAAAAATTGTTCGAATAAAATGCCGCAACTGCAGAGATACATATTGCAAGCAGAAATAGAAGATTTTTTTCAAGAGATTTTTCAAGGAGAAATAGAGGATCTAAAGATTAAGTGCCATGTTGCTGACAATTATTCAATATTTTCACAACTTTGTTTTTGTATACTGACGCTTTTTTATGAATGAGCTTAAGCTCAAAAAGAGGCGTCCCAAAATTTTAAATAAAGATTAAATAAAGATTAAAGATTAAAGATTAAAAAAAAAAAAAAAAAAAAAAAAAAAAAAACCATCAAACACTACCGTTGCCTTTCTACAATAATGCTTTATAACATACGAGGAAATTGTCTACATTATCTGCATTATCGACGCAACTTCTTGAACTGTCTCATACATTGTCTACACGAGTAGAATTGAATAATTATTTCATATAGGCTAAGAGTCACAATACTGGCCGCTCAACCACACAAATATATGCTGCATTTCTTTTCAAATAAACAGACTTTTATGATAGTTCTCATTGAATAAATACTGTTACATAGTAGCATTATATAAATGACACAAGTAATTTAAATAGTTCAACATTTTAGGTTTACACAGTAAATTCCATATTTGGTTTTATTAAGGTATTGCATTATTGCTTAACGTAATCAAATTGGCACAAAGATGTGATCTTTGAAATTCTTTATTTCGAGATACATTATCAACGTACCTTTAGAAAGAAACACCAATTCCTTCATATGTTTTGCTTTCCCAGATAGTTTCAGATGTACGTTGTAGAACATTCGCATAAATATGTGATTTCCATTTTTGCTATCTAAATGTTGAAATTTATTCAACATTTAATTGGATTTGATTCAAGCGCACTGTTTTTAAAATTATTTAGCCGACATATACATATATTTCGAGGCAGGTTTAAGTGATAAAATGATATAATTTTTCATTGTAATTGTGATGTCATGAAAATATAATGTTATACATACATATTATCATTGTTACTATTGCTACCACAAATTTTCTTTATCGCTCACTTTTATTTAAAAAGAAGCGAATAAAATATTTGCATTTATTGAAGTTTCTTTGTTTCTGCGTTAATAAGTCATCCGATTAACCAGCCTAAATCTTCATATAATAGTCATTCAATATTATTTTTCTTTGTAATGGTTTTAATTTCGCGTAATGCATCTTCATCAATTTGTACCGTAATATTATTTTTTTTACTTTAGGTTGTTGTTGAATTAGTGTCAAGGCGCAAAATGGTAACTTATAGTAGTGTGCGTTAAACAAAATCTTACAACTGTAGCAGATAATGTTAGTCTATTTTTACTGATTTAGTAATTCATTATCAGTCCTACTTTTCGCTGATTATTGCAAAAATAATCTAATCGGAATTCTTATAATAAATCGAACTAATCTTAATTTCCACGCGTTATGTCATACATAATTAAAGAGGTAGCGTTAAAAATGGTGACAAATTGGTGTCAAGCTCAAAGTTAGTCAATCGTTATATAAAGTGGTGACCGACAGTTTTTACCTTTTTTTTTGGTATAGAACGTATGAGTTTTCGAAGGTCGTTTGACTAATTTGTGACAGACTCAAAATTGTTGTTTGCTTTGTTTAACATCCATAAAATTCTAAAATCCAAAAGCAAAAATTTTCCCCGTTTCATAGCCGAAGGCAGACGAGTCAAACCGGTAATCTTATTAATCTCAGGGCACTTATAGGTGTCAGGCTACATTTCTTGTATACGTTACTTAATACCCTGTGAGATACGAAAATGCTATATCGAACTGTAGGCGCGCTTTAAAATTAGTATCCATCTGCTAAGAGAACAGGACAATCTTCAATACTTTGTTAGTATGTTTATCTATTTGTAAGGCAAAAATAATTATTTAAATGATTTTTTTCGCACAGAATATCTACGATAAAGCTTTTTGTTGTAAAGGATTATAACACTCCTAAATAGTATTCGTTTGAATAACAAAAGTAGTTTTAATATATTAGTTGCTCCCAGTCGATCATCGCAAGTATTTATAAGTACTTAAATTTGTGTCTATGATTAAATTAACTATTCGTAACTGCTCTTGCATCCTTGCAAGAGCAGTTACGAGTAGTTAAATTTAAGCAAAGACACAAAACTAACTATCTATACGTATTTGAGGTGGTCGACTGGAAAGCAACTGATTATTCAATTCTAAATTTGCAGCCAATTTTAGTCATAATACCTCCCAACCCGATTTTCAAAACCGAAGTAGTTTCAAATTCTTTTACTTTCTTATGCCAAATATAAAGAAATTATTGGAATCACGAAAATATTAAAACTGGAGATAGATTTTAACTCAAATCTCAAATAATCCGAATTGACAATTTCATAAAAATGTCTGTATATTTGTTTGTGTAGGTATGTCTGTTTGTTGTCTATTATTATTCTTATTATTAAAATTGGTTGGAACCATCCGAGGTTCCGTGGGTGCGGATTCAATGATCTAACTCGAGAACGCGTGCTGCAGCCTTAATAAACTGAAGTACTTTAGGCCAAGGCAAGGAATACGGCTAATTATCAGCAATGGACCTAGAGTTAAATAATTACAACGTAACTTTGTTGAAAGCCGGAAAACTGCACACAAAGTGAATGCAATCATTATCGTCTTTAAGGTAATCCTCGCATACAGCATCAAGAGATAACCCCATGCGCTGAAGGTGTACCTTAAAATGACCGTGCCCAGTAAGAGTCGCGATTAAGATTCTCAACTGTTTCTTGCTAAGAGATAAAGCAAACCTAGTGGCCCTCAAATTAGGTCCACTAATAAAAAGTTTGGCAATGTGGCAGCTACAAGTAGGAAGACATTGCTGTTTTAATTCACTTACAGCGCAGTTTTTGATCGCCTTCTTTACATAATGGTAAGGAAGCAACTGGTTCAGGACCGATGAATTTAAACTCAGGCCCAGCTTTCGCTAGAGAATCAGCGACATCATTGCCCTCAATGCCACAATGGGCAGAAACCCACATAATCGTCACTATATTGCTAGAACAGAGAATATGTAGAAAGTGTTTACAGTCCTTAATATATTTTGACACAGTCAAGGGATTATCCAAAGAATTCAGCACAGATAAGCTGTCTGTGCAGAAAACAAAATTTTTATTTGTAACAGCGAGATTCAATGCATCAATTATGCAAGACGTTAAAACAATTAGTTCCACTTGAAAAACTATGCAGTACCAGCCCAGGCAGCCGGGAAAATTTAAATCAAACGTAGCGCAGTACACACCATAACCAGAACTATTATCTAGAGCGGAAGCCATCAGTCGATAATCACTCATACAAGTTCAGAAGAAAATCCAGTGATCTCCACTGAATATAATTTAGAAAAATTGCGAAATCATTTAAAAGTGTTCTATGGTCCACGACTGAACCAAGAGATTCCTATGGTCCTTAGCCGAAACGCAGCAGAATATGCCTAAGAATGAAAGAGTGTAACTGTGGAAAGAATAGAATTAATTCCATGGCAAGAAGGGGGTCGAGGCCTTGGGTCCTGTAATGGCCCTACAAGCAATAATTTGTAAACCATTGAGTTTATAGATTGAAGCCTTTAATTTAACCACTGGCCACCATACCATGAAGGCATAAGATAATATTGGTAGAACTAATGATTTATAGATGAAAGACAGAATTTTGGGAGTTAGGCCCCAGATTTTCCCAAAGGCTCGTCTACACTGCCAAAAGATGGCAGTCGATTTTTCAAGTTTATAGTCCAGGTGAAATTTCCAGGAAAGTTTACTGTCCAAGAAGACACCTAAATGCTTGACGTGGTCGGATCTGTTAATCGGCCTCCCGAAAAGTAACGGCACAGTTAGTCCACCAATATTTCGATTCCTGGTAAATATAACAATATCAGTTTTAGCATTAACGTGTAGATATTTTCCACCACACATTCAGGTGCTTTACAGCAACTGTAATAACAAGATCGTCAGCATAGCTTTGAATAACAAAGCCTGACTGCTGAAGTTTCACAAGTAGATCGTCAATCACCAAAAGCCATAACAGGGGCGAGAGCACACCTCCCTGAGAACAACCTCTGGCAACTTTGACCGAGATTGAAGCATTATCCACGCCAACCTCAACGATGCGAGATTTGACCATACAATAAACACATTTTACAATGGTGGGATCAATACCAAAATTGGTACATAATCCTCTCGTCAAGAAATGTTGAGGACAGACTGATAGGCCGAAATGCTTTGGGATCAGTGTAATCTGGTTTGCCAACTTTCGGTAAAAAACAAGGTTGCTCTTGCACCAAACCTGAGGAACAATGCTAAAAGCTACGCACGCTTTAAAAAGGTGGAGCAGGTGGTCCCTAATAATAGGAAAACCATGCTGTAATACAGCTGAAAAAATCCCATCAGGACCACCTGATTTGTATGGTTTAAAGGAGAAAATACTCCAATGCAGAATTTCGGATGTACTATCCGAACCGCTAAGTCCCAGTCAGGAGCTTCATTGCAATTCCTATTGGTTAGAGAGTGAGCAAAATCAGAGTTAACGATTGCACAGTCCGGAAAATTAACAGAAAGAAGCAACTCGTTTGCTTCTCTAGTCGTGCATAGTGAAATTGAATGAAAATATTTGTATTGTATACGAAATAATTTTTCAAAGTTGTTTTTGCCATTTTTTGTGTTGTTTTATTGCTTTTCGGTGTGGATAAGACTGCGCCCGTTGTTAAAATGTATTTAGTTTATCATATTTCTTTTGATTTTGACGTATTATTAGATGTCGCATAATTTGCAGAGCCGAACAGTCCGAGAAGTGCTAGAACCCATCGACGAAGCATCTTCAGGAGGACAAGATAACGTGTTTGAGGACATTAAAGACTTTCATTCAGACTTTTCGATGTGCAGTGCTCCAGAGAGTGCCATGGAAGTAAACCAGAAAGATATGAGGGTATTTTGGATCAACAGCGTTTGTATGTAGGAGAGCGTCAAGCGGCTGGCCAGAGGGGCCAGCCATCTTCGACGATAAGAAAAAATTCAACTTTGGCATTACAAAATAAATACGTTTTTTTAAAGATTCAGTATCGGACTTATTTTTATCTAAAAATATACTACATATCTCAAGGGTAAACTTTTAGCTAAAAATATTGAAAATTAAAAAAATACGGTTATTTTATGTAAAACAAACCATTTTCTTATTTTTTTCACAAACTTTTTTTTTTGGTATCATAAAATCAAAATTTCATTGTAATAATTTGATCTCCTTTAGTAAGCTTTAAACTATATTGGAAAAAATTGTGAAAGCTAGATATAGAAAAATTCAAGAAATAATAGGCAATTTTTATGCTGGGGTCTAAAAGACCCCAGTGTGGCGTTTATGTGATTTTTCTTAAGTGTGTCATTTAAGGGTTAACCTTGAAAAAATTTAACAATTTTTAGTTTCTGATTTTAATTCCAAATTTGAAATTAAATAAATTCGATTTTATTTAAGTAAGTAAAGTTTAAAAATAGCTAATTAATCACGATTAAACCTGACTCAGCCTTCCAGAATTTTCAAGCATCTAGCGGATTTGTGGTTTTTGGAATTGTGCTTTCTTGAGCTAACCTTTATCTTTATCATATAATGTATAACACTATACATAATAACAAAATACTAACTATTCAATACATAGGTGCATGTATGCAGGCTGCGTCGTTTTATTGTTATGTTGGAATACATATGATACAAATTTATAATCCGTGCAGTTTAATATTTTAAGGCTTGTCAAATTTTATGATTAGTTTTAGTTAGGGAGTTACGGGCTGATTTTTAAATAAATTAGAATTTAAGTCTCATAGAATAGGAAACGAACCAGATGGCTATTAAATATGATGCCGTAATAAAATAATCGATAAATTTGTTTTAGATTAGAAACACGTGAGAAATTTGACCGGATTTCCGAAAACATTAAGCATACAACGGATATAGGTAGTTTAGAAATTAGCCTTCTATTGATTTACAGACACTTCAGTTCGGACTTCATATTTCAGAAACTAATTAAGGCCTTATCGTTGATTTTCGGCATTGGTGGCATTAATTTTAATTCATTACAGGGAAACGCTCATCCAAACTTCTATAATCTTAGTGGTAGGTTCGCGGAAATGCTTTATTTAAAATAGTAGTTTGGGCTATCGTTTCAAGTTGCGTCAGCGACCAGTATGGCGGAAATCATTTGAATAAGTAGCTAAGACTAATTATATTTATTTTGTTAGGTCATCTCTGAGCTACTTTTTATAACTCTTAAGTGGAATTTAAATTAATAATAATTACGATTTTCAGAAGTGACCAAAGATCGGACCCAGCAAACTAATAAATGTACATCAGAATGCAGTTGTTACTGCAAAATTAAACTTAGATACTACTTCTGGAAGCTGAAGCAGCCAAGGGAAACAGACACTAATAATAACATTAAGGTTGTTTACTTAAAAATTAATTCGTAACAGGTTTATAGATTTAATTAAATTAAACTTAATTTTAAACTGAATTAGTGGAGAGTATGATTAGTTACTTAAAAATCTAGCAATCAATTAAAAACGGCCGGAGGAAGCAAGGTGGTAAGAAATATATAAGGAGTAATTTATAACTATTTAATAAAGACTTTAGGACGCCAACGATGGAAAGCAGTTTTTAGGAAAAATGTATTAAAGTATAATTATTAGAAAAAAATGTAGGGTCGATTTTAATCCTATACTAACAATCCTATTCAATCCTTCGAAGTAAATGTAACAAAGGTGTGTGGGGCCCGGTATCAACAATTCTTAGAATCACCGGGAGATCCTGCTAAATCCTTGGTCGTACATTCAAAATTAATCAGATTATGAGGAAATTCGACATGGGCACTGGAAATTGGATTCTAAAATTATTTTTGGATGATGTTCTGGAATATGGCCAAGAATAATAAGTAGCATTCCTCATTTGGTGTTCAAGCTATCTACATCATAAAAAATATAATTATGTATAATAATTATACGTATGACTAATTTTTAATAAATCTAAGTACATATTATTTATAAAAACAAAATTGTGAAAGAGTAATTTATAAGTGAATATATTCGAGTTGTTTTGGCTTCTATAATTCTGTTTTATTTAAGCTTATTGATGTGTACATTTTTAATACTTCATCAGTTCGATTATAACCTAGTAAACTGTAAAGGTGTGAATTTCGGTATCATGTTTTAAAGTGGTAAAATTAATATTTTATAGTGCCAAATTAATAACACAATAACGTGCAAATGGCGCGATGGCCTAGTGTAAAAATATAATTCCCGCCCTATTGAACTGTTTCTTGTTGACGAGATCAGCATTATCATATGTTATTCCAAGTGAAACGGTGAATTGTATTCTATGTGCTATTATAAAATATACGATTTGCGTCACCTAAAATAAAAACGTTACAATAAACGGAATACCCATTTCAAATCGTCAATTGGATTTGTGTAATAAGCACATAACTATAAGTACATTAATAAAAACACGTGTCTCATCTAGTGTTAAATGTTTCCATAATTCATTTATGTTTTAAATCATAATACATACTAAGTATTGCTAAACTAGTCGATCTTTTGTTCAGATACAGTACTTGAAATACAAAACTTTAATTTTTGGCTAACTGTGCTAAGAGTCGCAATATTGTGTGTTAAATAAGTGGACATTTATTCTGATTGATGTGTACATTCTCAAAACTGTATAAGTTTGATTATTACTTTACAAGTGAATTATAAAGCTGTGAATTTCTGTATCACTTTTTAATGTGGTAACAAACATATAATCGACGGACCAAATTGACAATAATTTAACGTGCGAATTGCGTAACGGTTTAATAATTAGTATTATTACATTATTTTATTTTTGGATTTTTTTGAACTGTATACTGTTTATGTGTTAAACACAACACGCGTCACATATAGTTTTAAATGTTTCCTTAATTCATTCATATTTTAAATCAAATGACAAAGTATTGCTAAATTAGTCGTTCGTGGTTAACTGTGCTAAGTGTCGTAAAATCATCTCATCAAACAAAACACAACACCAGTGTCTTGAATGTAAGCTTTATTATCACCCGAACTGTGATGATTGTCTTAAAAATAATCTCGCTGGCAACGAATCAAACGTCGTTATATTCAAATGTGGATTGTGCACTGGCTCCAGCCCAAACCGTTCAGTGGCGGTTGATGATACTACCAATTCCAATTTGACTTCATTGAAAGAGGAAATTTTGTTAATGCAGCACAAACAGCTCGAAATGGCTAACTCCCTAGCTATATTGAGTAACCTGAAGGTTCAACAGGACGCTCTTTCTGAGTCACTGTGTAAAATAGTGAAACAACTGGATCATATTGTGAACCTGGAGAGCCAAATTGAAATGAACTCGGTCAATATCTCTTCAATTCAAGATGATAATACTAAAATTAAAGCACAATTGGCTGTTGTGTCCGACAAATGCACCTTTATGGAGCGGCAATTAAACGGCACCAAACTGTTTATTTACGGTCTACCAAACGGCAAAGACGCCAGCCTAAGCGAACTTTTTAAGCAATTATGCGCACTTCTAAATTTCGACTACAGTAGTAACAGTATTCGCAATATCTTTCGGATCAAGGCTAAGTCAATAAATAAACCAGTTGTAGTTGATTGGAACATCCGTATTTTACATCAACAATCTTTAACCACTGCAAAATTAAATCGAAATGTCTTAGCTAAATCAGTATTGCTTGGAACTGAGTGCAGTATTGTAGTAACAGACTATCTGTCACCGGCAATGAAAACTTTGCTATATGATACCAAGAAATTACTGCAATCAACAACATTTAATTTTAAATTTATTTGGGCCAATCGTGGTTATATGCAAAGAAGGATGAGAATAGTAACGTTTTGAAAATACTTTCGTCTGATGATTTAGACAAGTTTAAAAATTAACTTTAATTTGCTTCTGTTTAGAATTTTGCTTAATTTTTGCTTTATTAATATTATTTTTGGTTTATTTTATATCTTATTATGTATTTTCAATATTCATTTTTTTTATTTTTTTTTATTTGATTAATTTGTTTTCTTTTTGTAGGTAACTCTGATCTCTGCAAGCAGGAACTATTGGCAATTCCAATTGATTTCATTATGGAAATATATTATCAAAATTGTCGTGGATTGAAATCAAAATTAGTGAATTTCAAATTGAATTTGCTGGCCAACGATTATGACATTGTTTGCTTGACCGAAACGTGGTTAAATGACTCGATCGGCGATAGAGAAATTGCGGATGATCGATATTATGTAATTCGCAAAAACCGCGATCTTTCTCTCACCAATTTATCAGACGGTGGCGGGTCACTCATAGCTATTAAAAAATCATTCATCGCATGTGAGCTCGCTAGTCTTAATAGTGTTTTTGATGACGCTTGGATGAAAGTTAACCTGCCTGATGGGAAAATTTTAATTATACATATGTTTAGTATATTTTTCTCCAAACTCTAAATTATCCAAATATGAAAACTATAAGTTTTTCTGTGATCACCTCTGGAATTGTATTCTGAATGCACCTGATAACCATAAGTTTTTGGTTATTGGGGACTTCAATCTCTGCCATGCATAACTTGGGTTGTGAATAGTAATGTACTTGAGCCCTCATCTTATGAGGGGCGTGCTGCTCATTATCTCATTGAAACAACAATGCTAGGGAACTTATCACAGCACAATCATATTGTTAACTGCACAGGTAGTATTCTAGATCTCATATTTTCCAACCTAAGTAGTTCTACAGTAGAAGTTACGCTTTGCTCGGGTTCACTTTTAAAGATAGACAGTTTTCATCCCCCTATCATTATCAATATACTAGGCTTTTCGCAAAAAAAAATACCTTATATTAGTTATTCATATGTATATTAATGTAAAACATTTAGACTATGTTCGAATCAGAGAACAACTGTCTGTCCATGATTGGGATTCGCAGTTTGCCCATACTATTCATGATGTTCATAGCGCTGTTAATGAATTGTACTCAACAATTAGCATTTATCTAGAACCTAAGTGTTTGTTGAACAATTCACGCTCTAAGTTTCCATTTTGATATTCTTCAAAACTACGGTACTTAATTAATCAAAAACAAAAATTTCATTCGATTTACCGGATCTACAAAAATCACAATGACCATGTAATTTTCTCAATCTATCGGAAATTGGTTAAAAAAGAAATTCGCATTTGTTATGATCAATATTTAAGAACCATTGAGCAAAATCTAAAGCATAACCCCAAGCAGTTCTGAACTTTCACTAATTCCATTACTTCCAAATCAGGTTATCCTACCACTATGCGACTTGGTAATCTAGATTCTCATAATAGTGAAGTTATTTGTAGTATGTTTGCAGATTACTTTGAGTCAATTTATGTACCCAGTTCTGCTTCCAATAGCGGCTTACTAAATGCACCCAATACTAATTGTGTATCTAATGCCATTTCCTATTTTACCCGGGTTCGGATAACATATCGAATTATTTCATCTTTCAGTTAAGAGAACAATTGGCGGCACCTCTGGTATATATTTTTAACTTATCATTAAATTCTGGTATTTTCCCGTCTAGGTGGAAATCGGCACTTTTGGTGCCAATTTTCAAAAAAGGCGATAAAAGTTTCATCGAAAACTACAGGCCCATTTCTCTTTTAACAGCATTTAGTAAAATTTTTGAGAAACTTGTGTATAACTTAATATTTCATGAAGTAAAATCTAGTATTAGCACTTCACAACATGGATTTTATGAAAAGCGCTCAGTTTTGACAAACCTTCTGGAATTCTCAAGTTACACGTTCGATAGTGTAGACAAGGGCTTTCAAGTTGACTGTATTTATACCGATTTTAAAAAAGCGTTTGATACAGTATCTCACGATGTACTCATTAACCTTAACTTGGGCAGGATTTACAAATGTAAATATTTCATTTTTCATTTTAGAATAAAATCTACATTATTCATATTCTTTTGAAAACCTTTCTGGTCAGTGGCTAATTTTTTAAGCTTCTTCCGAAAACATAAAAAAAATAAATAATAAAGCTTTTTTAGACGCTTTTTAAGCACTTTTTCAAAATTTTATCCGATTATGGGCAGATATTTACATTTGTAAATATTTTTCTTTCGTGTGTTATTATATGAGAAGTATAAATATTTTTCGCCACTTTTAGTTCATAGTAAGTACATATTGACATCATTTCAGGAACATATTATTTATATCTATAACAAATCGCTATAATATAAGGTTTTTGACAAGTAAAAAACATATTTTATGGTATTTCAAGTAATTCATCAAAAAGATTTATTGTTATTATCCACATAAAAATTTATGCTAAATGGCAATTTGAACACTTTGTTTGTGTTAGGCTATGCTCCACACAGACAGGTTTTTGGCAATCAACGCAAAGTTTCCTTGTTGCACGTTTTCTTTTTTTTTCCTCATGATAGCAGATGAAGCACAATCCTTTCACTTTCGAGTTGCCACGATCATCGTCATCTGGAACAAACTTATCCGTCGAACTACTAACGCTTTCTATCTTGCGACCCAACATACACTCTATGGCCGATTTAGTAGGAAAATATGAAGTAACTCCACGGCATTTGGATCGTTTTTCTATGTGAGGACGGCACAAATGCTCGCCTAAATTTTGTAAAAACAATCGCCGTCGACCTAAAAACATTTAACAAAAAAACAATTAGTATTGAGCTTCAACGATTGTAAAAAATTATAATTTCTCACCTGTTTTTGATGTTAAATGTGACGGATTGTTTTCAGCATAAATTATATAGGCTGAGAGAGCTGCCACATCCAGGATGTTATAAAATAGAGCCAACGGCCACCGATTTGTTTTTCTTTTTGTAGTGTATTGCCCCAGCATTTTATCCATAGTATCTACACCACCTTTTGTTTCATTGTAAAATAAAATAATTTCGGGCTTATTTTTAATATTTGCAGTTTTATCATCAAAATGCATTGTTGATAAAAGCACTACAGACTTATTCTTTTTCGACACATACGAGCATATAGTGGTTTTCTCACCGAATCCAAAAATAGATGATAATACTTCCCGACGAGGAGATGGTTTAAATTCGGCTGGTAAATATGGTTTATTTTTTTTTAGGGTTCCTACAATCGATAATTTCCACTTTCTCAAAGTGTCTGCTAAAGAAACCGATGTGAAGAAATTGTCCGTTGTAATGTTTCTACCGGTATTTTTATATTGTTCTACTAGATCCAAAACAACACGCTCCCCTTGATTTACATCCCTCCTATTTCCCACTTTTCCCGTATATATTTGGCCGCACAATGGATAAAATGTTTTTGCATCACAAGCCCACCACACTTTGATGCCATACTTAGCCGGTTTTGATGGTATATATTGAGTGAATCGCGTTCGGCCTCTGAATGGAAATAACTGCTCGTCGACAGTAATGTTTTCTGATGGCTTATAATTTGTTCGAAGATTGTCCACTAGCATTTGGAAAATTTCTGATATTGGTGCCGCTTTGTCGTTAGTAATTCTGGTAGCTCTCGTATTCTGTTGATCGAAGCGAATAAATCTTATTATATTCCTGAATCGTTTAGCTGACATTGTGGCTTTGTAAAGTGGATACGCATTCTTTCTCCAAAGCAAATCTAGACGTTCGTGGTTGGATTGATTGATTCCCATAGTGAGTAAAATACCAAAGAAAGCCCGCAGCTCTTCTTCATCTATTCTAGCCCATTTCTTAGTTGGTTTATCGGGGTTCCTCTCATTAAATTTAGTATATTCTGATTCGGCTTTTCGATTAGTATGCCGACAAATAATTGTTGTAATAGATGTGTGCATAATAGCACAAAACGTCTCAACATCGCTAAAATTTTTTGTGTCTGGATGAGGACCGACAAATCGCTCTCGAAAAATATTTTGTTCGCGATGACGATGAAAAGCAGGCATTTTTTTCTTCCATTTCGTGCCGTCCTTTCCGATAAAATAATCGCTTTCCCCTCCGCCATCCTCAACATCTTCACCAGTTTCCAATAATTCATCACCTCACCAATAGCGTCGTTTTCATTGTCTGATTCGCCATATAGTTCGCCATTGTCTGATTCGCCACTTCTATTTCTGTCCATTCAATTTCTGCGTCAGACTCTTCATCGATGGAATATTCCAGTTCATCAAATGGTTCTTCATTTTCATTGTTATCTACCAATAACATTTCCGGCTCATCGTCTTCTGAATCGATGGCATTTAAAACTCTAGAATAATAAGCTTCCCGCTCTTCATAACTAAGTCTAGAATATAAATGAAAATATTCGATATTTATTAGTATTACATCTCAAGGTACTACAACATGTTTGATAATTTTTCATGTAAAATCCATGTGTAAGTACTCACCTAGTTAATTGACCCGAAGATAAAAAATTAAAATCACTCATATTTTATTAGTTCACTTAAAGTACTCTATTTTTTATGTAATTATAAAATTAACAAGAACATCTAATTTACACAAAAGACACCGCTAAACTAAATTTTATACCCAAAAACAATACCGTTGGTTTTTCATTGAGCGTATTTACACTTGGTCTCATGAATCCGGTTTCTTTCTTCGTATTTCCCTCCTTTACCTACAAAACCGGTTTTATTGCCGCCATGGTGGGGATACTTTTTTAAACCAAAATTTTTTGTATTTCTCGGGTTTCATCGCACTAACACAAACAAAAATGAAATATAAAAATTCTCAAGGACATATAATTGCCAGTTGAAAAGCATTTATTAAATGAAAAAGATTCATACACATACATAGAAATGTATTAAATGAAACCGAATTCATGAAACCTTGCTGAATTTTTGACCAAGTGTAAATACGCTCGTTTAGTTTTGCTTGCACAAATGCATTATTAACAAAACAGACAAAAATTACCGTTAGTAAAAACAGTGTGTACCTAAATCCACGAAAAAGATGCATTATAATTGAAAACAGGGTAATAATAAACATTTTTTCATGCGAAATACAAAGGAAAACAAAATATATACATTTGTAAATCCTGCCCATAATATGTATAAAAAATTGCTGCCCATGCTAAGGTTAAGAAATGCTACAAAATTTGACTTTCAGATAAATTGTGTATTTGGTTATCATCGTATCTTAGCGACAGGTTTGTACAAGTAAAATTTAATGGACAATTCTAAAGATCATTTTTGGCTACTTCTGGTGTTCCGCAAGGTTCTACTCTGGGGCCTCTTTTGTTCACAATTTTCATTAACGATCTTTCTAGCATTTTGATTGTCCCCATCTATTTTATGCCGATGATTTAAAAATTTTTAGAAGAATTACTGATGAGACTGTACTTTCTGCAAAGAGATATTGATAAACTTCAAAACTGGTGTCTTTTAAATAAACTAAATTTAAATACTGAAAAATATCTAGTAATTACCTTCACTAAGAAAGTTCGTCCACTATTAGTCACCTATAATATTGCAAATTTCAACCTAAGGAGAGTTATTCAAATTGCTGATTTAGGTGTTATTTTTGACACTAAATTGACATTTGAAAAACACATCAACTCAATTTGCGCGAAAGCACATAAAATTCTTGGATTTATTTTCCGCAGAGGAAGAGATTTTCGTAATCCCGAAGTCCTAACCATATTATACAATAGTCTAGTAAGAAGTAAAATACATTACGCTTCGCAAATTTTGAACCCGTTCTACGAATTATATAGTGAGAAAGTTGAGCGAGTGCAAAGAAAATTTACGAAGTTCCTAATTTTTAAAACTATACCTTATGTAGGAAGTATCCCTTACATTACTAGGCTTAAGATATTTAGCATGCCAAGCTTACAGAATAGGAGGTTAGTATTAGACGACTTATTGCTTTACAAGTTTCTAAATTCCAAAATCGATACCGTCGCTCTAAGTGATGTGCATTTTTATATTCCTGGTTATTTGCTCAGAAATAATCAACTATTCTTTCCTATACAATCGCGAACAAATTTAGGTTTTGCGAATCCACTATCTAGACTTCAACGCAGCCACGATGAATTATTCTTTAGTCTGGACTTGTTTTCCTTATCTTTAAACCAATATAGATCATGTCTCCTTAATTTGGTCAGTTAACTGTTTTTGGATTCATTATTTAAATATTTAGACATAAAGTATACTCTGTTTTAATTCAATTTTTTAATGTTTCCAATTCTGATTTTGCAGTTGATGGTGTTGCCTGTTAGTAAATATCATAATTTTATATCGTTATAATAGTTTATAAATTTTGGGTACATTTTGAACTTATTACATTTTGTATGATTATTAGTATTATTATTATTTAGTTACTGTTATAGTAGCATTGGATTATAATTATTATTTTTTTAAGTATGTATTGATGTTTGTAAATCTTAGTTTAGAGGGTACACGTAATTGGACTTTGTCTGTGTGTTGCCCCATTATGGAATAAATAAATAAATAAATAAATAATAGAACTTGGCCATTTATTATCCGATTTTGATAAAAATCAGCATGCACGAAGGAAATGGGATTCTAAAATGATTTATAGAACAAGTCATTTCCATTTCCAACGTACCTGTCAAATTTTATCTAATCGTTTAAGGAATAGGCAAGTTTTACCATACTTGGTCATATTCCAGAACTTCATCCAAAAATCATAGATCATAAATAGCAAAGTTTGATCTTATTAGGCCATATTCCAGGACCAGGGCCGGCTCTACAGTGGATTCAAGAGATGCAAAACATCCGCAAATACAATGTTAGGTTAACAAGGGGTAGGCCCTTTTCCAATTACATACTTAATTATTTTGTGAAACCTAACTTATTACATAAGAAATTACATTTAGCGTGTTCCATTGGCGTGAGCAAACTACTTACGTTTATTTGTATCTACTAGCAACTACTCATGCTCAAATGATGGTGTAGTTGAGAAGTAGTTATACGCATAAAATTAACGGCACAGGGATTTTAGTTTAAATAATTCTAATGGATGGCTCTATACGAATTTTAACCCTAATCCAACAAAAGTGTGCCTTTTTGGCTCATTTGATAAATGCATCGATCTTCAAAATAATGTTAATTTAATTATAAACTTGTATGTATTTTATTTTGAAACATTTCCATACATTCCATAGAACGTACTTGGCATTCTTTGCAAAAATTTAGTAAATTAATTGATTATGCAGTAAAAGTTTTAAGTTTTCTAGTTTCGTTTACTTTATGTGTTTTATTAAACTATGGAAACAATGAAAAAATTATCCGGTGCAGAAAATCCAAAGAAAAGCAAAAAAGGCACTCTCGCAGATAGGGGCGCCTTAATTAAATTTTGCATCGGGGCGCTACTGACCCAAGAGCCGGCCCTGTCCAGGACTTCACCCGCATAAATCATTTTAGAATCCAATTTCTAATGCACGTGTCAAATTTTTGATGAACTATTTCTATCCAGAACTATTTCTGGACAGGTTCTGTCGTAACCTGTACAGAAATAGTCAAGTTAATGAATTTCATCATAATCGGTTAAGAAACCACCAAGTTCCTTTCTAGTTGACCGAATTCCAGAACTTCATCTAAAACTCACTTAGAATCCCATTTCCATCATGCATCCCGAATTTCATCACAATCGTATAAGAAATCACCATATTCCTTCCTAATTGACCATATTCCAGAACTGTATGCAGAAATCACTGTAGAATCTCACTTCCAAAGTGCATGTCGAATTTCACCAAAATCCGATAAGAAATGGCCAAGTTCCTTCCTAAGGCCTGAGAAGTTCCTGTTTCTGAGAAGATTCTATCAGTGTATAAATATTGCATGTAAACACGGTAGTGGAAAGTCTTACGCGTATCCAATGTCCATTGGAAAACATTGCATTCCATAATTAATGCCATGAAAAATTGATTTTATTAAAATTATAACAGGGGTAATATTGTTAATTTAATTATGTACAAGCTAAACATGCAAGATGCAAGTAAGCAACATTCAAGCTTTTAGCTAAACTTAATTTGCCACAATGTTTCAATAGTATTAGGATCCGACTGTTTATTAGAACTATTTGTTAAACGAAATTTTGAATCTTGAGCATAGGTAATTGATTTTCTGTTGAAATAATTTCAAGCTTATGTTTTCAAATTATCGTTAGACTAATTATGATTAGAATTGTTTAAAAGGACAGATTAAAATAGTTTTGCGATAAGGATTGCAAATTTCTTCAAATTTATCAATTTATCGATAATTTTAAAATTTTGCTATTTGCATTATCCTTTCGTGATGAATATTCTCGAACATTCAGTTGAGTTGGTAGTAATGACCCTCTTATACATAAGTCAAAATGTTTACAACTGAAAAAAATTATTTTTATTGAGTATATCGGGAAAACACCTTACATTTTGGACGACTGTTAATCGATTATATTTGAGATTAATATTGGAACTTACAAATCAAATATTATAGCTGTAAAAGAGTAACTCCTCTCTTTTTGGCAATATTTGCGTGTTAGTTCCGATTTTTTGATAGCAGGAGCCTTTAATATCTTAGTGTATTGCTTAGCCTTTTTACTTAAATTATGTAACATAATCCGTTAACCTTTCTTGATCAAAGGCTAAATCAACAAATTTTAAAGATAATTATTGTTAAATATATGCCATTAGGTGGCTTATATCCATTCGTTGTCAGATAATTAGGGACAGGCGAAGAAAATCAATTAAGTTAATATTGTAACCTATTTCCAGTATTAATTTAATTTTATAAAGTAAAAGCCGGTCACAAAATAATGAATAATAAACGAATAAAAATTATATTCGGTTTTTGAGTTAAGAATTCTTAATGTCTTAAAGTTTAATGGCTTGACCTTTATTTTGAATCACTGCCTGGCAATTTCTTGGCAGAGAATTTTTAATTCATATGATCATTTCATAGTTATACATTCGCAGTCTTCTTTAAGAGTCACTAATAGTTGTTGCCTGTTTTTGCCTATCTTGCGGCCCACATGTATCTCTTCTTTCAAAGAGGTTCAATTGTATTGAGGCCGGAGGATTGCCCAGGCCAAGTCAAAAGTTGAATGTCTTTGTCTCTGATAAACTGTTTCACCTTTCTACGGGTATGTTTAAGCTCACATTGTCTTGCATCTAGACCCATCTTAGCGGCATATGATCTTCCGAAAAAGGGTAAGTCTCATTTTAGAGAGTGCCATTCACGTATAAACGGTTTGGTTTATATATTTTATCCAATATAAAGTCTCCGCACTACTATACCAGGGACCAAAGGGACAAAGCACAATACTCTGTCCAGATACTATACTCTGATACTTTGTTCAAAATGCTTTGTTTTTTGCCCTACGCACATACCATTTACCATTGGAACCAAATAAGTAATTTTTCCAATCAGCATGATCTGTTGCAAATCGAATTCTTTTCTTTACATTGTTTTTGATCTGTGTCTGCTATGAAATGCCCGCATACTAATTTCAAGATGTAACTCTTCCTAACCATCAACAAATATTTTAAAAGGGTTGAATCTTGACGATTCTTGACGATTCTTGACGCCTTTGCGACCAAATTCTTCAAAAGGACCCCCCCCCCCCCCCTCCCCCAATTCTATGAACTATATTGTTTCCTTTTCAATAAACACTAATTGTTCATTTTAACACCTAAAATCAAACACAATTTAAAGAATGAATGAAGCATTCCCAGTTACTTGTTTTCTCTTATTTGACGTTTTCACCTAATTCAAGGGATTCTCCAAATACGGAAATAAAACGAAGTACCATCTGAATCTATTTGGTGGTATTAGAAAAAAGTACAACTATACACGATAAATTTCCTATCAATAATCGAATCGACGGTGTTACTGAATATCGATTTATTGTTTTATTTAATTGCAATTTTCTGACCAAAATGTTAATTTGGATGGCCTAATATTTAATTCATCAATCATCAAGTTCTTTAACTTAATTTTAACTGTATAGTGTTACCAAATTAGGTTATATTTGTACTGAAAATCTTATTCCACAGTGACTTCATGAGATAAATTGGGAGCTAATAACACATTTGCACTTACAGTTTACCGCCCTTAAAAATGTAGCGCCCTTTGCCGGATATTTCGCACATACCTCGAGCCGGCCCTGATTGGAATCTCTACTCCACCAATACCCACGTAATGGAAGAAATTTTAGCTTGACAACAATTAGTCGTCCGATTCATAACATTACAGATTTGTTACCTCTGCCTTCAGCCACGAACGGTGGAAAATGAATACAGGTCGGGTTTTAGAATATAATATTAATTGGGTGTCGAATATACCATTGAATATAGTAAAAGAAATGTCATGTGGATTTTAAATTACTTTAGATTTTATTAGCCAACATAACACTACACGGATTTCGAGCCGCAATATCAATAAGAAAACCGTTCGGGCCATGTACAAACGTCAGCAACGCACATCCACCCACCATCACGGTGCAAATGCGGTTGACACACAGCAACCAAATCCGAAAAATTCACCAAATCCGTGTTATTAAACCGCCGTACGTCAATGGCATAATGGTCTAAGCTTTAAATGTTATGGTTCGGCGGAAAGTCGCTATCACAATACAAGGTTGTTAATAAATGTCAAAAGTATCAATGTTTACTGAAACCCAAAAGTTTCACCACTGATTATGCCCAAAGTCTGAAACAGATTATAAATCCATAAGATTATAAGCCAATTGTTCATTCAGTGAAGATCCTGATAGTAGTAGCACCACAGAACCCTACACGACCTTACTTGCAAGGGCTCCCATGGCATCAACGGACGTTCAACCACAGTACACATTCCAGTCACCATTCACTCATGTTATCTACCACAATAGTAAGAGTACAAAATAGAAGTAGCAAGCATCAATTGGATCGAGTTTAACCACAGAGGTGCAGTCGACATACCTGCATCATCCCGTTTTACATCCAATTTCACATCTGAAATTTCGGTGTATGTGATCGCTTTTATCACCATCAACCAATAAAACGAGCTAAGTTGCTAAATTATATCATTCCATTTCAACATTGCCGTTAGCTGATAAAAGTCTGAAATTTGTCTAACATATTGATTGGAGCTGGATACGTTCTTCCAAATCTTTAAACCACAGCAACAGAAGGATTTTGAGGGCAAAATTTATGCTCCTAACACATATTTAGGATAGACTTTCATTGAAAATATGATGACTTTAGAAGATTCCGGTCAATGCAATATGGTTGTGATCAATACTGATCTGGAGAAAAACCTGAAAATATTTTGGGGTTGTGAATAAGTATTTGGTAACACCTAACCATTATCGGAAGATCAGATTTATAGAGATCTGTTTGAAACCATTACAGCCAAATTACCGGACGATCAATTGATTGTAAAATAGCCGTTCAGAACCGAACGAAAACGTCGAATTTTTGGAGTTTACTTCTATAGCTCGGCACATGTTAGAGGAGACATCAACCACCACCAGTTACGCGTAATATTCGATGCGTCCGCCAAAACCACATCAGGTGGCCGATGATTTTTTTTTTAGCTTTATTTGAGTAGTATACATTTTCATAGATAATATTTAGAACTCCGAGTATTAGTATACTTAACTTTGCTTCGGAATATAAATGTAAATAAGTTTGAATTTAATTTTGACTATTTGAGTCTGATAATGTACTTATTTAGAGATAACTTAAGCAATCTTAATTCTAACTTAATACTAATACTTAAACTAATTATTTAAAATGAACTAAAATTATTACAAATTGGCTTTAACACTGAAGGCGTTAGATAAGTATGTTTTCAACAAATTGTAATTTATTTTTATGTCTTGTGTGATATTGGTAAACTTGATTGTTTATCAAGTCAATTTTTGTTTTTGAGTGTAATCTAGTAGTACGATACCTTATAGGAACATTTAAAGTTAGTTTCGGAAACCTGTTTTGAATAATTTGAATTTCTTTTTTGTGTGTATTTGCGGCATTCCACCATAACGGGCACCCATACAAAATTACACTCAAAATTATTGATGTGTAAACAAGAAGTTTATTATCTAGGGAAAGCTTACTTTTTTATTTAAGATAGGATAGAGCATGAAGAGTAATTTAGAAACTTTGCTTGTGACAAAGTTAATATGATTCTTAAATGTCACTTTTGGATCCAGGAGAACGTCCAGGTACTTTACCTGTTTTCCCCAGTTTACTTGCTTGCCATTTATAGTTATGTTAGCTTGAGGTAATTTAGAAGGTTTCCTATTTTGCGAAAAGTAGATGGCTTGCGTCTTTTCAGCATTTAAACACAGTCCCCAAATTTGAAAGTAAGATCTTAATACTGTAATGTAGTTACTTAGCCTGTGAATTATGTCTTGGGAGAATATATCGCACGTGAAAATTGCAGGGTCGCCTGCAAATAAAGCAATCTCACAACTATCCATAAGTGGAATGTCACTCAGGAAGACACAAAATAATGTTGGACTTATTATAGAACCCTGAGGAACACCTGCGCATTTAATCATCAATCCAGACTTAGAGTTTAGGATCTGAACATACAATTTTCTATTTGAGAAATACGACTTCAGTAATTTAATGATGTAAATAGGGAATTTATATTTGAGTAGTTTATGTAGGAGCCCATTTATCCATACTGAATCAAAAGCTTTTTCTAGGTCAAGAAGAATCATCCCTGTAGACTTGTTAACCTTTCTGTGATTTTTAACATGATTTATAATACGATGAACTTGGTGAATTGAAGAATGTCTGCGTCGGAAACTGAATTGCTGAGGAATCAAGATGTTGTTTGATTCAAAATGTTCAGTGAGTCGGTTTTTTATTACACATTCGAAAACTTTGCTTACAGAACTAAGCAGGCTAATAGGTCGATAACTTTTGATATTCGAGGGATCTTTATCTGGTTTAGCTATTGCTGCAACTTTGGAAATCTTCCACTGACCAGGAAAATAATTAAGCCTGAAACAGTTACAAAATAATTTAGAAAGAAATAGAAACCCAGATTCGGGAAGATGTTTCAACACAATGTATAAAATTGTGTCTAACCCTGGAGATTTGAACGGACGGCTGTAGCGTATGATGCTTTTAACGTCATCGACGGAAACCATGAAGTTAGTCGGGTTATGCTCGTAATAATCATCAATGTTTTGAAGACTTCTTTTTATGTCGTCGAATTCAATCACATTAGGAGACAGTTTAAAGTTATCTTGGAACATCTCAGCGAGGATCTCATATTTTTTGGAGTCGAAATTATTTTGATGTTGTCGCGCGGGTGATTTAAAGGAGGAATAGATGAATCTTTTTTTTTATGTACCGTATTGTATGCCAATAGGGTTTGGAACCTTTAACCAATTGACTCAGTTTGCTTTGCCATTTACTTTTGATAATCTCATATATTTGTTTCCTGATAATATGGTTTAATAGATTAATTATGTTTTTTAAATAGGGATATCGTTTACGGATCCAGTGTCGCCGTCTAATGTTTCGAAGTCTTATCAATGACAATACTTCATCTGAAAGTATTAATTTATATCTGGAGGAAGACCTTTTCATTGGAACTGTCAGGTGGATGGCATTATTGATCGAAGTATTAAAATAATAATAGCATCATCAATTAGATTACAGTCAGTCATAGTTTCAGAGAAATTAAAAGCCTTGATTTGGTCATCAATTATTTGTTGGTACATAATCCAGTCTGCATGTAAATAACCGGAATCAAGCTGCTCGATATAAAAAGATCTAATGTAATGTTAGATCTATTATTCTGAAAATATGTGGGAGTATCTGGATAGTGTAAGTTGCAATTATGGTTACTATTTAAAAAATCATATAAAATACGTCCCCCCTTATTTGATCTGCTACAGCTCCAAGAAGAAAGTTTACAGTTAAAATCCCCTCCCAGGATGAAAGTTGAATTAATGTTGGTAAATCGGCTAAGATCGTGCCTAAAATTTGCATGGTTAGAGTACGGTGTATAGCAGCAAGTAACCTTTAATGTACCGGTTGGTGATATAACAGTAAATATATATTTTTAATGCTTTGTAGGACTATGTTAGGGAGAACTGAATGCTTAATGTTATTTTTAATCGCTATAGTAACTCCACCACCGGCTTGATCAGTTCGATCATTCCGGTATACCTGATAGTTTGGTAAGTGGAAAACAGTAGTAGGTTTAAGATGTGTTTCTGTAATTAGGAAAACGTCAATATTAAATTTGTTAAAAAAATAAATTACCTCATGCTTTTTTTTATTCACTCTTCGAGCGTTCCAAGTGCAGAGTATTAGATTATTATGTACATACATATTTAATGGCTGTAGCTAAAATAATCTGAACCTGTTCTGCGGGGCTACTACATCTCCTGAGGCTATCCATGACATTATTAAGAATTAAAAGTAATTCCGTTGAAGTATATAATTTTGTACTATACAGTTGATCAGCTTGTCGTGGGTTGGTAAATGATGTGTTATTCTGGAGAATATATGCAAAGGATGGACGTCCAGTTTGCTCTGTCGGTGTTATTGTTGGTTCATCATTACGGCTGATATTTACCAGATTAGGAAAATTGTTTGCTGACCAATTAAAATTATTTGTAAATGATTTGGAATTTTTTGATTAATTTCTTCTCGAATACGAAGAAACTCGGACCTTTTTGGGCAAACCACTGAATTGGCAGAGTGGTTTCCATTACAGTTTGCACACCGAAATTCAGTAACGGAATCCTTAATTGTGCATTCTTGTCCTTCAATCTTTATACAATTAGTATATTGGGCTTCATTCCAAAAACAAGCTCATACGGCATTAGTCCAGTAGAGCTATGAGGTGTTGAATTGTACGTAAAAGTAAAGTAAGGAAGCCATAAGTCCCAATTTAAAAGATCGCTTTGCGAAAAATTACGAAGGTATTCACCTAATGTCTTATGAAACCTTTCTAGGGAACCATTACTCTGCGGATGGTACGCTGTTGTGCAAAGTTTTCTTATTTTTAATAGTTTACAGCCTTCGGAAAATAGTGAGCTCATAAAATTCGTGCCCTGGTCGCTTAAAACTTCATCAGGGATACCGTACACACAAATAAAATTTTCAACAAACGATTTAGCTACGACATTTGCTTCCTGATTGGGTATTGCCATAGCCACTGAATATTTTGAAAGGTGATCCTGCATGGTAAGTATATATTTATTATTATTATAAGAAGATACCATGGGGCCTACTATGTCTAAAAATATTTTTTGAAACGATCGGGAAGATGTCGTAGTGATTTTCATGGGTTCTTTTGTAAACCTGGAATGCTTATTGATTTGACATTGTTTGCATGACGATATTATATTTTTAATAACCGAGTACATATTTGGAAAGTTGTAATATTGCTTAATGCGGTTATACGTTCTGAATTGTCCTTGATGACCCCCAAGTGGTGATATATGGAAATCTAGTACAAGTTGTTTAATTTCAGATTCATCGTTTATGTATTTTATGTCAGAATTAGGAATCACCGGATACTCAAAGGATTTATTTCCGTCGTTTTTATTATTACAAGTACTACTCTCTAATTGATTTGAATGATTTGTTTTAAGATCAAGACTATCTGAAGAAACAGCTGAATTATTTGGAAGTAGATCAATATTACTTGTTGAAGTAAACTCCAAGTCATCACTGTTAGATGTTTTATTAAGATTAAGTAAATCCAAATTGTTTAGAGAATCATTTAAATTCTCGTTTTCATTATCATTGATATTCGGTGTCAACGTAGGGTTTTCATCAAATCCGGGTTGAAACTCGTTCTTTACTTGTTCTTTGATATGTTGCGTTTGTGCTCGTGTAATCGCATGGCAATCATATGTATTGGCTGAATTATTATTTATATAGATTCTGCTTAAAGCATCAGCGTTTTTATTTTGCGATCCTGGTTTATGATTGATGGTATAATCGAATTCGTCCAATTTAATTTTCCATCTCATCAATCTCGAAGAGGGGTTTTTTAGATTGCATAGCCAAATAAGCGGTTTGTGGTCAGTAACTATTTGAAATTTATGTCCGTATAAATATGAGCGGAAGTGGTTGACTGACCAAACTATTGATAATAATTCCTTCTCGATGACTGCATAATTTTGTTCGGCTTTATTAAGTGTCCTGCTGGCATATGCAATAGGTAGATCAAATGAATCTACCAATTGTGATAACACGGATCCAATTGCAAAATCGCTGGCATCACACGTTACTATAAATGGTTTTGAAAAATTTGGCATTTGAAGTACTGGAGGTTTTATGATTGTTTATTTGGGTTTGTCAAATGCATGTTGGCATAGTGCATTCCATTCAAACTTTTGATTTTTTTTAATAATGCCGTGATAGGTTTTGCTATAGCAGAGAAGTTGGGTATAAATCTACGGTAATATCCAACAAACCCCAAAAATGACTTAATCTCAGTAGAATTCTTCGGTACTGGAAAATTTTCAACTACGGAAATTTTATTATCGTCAGGCCTAATGCCAATGGAAGTTACAATATGTCCCAGGTAGGTAATTTCCTGTCTTAAAAACTGACACTTGCTTGCGTTTAATTTTAAATTAGATTTTCGGAAACGTTCGAAAACTTAGACAAGCCTTTTATTGTGTTCTAGAAGAGTTGTTCCGAAAATGACGATATCGTCGAGGTAAACGAGACATTTAATATTATTGAGACCACTTAGCACATTGTTAATCATTCGTTGAAAAGTTGATGGTGCTCCTTTTAAACCAAAAGGCATTCTGACAAAATGGTAATGCCCATCATCTGTGCTAAATGCCGTCTTAATTCGATCCGATTCTTGAAGATTAACTTGGTGGTACCCACTGTATAAATCAAGCGACGCGAAATATTGAGCGCTACCAAGTTTATCAAGTATATCTGAGATATTTGGTAGAGGGAAAATGTCGTCAGTTGTTATCTCGTTCAACTTGCGGTAATCTATTACTACTCGCCATTTTTTTTCGTTTGTACTTGACTTTTTTGGTACTATGAGGAGCGGGAAATTCCACGGACTTGCGCTATCTTCTACTATATGGTCTTTCAGCATCTGGTCAATTTGTGCTTTAATTTCTAATTTTGTAGAATGCGGCTGCCTATATTGACGAATATGAATTGGGCTAGCCCCAGGGAGCGTCAGAATTTCGTGAGTGGCTACACTTGTGGTGGTTAATGTGTCTCCCTCCAGATGAAATACGTCATTAAATTGATGAATTACCGAAATTATTGCATTATATTCTTTGAAAAAAGAAGAATTTAATGTTGTATCAAATGATATATATCGTAATTAGATAAAGGTTCAACCTTAATAATGAAACTATTTAAAACTTCTGATATATTTACGAAGGAAATCGGAATTGTGTTGTTTTTAATTTGAATAAGAGTGTTTGAGACAAATACCGAAGGTGCGATTTCTTGAGAAGGACAGACGTATTCTGATTCATTGGCACAATTTACTTTAATGGTTAAAATTTTCTCTGAACGAGGTGATATTTTTATGGATTGATCACACTGAATTTGGAGTTCAGAGCTTAAGGTCAATGAAATGGTAGTATGTTCTAAGGGAATATCAACGACTTGGCGCAAAAAGTCAATACTACATTTAAATTGGTTGAAGAAATTATGTCCAAGTATACCGGAACATGAAATTGGGAAGGAATCAGGTATAACTTGAAAAACTATATCTAATTCATTACAATGAGGAAGAATTAGCTTGGCTTCGCATTCACCTATAGTTTGAATAACATCAGAAGAAATTCCTTTAAGTTTACATCTGCTATCGTTACGAATTAAGGTACCATTTTTTAACAAATTATTCTTAATAAGAGACACCTCAGCAGCTGTGTCCACGAGGAAGGGAATATTTGAAAATTTACTGATATTTAGATTTAAATACAAATAATGATTTTTAGGAGCAGTGTTGCAATCGTGTTACCGTATAAATATGTTCTATTGATGATGGATTATCAAATTTATTCAAATTAAGACACTATATTACTTTGGGATCTTTGAGGGAGCGTCCTTGGTTGACTTCAGAGATCCTTGTACATTTCCCGAAATAGTTGGATGCGATGTTGCTAACTCTCCTCTACGAGCATCACTTCTCTTTTTTAAATAGCATTCCTGTATATGATGTCCCATTCGCTTGCAGTATGCACATTTTATAATTGAAAACGATTTAATGGATTTCGGAGCATGTTGCTGGTTTCTAAAACATTGTTCAATCACATGTCCAGGCTTTCGACATAGTTGACAAAATTTCTTTGGTTTCGGATTAGATGTAGCTGTAGTGGTAGACACTCTCGAAAATTTTTTGATTGCTAGCTCTTCTTGGCAAGCCTGATTGATGGCATCAGTTAATTTCTCAAACCAACATGCCTTAACGATATTTTTTATGGGATCATCTAACCCTTCTTGAAACGACTGTAATGCGAAATGCGAATTAAGGTCACGAATAGTTTTAGCTGAATTGATACCTTGTGCGGCTATACAAGCCTCATTCAAGTCATGGACAATTAATTCAAGTCTACTGGCATAAGAACGTACATCTTCGCCCTTTAACTGTCGTATCTTAGCTAACTCCATTTGAAGATGACCGATGGAACGACTTTCCGAAAATTCCGATGTTAAAATTTTCTTAAAGTCAGTCCATGAACCAATTTCGGTAAATCGAACAATATCATATGCCTTCCCATCTAACTTCAATTTTAACAGTTCTATAAGATCAGGTCTATCTGTTTCACGTAACGTTTTATATATATAATCGACACTGGAAATAAATTTGTGTAGGTCCCTTGGATTGCCGTTAAAATTAGGAACTAGCTTTAACACATATTTCACGTCTAAAGCAGACATTTTAATATCTTGATTGGGATCAGAGCAAGTAGGAAGCTTTGTGTTTGGAGGTTGATTTAATTGTTGTGAGGATGAACCTAGTTTTAAATTGGTATTTTCTGACAAAGGTTTAGGAGTTTCTTCTATCTTTTGTTTTGAACGACCTTTTGAAGGAATTTGTTTTTCGATAACTATATTGCGTAAATTTAAAAAATCTGTGGATTGGTCGCCTTCGTTACCAGACGCATCGGATGAACTCATTAATAATTTAATATAAATTTATTTCAATTATTAATAATAAAAATAAAAATGAAATTCTGTATAAATTAACCCGATAGACTTTTGAATAGATCATCAACCTTTCGAAACACTTTCAAGGTTACGTAAAATTTCATTTGAACATTTAAATGTTTTTTTTTTTTTTTTGTTTTATCAATGAGTCCGCAACTACATAAATTCCATCAATGTACATAGGTAAATTTACAACAATTTTCATAAAATATTTACCCCAAAAAAAAAATTTTTTTTTTCTATTCTATTGTATGAGATACGTACTCATTAAATTTCAATTATGGTTAGCAAATTAATTAATTAAAAATTACTTATTTAACGACTTAAATTAAAATTCGACAGAAGTTTAGCTTACCAAAATATATACAATAACCATTTATTGTTTTTAATTTTATTGGATCATGACTTCAGTGATGGTTTAAACTTATGATGGTGTCCAGTTATTATTTATTGATGGTGTCCAGTTAATGAATGCAAACCAATATGAATATATCGGAATATGAATTGATTTTTAAAGATGATGAACATGCCACTATTAACAGTTAAAGATGATTCCGACGTATTTAAAAATTTGATGATGGCATAGCTGGACTGTAAGCACTGCACCGTTGATACACATTATGTACATACGATTTTTTTAATTTTTGAATATGCAATCAATATAATTTATTTGCATTTTTTCCAAAAACGAATGTAATTGATGAAACCGGCCACTATATTCTATTAACTTGGTTTTTTCGTTTTCTTTTTAGAATCTTTGTGCACACATTATTACACTTATAGTTTTTTTAATCTTTTTATTGCATTTATATTGCAAAAATTATCACATGGATTTATTTAGCTGTCTTCGGTGAAGGTAAGACCTTTCAAAGTTAGTATTTAACACTATTCAAACGGTAAATACAAAAAAAAAATCCCACCGCTGTCACCAATTGTAGTGGTACCGAGCGGTAATACCACGTAAGGTTTAATAAAACACTATACTTTATTTTATTTATTAGTATTTAATTCAATCACAATAAAGCTGAACATTAGTTTTAATTTATTTAAGTTAAACTTATATATTTGTTTATAGTTCAGTGTTTTATTTATTTAATTTTATTTAATTTTAGATTATATCTTAATTTACAATTTTATTTTTAGGTGTCCATCGTTCGATGGTAATGATCTTACTACCCGTTTTATTTTTATTTTAAAATACAAGAAGTGTTACACATTATTACATTATTGAATTTCTTAATTATGAGCAAATTGTAGCACAGTAAAAGTGTACTAATTATTATATTGCTTCACATCAAAATCGGTTAAGAAACCAGCAATTTTTTTCCCAGTTGACCGAATTCCAGAACTTCATCTAAAACTCACTATAGAATCCATTTCTATCGTGCATGCTGAATTTCACCAAAATCGGATAAGAAATGGCCAAGTTCCTTCCTAGTTGGCCATTCTCGAGGGCCTCATCTAAAAATCTTTTGAGAATTCCATTTCTATCACGCACGCTGAATTTCATCAAAATCGGGTAAAAATTGGGTGCATGCTGAATTTCACCAAAATCAGATAAGAAATGGCCAAGTTCCTTCCTAATTGACCATATATCAGAATTTCCTGAGAAGTTCCTATTTCTGAGAAGATTATGTAATTGTATAAATGTTGCGCATGTAAACGCGGTAGTGGAAAGTCTTACGCGTATCCAATGTCTATTGGAAAACATTACATTCGATAATTAAAGTCATGAAAAATATATTTTATTAAAATTTTAACAGTAATATTGTTAATTATGTACAAGTTAAACATGCAAGTAAGCAACATACAAGCTTTTAGCTAAACATAATTTGCAAAGCCACAGTGTTTCGATAGTATTATAATCGGACAGTTTATTACAATTATTTTTTAAACGAAATTTTGAATCATTGAGCATAGGTGAAGGTATTTGAATTTTTGTTGAAGCTTATATTTTGAAATTATCGTTAGACTAGTTATGGTTAGAATTGGTTAAAAAGAGGGAGTAAAATAGTTTTGCCATAAGGATTGCAAATTTCTTCAAATTTATCAATTTTACTATTTGCTTTATCCTTTCGCGAGTTGGTGGTAATGCATCTCTTATACATAAGTCAAAATGTTTATTTTTTAATTATAAAAAGATTCTGGGGTTGTGAATAAGTATTTGGTAACGCCCAACCATTACCGGAAGATCAGATTTATGAAGACTTGTTTGAAACCACTACTACCAAATTAGCGGACGACCGTTGGCAATATATACAATGGCGGGACAGTTTGTAAAAATCCAGAATTGTATAAGCCTTACGTCGAATTTTTGGAAGATGATAATTTGTTCACATGCCCGATATTGCAAAACCTACGAAGGCGATATCTCCTTGTTTTCGAGTTCATAAGATGTATCGCTAAGTATGGATACACCCTGAGGATCGTTGATAACAACGAATCGCTTGGCATACAACACCTGATGACGACTTAGATCACTTAGAGTTGAAGACACAAACCTACGGTTTGTCTTCCGCACTATATTTGGCGACAGAGTGGTCAACAAATATCTAAATACAACGCTGAAACACAACAACCGCCAATATGTCACCAGCTTGATAGCAGGGTAGGCAAATATTGCTCCCATAAAAAACATTTCACTACCACGCTTGGAACAAACAGGGCCTTACGTTTATCAAAATTAGTGAAGCACATCCAATCGGTTCTAAATTTTATACAGACATCCAATTATACTGCTGGAAATCTGGAATGATTCCATTATTGTACTGGATTGGAAATTGTAGTGAATTTTACTGGTCCCATCAAAACATATTTACGGCACGGACAGGAACAACAAGTGAGGAAATCTTATACATGTTTCATAGTCTGCCTAAGCACTAAGGCAATATTCTCAATGTAAATTCGTATTGGAGAAATGACAACCGACCCCTTTCTAGCTGCCCTTAATCGATTTGTTCTCCGAGGGGTATGCAATAAGTTCAAGCAATTGAGTACTTTTATAAAAGTAATATTGACGTAATATCCAATTCTATTTTTAAGAGACACCAGGTTACGTGGCATTTCATCCCAACAAAGACACCTGGCTTTCGGTGGGGGCAGGGGTATGTGAGGTAGGCGTCAAGTCTACGAAACCTCATTTGGGAATAGTATTTGGAGCTAATGTACTTACACAAGTAGAGCTGCATAACCACCGTAATATAACAACCAGATATCACCGATATCTTTTTTCCAAGCGGTGGCATTTAGAGTACCTTACCTCAATTTGTGGCATAATATTTGTCAAAGAAGAAAATCCATTACTCAATTAATGGCAAATGGGCAAGATAGCACAAGTGTTTCCTGGAAATGATGGACGAGTACGTGTATTCAAATAGATTGACAAACAACAAAAATTTTAATCACCTAAAATTAAAATATTTGATTATGGAATGAAACGTATTCTCATGTAATTGTAATTTCATTTCCCACATCATAATCATCAACTTTGTTATTATTATTTGCTGTCAAGTTAGTTGGCATAAATTCAGAATGATCGATGTTTATATCATTCACCATCATATTATGCTCGATTCGGTATTTTTTCAGAGCTCCTTAACTAATCAGATTAATCCAAGATCATGTTGATGCAAGCAGAAAACATTTATTTGCTAGTTCCACTTTTGCAATTTCGACTTAAAAGAAATTATTATGGTGCAAAATTTCAAGCCCAATTTCCAAGTTATAAAGGTGTCCATGATAAAATGGCTTGCTTGCATACAAAAAAAATATGTTTTCTTGATTCTTGTGCGAATAAGGTCTAGTTATACAGTCCTGTTCAAGTTAAAGAGGTGTCTATCTTCACTGGATTTACTGTTATTTAAATAAGTTCGCTTCGTTCTGGGCAACAGAAATATGCGGTTGCAACCAATCCTTGGATCTTCATAATTTTCATCAATGACGTTACTGAAGTAATACAACATTCTAAGGTAATAATGTTTGCAGATGATCTCAAAATCTTTAAAACAGTAGAAAACATCGGCGATACCCATAAGCTACAAGAGGACATCGACAATCTAGCGAAATGGTGTGAGTCTAACCTCCTCAGTCTCAACATCAACAAATGTAAGAGTTTATCGTTCCATCGAAAAGTTAACCCTGTTACACAACAATATCAAATAAATGGCGTACTTTTACAAAAAGTATTCGAGATTAAAGACCTAGGGGTTACTTTCGTTGAAAACATGTGCTTTACTAAGCATATTGAACAATGCGTTGCTAGAGCCAATTCCATGCTTGGTTTTATTAAGCGTTGGACTGGGGATATTCATGACCTAGAGACAATCAAGATCCTGTATTATGCCTACGTGAGATCTCAACTTGAATACGCTGTCAACATCTGGTGTCCTTTTTACGACGAACCTATCAGAAAAATCGAGAGTGTCCAAAAAAAGTGTATACGGTATATAACGTGTAAAGACGGATGGGATTATGACCATGACTTACCGCACCACGTTAACCTGAAGCGATTACCATCATATGCTACTGGATGCAAAACCTATCAAATGACAACATTGGCAAATAGACGAGAGCTTTTAAAGTGTTCGTTTATTGGAAATATTTTACTTGATCAAATCGATGCACCATCCATACTGGAATCAATTAAAATAAAGGCACCGAGTAGGAATTTAAGAGATCATGAGTTCCTTCATCTAAATAAACACAGAACAAACTATGGTGACAATGAACCTGTAAACATGATGTCGAAGAGTTTTAATAAAATCGACCATCTGTTCGACTTTTACTTAAGTAAAAATAGCTTTAAACGTAGGTTGAAGCAACATTTTGCTCCAACCTAAAAATATTTTTATGTCAATTTTAATTCTTTTTTTGTTTAATTTAATTTTTATTCTACCATGTTCAATATGTTATAAATTCAAGTCATATTTGTAGACTTTTCTCAGTATAAATAAATTATGGTTATGTTAATTTAGGCGATACTAGGAAAATGTAAAATCGAGTAATTTCAAAGAATTTAGACAGGTTGATCTAATTGAAAATCCTGCAGAAACTAATATCAGAAGATGCGTGGATGATCTGTCCAATCCTGTTAATTTAAAAAAAGGATTACCTATAGCGATTCTATTCATTGGGAAATATGTTTTGACGAAAGTCACAATAATTCCAGTATGGAAGGATGTCAATGCGGAATTAGTTTGTAAAATAAATAACTAGAAAATGTAAGGGTTAAAATCCTTTAATTTAGTATTGTTTTCGGTTTATGTGTTCACCAGCCCATTTCATTTCGTTTCTGATAGCGCAGAATTAAACGAGCGCACCCTTTATTTGTCATGAATTTTAAACGAATTCAAAAAATACTGAGATTCCGATACAAATCACATATGCTAACTGAATATTCTTAGTACACAGAGCATACATACACGTATAAAACCTAATATGATAAAGTTATCATTTGAAAAGACGTACACACAAAAAAAAAAGGATTAATTCGGAATGATTAATTATCTCCCATACATAAATATAGTACGAGTACTATTGTCTCTCTGTGTACACACCAACTAAATTGAAAGCACAGTGTAGACGGCAAAAAAAAAAATGCTGAAGGAAAACAAAAATTCCAGATTTTTATTTTCATCCGTACATTTTCAAGGATAAATTAATATTTCATAAATGTAGAAACGATTTTTTTTATAGACGAATACTTTTTTCCCTCCACACACTCTATCGAATTTTTATTTTTAACGTCTCCTACATTTTTATTTTCCTATATATTTATTAAGCAACTCAATAAGGAAATGGATTAGGAAATTATTTTTGAATACAATTTTTTTAATTTTTGTTGATTTTTCTACAAAAAAAAAAATCGTTTTCTCTATACTCTGCTGCTTCAACATTGATATTTAAATAAAATAAAAAAAATTGGAAAAAGATTGAATCGGGATGCTGTGTTTTTTTGTGAATGTGCGCGCGTAGGAGTTTGAGGAAGGCAGGTTGACTATATTTTTTCAACTACTTTGATGTATCTGTATAGAACAATCTATAGTATATAGTTAAGAATATTTGATAAAATAAAAATATATCTATTTTTATATTATTGAGGGAAGAATAAAAAAGATTTTTTGTTGTTGTCAAGAGGGTGAAAATAGAAAAAAAAATATGAATGTAAAATTATTATTTTAGAAGAGAATCTGATAAAAAAAGACATTAAAGAAAGAGTTTGGGTGGTGCGAACGAAATATCTAACGTCATATATGTACATAGTACAGTGTACATACTCGTATATTACATAACACACACACACACAGTACAAGTTTTATAATTAATCTAAATTTGATTTTGGGTTTGGAGCTGATTTGAATAAAATATAGAAAGTTATTGTATATGTATGTATATCACATTTTTTGTACGAACATACACTTCAATGCTTCATTACGCATCGAGCAGAAAAAAAAAATAAATGTAACGTGTTGGAATTATCACGTTACATTTTCATAAGATTTTTTAGCTTTAGAATATTTCAGTGTATGTCATACTACGGTACCTAAATTACAACGTAGAAAATACAATTGTTGTTGCTATTTTGGGAGAAGTGAGATTAATTTTTACAAAATAATCCTGTTATTGTTAATGGCTTGGTTGTGCGTAAATAATTTTCCGCGCATCTAGGGTACGTACCGAATTTTATCTTAAGTTACTTAGATTTTATTTTACAGGTAATTTTTTTATTAGTAAGGTAAAAGTGAAGCGCACGTTATACTAATATTTCTACTTAGCTTCATTAAGTCAGGTTGATTTTGAAATTCTCTCATTTTTAAAAATTCTCACAAATTGGGCGTCAGCCAACGCCAAACGGGTCCGGCCACTTTTCAAAACAATTAGAAGTGACTGTTTAGGGGAAAGGATTTGTTACACGCTGCTTTGAAAAGGAAGGAAACAAAATTGCACTAACCTGCAAGTGGCCCGTTTCGCACACCCAAGTTTAGGAAAATATTATATTGCTATTTTTTACGGTAGTCCGTTATGCTGAACTTCTGCTTATCCGCTTTCGTTATTACTCTTATAACGCGTTTTCATATTACGCGATTTCATGTCCCTCGTATAACCCGTGTTTTTCCGCATATAACGCGGGGATTTCCCACATTGATTTTAATAAAACGCACATATTTCGTTCATAACATAGTTTTTCCTTAATATTCGATTTAAACCCTCTTTAACGAGAAAAGTTAAACGTGAATCATTTGTACATAACGCGTTATACGGGGTCATACGAGCGCGTTGTACGACCATTCTCGTACAACGCGTTTTCCTATAACGCGGAACGAATCTACCGTGTTATAGGGGGGATTACTGTATTTATATTGTAATGAACCGGTCATTTTGTTTAACCCCTCATTATTATGTTCGCTTAGCCGATGTGCTTTTAAATCGTTATCTATTAACACCTATTGGTTGAATGCCGAATGTCCTTCAAAAATTCACACAGTAAATCAGCCCTGCGGTGAGGGAGGGTGAATTTGTGTCCTAACGACATAACATTGGTCATATGCCACATATTACACATCCACAGGGCTTTTGATTTTTTGATTTGTTCCATCGGCTGTTTTGATCTTGGCATCAGAAGGCCCTAGCGCAATCCCGACGCTTTACCCCCTAAAATTGTGCAACTAGCACCCGAATCAAGTAACTTTACTAATCTGTACCCTGACACCTCAACCTCCACATGAGAAAGATCGTCTCCTTCCACCGGCACCACAAATGCGATTTCGTCATCTTTCAAAGAGCTGATGTTGCCCCACTGGGGCCTCTTTTATTTGCATTTGATCCCCCTGCCAAAAATTGATTTCCGACTCTACTCCTCCTTTCCTTGGTTGGTTGTCCCATAAAGTATCGCCTGCCTTTGACCATGCTGATCACATTGTTATCTGGGATATTTGAAGTTATCAATACATGAGTCACTTTGATTATTCATCCAAAGTGAATAAAAGTAGATAATTTTCAACTTCCTTCACGTTCATCTTCGAGGATCATTCTTGTTGAAAATGCATTACACGGGTCTTTTGGATGATTCCTCTATAATGGGCATACAAAGTGATTCGGTGTTAAGCGGCTTTGAGGAGTGTTTGTTGTAGAATGTGAAATACAAATGTAAATCTTACAAATATAAATATTTTTGAAATTTTTCTGACGTTTTCTTGTCATTCTGTCCAATGCTAAGCGGCTTTAAGGAGATCTCTATTTTATTGTATTGTAGTCTGTGAATGATTATTAAAAAACAACTTTTTAAAAATTCTCCAATCTCTATGAATGTTAGAATTTTAAAAAATCGCCTCAAGAAACGAATTAAAATACAGGGTGGGCCATATGTTCGTCCTTTTCCTATTTGTAAATTTTTTTCCAATAAAAGCGGATCAATTACCTCAATTTCAGCTCGAATGTTGTTTGTAGTTGTTGAATTGTTTGTCGATGATTAGCATAAACATTACCTTTCAAATAACCTCACAAAAAAAGAAATTCAAGTGGTGTTAAATCCGGGCTTCTTGGTGGCCAAGGAACTTCACAATTTCTTGAAATTATGCGATCAGCATAATTGCGATCAATTTTTGAGTCAGTTGAATTTTGTATGGATGCAAATGAAGATCAATAGGCAAAATGCGTCGTAATGTAGTTCGTGAAATGTTTAGTTCTTGTGAACGATGCCTGGTTGATGTGCTTGGTTCATTAAGAACACTTTCACTAACAGCTGCCCCTGCACCAGGAGTACGAACTGGATAAACATTTTGATACGGTCTACGACCTTCCTGTGAACCAGTTTCTTCAAAACGAGCAATAATTTTGCCAATTCCACGCTCAGTGTCCATTTCGACCAAAACTCTCACGTAATTTACGAAATGTTGTTGTTTTTTAATGATTATTTTCATAAGAAATTTGGACAATCAAAATACGTTGTTATGTTGTTAGCGATTCCATGATGGTAAATGTCATATTTTTGACTTTACATAATGTCAAAGAATTTTTTAGAACAGATAATATTAAGTACTAAAATTCATTGATTGAAAAAAGAAACAACAGATGGCCCACCCTGTATAATTTCAAAATTTGTTATATTTAAAAAATTTGAATTTTTGAAATTTTTTGTTGTTTAGAGATTTTTTTATTTTGGATAACGATACCAAGCCCAAAAATTTGGGATTGGTATCGTTATCCAAAATAAAAAAAATCCATAAAAGACAAAGAAATCCCAAAAAATCAAGATTTTTAAATAGAACAATTTTTGAAATAATATTTTAATTCGTTTTATACCTTAGAGGATGAGGCTGCCGCCTCCAAACGCCCGCTTAGGCGATTTTTTCAAATTCTAACAATCATAGAAGTTGAATTATTTTGTTTAAATTTAAATTTTTAATTATTTACATTTCTAACAATATAGTAAAATATAGTAAAATAAAAGCTCTCCAAAGCCGTTTAGCATTAGCCCTTTCCGCGCAAGGATGACATGAAATTATGATTCATTTTGTTTTCATATTAAAGTTAACAAAAATTTAATGGGGTCTTCCTTTTCAATGGGGCACTTTAATTTGTAATTTTCGGTATTTTTTGAGTTTTTTTTCGTTCGGGAATAATATGGTATCCCAAAATTATCAAATTGCGGCCCACCTTAAAATTTAAATTTAAAAAATATCTATAAAATTTGAGTGTTTCCGTAATATCTATATCTATATATATAAAAATGAATTCCTGTTTGTTTGTTTGTTTGTTCCGAATGGGCGTCTCAGCCGCTCAACCGATCGCCATGAAATTTTTACCATGTACAAGTTGCATATCCAGAACCAACCTTACGATATTTTGGAAGGGGCTGGACCCCGGGGTCTAGGGGCTGCGGTACAAATTTTTTCGAAAATTTTAATTTTCTTTAAATTTTTCCACGAAAATGAGTTTATGGGGCTGGTTATATGAAATTACTGACATGTTCGAATCCGAGGGGCCCAGCCCCGGATCAAAAATTAATTTTTACATGTATAGATACAAATATTTGATTATTTCAAAATTACTTCTCAGTCGCTCAACCGATCGCCATGAAATGTTTACCATGCAAATGTTGCATGTTCAGGACCAATCTTACGATATTGTGAAAGGGGCTGGACCCCGGGGTCTAGGGGCCATGTACAAATTTTTTAAAAAATTTATATTTTTTTACGAGAATGAGTTTTGGAAAGAGGTTATATGAAATAAGAGACATGTTCGAATTCGGGGGGTCCGCCCCTTGATCAAAAATTCATTTTTACAATAAAGATACAATTATTTGATTGTTCTGAAATAACGCCTTAGCCGCTTTACCGATCGCCATGAAATTTTTACCATGTATATGTTGCATGTTCAGGACCAAGCCCACGATACTTTTGATGGGGCTGGACCCCGGGGTCTAGGGGCTAATTTTTTCTGAAATTTCAATTTTTTTAAGATTTTTTTGACGGGAATGACTTTAGGAAAGGGGTTATATGAAATTAGTGACATGCTCCAATCCGGAAGTCTGCCCTGGATCAAGAATTCATTTTTACATGTATAGATACAATTATTTAAATGTTCCGAAATAGCGCCTTAGCCGCAAATTTATACACCAAAAAGGATATCTATAGCGTGCGATTGTTATACACAAATCATACCTCTACTATAATTGATTTAATTATTCAAATTAATTTTATTAATTTAAATTTAAGACAATCTTTCATCACTTTAACTGAAGACAAATCTCTGAACACTTATATTATCCATACTAATAATCCATTTTTACTGGTTTGACATGTACTGTTTAGTGATATCCTATTTATCATATCCTGTTTTGAAATGTACCATAGTCAGCGAGTTCTAATTTCCACATAACTTCAGAAATAATTAACATTCTATTTTAATCCACTATTGCAACCGGCGGCTTTTAATGAAAATAGTAGTTTCATACTAAACGCCAATAGTTTATTACTTTATTTAGTTTATTACTTAAATAATCAATGATTGCTTCATAAAATCAATTCTAGGAAAGGTACTAAAAAATATTGTACGTATAAACTGATTTACTTTGAAAAGTACTAGCGTTTTATATTTGAAAATAGCATCTTCTACAAGAAACATCCTTGGATTCAAATTATTGTACGTGTAAAATTGCCTTAGTTTGAACAAACTTCTTTTGTTTTTCGAAATGTCATTTTCAACCACAGTTCGCGGTAAAACGTATCGAAGTGGACGTAGTTTTAATCGTTTTGAGTAAGTTAATATTAATTTGTGTTTGGATGCCGTTGTTCTCGATTAGTTAGGTATATTGCAATAAAATAATTGTTGGTGATTATTTTCCAGGTATTAAATATTATTTCAAGTGAATATACATTCTTATTAGATTTAAGTTTTCAGTTTATAAACGTGTTTGCTTAAAAAAAATTCCGTAAAGACATTTTCAAACACAGTTCGCGGTGAAACGTATCGAAGGGAACATTAAAATCGTTTTGATAAATTAATACTAATATCTGTTTTGAATGCCCGTCATTCCTGATTAATTAGCTACACGTTTCATTTTTGCTTAAAAATGCCACCGTAAAAAAGATCAATTGGGCTGTGGGCAGGTTACTGCAAAGTCGAAGAAGATTAGAGCCGCAAGGGTCGTTGAATCAAGCGAACAGCGTGAAGCACGACTTGAAAATGATCGAAGCAGTACGTCTTCTTCTAGAGCTAATGAAACAACTGAACAGTGTGAAACACGACTTGCAAACGTTCGAAGCAGTACATCTTCTTCTAGAGCTAATGAAACAACTAAACAGCGCGAAACACGACTTGCAAACGTTCGAAGCAGGATGTCTTCTTCAAGAGCTGATGAAACAACTGAACAGCGTGAAACACGACTTGAAAATATTCGAAGCAGGATGTCTTCTTCTAGAGCTACTGAAAACATTGAACATCGTGAGGCCCGGCTGGAAGTCGATCGGTTACGATATGGACGATTAATAGAAACTTTTAGAGGTGATTTAAAGTTAGCAGCATTCAATTACGAGAAAGACTATGATTACAATGTTTCAATTGGGCAAATGGAAAACATTTGTTTGTATTGTCATGCTTTAAAGTTGCACAATGAATCGCCTGGAATGTGTTGTTCAAATGGAAAAGTGAATTTGCCTCCTCTGGATGATCCACCTGAACCTCTTCTAGCTTACGTCTCCGGAACTACTGAGTTATCCAGACAATTTCTACAAAATATTCGAAAATACAACTCATGCTTTCAAATACAGCGATGTAAAGAGAGAATTCTTGCATAAATCAAGGTATTTGAATTATATACCTCCCGTGCAACGCCGGGTAACTCAGCTAGTCCTTAATATTTATGATAATGGAAATTTCTTCGTCAAGATACTGCTACAAAAATGGGATCACTACATTTGTCTGAATAAAATCCAGAAATTGTAAAATCAAGATAAACTAGAAATTGCCAGAAATGCAATAAAGAAAACAACCCCGACAAAAATGGAATAAATGAAAAAAATTCAATACAGGCATTTTAAGTCTTTGTCATCACTTGAAACATATGTATGTGTTACATGGTAACATGTAACACATACATATCTATTATCATATTCTATTATCAATAGAAGAGCGGAACAATTCCTTTGGCCAATAAGATTTTTGCCGGCTTGGCCAATCATTTATAATATATCTACTAAAAAGTAGAAATATCAAAATCCCTCCTCCCCCGCTCTTTAACCCAAGAGTTGTACAAAGTGTATCGACTCTGAAGAAAAATAAGAAGCCTCCATGAGTTTTCTATGTGGTAGTTTGGTTTCGTACTGAAAACTTTGCACGTACAAAAAATTCGATCTACTCTTTAAGGTAGCTACCACCAAACTACAAAATACAATTCTCACTTCGTACATTACGTATGAGGTAAGAACGTACTGACGTAGCGAATTATATTCGCTATCTCAAAAACTCAAGGAAAACCCTCATTTCTGTGTGTGGGCATAAACCACACAAATAATAGAAAGAGAAGTTTGTCTGTGTATTAAAATCAAGTCTAAATATTATTGTTTAACCATGATTCCAATATATCCAAAAAATCAAAATTATATTTGTTCACCATCAATCTGACTTCATCAATGTGATAAATATAAACTACTTGTATTAATACGCGCAACTTTAATCCGATCCGACTGTGATAATTCATTGCTAATCAAGCCAGGTTTTTTCGTAAAATCAATTGTCCTTTCCAATAAGACCTAAAAGTAAATCATGGTACGACCCCACGAATGTATGGTCTACCAAAAGTACACAAAATTGGTATTCCCTTGAGACCAATTGTAAACTATTTAGGTTCGCCTTTATACAATTTATCCAAATTTTTGTCTAACATTTTGAATCATTATGTGGGAAATAACTTTTCGGCTGTAAAAAACGCGGAAGATTTTAGAAATAAAATTAAAAATGTGTCTCTACCAACAGGTTATATATTAGTGTCGTTAGATGTGGTCTCGTTGTTTACAAACGTTGACTCATCTTTGGTAATAATTTTGGTTAAAAAATGGTGGAATAGCATAAAAGCATATAGTAACACAAGTTTGGAGTCGGAACAATTTGTAGAAGGGTTGAAATTTGTGTTTGATCATACTGAATTTAGTTTCGGGGGAAGATGTTTTAGGCAAGTGTTTGGTTCACCGATGGGTTCGCCAGTTAGTCCAACAGTGGCTAACCTAGTAATGGAACACGTTGAAACCGAAGTGTTAAAAACATCTTCCGTCAAACCTATCTTCTTTTACCGGTACGTGGATGATATTATTGCGGCTATTCCAAGTTCGGAAATTGAATTTTTTTTGGATTCATTTAATAGTTTTACCCCGCGAATTAAATTTACATGTGAAATTGAAAATCAAGGTCGTTTAGCCTTTCTGGATACTATGGTAATACGTAATGAGGATGGAAGTTTAACTACAGATTTATATCATAAAAAAACTTGGTCGGGTCGGTATCTAAATTATAACTCGTGGCTTCCATCATCTTACAAAAATAATACAGTGTTTCTGTTGGCTGAAAAAATTTTGAGATTATCGGATGAGGGTTTTCATGCCGAAAATTTCAAAATTTTAAGTAATGTTCTAACTCAAAATGGCTATCCAAGAGGGGTAGTGACTAGAGGAATTAGAAAGGCTATCGACAAACATAGTAATTCGGGAAATATTTTGGAAAATACGCGCGTAAATCCAAATTTAATCGTTGAAAATAATCGCAAACTTTACATTTCGATCCCATATGTTAAAATTCTTTTCGAAAAAATAAAATTTCTTTTACAAAATTATGATATACAACTTGTTGGTAGAGCATTTCACAGTTTGGACATGACTTTATTCACTAAATTAAAAGACAAAATTCCCATAGAGTTGCAATCAAATCTAATATATAAATTAAAATGTTCGTGTGGAAAAGAGTATATCGGTCAAACTAAACAAAATTTTAAAAAACGAATTCGTCAGCATATTTATGATTCTACGTATGAGTTTAAACCGTCACACAGTGCGTTATCGAATCATCTGCGTGAAAGTAACCACTCGTTATCTATAGATGACGCTAGGATACTTGATAGGGAGCAAAATCTCAATAAAAGGTTAATTTTGGAAAGCATTTACATCAAAAAAGAACAAAATTTATCTCAAAATTTATTAAATATCCAGGAAGTTTCAAAATATTTGTTAAATTATTACGACAACATTTTGTAGATTTTCTTAAAAAATTTTTTGTCACTCAAATTGTATAACTTTAAATTTTTTCGGTTAAACTGAGTAATTCGTAAATTTTAATTTGAACTCTAGTTACATTAGGAAAACATTCGTTATTAAAAAATAAAATTTTCTTTCAAATTGTGTAGTAAAAATTATGCCCCTGAGAATGACGGAATGTACCGTCGAAACGTCGGGTTTTTATTAAATAATTAATAAAAATAAATAAAACATTAAGTTATAAACCAAAGAAAATTATTTTATTATCCTAAAAGTAAAGCAAAATATTAATATGAAGTTGCAAATATCTATTATTGCTCTTATTTCCAATGGTAGTTCAATCGGCTGGTTTTTTTAATTGAATTTGTCGAATAGCTTCACAATTTTTTCAGCAGGCCCAAATTGCGGTTTAGATACGTTCTGTCCGAAATGATTACTAATGCTTGTAGTTTGAAATTCAAATATGTGAGTTCATTTCTCTCTACGTTCTTCGGAGATAAAGTTGAACAACTGACGACAACATCCAGATCGAGTTTAGAATATATGTACGTATTGAATAATAAAATGTTTGTAACAGTTGTCCTGTGACATAAGCAGTACTAAATTTGAAGATGGTCAAATTCCGACAGTTACTTTATTTCGGCATATTTTGTTTTTTGTTGAAATTAACATTTCCAGTTTCCTTCGAGACACATGAATTCGCCTCAGTTTGTTTTTTTTTTTGGAAAGTCGATTAAAAGTGCCCAAACCCACTTGTTGTTACATTTTTACTTTTCCCACTATAACGAAGTTATATTGGATAAGTATTGTAATCGCGAAAAAAATTGTGTTCCTGATTTTCACATTTCTCGTCGAATTAGGTTGCCAGGACCCCGAAACACCGATCAGAAAAATATTGTGTCCGTCCTTCCGTCCGTCCTTCCAGTCACACATTTTTATTATTTTTGTTTTACCTCCCATTCTGACAAATATTGATAGTTTTGGTCGAAATTTTGTACAAAGATAGATTTCAGTAATAAGCAGTTTGTGTTAACTTTTAGGTCCATTCGAGTATAGAATAGAGGGGGTTGCAGTAGAAGAGAAAACAGCCAAACAGATTTTCTCAAAAACGAGACCGACGATTTTTTTGTTATGTTGATGATATATTTGACAGTTTATCATCTACTTGTTCACAAAATTTGAAGTCGATTGAAGCATTGCGTGGGGTCATTTTGGCAAAAAGAAGTAATATAAATTTGTTTATCTGTTTACCGAGGTAATGTCGAACTTTCCGAAGAAATACTATTACAGTTAATACACCTTGAAAATTCCAGCAATTGTTCCCTAGGTGTCTTCAAGATAAAATGAATAGATTACCGTGTAATATGGGGCAAATCGCCTTTAAAGGTATGATATTATTTCAGAGTAATAAATTCTCTTGGTATTCAAAGTCGTATATAAATCTTAATAGCAAACTATTATGGGAGACTTTAAAATAATACCACGCCATTAGGATGGCACAGGTTTAGGAGAGCTGGGAGATATATACAATAAAATGAAATGATATATAACAAGAGTAAAGAATTATATCGGCTAATTCTCACGTTGCTAACATAATATTGTGATCTGAACAAGCAGTAAAAATTTTCAGAAAATTAATTTTTGAACATTTTGGATGCCATCTGAATGCAGTAAATTAAATTCTTAAGGATTTTCAACGGTATACTAGAGATGTGTAACTGGATCTAACTGTTAAAAGTTGATGTGAAAAATGGCGAATGCGACTTTGGTTGCTGTTCGACGCGTGTCAGTTCTAAATAATCTAACATTATTTATGAGTCCGTGATTTGGCGGTATGAGAGCAGAAGATTTATAGCTTTTTCAAGTCAAATTCAACATTTTTTAAACCAAATTCAATAAATTTCAAGCCATATTCAATATTGTTCAAAACAAAATCAACATTTTTCATACCAAATTAAACATTTTTCAAATAAAATTCAATAATTTTTAAATCAAATTCACACAAATGGAAATGGATTCTAAAATGGTTTTAGATGAAGTTCTAGAATACGGCCAATTAGGAAGAAACTTAGTTATTTCTAAACCGAGTTTGATGAAATTCGACATGTACTATGAAAATGGGGTTATAAAATGATTTTTATATAAATTAAACCAACCCTAATATAATTTGTGTTGTTTTTTACTATGGAATATATAGAAAAAAACAAAAAATTCATAATATATAAAAATCAACAATTTACAACTCGGTAACGTCGTATACATACTAATAAAATACTAAATACATATTGTTGTTTATATAAAGTTGTGATACAATAGATACAAATTCAGTTCGATATCTCAGTCCATTACAAGCAGTTTATAAAATTTATTAATATTAATATAAAATAATAATAAAATAAATCAAAATGTCAGATTCGAACGATACGATGGTTGATAATGATATACTAGATCTAAAAAAAATACAAGAGCTAAGCTTATTATTCCGACAATTCGAGGACGAAATGTTTCATTGGTTGCTGCGATGAAAAACCAAGGAGTAATCCATACAAAAACAACTAGAAACTCTACTGTAAACTCAACGATTTTTTATACTTTCCTACAAGAATTGTTTGAAAAACTACGGGCAACTGCGGTTCACATCAATATTGGCTTATTATGGATAATGCGAAAATCCACAAAACCGAAATTTAAGAAATTTAATTCAAAGGGCATCACACAAACTCGTATTTTTTTATCCATATTAAATCTCATATCGAATTTAACTAGACAACGCTATGTAATTCAATCTGTCTAAATAAGAGAGCACCTTCCTACTTCCTAATTGCCCATAATCCAGAGCTTTATACCTTTTTAAGGTTAAGTTAAACAATTTTCAAATCAAATTAAATTATTTTTTTTTGCAAAATATACAATAAATGTAGATGCACACAATAAAATTTACAAAATGCCATTTTCTGAACAATTAATAATTAGTAGTAGGAGAATTGGTGAACGTTTTATTCAAAGAGTTCATTAGGGCTATGAAAAGGTAGTTTTTGACCTTAAGAATGGTATCGACAATTTGGCTTAATTCCGGATCTGAGCCGCCATTCAAAAATTATATTAAACTATTCACAGTTATTAATTATAAATATACATAAAAATCATTTCAATGCCAAACAACAGCTAGCTTACATTTCAGCCTCTCAATGTACAGGTTCTCCTAAATTTTTATGCCTATTTCATCGTTTTTACTTGCTGATAAAACGAATGATTTTATCATTTTTAAAAGTTAATCAAAGTAAGCCTTGTGTTTTGTGATGGTTTTTTTCTTATTCAGCTACTCTTACGATTATTACATTCCTCCTCTTGCTTTAATATGTGAACGAAAAATCATTTAAATAGATTGTTTTATTAATTGGCTCAGTGACTCCATCGCCGTGAATTAGTGAACCCGTGTTTTAAAGTTTATAAAAAAAAAATAATTATTACTTTTCCAAATGACTGATTTAGAAGATTCAGCAGGTAGTAGTGCCTCTTCCAATGATTTTGAATGTGATTCTGAAGCAGAAGTTCGTCCTATACCGCTGAGTCGTGCGCCACGTGGGAAATATGTTAGAGTCAGTAATGAAAATGAATTGACTGTAATAAGAGGGTATGAAGACGAGGAGACTACAAACGACCTTGCTGATTTAACCGGAATCAATAGATGTACCGTCTGTACTATAATCAGAAAATATATTAAAGATGGCGAAGTTATGTGTAGAAAATAATCCAGGCATAACCCTTAAAAACATAAAATTAAAACTGTTTAGAGAACATAACATAAATGTTTGTCAATTAACAATATTTAATGCTCTAAAAAAGATAAAAATTACTTTAAAATTGGTCAGACGCGTTGTTGATCGTATGAACTCCGCAGCAACAATTGGACTTTGGCGTACCTATATTTTTCAAATAATGCTCCACAGGCTTTAATTTGCATCTTAGGTGATCATAGGCGAGATCACGAACAAATATGCGCCCAAATTTAGGAGTACCAACTGAGAGGCCGAAATGTAAGTTTAGTTGGTGCAATCAACAGCCAAGGTATTGTACATCGCAAAATTTTTAGCAACACGACCCTAAATTTCATTCGATTTTGTGAATTTTTGGCGCAATTATTGGAACAGTTATCTTCTAGAAATATTACCGACGCTTGGTTGGTATTAGCTAACTATTAAATACATAAAACAGAAGCAGTTAAGTGTCTTTTACGTGGGACTAGATATAAGTTGATGTTTTTACCTTCATACTCACCAATGTTGAACCCTATAGAAAATGTATGGTAGAAGGTAACATTTTTTTCTATACAACACTTGGGTGATCCAGCCAACCACCGAACACTAGTTGAGGTAATAGAATTATCCTTAAACTCAGTGACTGCAGCTGACTGATCAAATTTTATAATAAATATGATGTTAAAAATGAGCAATGCAGCCGCGGGCGTTGCATTAGAATAATTTGTTATTTAGAATTTGAATTTTGCTGAATTTTATTGTATGAAATACATTTGACGAAATAAAATTAATTTAATTTGATTTGAAAATTGTTGTTAAATTTATTTGAAAAAAGTTTAATTTGTTTTGAACATTTGTTAATTTGGTTTGAAAATTTGTCAATTTGGTTTGAACATTTGTTAATTTCGTTTGAAAAATGTTTAACTTGACTTGAAAAAGATATATATATATATATATATATATATAGCATTTTCACGTCAAATCAACATTTTTTAAACCAAATTCAATAAATTTCAAACCATATTCAATATTGTTTAAAACAAAATCAACATTTTTCATACCAAATTAAACATTTTTCAAATAAAATTCAATAATTTTTAAATCAAATTCACACAAATGGAAATGGATTCTAAAATGGTTTTAGATGACATTCTGCAATACGGCCAATTAGGAAGAAAATCGGTTATTTCTTAACCGATTTTGATGAAATTTATTAGCAGATCCAGAAGAAGAAAATAGTTTGACAGATATAATTGAACAGGCCATCCTATTATGTGTACCGAATGAAATTTGTGATTCCCAAATTTATATTATCTCATAGGTTACTACGCAAAAGAAAAAAACTGGTACCGTTATTTTGTAGAAAAACAATTTAAAAAAACGAATAAACGTCAAATTGGGCATTTGTTTTATTTGTTTCGAAATGGACGCATCATAAGGAGAAAAATGTGATTTAATAATTAGATTGTGCAATGATCATCCCGAGTATACCAATAAAAAAATTGGTAAATTGGCCGGTGTTTCCAATAATATGGTAACAAATGTAAAAAAAAATGTCAAATCAATCTTTCTGTATCACGCAAGCCCGGATCCGGAGAAAAATCAGGTGCTCCAAATAAAATGTTGGATCAGAAAATTGTAAGATTCATTTCGAAACATCACTCGATGTCTGTGCGAGATTTGGCCAGAAAAACCAAACACCCAAATCGATTGTGGAACGAGCTAAAACCAGAAATAATCTACGGACATACAAGAAGTCAAAAATCCCCAAAAGAAGTGTTGAACTATTTAATCGATCCCTCTATCGAGCAAAGAAACACAATAAATGGTTGAACGAAAGAAAAGATTCTTGTTTCGTAATGAACGACGAGACCTACGTCAAAATGGATTTCTCGACACTTCCAGGTCCCCAATATTACATCAAAAATAAAGGTAAAGAACTGGACGGCGCAATTACTACCATAGCTGTTGAAAAATTTGGCAAAAAAACATATGGTTTGGCAAGCAGTTTGCCAATGCGGCTTAAGATCACATCCATACATAATAAATGGGATTATGAAAAGGTGAATGTTTGCCGTAAAATGAACAAAAAGTTTGAATGAATACGATTATTTAAAAACTGTACAATATGTGCAATAGAACAAGTACAGAAAAATAATGATTATATATTGCCGTTTAGTTTTAATTCTTCATGTACAAATCACAAATTTCATTCGGTACACATAATAAACATAACACCTGCTGACTGCTCGAACTATTTCTTAAACATGACAATCAGTCATTAGAACAAAAATGTACTATACGTCTATACATATGTTGAATTTACTAATGTTTTTATATTTATATTGTTTTTTTTAGAATAATTATATTTTATTACAATACCAATTTTTTTTTTTAAATTAGATATAAGAACAATGAACATAATATGTCGAATTTGAATTAAAAAAACTGCGCGAATTAAATTTGTAAATTATTTAAAATAGCTTATATGAATATTATTGAATTAGCTATGAAAAACTTTAATTTTGTATGTGAAAAATTGGTTTTGATAATAAAAACCATTGATTTAAGTTTGAAATTTATTGAGTTTGGTTTACAAATTATTAAATTTGTTTCTACCAAAGTGGCTGAATTTGACTAGAAAACGCTATGTAATTCAATCGTTCTAAATAAGAGAGCATCTTCCTAAGTCGCCCTAATCCAGAGCTTTATATAACAATCATTTTAGAATCACATTTCCATAGTTCATACCAAATTTCATCAAATTTGGTTAAGAAATTGCCAAGTTCCTTCCTCATTGGCCATATTCCGGAACTTCTTCTAAATATTGGGGAAGAAGTCTCCAAATTTAAGAAAAGCCGTAAAATATTGTGCCTGCCCAAAATATCGAGAAATGTTTATAAAATATAAATGGTTGATCTTTAACGGATGCTTTCTGGGAAAAGTCGTCCGAGAGTCGGATAGATCCAATTTTTTAATCATTTCTTCAATTTTATTTACTAGAATATTGTATTTATCATTCGACTGATTTAAATTTTGAAGAACTTGAGAATTTTGATCAAGTAATTTGTCAATTTTTCCAAGCATGTCGGATAGAAATAGAATGGTCAATAGTAATTGATTGAGTAGCTACTGAGTCGTCAATGGTACGAGTAAGTACATTATTATCTTCAGAGCTGTTTACTAAGGATTTTTTTTTTTTTTTCGCCGGTGCTACATCCCATAGAGGGACTTGGCCGCTTCATAGTGAAGTTTCGTAATAATTTTTACAACGGATAATGAGTGATTAGTTCATTTATCCTTACATTAACCAGCCGTGATTTTTTCATCACCCACCGGGAATCGAACCCGGGACCTCCGGAGCTTGAAGCAAGCATGCTAACAACTGTGCCGCACCGAGGCGGCTGGGACTAAGGATTTGCAACGTCACTATTTCTGCATTTTGTGCATAATCAAATAATATGATTATTGTCCATGTCGTCGAATAGACCCTTGCTTATGACAGCACATTTCCGATGGAAAAACTTGGAACATTTACCCACACATTGTTTACCACCTTTGTTGATGAGCCAGAATCCTGAAAAACACAAACAGAAATTAGTTTAATTAATCACAACACAAAAATACTTGATAAACTTGACCTTGAACTTGAACTTCAGTATTTATGTTTGTTGTCATATTTCCTGAAATCATATAAATTTATTAATTTTAAAAACACTTTATAATATTATATTTTAACACTTATCTTATTTCTCATTTTATGAATATTGAATTGTATTAAATTTATGTAACCTAAAATAATGAAGTAATTAATTTATGTATATTTAATTTATAAAATATTTCTTACCATTTTGTACACAACATTATATTTTGACAATCAATTGATGTGAACTAACATTTGTTAAGATTTTGAAATTAGAACATCATAAATGTTAAAGCCATTTTGGTTGCTCAATTATAATTTACTAGTACGTTTTATGTTTACAAAATAATTAAAATAATTAGTAAGTTTAATGCTAAAAAATCAATATGTCTTTAACCACCTATTGGTAATTATGTAAACTAAAAATAATTGTAAAATATGTTTTAATTGGAAAATAAACTGAAATCAGTCTCTTTTTCATCGAACCACCGAAGCGACAACATCAAACCAACCAACAATCAGTGGAAAGAAATAAAACAATTTATAACGTTTTTGGAAGGCGAATAGTTTTATTTAATAAATTTTATTATTGCACCTAATAGTTATTGTGCTTTTTGTACCATCACCCATTTTGGTACAACCTTTATAGGCTTTTGTTATATTTTGCTGACAAGTTGAACACATCTGCATATTGATTAACAATTACAAATTTCTAGATTATAAACTACAACAACAATAACAACTTTTATAGAATTAACAGATAACAACAAGTTTATTTCTCGTAGTAATACCGGTTATAATTTAAACAAATTGCAAAAATTTTCATGAATTCCAGGATTCCGGGTTCCGATATTGCAATCACTAGCATAAAGAAGTACAGCAACACGCTTGTGAAGTTTATCCTAAGTTAGAACTAAACCAACAAAAACAACAGAATCTGTAAATGTATTGGTAAAAATGACAAAAATGACATTTAGGCGAACATTTTTCAATAAATAATTTGAAAACTTTTATTTGTTGTTTTAAATAAATTAAGTTTTGTTATATTCAAATTGAATTATTTTGTTAACCCAAAAAAATAAAACCTACATAAATACACATCTATATACTAAAATAACATAATTAGAAAAGTGTATGTCTGTTAAATAACTTGTAAAGTTATGTTTTTCATATTGCCACATTTGGAAACATACAAGTTAGGATTTTCTTAAGAAAGCCTGTATCTTAAGATTTTCCATATTTATCTCCAACGCCACTATGATTTTTTGGAAGGCCTAATCTAAGACTACGAGCATGCTTAACCATTTGAAAAGCTAATGCCTTTCACATGGTCAAATTGCAATATTTGTGAATTTACTATATAGGATTTTCTTAAGAAAGTCTGTATCTTAAGATTTTCCATATTTATCTCCAACGCCACTATGATTTTTTGGAAGGCCTAATCTAAGACTACGAGCATGCTTAACCATTTGAAAAGCTAATGCCTTTCACATGGTCAAATTGCAATATTTGTGAATTTACTATATAGGATTTTCTTAAGAAAGTCTGTATCTTAAGATTTTCCATATTTATCTCCAACGCCACTATGATTTTTTGGAAGGCCTAATCTAAGACTACGAGCATGCTTAACCATTTGAAAAGCTAATGCCTTTCACATGGTCAAATTGCAATATTTGTGAATTTACTATATAGGATTTTCTTAAGAAAGTCTGTATCTTAAGATTTTCCATATTTATCTCCAACGCCACTATGATTTTTTGGAAGGCCTAATCTAAGACTACGAGCATGCTTAACCATTTGAAAAGCTAATGCCTTTCACATGGTCAAATTGCAATATTTGTGAATTTACTATATAGGATTTTCTTAAGAAAGTCTGTATCTTAAGATTTTCCATATTTATCTCCAACGCCACTATGATTTTTTGGAAGGCCTAATCTAAGACTACGAGCATGCTTAACCATTTGAAAAGCTAATGCCTTTCACATGGTCAAATTGCAATATTTGTGAATTTACTATATAGGATTTTCTTAAGAAAGTCTGTATCTTAAGATTTTCCATATTTATCTCCAACGCCACTATGATTTTTTGGAAGGCCTAATCTAAGACTACGAGCATGCTTAACCATTTGAAAAGCTAATGCCTTTCACATGGTCAAATTGCAATATTTGTGAATTTACTATATAGGATTTTCTTAAGAAAGTCTGTATCTTAAGATTTTCCATATTTATCTCCAACGCCACTATGATTTTTTGGAAGGCCTAATCTAAGACTACGAGCATGCTTAACCATTTGAAAAGCTAATGCCTTTCACATGGTCAAATTGCAATATTTGTGAATTTACTATATAGGATTTTCTTAAGAAAGTCTGTATCTTAAGATTTTCCATATTTATCTCCAACGCCACTATGATTTTTTGGAAGGCCTAATCTAAGAATACGAGCATGCTTAACCATTTGAAAAGCTAATGCCTTTCACATGGTCAAATTGCAATATTTGTGAATTTACTATATAGGATTTTCTTAAGAAAGTCTGTATCTTAAGATTTTCCATATTTATCTCCAACGCCACTATGATTTTTTGGAAGGCCTAATCTAAGACTACGAGCATGCTTAACCATTTGAAAAGCTAATGCCTTTCACATGGTCAAATTGCAATATTTGTGAATTTACTATATAGGATTTTCTTAAGAAAGTCTGTATCTTAAGATTTTCCATATTTATCTCCAACGCCACTATGATTTTTTGGAAGGCCTAATCTAAGAATACGAGCATGCTTAACCATTTGAAAAGCTAATGCCTTTCACATGGTCAAATTGCAATATTTGTGAATTTACTATATAGGATTTATATGAAGATGATGTTATATGAAGATATGCATAATAAAAATTATTTCTCATTATATTTTAGATAAATAAGGTTATTTGATACGCATAAAACATGTAATTATAATAATTTTTATTAAAAACTAAAGTGTTATACATTTTGAATTAAGAAATGTTCGCCTAAATGTCATTAAATTTGAATATTCACTAATACATATATACTTATATTGTTTTTGTTGGTTTAGTTCTAAGTTAGGATAAACTTCACACGTGTACTATAGCGTGTGAAGTTTGTGCTTAATTAATCCTAATTTTTTTTTTTTTTTTAATTCCAATTTAGGTCTAACTTCACTTGCATTACAGCAACATTATAAAAATTTCCCAACCTCATTCTATACATTTAGTTTTACATATACGTACTCGTGTACTTAATATTGCTGTTACGCCCAAAAAAACTTCTTAGAAATCTAAACCTATGAAAATGATGCAAATAAAATTATTTTCAGAACCAGAAATAGGTCTTTTCAAAATTCGGAAAATAATTACAACTTTCAAATTCGTTTGAACATAACATTATCATTAAAAAATTTGTATAAGTTTATCTCCACTAGCAACATACTTAAATTATGTATTGACATGTTAAATTGTAATTACATTTATCTTATTATAAATGTAATTCAACGTGACGTTAAATAATTTTCACGTGTAATTGGCACAATTATACATATATCTAGAAAAATGTTATGATGAGGTGAAGCGCGTGTGAATCTCAAATAAAATCTAATTTGCTATCTATAATTAAATTTATAATTATTTATAAACGATTTAAATAGGAATTTTTGAAATATAGGAACAAGCATAGTATATTAAACAACGTTTAAATACATTATTGAGAAATTGTCGAAGTGGGATAATAAATTCAATTAATTAAGTTCGGATGATGAATCAAGCTCAATAATTGTTCTTAAGCTAAGTTATACATTATTGGAAGACACTTTAACCTTGACACAAATAAATCCATTTTATAAATCTACTTTTCGTGAGCTTTTACACAATTTATTCTAAACTTAGTTTCACATAGCTAAATATAAGTTGAAAATATGATTAAGAATTCAACTTTTAATTGTTGTAGATTAAGACAAAGAATTTATTTTGTTTGGGAAAGAATAACACTCGAAATTTTTGAGTGGATGATGAAACTTTACCAAAATAAATTATCAAGATCTGTCACATAATAATAAACACAACCTAAATAATTTCGATTTCTGTTAAATGATTCACCAATAAATAATTATAAATAGATTATAATATTCATTGTTTTTGTTTTCTAGTTAATATTTAGTACTTAGGAAGACTTATTATCAAACAATATTTAAAATATTTGTTTTACGAATTTAGTTTCTGCTATATTAACAATTCTATATGTATTTGATTTATGTGTGGAGTGTGGGCAAAAAATTTGGTTAATGGAAACATTTTTAATGTGTGTCGATGCAAGTTGATCGAGTTCGAGGTAGTGGTTTGGTACGCAACTTTCTTAATCACCACTCAACATTTGATAACCGGATAAATTCTTATAGAACTTTATTATATACGTGCAATTTTAATTTAAATTTAATAAAATTGTTAATCAATTTTAATCGCAAACATTTCTTGCGGTTTGCGGTATTTTATTATTCACTATAAAAATAGAAACCAAAATGCCTTAAATGCAAATGCAATAACTACTTATTTGGTTTTTAATTGCCCTTGGATCAATTTGTTGTTGTTGGATATATTTTCCCTTAAACATCTCATTTCAACAAACTTCTCGGGATGCGAACGCCTATTTTGCAAAATACTCTTTGGAAATATCTTCAATAACCCAAAGATTTTATGTAAGAATATGAGGGTTAATATGTTTAATATAGTATGTATATAGTACTTAATCAATATATTTATTATATACATATTAAATAAAATGTTTTAATAATCTCTGAAATTATTATTATTAATTACTCGTATTTATTATTTTAATAATCTGTGCCGTTTGATTAGCCAATTTTGAATTTGCACAAATTCAACCGCAACGTTTTTTGAATGGCTATAAATTTATCGCAACGGAAATAGCAACAACCTTTTTATTGGTTTCTAGAACATTTTATGTCAGAAGTATAGTTTAAATCAATTATTTACGTTGTTCATGATGATTCTATATAGCATCATTTAGGGGTTCTGATTTATTTCCATTTTCCATTGATTTATGAATGGCCAGCAGAAATTTGTACAATGTACTTACTTATGCAAATATTAAGTTAAATGATTTTAGGTAACTGGTATTTGCTGAAAATCTGATTTCATTTTTGCACATTTTTTCGTCTTCCAGGCGAAACATGAAAATTCTTTTTCCATTTTCTCGGCTCCAGAACTAGCTCTAATTTTTTCAATGATGGTTAATTAGCACTAATTCGGTTCTAAAGGTATGAGAAATTTCATTCTTAAATCGAAAATTCAATATTGCAGAGAAAAAAATCTAATACTCGACGAAAATCAGGGAATATTCGAATTTAAGAGTGAAACTTCTCATACCGTTAAAATCTAATTTGTGAATTTGTAACTGATAGTGCTCATTCGAAGAAATTAAAAATGAAAACTGATTTTCACAAGAAACCAGACAACTAAAATCAATTAATATTTTCCATTAGTAAACACATTCAACCAATTGGTGTTTCCCGCGAAAATATAAATGCAGCTAGTTTCATTCATAAAACAAGGAAAAAGGAAAATCAACCAATATATGTGCAATAAATTCCGAATTGAACAACAAAAATTCTATTAACCAATTTCCAAAAAAAACTAGATTGACCTTGCAATAACCTTTAAGGTAACCCTTAAAGTACGAAATAAGTAATCCTCCTTCTCCCACAAAACCATACTACTTTTGTATGGAACAAATTTTTCAGAAACTCGTGGTTTTCGAGATTATTCGAGTGGAAACTTTTCAAATGAACAAACGGTATTATAAACATATTAGGCCTTTTTTAATAAATTCGTTATTTAATAATAAAAATGTGTTCTAATTTTTTAATTTTATTTATGGTAACATATTTCGATATTGTATGCTAGTGCCCGAATAACGTGTGCTGTCATTACTATGTGAAGGTGCATTACCAAAAAATAAAATTGCCCTTACATCTTGTAATAGTATGATCAACTCATTGGTTTGATACCTAATTTTAAAACGAAATTCTTGTAGAACCTCTTGCTAAAAATTGATGATGTACTAGTTTGCAATATGCAAGCACTCTCGGTTGATGTAATTTTCCAACTATAAGCCGATGTGAGCCATCTGCATTTGAACAAAGCAGGACCGATATTCCTTCTTTACTCATTTTTTCCCCTGGCGTGGAAGATTTACAACGAAAAGCTTGAGTATTTTGTGGAAACAAATGCCAATGCAAGCCAGTTTCATATTCATTTTAAATTTTAAAGAGACTTAAATTTAATTGAATAAAATATGATGTACGTATTCACCTGATCCTGTAATTTTTTAATCAACATTTAAACTAATTTTACCTATTGGTTTTATTAGTGCTTGCCAAGTTAGACTCAGACATGACAGAAGCATGAGTTTTGTGATTGAAAAACAAACCGTACCAGACATTAAAAAATCGAAAGAAAAATTAAAAATGTTTGTTTTAAATAGTGAACTCGAAACACCTAATTTTAGTAGAAAACATCAAACACTTGCACTTGGAGACAAATATACGGTACATTTATTAACAGCAAAGTCTAAAGTGGCTCCGATCACACAAGGCTGTATTAAACGCACATGAGCAGCAAAATATACCTATTTGGTTGTGGACTGACTCAATGGTGGTTCTAGCATGGTTAAATAACCATTCTCGCAAATGGAAGAACTACATTGCTAATCGGCTCGGTGCAATCCATACTTTAATGCCGGAAGTAACCTGGTGTCTTGTGCGAGGAATAGAAAATCCTGCCGATTTAGCAACTAGCTAAGTGACAGCGAACGAATTAATCTAAAGTGGCAAGTTGGCCACTGAAATCAGTTATTACCGATACTGTTTCTAAAAAAAGAGCCAACATTAATTTAGATTTATTAATTATTTTAATACTTACATTGTATAATTTTATTTACTTGTTAACAGCTGTCAAATGTTAAACTGAATTATAAAACAAAAATTGTGAATAGGTCATTAATAATATGAATTAGGTAATCGGGTAATTTTAATTTATGTAATCATAATTTATCTATTGTTCGCAAGATAGCAGTAGTATTTAGTTCAAAGATTTGTATAATTTAATTTTCTTATGTGCAACAGTATTAGTATATGAATCGTGGCTAGATGCTATTGGCCAACAAGAAGCGCGGAAAATTGTAACCGACTCGGATTAAGAAACGAGATTTTTCCCCTTCAATCTAGTTATGTATAAATAGGAAATTTGAATGGGAATGAACTAGAATTGTAAGCGATTTTATCGAGTGAAGATATATTTTGGCGAATAATTTATTGTAATTAAAAAACAGTGAATTTTTGAAATAAAAAGAAATTGTTAAATTTTGAGAAATATATTTTATTAATATTGTAATTTGGAAAGTTCCACAATTGTGCGATTTTGTGAAAGGAGATTTGGCGTCTTACAAATTTTAGCGAGCGGTCAGTTTCCAGTTATTTAAATAAAAAATTAGAAACATCCATCTAATTTTTTCCATGGTCCTTCGAGCCGGATCTGGGGCTGAATACGTGACGGTGTTAAGGCAGTGATAAATCTCCGATTATTGGAAGTTACATAGAAAAGAATATAAGAACTGTAAGTTGGTCGTTTTGAGTTCTTAGTATATTAGAAAAGTGAATTTTAGAGACCATTTTTAACAAGCTGTTAAATTGTGTAGTTAAAGTGATTTAATTTATAAATTTCCGAATTACGAGAAAAACGATTAAGTGAACGGAAAAATTGGAAGCGGCGAGTTTCCATTAAATTGATTAATTTATGTAAAGTGAACATTTTAAGATCGTGTTACCGTGCAAATTAATTTAAAATGAGTGACGAAAACCAAAAGTTAATTGCTAGCTTGAAAAAAAGGCGTAGTAGTGCGAAGGGAGCGATAACACGTGTAGAAAATTTCTGTTCTACTTCACTCGATGAAGCGACCACTGAAGACATCCATATTCGCCTTGAACTATTGGAAAGTGCGTATAGCGAATTCAAAGAATTGGACGAGCGCTTAGTTAATCTTGAGATACTTTCCGAAATCGATGAACAAGAAAATCGGTATTGCAAACTTAAGGCTTTATTGAAGACAGATGCGGCGAAAAAGAATGTGATGTATCAAGATTTACACAAACAATTTAACACGACTATGAGCACATTTGTAAAACAACAGCAGGATTATTTTGAATCTCTTCATGAAAAAAGTATGGTGGCTAAGGAATGCTGTCATGATGAGATTCGATTACCAAAAATTTCAATTCCATCATTCAGCGGTAGTTATGCTGATTTTCCATCGTTCAAGGATTTGTACGAGTCGTCAATTCATAAAAATGGCTCGCTATCAAAGATTCATAAATTTAAATATTTGAAAAGTCTGTTAATTGGTGACGCTGCTACTCTGGTGAAACATATACATGTAACAGAAGGCAACTACGATAGTACTTGGCAAAAGGTTTGCAAAAGGTATGATCACAAGGATCATATTATGAACACACTTATACGACAATTTTTGGACCAACCGAGATTACAAGGAAGATCAAGGGATATCAGGCATATGGCTGACACAACAGATGAAATTTTAAGAGGAATAAAGGCATTAGGTGTTGAAGCGGAATCACGGGACTGTTGGTTAATTCATTTGTTAATTCAAAAATGCGACGAAGATACAAAAAAATATTGTGCTTTGCAGTCACACGCTACACCATTTCCAAAGCTAGAAGTTTTTATTGAGTTTTTGAACACAAGAAGTGATGCTTTGGAGAAATCAGAACCGATAGTATCCAAAAAATCTTCAAGGCCGATAGTTACAAACGCTAATGTCAATGTGGAAAATGCTAAATTATGTCCAGTGTGTAATACTAATCATGCTTTATCTCAATGCGAAAGGTTCAAGCAAATGAATGTGACAGCTCGACGAGGATTCATAGCAGAGAAAGGATTATGTTTTACCTGTATGGGATCACGTCATATGGCTTCTAGGTGTAAAACGAACATGAAATGTTTCAAATGCAAGCGACGACATCATCATTTGTTACATTTTGAGTCAAATGAAAAACCAACTGCAAACGAATTACCATCATCAGAAACAGCAGTTAGTAGCCAAGACGTAAAGAACCTGCAAATTAAGAAATTTTGTGCCGAGAGTCGTACAATTCTTCCGACTGCAATGATTAGAGTGAAAGATGGTCTAGGGGGACTTAAATTGTGCAGAGCACTACTGGACAGTGGTTCACAAGCTTCATTTATCGATGCGAGATTTTTCCAGCAATTATACCTACCCAAAAGAAATGCACGCATTTCCATTTCCGGCTTAGCAACTTCTAGCATGGTAACTGAAGGATGTGCAACCATTGAATTTATGCCAAGAAACAAGAATGAAACCATGCAAGCCGACTTCTTAATATTAAAAACATTGCCATTAGTATTGCCTGCGGTATCCTTTAAATTAAGCGAAGCTGAAGAAATGGAAGAGGAATTAGCCGATCCTAAGTTTTACCAATCAGGAAAGATAGATATGTTGATAGGAGCAGATGTCTTCTTTAAGTTGTTAAGAGATGGCAAAAAATCAAATTCTTCTTTAGTAGCGCAAAACACGTTTTTAGGATACGTAGTTTCAGGAGGTATTCAAGGAGTCTCAAACGTTACCAATCTAAATTTGGAGTTCAACGTAGATCAAACCTTACGGCTATTTTGGGAACAAGAGGAGTTGGGCAGTGATGAAAAGGAAAGCTTATTTGAAGAAGACATCGAAAAACATTTCATAGAGCATGTAAAACGAGAGGAAAGTGGACGATTTATTGTAAAATTGCCATTTAAACCGAATGCAGGGGTCCTAGGTAACTCATCAAGTGTGGCGAAAAAGCGATTTTTTAACATGGAGCGAAAGTTAACTTCAAACATTGAACTAGCTCACGAATACCGAAATTTCATGGCGGAATACGAGAAGTTGGAACACATGAGAGAGGTCACAAATGAAGAAATGAACGCCGCAGACAAGGATGGTTATTATTTACCACATCACGCGGTAATAAAGCAAGACAGCCTCACTACCAAGGTTCGAGTTGTGTTCGATGGTTCGTGTCGAACCACAAGTGAATTATCATTGAACGATATATTATTAGTAGAACACTGTGGGACATTATACTGCGATTCAGAACCCACAAATTTGCGATAAGTGCTGATATTGCTAAAATGTATCGGCAGATTAAAGTTGATGAGGAAGATGCAAATTTCCAGAGAATATATTGGAGAGAAAACTCATCCCAAGCTTTAAAAACATACAAATTAATCACTGTAACATATGGAACAGCATCGGCACCATTTTTGGCTACGCGATGTTTAACTGAATTAACAATCGAAAACATGTCTCAACATCCTGATGCAGCAATGTGTATAAAAAATGACTTTTACGTTGATGATTTGTTAACGGGAGCAGACACTGTAGAAAGGTTAAGCGAGTTAAGGCGAGATATCGTGGACATATTAGCAACCGGTGGCTTCGAGCTGCGAAAATGGTCATCAAACGTGAACACTCTGAACCAGTTAAACGAACAAGTTCAGATTAATGATGGAACTGCATCGATAAAGGTACTTGGATTACACTGGTGTCCGGTCGATGATTATTTTTCTTTTAAGGCTTACGAATTGCAAGCAACCCGTATAACGAAAAGAGTGATGCTTTCGGAATCATCAAGACTGTTTGATCCACTAGGCTGGTTGGCGCCTTCCGTCGTATTGATAAAAATCCAATTCCAAAAATTGTGGTTGCTCAAGCTGGGGTGGGATGACTTACTTCCTGATAGCATATCAAATGAGTGGACTAAAATTCGGCATTAATTTAAATTGTTTGAATATTTGAAGATAGATAGACATGTACCAGTCACCAAAAACTTCCAGTTACATGCGTTCGCAGATGCCAGCGAGAGAGCCTATGCCGCCGTAATATATTTCAGAAGCCAATCAGACGATGGAGAAGTACACGTAACTCTTGTAACTGCGAAAACTAAGGTCAGTCCAATTAAAAGAGTTTATCTTCCAAGATTGGAATTATGTGCTGCATTATTGGCTGCTAAGTTATTGACAAAGGTGTCGGAATCGATGAACAACATACCACATTCAAAACATGCATGGACCGATTCCGCCATTGTGCTAGCGTGGCTAAGTGATTACCCAAGCAGATGGAAGCAGTACGTTGGTAATAGGACCGCAAAAATTGTAAAACTTTGTCCTCGTGAAATTTGGGGTCACGTTAGATCCCAAGACAACCCTGCGGATGTGGCTAGTCGTGGAATAACCCCATCAAAGTTGTGCACACTTCTCAGTTGGTGGCATGGACCTGCATGGCTAAGGGGAGTAGATGACTACCATAACTACAAAGACAGCAAGGCAACATCTCAAGAAACTTCCTCAATATTGGCCGAGATGAAGAAGAGTGACGCGGCAGTGTTACAAATTAATCAAGACGAACATTTCTTGGAAAGCTTAGTAGCAAGGGTCTCATCATTTTCGAGGTTACTGCGTGTAGTGGTATATGTTAAAGATGGTTCCAAAAATTCAAAAGCAAAGCGGAAACTACCAAAGTGTTGAGCTTCATAACTTCACAAGAACTGAAGACTGCAGAAGGGATTTGCATTAAGTGGGTACAAGCAAACGAATTAAGAGATGACATCAGAAGTCTAACCCAATCAAAAACCGTTTCACGTAGCAGTTCTCTAAAGGCACTTCAACCATTCTTAGATGAAAATGCGATTTTAAGAGTAGGTGGCAGGCTGAAGAATGCACACATACCATATTCTGCGAGACATCCCGTTATATTGCCGAAGAATCATCCCTTGAGTAAAATGATAGTGTTATTTACTCACAAGAAATATGTGCATGCTGGGGCTTCGTTAACATTTTCTCTTTGCAGACAAAGGTTTTGGATCATAAAAGGTCGCAGTTTGGTCAATCAGGTCGTCCGAGAATGTGTGACTTGTGCAAGGTTTAACGGTCAATCACCTCAGCAAATAATGGGACAATTGCCAGCTTGCAGAGTAGAAACAGCGAGACCGTTTACAAATACTGGTGTTGACTTCACGGGCGCAATTTCACTTGCAACTAAGCGTGGACGAGGTGCTAAAGTTGAAAAGGGCTACATCGCAGTATTTATTTGCCTCACAACCAAGGCGATACATTTAGAAGTGGTGTCCAATTACACATCGGATGCTTTTATTGCGGCCATACGTCGATTCATCTCAAGGCGCGGTGTTCCTTCAAAAATGTACAGCGACAACGGGACAAATTTTATTGGAGCAGACAGAAAGCTAAGAGAGCGAACTATTTTGGCACACAAGTGTTTAAGTCGAATTCAAGAAGTAACAATGTCAAAAGAATTCAATGATGAAATTGGCAGCTATTTGGCAGAAAATTCCATTGAATGGCACTACATTCCTCCGTTGGCACCGCATTTTGGAGGCATCTGGGAGTCTGCTGTAAAGATAATAAAAAAACATTTAAGTAAAGCAACTCAAAATATCAATCTTACCTTCGAAGAAATGACGACACTAATTTGCAACATAGAAGCGATCGTTAATTCAAGACCGCTCATGGCTACGTCTGCGGAAGATGTCAATGTAGATGTTTTGACACCGGGTCATTTCCTGATTGGTTGTGCAATTACAACTTTGCCTGAACCATATGATGAATTCAGTAACAATGCATTACCAAAACTATGGGCAGCAATTCAACAACGCACCGTAGCATTCTGGAAAAAATTTCGTCTTGAATATTTAAATAATCTTCAGCAACGACGAAAATGGCAAGAGGCGAAGAAAAATTTAAAGATTGGCGATATCGTATTACTAAAAGAGGATTTCTTACCTCCTTGTAAATGGGCATTAGGAAGGGTGATTGAAGTTTTTCCTGGCGATGATCAACAAGTTCGTGTTGTCATGGTGAAAAAAGCAAATAACATTATTAAGCGTCCAATCGTAAAGATTGTACCAATTCCTGTACATCATAATTAAGAAGAAGAACTTCTTAAGGCCGGGAGTATGTTTCTAAGAAAAGAGCCAACATTAATTTAGATTTATTAACTATTTTAATACTTACATTGTATAATTTTATTTACTTGTTAACAGCTGTCAAATGTCAAACTGAATTATAAAACAAAAATTGTGAATAGGTCATTAATAATATGAATTAGGTAATCGGGTAATTTTAATTTATGTAATCATAATTTATCTATTGTTCGCAAGATAGCAGTAGTATTTAGTTCAAAGATTTGTATAATTTAATTTTCTTATGTGCAACAGTATTAGTATATGAATCGTGGCTAGATGCTATTGGCCAACAAGAAGCGCGGAAAATTGTAACCGACTCGGATTAAGAAACGAGATTTTTCCCCTTCAATCTAGTTATGTATAAATAGGAAATTTGAATGGGAATGAACTAGAATTGTAAGCGATTTTATCGAGTGAAGATATATTTTGGCGAATAATTTATTGTAATTAAAAAACAGTGAATTTTTGAAATAAAAAGAAATTGTTAAATTTTGAGAAATATATTTTATTAATATTGTAATTTGGAAAGTTCCACAATTGTGCGATTTTGTGAAAGGAGATTTGGCGTCTTACAAATTTTAGCGAGCGGTCAGTTTCCAGTTATTTAAATAAAAAATTAGAAACATCCATCTAATTTTTTCCATGGTCCTTCGAGCCGGATCTGGGGCTGAATACGTGACGGTGTTAAGGCAGTGATAAATCTCCGATTATTGGAAGTTACATAGAAAAGAATATAAGAACTGTAAGTTGGTCGTTTTGAGTTCTTAGTATATTAGAAAAGTGAATTTTAGAGACCATTTTTAACAAGCTGTTAAATTGTGTAGTTAAAGTGATTTAATTTATAAATTTCCGAATTACGAGAAAAACGATTAAGTGAACGGAAAAATTGGAAGCGGCGAGTTTCCATTAAATTGATTAATTTATGTAAAGTGAACATTTTAAGATCGTGTTACCGTGCAAATTAATTTAAAATGAGTGACGAAAACCAAAAGTTAATTGCTAGCTTGAAAAAAAGGCGTAGTAGTGCGAAGGGAGCGATAACACGTGTAGAAAATTTCTGTTCTACTTCACTCGATGAAGCGACCACTGAAGACATCCATATTCGCCTTGAACTATTGGAAAGTGCGTATAGCGAATTCAAAGAATTGGACGAGCGCTTAGTTAATCTTGAGATACTTTCCGAAATCGATGAACAAGAAAATCGGTATTGCAAACTTAAGGCTTTATTGAAGACAGATGCGGCGAAAAAGAATGTGATGTATCAAGATTTACACAAACAATTTAACACGACTATGAGCACATTTGTAAAAAGACAGCAGGATTATTTTGAATCTCTTCATGAAAAAAGTATGGTGGCTAAGGAATGCTGGCATGATGAGATTCGATTACCAAAAATTTCAATTCCATCATTCAGCGGTAGTTATGCTGATTTTCCATCGTTCAAGGATTTGTACGAGTCGTCAATTCATAAAAATGGCTCGCTATCAAATATTCATAAATTTAAATATTTGAAAAGTCTGTTAATTGGTGACGCTGCTACTCTGGTGAAACATATACATGTAACAGAAGGCAACTACGATAGTACTTGGCAAAAGGTTTGCAAAAGGTATGATCACAAGGATCATATTATGAACACACTTATACGACAATTTTTGGACCAACCGAGATTACAAGGAAGATCAAGGGATATCAGGCATATGGCTGACACAACAGATGAAATTTTAAGAGGAATAAAGGCATTAGGTGTTGAAGCGGAATCACGGGACTGTTGGTTAATTCATTTGTTAATTCAAAAATGCGACGAAGATACAAAAAAATATTGGGCTTTGCAGTCACACGCTACACCATTTCCAAAGCTAGAAGTTTTTATTGAGTTTTTGAACACAAGAAGATGCTTTGGAGAAATCAGAACCGATAGTATCCAAAAAATCTTCAAGGCCGATAGTTACAAACGCTAATGTTAATGTGGAAAATGCTAAATTATGTCCAGTGTGTAATACTAATCATGCTTTATCTCAATGCGAAAGGTTCAAGCAAATGAATGTGACAGCTCGACGAGGATTCATAGCAGAGAAAATTCATCATATGGCTTCTAGGTGTAAAACGAACATGAAATGTTTCAAATGCAAGCGACGACATCATCATTTGTTACATTTTGAGTCAAATGAAGAACCAACTGCAAACGAATTACCATCATCAGAAACAGCAGTTAGTAGCCAAGACGTAAAGAACCTGCAAATTAAGAAATTTTGTGCCGAGAGTCGTACAATTCTTCCGACTGCAATGATTACTGGACAGTGGTTCACAAGCTTCATTTATCGATGCGAGATTTTTCCAGCAATTATACCTACCCAAAAGAAATGCACGCATTTCCATTTCCGGCTTAGCAACTTCTAGCATGGTAACTGAAGGATGTGCAACCATTGAATTTATGCCAAGAAACAAGGATGAAACCATGCAAGCCGACTTCTTAATATTAAAAACATTGCCATTAGTATTGCCTGCGGTATCCTTTAAATTAAGCGAAGCTGAAGAAATGGAAAAGGAATTAGCCGATCCTAAGTTTTACCAATCAGGAAAGATAGATATGTTGATAGGAGCAGATGTCTTCTTTAAGTTGTTAAGAGATGGCAAAAAATCAAATTCTTCTTTAGTAGCGCAAAACACGTTTTTAGGATACGTAGTGTCAGGAGGTATTCAAGGAGTCTCAAACGTTACCAATCTAAATTTGGAGTTCAACGTAGATCAAACCTTACGGCTATTTTGGGAACAAGAGGAGTTGGGCAGTGATGAAAAGGAAAGCTTATTTGAAGAAGACATCGAAAAACATTTCATAGAGCATGTAAAACGAGATGAAAGTGGACGATTTATTGTAAAATTGCCATTTAAACCGAATGCAGGGGTCCTAGGTAACTCATCAAGTGTGGCGAAAAAGCGATTTTTTAACATGGAGCGAAAGTTAACTTCAAACATTGAACTAGCTCACGAATACCGAAATTTCATGGCGGAATACGAGAAGTTGGAACACATGAGAGAGGTCACAAATGAAGAAATGAACGCCGAAGACAAGGATGGTTATTATTTACCACATCACGCGGTAATAAAGCAAGACAGCCTCACTACCAAGGTTCGAGTTGTGTTCGATGGTTCGTGTCGAACCACAAGTGAATTATCATTGAACGATATATTATTAGTAGGACCAACGATTCAATCATCACTGTGGGACATTATACTGCGATTCAGAACCCACAAATTTGCGATAAGTGCTGATATTGCTAAAATGTATCGGCAGATTAAAGTTGATGAGGAAGATGCAAATTTCCAGAGAATATATTGGAGAGAAAACTCATCCCAAGCTTTAAAAACATACAAATTAATCACTGTAACATATGGAACAGCATCGGCACCATTTTTGGCTACGCGATGTTTAACTGAATTAGCAATCGAAAACATGTCTCAACATCCTGATGCAGCAATGTGTATAAAAAATGACTTTTACGTTGATGATTTGTTAACGGGAGCAGACACTGTAGAAAGGTTAAGCGAGTTAAGGCGAGATATCGTGGACATATTAGCAACCGGTGGCTTCGAGCTGCGAAAATGGTCATCAAACGTGAACACTCTGAACCAGTTAAACGAACAAGTTCAGATTAATGATGGAACTGCATCGATAAAGGTACTTGGATTACACTGGTGTCCGGTCGATGATTATTTTTCTTTTAAGGCTTACGAATTGCAAGCAACCCGTATAACGAAAAGAGTGATGCTTTCGGAATCATCAAGACTGTTTGATCCACTAGGCTGGTTGGCGCCTTCCGTCGTATTGATAAAAATCCAATTCCAAAAATTGTGGTTGCTCAAGCTGGGGTGGGATGACTTACTTCCTGATAGCATATCAAATGAGTGGACTAAAATTCGGCATTAATTTAAATTGTTTGAATATTTGAAGATAGATAGACATGTACCAGTCACCAAAAACTTCCAGTTACATGCGTTCGCAGATGCCAGCGAGAGAGCCTATGCCGCCGTAATATATTTCAGAAGCCAATCAGACGATGGAGAAGTACACGTAACTCTTGTAACTGCGAAAACTAAGGTCAGTCCAATTAAAAGAGTTTCTCTTCCAAGATTGGAATTATGTGCTGCATTATTGGCTGCTAAGTTATTGACAAAGGTGTCGGAATCGATGAACAACATACCACATTCAAAACATGCATGGACCGATTCCGCCATTGTGCTAGCGTGGCTAAGTGATTACCCAAGCAGATGGAAGCAGTACGTTGGTAATAGGACCGCAGAAATTGTAAAACTTTGTCCTCGTGAAATTTGGGCTCACGTTAGATCCTAAGACAACCCTGCGGATGTGGCTAATCGTGGAATAACCCCATCAAAGTTGTGCACACTTCACAGTTGGTGGCATGGACCTGCATGGCTAAGGGGAGAAGATGACTACCATAACTACAAAGACAGCAAGGCAACATCTCAAGAAACTTCCTCAATATTGGCCGAGTTGAAGAAGAGTGAAGCGGCAGTGTTACAAATTAATCAAGACGAACATTTCTTGGAAAGCTTAGTAGCAAGGGTCTCATCATTTTCGAGGTTACTGCGTGTAGTGGTATATGTTAAAAGATGGTTCCAAAAATTCAAAAGCAAAGCGGAAACTACCAAAGTGTTGAGCTTCATAACTTCACAAGAACTGAAGACTGCAGAAGAGATTTGCATTAAGTGGGTACAAGCAAACGAATTAAGAGATGACATCAGAAGTCTAACCCAATCAAAAACCGTTTCACGTAGCAGTTCTCTAAAGGCACTTCAACCATTCTTAGATGAAAATGCGATTTTAAGAGTAGGTGGCAGGCTGAAGAATGCACACATACCATATTCTGCGAGACATCCCGTTATATTGCCGAAGAATCATCCCTTGAGTAAAATGATAGTGTTATTTACTCACAAGAAATATGTGCATGCTGGGGCTTCGTTAACATTTTCTCTTTGCAGACAAAGGTTTTGGATCATAAAGGGTCGCAGTTTGGTCAATCAGGTCGTCCGAGAATGTGTGACTTGTGCAAGGTTTAACGGTCAATCACCTCAGCAAATAATGGGACAATTGCCAGCTTGCAGAGTAGAAACAGCGAGACCGTTTACAAATACTGGTGTTGACTTCACGGGCGCAATTTCACTTGCAACTAAGCGTGGACGAGGTGCTAAAGTTGAAAAGGGCTACATCGCAGTATTTATTTGCCTCACAACCAAGGCGATTCATTTAGAAGTGGTGTCCAATTACACATCGGATGCTTTTATTGCGGCCATACGTCGATTCATCTCAAGGCGAGGTGTTCCTTCAAAAATGTACAGCGACAACGGGACAAATTTTATTGGAGCAGACAGAAAGCTAAGAGAGCGAACTATTTTGGCATACAAGTGTTTAAGTCGAATTCAAGAAGTAACAATGTCAAAAGAATTCAATGATGAAATTGGCAGCTATTTGGCAGAAAATTCCATTGAATGGCACTACATTCCTCCGTTGGCACCGCATTTTGGAGGCATCTGGGAGTCTGCTGTAAAGATAATAAAAAAACATTTAAGTAAAGCAACTCAAAATATCAATCTTACCTTCGAAGAAATGACGACACTAATTTGCAACATAGAAGCGATCGTTAATTCAAGACCGCTCATGGCTACGTTTGCGGAAGATGTCAATGTAGATGTTTTGACACCGGGTCATTTCCTGATTGGTTGTGCAATTACAACTTTGCCTGAACCATATGATGAATTCAGTAACAATGCATTACCAAAACTATGGGCAGCAATTCAACAACGCACCGTAGCATTCTGGAAAAAATTTCGTCTTGAATATTTAAATAATCTTCAGCAACGACGAAAATGGCAAGAGGCGAAGAAAAATTTGAAGATTGGCGATATCGTATTACTAAAAGAGGATTTCTTACCTCCTTGTAAATGGGCATTAGGAAGGGTGATTGAAGTTTTTCCTGGCGATGATCAACAAGTTCGTGTTGTCATGGTGAAAAAAGCAAATAACATTATTAAGCGTCCAATCGTAAAGATTGTACCAATTCCTGTACATCATAATTAAGAAGAAGAACTTCTTAAGGCCGGGAGTATGTTTCTAAAAAAAGAGCCAACATTAATTTAGATTTATTAATTATTTTAATACTTACATTGTATAATTTTATTTACTTGTTAACAGCTGTCAAATGTCAAACTGAATTATAAAACAAAAATTGTGAATAGGTCATTAATAATATGAATTAGGTAATCGGGTAATTTTAATTTATGTAATCATAATTTATCTATTGTTCGCAAGATAGCAGTAGTATTTAGTTCAAAGATTTGTATAATTTAATTTTCTTATGTGCAACAGTATTAGTATATGAATCGTGGCTAAATGCTATTGGCCAACAAGAAGCGCGGAAAATTGTAACCGACTCGGATTAAGAAACGAGATTTTTCCCATTCAATCTAGTTATGTATAAATAGGAAATTTGAATGGGAATGAACTAGAATTGTAAGCGATTTTATCGAGTGAAGATATATTTTGGCGAATAATTTATTGTAATTAAAAAACAGTGAATTTTTGAAATAATAAAAAAAAATTAAATTAAATTAAAAAATTAAAAAATTAAAAAAAATTAAAGTTAAATTTTGAGAAATATATTTTATTAATATTGTAATTTGGAAAGTTCCACAATTGCGCGATTTTGTGAAAGGAGATTTGGCGTCTTACAAATTTTGGCGAGCGGTCAGTTTCCAGTTATTTAAATAAAAAATTAGAAACATCCATCTAATTTTTTCCAGATACTAAACAAGAATCCCGTAACAACGAAGCAACGGCTTACCACGTTGCAACCCATTAAAATGATTCAAATATAATAAATCAGTTATTTCAACGTTGTTCGATTTTGGTCAAAATTAAAACGAATAATGGCTTATATTATGAAGTTCATTCATATTGTGATACACAACGAGACGGTCTTCGACTTGAATTTCTGTACAAACACAAACGGGTATCTATGAAGTCGAAGATGAAGCAGTTAGCACCACTCATAGATTCTGATGACGTATTACGAGTTGGCGGCCGTCTAGAAAATATGAATTGTTCATATGATACAAAACATCAATGGCAATTTCCCGGCAAAAATATTGGATTTTAGGAGTTCGTGAAATAGGTATGTCGATAAATAACTCACAATTGTATTATTTGTTATCGTTATTCTACAAAAAAATCTAGTCAACAAATGGGTATAGTTTACCAGTCACCCGAATATCGCCGAGTCGACCATTTTCTGTAATCGGAATTGACTACGCAGGACCCGTACAAATGTCCTCCGAAATAGGAAGAGGTGCAAGGCTAATAAAGGGATTTATTGTAATATTTGTCTGTTTCGCTACCAAAGCGTTACACATTGAGGTAGCATCATCAATATCTACGCAAGCATTCATAAATGCTTTAGAGCGTTTTGTTGGATGGAGGGGAGTGCCAGTGGAAATCTATTCGGATAATGGGTCAAATTTCCTTAGGGATTAATTGGCATTTGATTCTACCTCTTTCACCTCATTCCGGAGGTATTTGGGAACGTGCAGTAGTCAGTCAAGACTCACTTAATTAAATCTATTGGAAGAACGCATTGCACTTGTGAAGAAATGCAAACAGTCTTAACTCAAATTGAAAATATTCTTAACTCGATGCTATTATGTGCTATCACGAATGAAGACACAAGCAACATTGATGCATTAACGCCAGAACATTTTTTAACGTTAGATCCAATCACTGCATTACTTCATGCAAAATTATGATGAGATCAACATGACAAGACTAAATCGATGGGAACAAACACAAAAAATTGTGCAAACTATTACACACAATTTTCATGCTACACTATTCAATACACTATACAAAATCACTAATTTACTGGTTTTATGCGGGCCTCAGATGATCAATATCTATTGCCAATATTTCAGTATTGGCAATACTATTGAACATGTGAGGACCTTAATTGACGGATTGTCAATATACAAAATATTGTGGTGATGTATTTATTTATATTTAACATATTTATCTATTATTTACAAAAATGTATAATGATAAACCCACTTACACAATCTACTTTGAGCTAAAGCTTTTGGGGGTGGTTGTTTCTCCCTTGGTTATCTTATACTATATATATATATATAGCTACGATATATATTGGTGGGTTGGTAATGTTTACCCTACCATAATAACGGGTGCTCCCCCAACTATTGTGTGCTCCAAATACGGCATTCAGTTAATATCCGTAATTAAAACTCTGCCCTTTTTTACGAACACTTTTTATTTTATTTTATATAAATTTTATTTTTATAAATTCTTTTAGATTATTTTAATATTAACAAACAATTAATACTCGCGCAAGCTATGGCGTCTCAACTTCATTAATTTTCTTTTTCATTTTTTCCTTTTTGTTTTTTATTATCGGGCTACTTAAATATTATTTATTTTTTTGGTCAAGTACGTGTCCTTCTGTTTTTCAACGCGCTCTACATACAAGCACCCCTAAAGACATCAGGACACTCCCAAAGTTACGCCTCGTCGCCACAGTACTCCCCTTCCAGTGAGAACGCGAACGAGATCATTTACCGAAAACGCGCAGGCCGCACTATTGCTCGGCCTCCCCTCGTACAACTCGGAAATAAATTAATTGTTGGAATCGGATTGAATGTCACCATTTTCGCCGGCCTCGAACTCGCTGGTGTCGTCGCAGGTAGAGACAATGGGATCGATTGGTTGGATGGAGGAACAATCCGAGACGTTGGTTCCCCAGCATCGAGCAATTCAGCTGCTTCGTGGAAACAGGGCTTAAGTCGATCTATTGAGACATTGACTTCCCGATTTCTAACTTTGACTTTAAAGAACTTTTCACCCCGACACAATACATGAAAGGGTCCTTCATATGGTGGTTGAAGTGGACTGCGAACGGCATCAGTGCGTATGAAAACATGAGTGCACTTGTCAAGCTCCTTAAAAATGAATGGTTTGTCCCTGCTATTATGTGAGGGAGGCACTGGTCTAATGGTATCAAAATGATGTTTAAGTGATGTAACGAAATCCGATTGGTTTGCAGAGGTCGTAACTGGATTAATGAAATCTCCTGGCAATCTCAAACTTTCGCCGTAAACAAGTTCTGCTGCAGTAGCCTGAAAATTTTCTCTATACGCCGTACGTAGACCCAACAACACCATCGGTAAAACTTTTGTCCAGTCCGGTCGATCATGACACATTATCGCCGATTTCAAGGTGTGATGCCACCTCTCGATAAAACCATTCGCCTGCGGATGATATGACGTTGTTCGTTTCCTCTTAAAACCCATTATTCTCGACAGCTCTCCGAATAACTCGGATTCGAATTGTCGTCCTTGATCGGTAACGACGTATGATGGCGTGCCGAATCTAGCGATCCAACCACTGAATAAAGCGAATGCTACCGTGTCTGATCTAATGTCAGCCAATGGAATGGCTTCTGTCCAACGCGTAAACCTATCAATAATGGTCAGACAATACCTTTTGTCTTCTGAAACCGTCAGAGGTCCAATCAAATCTATGTGTATTTCATCAAATCTTTTTGATACTACTGGAAAATGATCCAACGGTGATTTGACGTGTCTACTAACCTTGCACTTCTGACACGATACACATGATTGCGCCCACAGTCTGACATCCTTCTTAATAGATGGCCAAACATACTTTTGCGTCACTAACTTAATTGTAGCTTTGATACCCGGATGCGACAAATCATGAACACTATGAAAAATTTGCTTGCGAAACTTATCAGGAATGAAAGGCCTGTTTACTTCGGTTGATGTATCGCAAAGGATATGCGTATCAGATCCAAAAATAGGTATCTCTATAAACCTCAAACCTGTGTCTGGTGGCATAAGAGTTTGCAGCTCTTGCATGTTTGGTTGATGCTTTGCAATGTCGGCAAAATCGATATTCGGTGGAATCTCCACTCCATCGATGCGCGATAAAGCATCAGCTACAACATTCTCTTTCCCGGCTATATGGCGAATATCCGTCGTAAACTGCCCAATAAAGTCTAGATAACGGTATTGACGGGGCGACGCCTTCTCCAAATTCTGTCGAAACGCGAACGTCAGTGGCTTATGGTCCGTGTAAAGAGTAAACTGCCGGCCCTCCAACAAATACTTGAAATGCTTCACTGCACTATACGCAGCTAGCAACTCTCTATCGTACGCACTGTACCGAGTTTGAGCATCTGTGAGTTTCACTGAAAAAAATCCCAGCGGCCTAAATTGTCCTTCAATCAATTGCTGAATTACCGCGCCGATGGCAATGTCGGATGCATCGACCATTAAAGCGAGAAGTGCGTTGCAAGACGGATGCGTTAGAGTTGTCGCTTCAGATAGCTGCTGTTTTGCCATATTGAATGCCGTGATTGAGTTATCCTGCCACTCGATTTTCCGCCTATCATTCTTCTTGGCGCCCTTGAGGAACTCATTGAGTAATATTTGGTTACCTGCTGCGTTTGGCACAAACCGACGGTAGAAATTTATCATTCCTAGAAATCGTCTCAGGTCTCTGACTGTTTCCGGCCGTTTGTATTCATTGATTGCTGCAACTCTTTCAGGCAACGGTTTAATCCCTGCCGAACTGATTAGGTGCCCGAGGAATTTAACCTCGGTTTTTGCGAAAACACATTTTTCTATGTTAATCGCCAAACCAAACTCTGCGAAACGTTCGAAAACTTTTTCTATATGGACTAAGTGTTCCTCGAGGCTTCCCGAGGCTATAAGTACGTCGTCTATATATGGAAATGTGAAATTTAGACCATCCAATACCGTGTGCATGAACCTTTGGAACGTTTGGGCTGCGTTCCGCAACCCGAAAGTCATACGTTTAAATTCAAACGACCCAAAAGGCGTACAAATCGTTGTCTTTGGGATATCCGCTGGTTCAACCGGTATCTGGTGATATGCCCTAATCAAGTCTAATGTTGTGAAGAACTTACATCCATCCAATTGGTAAGTGAAATCCTGTAAGTGTGGGATGGAGTACACGTCTGGTACAGTATTTGCATTTAATGCCCTGTAATCGCCGCAAGGCCTCCACTCCCCGTTTTTCTTCTGCACTAGGTGGAGAGGGCTAGACCATGGTCCTTTAGTCCTGGTACAATACCCCAGTTCGATTAAATGTTGAAACTCTTTTTGAGCGGCTAATGTTTTTTCAGCTGACAATCTCCGAACTTTAGCTTTTACGGGAGGTCCTTTCGTTACTATATGATGAGTAACTTGATGTTTTACTGGCTTGAGTACTGAAGATTCGATGGTTATTTCTTTATATTTCATAAGCAAAGAATATACTTCTGAATTTTTGATTGCATCAGAAACGACTGTCAGAGAAGATGATGGACCTACAATCATTTTACCCACTGCGAACAGAGTTGTAACTGGATCTATTAATCGGCCATTCTTGATATCGACAAGCAATCCAAATTGCCTAAGGAAATCTGCGCCTAAGATGGGCCTTGAAACGTCCGCTATAATAAACGTCCAGGTAAATGTTCGTCGAAGTCCAAAATGAAGGTTCAGTATTGATGAACCATACGTGCGAATAGGTGTATTGTTTGCGGCAAAGAGTGGAAAATTGTTACTTGGGCGAGACCTCTGATCAGCTGTTGCCGGTAATACCGATACATCCGCTCCAGTATCTACCAAGAAGTGTCGTCCACTGGAGGGATCAAATATAAATAAGCGACTTTTGAGTTGGCCAAGATCACATGTCGCTAAATGTGATTGGCCTATTTGTTTAAAGCCTCGTACTGACAACCTTCCGGGTTACCGCATTTATGCGCCTTCTTACCAAATCGATTATGGTACCAGCAATAATTAGTATTGCGAGGTCTACTCTGTGATCGATTTCGTGATCGGAACCGTTGCCTTTCGGAATGTTGATGTGAACAACATGACTGACTTGACTGAGGCATGTTTGGTGCAGGCGACCTAGATCTTATTTGATCCAAGTTATGATTAATTGACGGTAAAACGTCGTTTATTTTGTCGGCCAATACTGCCAAGGCATCGAGGGTCTCATTACTAACCGCCAATATCGCCTGCATCTCACGTGGCAATCGTTGCAACCAGAGGTTGCGGAGAGCCTGGTCGGAAAGATCGTTATTACTGCTCATACGCATAACCGATAACAATTGGCTAGGTTTCTGTTCACCTAGTACCATTCCTCCCAGCAATCGCTGAAGTCGCGCAGCGTCTGATTCCGACAAATGTTTGGTTAACTTGTCCCGAATGGCGGGATATTTATCGGTCTCAGGAGGATTTTCTAAAATTTCCCCAACTATTTTGAGATACTGTTCGTCAAGTACTCCAACTACATAATAAAATTTAGTTTGGTCATCCTTAATCCCTGATGTTCTAAACTGTGCCTCAATGCTGTGAAACCAAAGTCTCGGGTTCGAAGTCCAGAAAGGAGGTAATTTTATCGATACCCGATCAACGTGCGCTGACCCCTGCTCATTATCGAGGCCAATATGAGGTTTCGGTGCAACATCCGGCTTGACGAGTGTAACGGATGGAGGATCCATTTTTAATTTCGATCATCAACAACACTACACATACACTACACAGAAAGACACGTGCGAAACGAAAAAATAATAATTATATATGTATATAACTACCGCACGGTTTGAGTTGAGTGCCAGCTGTAACAATTTGTATTAGCGCATATATTCTTTACGTTAAAGTAAAATATAATAAAATGACAAGAATCAAATAAAATTAACAATAATAAAAATTTAAGATAACTTGCTACAGATGTGGTACTTCTCAGGATACTTCTGCTTGGTTTTTGTACACGTGGTAATATCTGGTACTGATGTTTTTTATTTTTAAATTTTTTCTTCGATATATTTCTGGTTGATTTTTACCCAATATCGTTTGATAATTTGCTAGTCCTTATCGGGGTCACCAATTTGGGGGTGGTTGTTTCTCCCTTGGTTATCTTATACTATATATATATATATAGCTACGATATATATTGGTGGGTTGGTAATGTTTACCCTACCATAATAACGGGTGCTCCCCCAACTATTGTGTGCTCCAAATACGGCATTCAGTTAATATCCGTAATTAAAACTCTGCCCTTTTTTACGAACACTTTTTATTTTATTTTATATAAATTTTATTTTTATAAATTCTTTTAGATTATTTTAATATTAACAAACAATTAATACTCGCGCAAGCTATGGCGTCTCAACTTCATTAATTTTCTTTTTCATTTTTTCCTTTTTGTTTTTTATTATCGGGCTACTTAAATATTATTTATTTTTTTGGTCAAGTACGTGTCCTTCTGTTTTTCAACGCGCTCTACATACAAGCACCCCTAAAGACATCAGGACACTCCCAAAGTTACGCCTCGTCGCCACAAGCTCATTCGTAGCAGATTATGCAAGATAGGGTTAATTAACATTAAAATCACATCTTTAAAGTTGAAAATGAAGCAATACCAAACAGCCCAGATCTTATAATTCATTTGGTAAAGTGGTATTTTCCCGTTTGGAACATTGGATTTGAGATTTCCCATGTTATAGGCAAATGTATGGCATTATTTACACTAAACGCTTCGTTCAACGAATTTTGAATAGCTTCAAACAGTAAGACAGGGACCTCGACCCACCGTTGATGTATGTTCGCATTTTGGGCAAAATTGTTGATACCATGCAATTTTTCCTTTCAGCGTACACAGTAAATGAATCGCACAATTAATCGGCTTTGGTCCAAACCTCAGATAAGTAATAGAAATACAGGTATAGATGGGCCACTTTGGCATTATGCCAATTATAACTTAGTTTCAATTATAATTAAAATAATAATAAAAAATGAAAAAAATACAAAGAAATATTTTAATAAAAAATAAAAAATAAATTCGACTATCTGACTTGAAAGTCAAAGCCAATTTGATGGTTTGATGAAAATCAAAATATTTTTCATATTGATAAAATATTTACAATACTATTGATCTTCTGAGTTACTTTATTGACAAAATCTCAATGCGAAGAGCCGTCAACATTTGAGTTTAGTATTTAAAACCAAGAAAACATGACAATTACCTACATTAAGCGTTGCATTTATGCAAATATAAATATAAAGTTGAATTTATATAAGTATTTCGATTTTTATTCACTCCCTAGACCATATTATTTTCTTTTTATTTTAATTTTTTTCATTTACAAAGCAAAATAATAGCTACACAAGCCGTCCTTTTATCTAACATGGTTCAAAGTGCAGTATTATCTTGAAAATAAATATTTTTTATTCAATAGCATTGATCGTCTGAGACAATTGCTGTTTGTCAATAGTTTTTTTCAATATTGACAATACTTATTGAACATCTGAGCCCCGCATTACACGATGCTGAGATGGCCAAAATTCCAAAGGTTCGCGCAATGCGGAGCGAAACTGTAGTTCAATTTTTATGTAATCATAACCTGAAACAAAAACAAAATTAGATTAATATTTAATGTACACAACCTGTTGTAATTTATACTTATCTTTAAATTAAAAGATGTAGCCCCTTTAGAATGATTGTAATCTGTCACCTGTCAGGTAAATGTTAACTCAATTAATTTAATATTAATTATAACCAAATTTATGTAAATAATTACCTGATCTGTATTGACAGTGTTTACGTTTTGACATATTATTGTTCCAATGATTAAAAAAAATGTAATAGATCAGCTGTACTAAAAAAAATACAACTCATGCCCGTCTCATGAAATAAATCGACGAGCGAGACACAACATGGCGGAGTTAAAAATTCGTGATCTCGGAATCTAGTACAACTTTTTGTATTTTTTGTTTTTGCAAAAATAAGTGTTTTTAGTCCATTATGGTGATAATTATTAGTTTCTACACATTGACAACTGTGTAGAAACTAATAATTATAAACATAAAGGGCTAAAAACTTATTTTTGCAAAAACAAAAAATAAGAAACTTTGTACTAGATTCCAAGATCACGAATTTTTAACTCCGTCATTTTGTGTCTCGCTCGTCGATTTATTTCATGAGACGGACATGCAAGTCGAGACTTTTCTGTAAGCACACGTCATGCACAATCAATCACTTTATAACAAAAAATAAATTTAAATAAAAATAAAAGAAAAAGAAAAATTATAGTCCACTAAATTAATTTTCTTACAAAATATAATTGCGAAATTTGTAAGGCGTTGATTGTGTAATGCACACCATCTAGCATTCCTTTCCTATCCTTCGGTAAAATGATGTACGGTGTACCCGGCGTCATCCGGGAATCTTGCTTTAATGCTTGGTTGTACATCTCAATCAATCAATCAAAATATTTAAACTTTCCAGTTAAACATTAGCGCATTCACCAACAATTTTCGGAAATATTAACTTTAAATAAATTAAAAATAAAATTATTAAATTAATAATTATCATTAACGTTCTTAAAAATGAAAGATTATTAATTTATAAATAAGCTCGACAAAAAACCAATATTTTTACGTTTTACATAGAAAATAACAGTGATTTAAATTTGTTGGTACATACTGGCTACTACAAAAACAAAATCAATGAACATTACTAACAACTCAATAAAGACTGTAATATAATAATAACAATTATAAATTAATAGAACAAATAACCAGTTTTTAAAAAAATTAATGATTTTTATATGTACGTACATACATATATATTTGTTTACTAAAAAGGCGACAAATTAACAGTAAACTAAATAATTAATACTACTAATTTTTTCTATGATTTCATTAACGTTTGTGCTAATTAACCTTTGTAAAGTTTCAGTATTATGCATTAGTCATTCTTTATTCATTTAACGGGAATTCGTTATCATTTGCAAAACTTTGTTTTTTTTTCGGATGATAATGCACGTGATACTCGTAGAATCATTGTATTTGTATGGTTTCAAATTAAATTATTCACTGGTTCAATGAAATAAATTTAAATTTAAATGTATGTTTATAAAGTAAAAGTTGGCTATTTTAATTTTTATAATATTACATTTTCATTGTCCTTACATATATTGTAATACATATTTACGTATACATATACTGAAAATAATATCTCAGCGAAATTCTGACTCGGCTTAAACACAGCGATGTAGTTAGGCTAATTTGTTTACATTTTGAGGTTAGAATTTGTCTATTTTGAATTATGTTTTTCCTCAAATTTATTCACAATAATTATTGTAATTTTAATTTAGATACCACACTAGCACTAGAACTTTTGATAACATTTAAGATAATTTTAATGTCATTAGCTTGCCTCGAACAAATTGAAATTTAAAATCGAGTTTTTTGTTGTTTTGATTTAACATGAAAATGACATTTCTTTCTAAATATGCCTAGTTCGTACCTTAAAACAATGAGAATTTTTAATATTTTCCAATATAAATTAAATTATGTAATGGAATCAAATTTCACATATCTTTATTTATAATTTTTTTTTTGTTTTTAAAAATATTACTCAGCCGATCCTTCTCTGAATTTTTAATTTTTTTTAACTACTTCACTGTTGGCTGCGCACAACGATGAAAAAATGAGTTTCGCTGAGATATTATTTTCACTAGCTATACTACAAACATAGTAAACGACGTTTAAACAAAAATTCTCAAAGTTGTTATGAAACTTATTCTTATAGTTTATCAAATTCTGAAGAAGAAAACCTGTGGTGCCATCATAAAACCCCAGCTAAATATTAAGTTGGGAAAAAAGTATTGAGAGGTTTTTATCACTATATGGTGTCTTGTGTCATATATCTGGCAACTCTAATTAAATAGCGGTATACTGACTTGGTGACATTTCAGTCGACAATTTGCATTAAGATAGTTTTGCATTTTATCAATCTTGTAAAAAGTTATATTAATGTGAAAATGATCGCAATTTTTTAAAATTTGCTACTTTTTACAATTTTACTGCGAGAAAGGCAAAAACGATGCCCAAGCCCAGATAAACATTTGTAATGCTTACAGTCAAGATGCTTTGTCGAATGCAACAGCATGTAGACGGTTTGATCGCTTTCGTTCTATAAATTTGGATGTCCAAGATGCACCTCACTCTGGTCGACCAATCACTAAAAAATCTTACAAAAAAATCGAATAAAAACGACACATAAGCAGCCATGGCATTGCTAAGTAATTAAGTATCGATCACAAAATAGTTTTAAACCATTTACGTAAGGCTAGAAATACAAAGAGGCTCGATGAACGCAAAGAAATCGACCCATTTTTGAAGCAAATCATTACTGGCAATGAAAAATGGGTAAAATACGAGAATATCTTTCGAAAAAGATCATGGTCAGAGAAAGGTGGACCACCAGTCACCACAAACGAGTTCAAAGCCAGGATTGATGGTTATGCGGTGTGTATGATGGGATTGGAGGGAAATCATACAATCATACAATATGAGGTTCTAGAACCTGGTCAAACGATTGATCCTCATCTCTACAGTCAGCAATTCACCAAATTGCAGCAAGCCATTAAAAAAACCGACCACAATTAACCAAAAGATTATCTCTTCATGACAACGCCAGACCATACACATATTTGACCGGTAAAATATGAGAGAGCTTAGCTAGGAAGTTTTGATGAATTCACTGTGTAGCCCGCACCCTCTACCATTTATTTCAATCTCTGCGAAACTCCCTTGATGGTTTAAAGTTGGCTTCAAAAAATGACTGTGAAAATCACTTGGCCAAGTTTTTCGCCGATAAACCACAGAAGTTCCACACTGATTGAGTAGTTTAGCTCACGATTTCACTTACCAAGACGCTTCAACAGCTAAATTCCATAGTAAATTAAGACTTACAATAAACAATACATATATTTGTTCAAATCAATCTAATCAATATTTTTATTACGGTAATATCCAATTTCCAATCAAAATATTGTTATTTTTAAATCTAAGTATTGCTTAAATTTGATTTTCAGGACCATTTCTGCGTAGCCAAACAGCTTTCGAATAATGTTTTTCAATTGTTGACTATTTCTCATCCGAAAATCGGAATGCATGGTATCAACAATTTAATTTAATTCACCTTTCAGACATCACTTTACGAAAATCGAAAAATTTAATTAAAAATTCGTTTTAGATGGGCTACTGATAGCTACTGATTTTTTGGACGACGATAATACTCTTTGAAAAGTTTCTCAAATAATAAACAAAAAAACTTTAGTGATACTACAAATATTCTACGCGAATTAACAATATCAAACAAATTTTCTTTATTTCCATCGCGCATGACAAATTTCATTAAAATCGGTTTAGGAATAGCCAAGTGCTACCCTAGTTGGCCATATTCCAGAACTAAATCCAAAAATCCTTTTATAACCCCATTTTCATCTTGCGTACTCAATTTCACTAAAATCAGTTAAGGAATAGCCAATTCCACCCTAGTTGGCTTAATTCCAGGACTACATCTGAAAATCCTTTTATAATCTCAGTTCCATCTCCCATGTATTCCAGAACTTTATCCAAAAATCATTTTAGAATCCTAATTCCATCTCACGTGTCGAATTGCATCACAATCGGTTAAGGGACAGCCAAATTCCTTCTTCTTGGCCATATTCCAAAACCATCTAATCCGGACTTTCATCTAATTTTCTGTCATCCTATAGGCGAGTATTAGAAAATAAGCTCTCGTTCGTTAAGGGTTTATTATTAATTAATTCGTGTTATTTCTAATATATTTTTCAAATTAACACGTAGAAGTATATTAGTATTTACGAATCATTCAACGACCGGGATCCGAATGTTAATAAATTAACATTCAAAATTAAAGCAAAATTAGCTTAGACAGAATAGCGCCAAGAACAGATCTTGGAGGCTATAGTGTGGCAAAATTTAAGAGTTTTCGGAGATGTCCAGGCTGTGCAAAGTACTATCCACTCCCAAGTTTTCGGGATCTTTAGAACTTCTACTGGAGACTTATTTTCCAGGTTGTTCCGATTCTGCACCTACTATAACAGCAAGAAATAAGGCATGTAGCCTCGTATAAGCCAAATTATTAGCAGAAGAAAGATGTACCCACATATTCGAAATTAAAGTTATAAATATGCGTCATAGCTAATTTTCACTCTAAAGCCTTGCGATTTCTTAAGGAGGCTTCAGCTTTAGATTATATCATATCTCTGAGACCGGAGCAAAAAAATTCGAAATTAGCCGTGTTTCATTGTAAGTATTATGGCTGCATCCGAAATGTGAATCTTAACGCAAATTTTTTTAAAATGCGTACTTCTAGATTACATAAAATTTCATTAAAATCATTAAATTAATTAAAATTGGACAAAACCAAATTAATAATTCGATAAATATGGCTAATCAAGATATAAATTGACTGATTGCTGAGAAGATTTGCTGGTTAGATTATGATAAAAAATATAATTACTTTTATTTTTAATATTCTATTTTATTTTCTCATTTATTTTTTAAAAATTTCTTAAAATTGAAAAAAATTTCTTAATGTGACAATTTTTATATTTTTATTTTTGAAAAACTAGTTTCGAATATTAGAATTTTCGAATTCCTATACAACATCCAGTAACTTTCCAGGAACTTTCCTGAAAGTTTGCATAGTTGCCTGAAACATAATGGCCTATCACAAAATCATAGTGGCTTTTTGCACAACTTGCCTAGAGTATAGTTTAGTATTTACCAGAATTTCCAAACTCCTATATAACATCTAGTATCAAACAGTTTCCAATATTTAAATACCCTACCCCAGCTGAGAATTCTAAAAGTTTGCACAAATGCGTAAAACATAATAGCAAACCAAAAAATCATAGTGGCCTTCGTGTACAAATGGCCTAGAGTAGTTTAGCATTCAACAGAAATTCTGAACTCCTATACAACCTCGAGTATCTGACATTTTTCAATATTTCAATACAATATCTCCAGCTTCGTATGAAAATGGCCTAGAGTAGTTTAGTATTCACTAGAATTTCCAGATTCCCATACAACATCCAACAACTGGTATTTCTCAATATTTCAATACCATATCCGTAGCTAAAGGCCGGTATTCACGTACAATTAATTTGCGCAATATAATTGTGTGACGTCAATATTGCACAATAAAATTTCAAAATCTTGAATAAACTTTGAGAATATTGTGCAATGTTCTGACGTCACACAATTATATTGCGCAATTTAATTGTACGTGAATACCGCCCTTTAGAACACTAAACTTTTAGTTTGCACAAATTCGTGAAACCTAACGGCCTACTACAACATCACAGTGGCCTTCGCCTACAAAAACAAGTAAGTGCTTTAACTTGTGATTTATCAAGTATTTGCTTATAAGCAGGCGAATAAAATTTAAGTATATTCTTGATGGAGTAGTGGATACTTGAAATTTAAGTAACTGCTTTCTCTATAAGCAAACATTTAAACATTTCCCATTATCTACTTAAAAAGCTGTGAATAAATAAAAGGACGTTCCTAACTTCTTCCGTACTTACTTGATGATTTACAAGGTTGGGTACAAGGAGACTAGTTTAGATTGGAAATATATGTTGGTTATAATGGCCCGAATTATTAATATTCGAAAAATGAAAAATTATCGTGAACGCCGGAGGATGTGAGGATCCAACAAAAAGTACACAAATTTTGGGAGAATTATTTTTTTAATTTATGGGGTATTTTTTGGTTGAAACATTCGATCATACTAGTAGAGAGATCATACCAAAAATTTTAATTTTTTTTAATTTTTTTAATCATTTGTATCAATGTTTGTCGCACGCGGGGTAAAGTAAGTAAAGCTTTGCTTTGCGACTTATGTTCTCTGATTCTGTTTTTTTTTTATTTTTAGTTCCCGATACATCCCCGCGATGATAAAAAGAAATTTATCACGCTGGTTCTGGTGTTGTTAATATAGTGTTACTAGCTTTTCGTTTAAATGAAATTAAATCCACTGGGAGAGTAAGAAGGTTGTCTTCTTACGGATATGGGAATATATATGTAAAACAGTTTACAAGTTCAGACAACTGAAACAATCACGTTTAGGTCTTCGATGGAAGAGATGAGAATAAAGGTGAACAGCTACGAATTCGAAGTCAACAAAAAACAACTGAGGATTAAATACAAAAAATCCTTACTAAACAAGCACCAAATTATTTAGATAAATAATTGTAATTAAATTATCAGAAGTACTGCCTTAGCAAAATGTAAAAACCTTTAGGTATTAGAGAATAGAAGAGAGTAATAGAGAATAGAAAGCGTTTACTTAAAAGTAGTACCTTTTATGGAAAAGGTAACTGTTATGAGTACTTACTATTTTTTATTCACTCCACACATTGATACATATCATAAGAAGTCTTTTAATAATAATTGAAATCTTAAATATTTTTATAATGTATCATTACATATTTTTAATTTTTATGTAAAACGCCTAAATGTTTACCTTTATTTTAATTATGAACTAATACTTATATCATTTTTAAATAGTTAGTAAAATTTACAAAGTTCCAGCAAAAGCTTCCAAGCCTTACATAGGCGTGTGACAATTTTTTTTTTAAATTACTATCTACAAATGACATCACTTAGTACAAAAATTAATAAAAACTTCCCTGGCATGCAATTTTAGGCTTCGGATGTACCAGCTAATATTTCTTTCATACTAATTGAAATACTTTAGCCACAGCATTTTTCCCGTAGTTGAGCCTGGCGTAATTCTTATATACTTGAGCGCCAGAATCGTTTTCAATTTGTATTCCCGAGCCACAAGAGCAAGATTTTCTAGCTCAGTGAATAAATGGATTTGCTTGTCGCTATATTCCACAACTAAAAGAGGCATCTTTAAATATTGTGGTTCATCTCAAAACTAAACAAACAGAACAACTATACGTTTGCACATTACATTCATCCGCTCGTTGTCCTGAAAAGTGATTTGGCCAGCTCTGGTTGTAATTTATTATTTATTTATACAATATGCTTTCGGATGATTCATGACGAGATGAGCTGATTTTTTGTTGTACTTTTATATTTCTGTGAATTTAAAATAGATGAATCACCTGCATAGGTAATCATGTAAGGCTATAATAAAACAGCACGTACAATAAATTATTTCAATATTGAATAGTTGCTAATTTAGCAAAATCATTATTCGAAACAATTTATAACTAATTATATAATATAAGTCCTTATCATAATGACAACACATTTATACGTAAATCTCATGCGCCAGCATAATCAAAAAATCGACCAAGAATTCTACTAATTGAATATGTTTACTTTTCTCTCCTAGTGAGTTAAAAGCGTCCTCTTGTACACATAACAATATACAACGAAATTCTCGAAATTGATTTAGAAAAGGAGTATTTAAGAATTCAATGACCTTAATGTTAAGTATATTGGAAAGGTATAAATTCAAATAAAATAAATTTTGGCAGCTCATATATTGATTACCGCAGCAGCACTACATACACATAATATTACGTATTAACCCAACATAACATATAATGTTGGTACAAACAAACGACCTGTTCCTAAACCGATACGTAACCGCACACATACGCAAATACACATTCAGCCATCAAAATTATGAAAATTTAGGTCACAAAAAAGAAAGAAAATTGATGATGGTTTTTTGTTTTTGTTGCTGGATATATTCACAGCCTCTATGATGACGACGATGTTGATGATGAAAATGATTATTTAAAGATAAAAAGTAAATCAATCAATCAAAATGAAAATTGTTGGTGTTGTTGGATTTTCCTTATCACTGTGTGTATTGTGCTCCTCGTATTTTTTTTTTTTTTAATTTTATTATTGAATTTTCCATTTTTAGATGAGGAAATGTGTGAGGGTGTGTGTATACGAAAATCATTTTGATATTTTCCTCCCAATTACGGTACTACTTAATTTTTTTTTTCTTTTTTTTTTGCGTTCTTGTTCGCATAGATTTATGGTTTTAGATGATTTGATGTGCGGTTGAATGCGCATAATGGTGATGGATCAATGACCTTCATTAATAAATTTATGTATTTGTGTATTCGAATCGAGTGTAGGTAGCGGTTTGGTATTGTTATTTAATTAGTTACACTAAATTAAACGCTCGGTATATAGTTTTGTGTAGTTGTATAAATAGAAATTTAAATTTTGCTTTTTTAATTCGTTAGCTTTTCTGCAACAAATATGTACCTAAAATTGCCTTTTAATATTTGGACCAAAAACTGACATCAGCCACAAACACTTATCAGTAATTTAAATATTTAACGTTTTACAAGATTATACATAGTAGAATTCATATGGCCCACCGAACCACATTTATAACAACACAATGCTTATTAGACATTTTTGATAAACGTGAGAAATGTCCGAAGAATTGTATACGGTTATACCGAACCTGATACAAGTTTGGCTACAAAATTTTTGTTAAAGTTATTGACTTATTTCAAAATGTTGGTTATTTCGTTCATAAATAATTATGGTACACTTATCAATTTTTAAGTTAATTTTGGAAAAATATGTTTTTATAAGCAAACGTCCAGGTCTAACGGATGCAGAATATAACGGATCTAAGGATAATATCGACAAAATAATCCATAACCCGTAAAACTCCTGCGCCAAGAAATTCCTACGACTTATGTATGATGAACAGTAATGTGAACATTATGTATTAGTTGGAAGAAACCTGCTTTCAAATATGCAATTAGGTAGGAGATCCTAGATTTAACGCTTGCCAGTTCGCATTTGAGTTCTTTAATCAATAATTGGCACGTTTCTGATGACGCCCCATTATTCGATTTCATGCACATTAGGTTCGACATAGCGGCCAGTACCATGCAGAAGCAGGAAATTAGAGTTCCGAAACTGACCGACTGCGGCTTATGTAAGGCATTTCTTGGAACAAAAGTGCCATCAGTTATGGAAAACATAGAGTCCTCAGAAGGGTTGGAGTGCTGCTCCAATCAGCGGTACAGCTCCATACACCTACCGTTTGAAAACGCTATCCTGTGAAGCGGAGAGTATCCAGAACCATGGTTTGTTGGTAGAATAGGGTAATTAACAAGGCTAAAAGCGCCAATGAATGTGGCGAGTACAAGTTGGCCTTGACTGAATATAATCTCGAACTAAGGAGATCCTAAATAACTTTTAGAAGTTTGTGTTAAGGAATCAATGAATTCCTTTTGCAGCGCGGCTATAAAAAGTCTTGTTCTTGAAATGAAAGTGAGATAGTTAACTCGCCACACAACAAAGTCTAGAGTCTTTCTGGAAGAATTTTTACTCCCAGTAAAGTGAGATGGACCATTGACTTTTTCAAACTGTCCAGGTCTGCTGGAGGAGAAGATATTTTTCTAGCTGTACTGCAGAAAGGTATTGAGGTAAATCTCCCCAGCCTGGTACGGCTTTTTCGGGCAAGCTATGCCTTTAACTAAATTCCAAAATTTTAGTGTAGAGTAGGCTGTTCAGACACCCAGCCCGAGGCATACCACCCAACTAGCCTCACATCGTTGCTGCTGAAAATGATGAAAAAAGTTTTAGATCATCAAATCGGAAGTGAGAACCTTATAGGAAACTGAGAACCTTATGGGAATTTTCATATCAATCTGGTAAATCCATAGTAAAGGGTTCTAGCGGCCCAGTCACTAAGATTGAAAGAGCGATTGCTAAAAAACAAATCGCTCTCTGTACATTTTTGATAATGCCTCCTTTCTATAGAGAACGCATCAGAGGAAAAGGGGATTCCATCTCCTACAATAAGACGGATCCGTTCCATGTTGAAATATATGAAGATTACAGCTGCCATTTGTCCCCTTTATTATAGGCACTATGGTTATTGTTAAACTGCTATCTCTTCTGAATAGCCATGGATATGGTGTTCAGAGCTTCGCGGATGATCTGGCAAACGTAATCAGAGGAGAGTTGATAAAATAATCTCTGACCTTATGCAGGCTGTACTCAATGTAATGTAGAATTGATGTGACCAGGAAGGACTTAGCGTCAATCCAAACAAAAAAATTATGGTACCTTCCACGAGGAACACAAAGCTAGTGCTTAGAGATACCTCGTTAAGCGGTACTACGGTTCAATACTCTAAAGAAGTTAAGCATCTAGAGGTTACCCTGGATCAAAAATTGAATTAGGAACAACATGCACTTAAAGTTCAGAATGGAGACACTAAAGTCTTCTGGACATTGTAGCGTTCCATACGGTAGTGCACGAGAATAATAGCAGCGTGGGCGAAGCTGACGGCGGGGATATGATCGGCGCGTGTTTAGGTTGGGTGAAAAGTTTTATTATTTCAGCCCTTACCTATAAATTTCCATAACCGTTTCCCTTTTAAATTCATTTGTTCCGTCCATTCGACTCACCGTTTAATATTAAGAATCGTCGTTGTTGTTGTTTCAATAAATTGTTATTAAAAAAAAAAAAAAATATATAAAATAAATTATATGAAATATTAACAAATAAAAAGCAGATAGTGTTTGTTTCATTGATTTGGTTGGTTCGGGGAACTTTAGCCATTATTTTGGACATTAACGAACATCCCGTTAGACTGTGTGTTCATTCGTTTGTTTGTGCGGGGCGTGATTATGGGCTCCCAATCAGTGCAATATACATAAAACGGCCATTGTTTTAAAAAAAAATAAATATACAAAATAAAAAGGCCATGTGAAAATTTAAAAACAACAAAAAAAAAACAAAGAATAAACTAAATAGTGCAGTGTCTGAGAATATCACACAGAGAAGACTATTTTATATAAAAGGAGCCGTGAGAAGAACAAACAAGTTGATGGTGCCGTGGTGAATTGCGGGCAAAATACAAAAAAAAAAAACAAAAAAAGGAAACATCTGGAAGAGCCAAGCGGAAAACGGTGAGTCATCCTGCACTTATTTTTCCTTTTATTATTACTATATAATTATTTTCCGTTTTTTTTGTTTGTTCGCCATTTTTGCTCCATTTTCTTTCCGTAACGTTTTTTTCTCACCCAACCTGTATAAAGCGTGGTTATCCAAAGCGGTAGTTTTTTTTCGACAGCAAGTAACCCCTCCCGAGTCCACCTGCTCATCGAGCTTAGTCCGGGAAAAGTTACGTGCCGGTAGACTGGCGCCCAATTCGTGTTTTCTTCAATTTTGTCTACCAACTACCGCTATAGTGTGTGTGGCACGTTACATTTGGCGACCAACGTGGGCCCTTTGTGGTTTTGAGCGTAAACTGTTAGAAATTAATAACAGAAGAGTGTAGAATAAATTTCAATAATCGATATATTTCGCGGTAATATTTTTTATGGTTGCATTTATTGGATGCAATAAATAATTCTTGAACGAACACGAGTTTTTTTTTTCTCTTCAAAGTTTCAGATGAATGGAAAAATTATTTAGCGGGGTTCCTTATTGTGTAACATTAAGTCATAATTTTAATATTTAATAATTTATTCATATTTATTTGCTTTGTTCTAATCATTTGAATTAAACGATGTAATATAATTTTTCCGTTGAATTTATTTCTGTTGGGTCAACTGTTTCGATTAATTCAAGATTCATTAATTGCAATATTTTTTATTTAGTTTTTTTTTGAGTCCATTACTTATATCCAATTTTTAAAATTCCCATTTCAAATATTTAGTTGGATCATTTTATTTTCAGTTGAGTCAAGTTCAATTATTCTGGTTATTTATATTTAATTCATATTACTGTTAGATAGGATATAGTGGTAGGCTAGAAATTTAGTTTAAGATTTACTGTTAATTTATTAAATAGGTTAGTTAGGTCAGTAAAATTTAATAAAAGCGATAAAAACCGGTACTGTAGAGAATTTTAACGTTTATTTTTGCGGAGTTATTGGATATCCAAGGAGAGAATTTTGTTTAACTCAATAATTATAGATCGAGGATCATAATAGTGTAAATGACCAGGTTAGGTTATTATTTATTATAAAAAAAAAAAATCAATCCAGTATTAATTCAAAGTATGTAAATGTATATATATGTAGAATATTTAAACAGATATTAAGAAAGAACCTAAGAAATAAAGAAATTAAGAAGATTTATAGAGAAGTTTTCTGAGTACTAAAGTTGGTTTAGCGCAGTGGGGTTCTATCATTGAGTTTTGTTAAATTCAGACAGTGTGGGTAAGGACCAATTAATTAAAATTTAAATTCATAATGGAGGAATTACTTAATTTTGAATTGGATGTTTACGCACTGAACGTCAACGAACTATCATACGAGTTGCGCATTAGAAATAAACTGGTGAATGGAACGGGAAGACAAAAAGCTATTGAGCTTAAGAAAGCCATGGAATCGGAAAGCGAGCCGCCAATGGAGATAGTGGCGGATGAACAAGATTTCAATAGAGCCATCGAAATGCTAGCGGATCTGCAGAAGGAACTTAAAGCTGCGCTTAAAGCTAATGATGAAGTATACGAGAGAGCGGTTAAGAGCAGAATAAAACATTATCAGGATAGAGCTTTCAGGGCAACCGGAAACAGTGATGAAGCAGACGCAATCTTATATGGAGTTGTACGAAACATCAAACGTATTATACGGATGGCAGAAGAGGAACGCGAGGCACTCATCCAATTAAAGGCACAATTGCCAAAAGAAAATAAGTCAAAACAAATTAGTGATGAGAGACTATCAGTCATGGGTAGAGGAAGGGGGCGAAAAAGCATCCCGCAAAATTCGAGAGCGTTAAGTCCAGTCAGAAGGAGAGAGGGGAAAACAAATAGACAAAACGAGAGCGGCGAAAGTACGTCTCATCAAACGCGGATTACGGACTTATTTACCAGAAGTGAAGCAGGAGAATTCAACAAAATGATTGATGATTTTCGGTTCAAAGATGTAGAAGAAGAGCAAAGGTCGATGTTTAACCGTAGTCAAGCTCAACGATCGGCTGAAACGCCGACGCATAGATTTGTTGAACGGCGGCGAGTGGCGATGGAAAAATGGCCCGTAAGATTTTCCGGAGATGGTACCATGTCTTTAACTGATTTCTTGCGAAAGATTGAGTTGTACGCCGAAGCAGACGAAGTATCAATGCGAGATGTTTGGAGAGGAATATTCAAGCTACTAGAGGGAATCGCTTTGGAATGGTATGAGGTAAACGCGGGATTCATAACCAGCTGGGAAGAGTTAGTTAGAGGACTAAAAACGCGATTTTTATCAAAAAATTACGACTACATGGTTCGGGAAGAAATCTTAGAGAGAATGCAGCAGCCAAATGAGCCTATCGCAGACTACCTAATGAAGATGAACAAGCTCTTTCTAAAAGTATATCCACCTCTAGATGAAGGGTATAAAGTGTATGTCCTGCAGCGTAACATGATGCCACAGTACAGACTACAGTTAACCGTTGCGGATGTGACGAATGTAGCTCAATTAGAAAAGCTTTGTAAGAATATGGATGAGGCTAAACTGATAGATTCCCGACAGCAAATTTACCAAAAACCTCAAGTCGCGCAGACGTCGGCTGCTCCACAAAGACGCGTATTAGATAGACGAAACGAGATGAGAAATGTCGCGGCGGTCGAAACGGTAAACCATCAACCTTCTCAAGTTCAAAGCCGATTTACCCGCAAAAATCAATCAAACCGAAGTGGTAGTGGAACCATCAAGTGTTGGAATTGTCTGCAGATTGGACACAGACATTTTGATTGCGAGAAACCTAGAGAGAGGATCTATTGTTGGTGCTGTGGCACGGATGGATTTCGGGCGGACCAATGCCCTAGAAATCATCGAGGTGGAGCATTATTTTCATGCTTGGAGAGGCCAACACAAAACAACACCGCAACAACAAAACCAGCGGAAAACAGCAATCTGGGACAGTAAGGGATCGTCTTATCCCAGCAGCAACGCAAACGATCCCATTATATATATCTCGAGGAGTACAGACTGAAATATTTTCCGATGATGAAGACATAGCCAGTGAATATCATCTCCCTTATGATTTAGACGATTGTGATAGTATTGATGTTCGACCACCAACGACATTGCTTAATAATGATAGAACCATTGCGAACTACTTAGTAAACGATAAACCAACTGTTAAACAAAATAAATTTAGAAAATTCAGGGAAGTTAGCGAAGAAGAAAATTGTCGTGATGTGAATAAAGACAAATTTATTGAAGACAACACCGAATTACTTGGAATGCCACAGACAATTGAATGCGTAATTAACATTGAAGGCGATAACCGACCCCATATAGAGGTGGACGTTTTGGGATATACTGTAACTGGTTTGTTGGATTCAGGTGCCAGTTGCACTATATTAGGCAATGACGATATCTATGTGCGATTGGAACAACTTGGCTTAGAACTAATTCAAGTTAATTCCCGCATTAAAACGGCAGATGGTACAGTTCATCTCGTCAAGCATTCTGTGGACATTCCGTTTATTGTCGAGAAAAAATGTAAAGTGATTAGGTCTCTGGTGGTCCCATCAATTCCCAGGGATCTGATCTGCGGTATCGATTTTTGGGAAGCTTTCCGCATCTGGCCGTCAGTTGGAACCAAAAATATGCTTAGTGTTGACTGTGTTAATGTGGTGCCAAATACTGATAAGACTGATCAACATCAGTTGGATGATTTACAGAAAGTGACACTGAGCCAAGTGATGAAATCCTTTCTAGTAACCCAACTCGATAAACTTGGTTGTACAAATCTGACGGAACACAACATTGACACTGGCGATGCTAAGCCGGTTAAAATGAGGGCTCGACCTATATCCCCATACGTCCAGAAAGACATGAACACGGAATTGGACCGTATGTTAAGGTTGGGAGTGGTGGAAGAGGCCGGTCCAACTGAATGGGCACACCCTATTGTTTGCGTGCCGAAGCCTTCAGGGAAAATTAGATTTTGTTTAGATGCACGCAAACTTAATGAAGTCACAGTTAAAGATAGTTATCCTTTGCCATATATTAATAGGATTTTAGGACAGTTATCCGGGACAAGGTACTTGTCCAGTTTAGATTTGAGTGATGCCTTCTGGCAAATTGAGTTAAATGCTACCAGTCGACCTAAAACGGCTTTTATTGTGCCTGGAAGAGGACTCTTCCAGTACAAGCGGATGCCGTTTGGGCTGTGCAATGCTAGCCAAACTCTTTGCCGGTTGATGGACAAGGTTCTCGGAGTAGATTTGGAACCAAGGGTGTTTGTTTATCTTGATGACATAATCGTGATGTCACAAACGTTTGAAGAGCACATGAAACTACTGAAAGAGGTAGCCAAGCGTTTGCGGAAGGCTAATCTCACAATTAGTTTAGAAAAATCGCGGTTTTGTCTCAAGGAAATCAGATACCTGGGATACATCCTCGACGAGCACGGATTAAGAATCGATCCTGAGAAGATTACCGGAATCCTGAACTTCGCAACACCGAAATCTGTGAAAGACACCCGAAGGTTCATTGGGATGGCTGGTTGGTATCGGCGGTTTATCCCAGATTTTTCTACAGTAATAGCACCTATCACCAACCTCTTGAGAAAAACTGCCTGTAAGAAGTTCGAATGGACCGCCGCCGCTCAAATCGCTTTCACTCACTTAAAGACTTTATTGGTGTCCGCTCCTATACTCGTGAATCCAGACTTTGGGAAAATATTTACTATTCAGACCGATGCATCTGATACAGGCATAGGTGCTGTCTTGACACAAGAAGTAGATGACGGTGAGAGAGTGATAGCGTATATGAGTCAGAAACTCACATCTACTCAAAGAAAATATCCGGCCACAGAGCGTGAATGTTTGGCAGTGGTGTTAGCCATCGAGAAGTTTAGGCCTTATATCGATGGTGTAAAATTTAAAGTAGTGACCGACTGTGCTTCTCTGGTATGGTTGAGGAACCTAAAGGATCCTGCATCGAGGTTGGCTCGTTGGTCAATGCGTCTCCAGGGGTATGACTTCGAACTCCAACACAGAAAGGGAAAGTTGAATGTTGTTCCTGATGCATTGTCTCGTGCTGTTGAGTGTGTTCAAGTCGATACCGACGTGCAGGAAGACCCAGCATATCAGAAGGTCAGCAAAGATGTATTAGATTTTCCCAATAAATATCCCGATTTTCGTATTTGTGATGGAAAGTTGTATAAATATTGCCAGACGATTGGGGACGATGGTGACGATAGCTGGGAGTGGAAGCTATATGTTCCAAAGTCGAATAGAATGAAGATTTTATATGACAACCACGACAGTGCTTTAGCTGCACACCTTGGCTTTTTCAAAACGCTCCGGAGACTTCAGGAGAAGTATTATTGGCCGAAGATGGCTAGTGATGTGCGGAATTATGTCAAGGTTTGTGAAAAATGTCAGCTGAACAAACCAAAGTGTGAGATCTCGAGGGTACCCATGGGTGAGCCACGCGTTCCAACTCGTCCATGGGAAATGATTGCCATCGACTATATGGGGCCGTACCCTCGATCTAAAGTCGGAAACAGATACTTGTTGGTAGTAATTGACGTCTTCAGTAAATTTGTTATGCTTAAACCTGTTAGAAGGGCTGAGACGGTATCGTTAATGAAATACTTGGAGGAAAGTATTTTCTTGGTGTTTGGTGTTCCGTCCACTCTAATATCGGATAATGGCAGCCAGTTCACTTCGAGGAAGTTTAAGGACTTTTTGCAAAAACATAAGGTTCAACATTGGCTGAATGCTTATTACCACCCGCAGGCGAATCCGGCAGAGAGAGTAAACAGAAGCGTTTTATCAGCGATACGTAGTTACATAGAGAAAGACCAACGGGTATGGGACGAAAACATAAACCAGATAGCGTGTGCACTGAGGACAGCAGTGCATGAGTCTTCGCGATACACGCCTTTTTTTACGAATTTTGGAAGAAATATGGAGGTGTCTGGCGCGCGGATCACCAACATAAATGAAAAAGGGCCGTGTAAAAATCGTGAAGAACATGCACAAAATTTAGCTAGAATACATGATGCTGTCAAACTTAATTTGAATAAAGCGTACGAACAGAACATCCAAAGATATAATCTACGCACACGTCCTATACAATTTCAGGTTGGCGAAACTGTGTTGAAGAAGAACTTTAAGCAGTCCAAAGCAATAGACGGCTATAACTCGAAGTTTGATTCTTTGTACGAAAAATGCCGGATCACTAAAAGAATTGGTAATAGCACATATGAACTAGAAGACATGAATGGCCGTAAAGTGGGCAAATTTCATGCGAATGATTTAAGAAAATTTTATAGTGAAAGGAGATTGGATTGATTGTATTTTATTTATTTAGTGTCGTTTCGTCGATTCAACAGAGTTTAGGAATCTAAAAGAATATTCGTGTGTTTTTTTTTGTTCTACCGAGGTCAAAACGACTCACGCGAGTGATAAATGGAAATTGTTTTACACTCCGGATAAGTTAGCATATTTAACGAAAATTTTTGTTAAAACCTTTCAGGTTTTAAAAAAATTTTTCGTTGTTTCACTTGGGGTGTAGTGTAGCGTTCCATACGGTAGTGCACGAGAATAATAGCAGCGTGGGCGAAGCTGACGGCGGGGATATGATCGGCGCGTGTTTAGGTTGGGTGAAAAGTTTTATTATTTCAGCCCTTACCTATAAATTTCCATAACCGTTTCCCTTTTAAATTCATTTGTTCCGTCCATTCGACTCACCGTTTAATATTAAGAATCGTCGTTGTTGTTGTTTCAATAAATTGTTATTAAAAAAAAAAAAAAATATATAAAATAAATTATATGAAATATTAACAAATAAAAAGCAGATAGTGTTTGTTTCATTGATTTGGTTGGTTCGGGGAACTTTAGCCATTATTTTGGACATTAACGAACATCCCGTTAGACTGTGTGTTCATTCGTTTGTTTGTGCGGGGCGTGATTATGGGCTCCCAATCAGTGCAATATACATAAAACGGCCATTGTTTTAAAAAAAAATAAATATACAAAATAAAAAGGCCATGTGAAAATTTAAAAACAACAAAAAAAAAACAAAGAATAAACTAAATAGTGCAGTGTCTGAGAATATCACACAGAGAAGACTATTTTATATAAAAGGAGCCGTGAGAAGAACAAACAAGTTGATGGTGCCGTGGTGAATTGCGGGCAAAATACAAAAAAAAAAAACAAAAAAAGGAAACATCTGGAAGAGCCAAGCGGAAAACGGTGAGTCATCCTGCACTTATTTTTCCTTTTATTATTACTATATAATTATTTTCCGTTTTTTTTGTTTGTTCGCCATTTTTGCTCCATTTTCTTTCCGTAACGTTTTTTTCTCACCCAACCTGTATAAAGCGTGGTTATCCAAAGCGGTAGTTTTTTTTCGACAGCAAGTAACCCCTCCCGAGTCCACCTGCTCATCGAGCTTAGTCCGGGAAAAGTTACGTGCCGGTAGACTGGCGCCCAATTCGTGTTTTCTTCAATTTTGTCTACCAACTACCGCTATAGTGTGTGTGGCACGTTACAACATGCCAGAGAGATCTACGGGTCATTTCTAACAAGCATCAGGCCGCCGTGCAGTGTGGCAAAACAGGTATATTGTCGACGAATTTAGTTATTTCAGGATCTGAAGACATAAGTTAATGATGCATGATATCTGTGCAATTTTTAATTCGTGATGTTTTCCTTGTGTTGAACCGTTTAATTCTTTTAAAGTCTGTATTGCCTGCTTCTAGAGCTTCCGCGCAAAGCTGTCCAATTGAAACCATAGCAGCACGAAACACACACACACACGTGTAGGATATAATTTAAAATCTTCTAATCAAAGATTCATCAACATCTGTTACTAAACTGGTTATGTCTGGAAATTTAAAATATTGCCTTGCTGTATTTCAATCGTTAGATGTTCCGGATCCTTGTGTTGAAGTTCTCATTTTAGGTTATCTTGAATTTCGTGTTTTTGTTTCTGTATTATTTCTTTATGGTTACACGGCTTTTTTTTTTGTGGGAAGATTATATCCAATATGAAGAATACACTCCATAAACCTAATCCACAATGCAGAGTTGATAATACAAATTGATATCCATCTTCGTTACATTCTCTAAAATCAAGGGCAGTTAAATTGTTCATCGCCTTTGGTGTTGCTTTACAGATATTGCAAGTAGCAGCATATTTATTTCCGGTTAAAGCATTGCAAACTTTCCCATCAATCATGGTCAATTGTAGTTTGTGTTTAATATTGAAGGATAAACTGCCAATTGACACCACAGTTACCTCTAAATCCTCTATATGGCTCGTAATATTCTCTGCTTCTATTACAGTTTCTTCGGATGTTTCAGGTTTAAGTTCAAATTTTATTGGCCTATAGTATCGTGTTGAAGGCAGCACTGAATTTTTCCAAAATATAGATTTATCTGAAGTAATATTGCTTGGAACCAAATATACTATAAACAAACTACCATCTGTATCATTATCAGTGAAGTTTTGTTTGTACTGGCTTTGTCCGGAAGACCCATCCTTTCCCCCATTTGCTGTGTTACCCTAGCTGCTGCGCTTCGTGCCATTGAAGCTCATCTAAATAATTTTAGTTGCCGTGTGATTCAAAAGAGACTGCAGCTGAAGACTAGCGCCTCTTTCAGAAATTGTCAAATTTTGAGGATAACTTATTTCCGTTTCCTATATATTGGAAATAGCTTATTGATCAATGTATCATCAAACTTCTTTACACATCAAATATGTACATATGTATATTAATAGTCCGTACTTTCCCACTGTTAAATTTAAGTCGATGAATAAAGCCAAAGCTGTTCAATATATTTCGCCTCGTATGTCTTAAGAAATTTTTCACTCCTCCAGCTTTTGGTTTTCTCAGAACATTTTACAAATTCCTTCTCCTGACATTTAGTAATTATAGACGTTGATGCGGTAGATATTGTTGCTGTAGAACCAGCTCGTACAGATCTTGCTGCTACAGATATTTTTGGTGTTTCTTCATTTAGAAATGCTTCCAAATTATATGTCAGCCAATCAGAATTGCGCTTGAGGAATCTACTTTTGTTCCTGTGGTATTTTATCCATTTTTCAGAGTAACGATTTAAAAATCTAATTTGGTCTAGCTTGTTTGCATTAAAACCAAGATTGTTTTTAGCTATTTCTGTAATTATAGTTGATAGTTGCGGTTCCGAAGATGTCGTATTTTCACACAGAATATTACACAATTCACCGTTCGAAATATTAAATTTTGCCATTTTAAGGTACTAAAGGAAATTATTTTAAAAGTATAATAGAATATATTGGAAAATACATCTAAGAAGAGAACTAATACATAATGTATGTCAAACTCACAAGTGCTTTTGCAACAAAACAAAAACAAATGCAACCTGCCAAATGCCAGAAAGTTTGAAAATTACTTACATATCTGTTCATACTATATCACAACTACATACATATAGTGTTTTTGTAAAATAGAAATGTGTAGACATGAAAAACTAATTCTCTTTCAAAAAAAAAAAATAATAATTTTTTTATTAAGACTTGACTTTGACTTAAAGCCTCTGAATCCACAGACGCAAGGAGCTAACCTCTGTAAGCCGTTAAACTATCATTTTTTTATCCGTTTATGAACTTTTCTTTAAGCGAACAGATACCAAAACAGAATTACAAGTCGAAAAGCGAAGGAAAATGCACAGGTTTCAGGTTTCAATAATATTCTTCATGCTTTAGTAAAAAATGTAAAATATTCACTTTGCCATGCTTTTCCAGCTCTTTGTAGCCCGATCTAAAATAAAAAAAAGGTTTCCTAATTCTTTGGAGTGTCCCTAGTAAGAATCCAGTAGCGAAAATAATAAATGCAATAATTTAAAAAAAAAAACTATTTGTTCATCTCGGCCAAGCCTGTGCGCCGGTCACATACGCATTAGTAGTATGGTGGCCTAAAACTAAGGAGAAAAGAGCACAACCGCTATTGAATAAGGTTCAACCCACAGCCCTTCCTCGGTATTACAGGGTCAATGAGAACATGCCCGACTGCTTCAATGGATGCAATTCTTAGACTGATTCCGTACTCCGTTGCATCTGCACATTAAAAAGGACGCTGTATAAATGGCCTTGAAGCTGCAGGTAGAGTGTAATATTAAGCCAGGTAATATGGTGCGTCATCTGAGAATCCTTAAGGAACGTTAAATTTTAAATGGTGGCAAGCTTTTTTTTTGAAATTCGGCCACCATATTGTCTCTTTAGAATTACATTATGATTCTTTGTTAATTATTTATTATTGTTTATAAATTGTAACATAATTTTCATTTATTTGTTAATAATTATTATAATACCGTCAATGCATTCGTTATTTATTTTTCATTTATTTCAGATTTTCAGAAAATCATACTTTTAGGTATTGTCATTTACTTTGTTCGTTCATTTTGAATTTTGATGTATTTCCATCGTTAGTGTTTTAGCCTGAATGGACAGTAAAAACTGATAATTATGTAGACTAGCGCATTCTAAGGCTGGAGAGCATGTGGTTCAACACCTTGATCACCATGAAGTATGCGGATGTGACTTGTGTTTTTTTACTTATTTTTATGGGTTTCAGCATTAGATTTTTCGTTTTTATTTAATTCATTTTTTGTTTCTGTATGCTATAGTTCAAAATAAAAATTTCATCTGTGATAAAGTATTTAATACCGTTAGCTGTTAGCGTTGTCAATTAGGTACTTTAGTTTGTCAATTTGATAAGAACTTACTAACTCCAACGTACCTCGGTCATCGATATATAGAGGCACTGTGAGATTCTGTTAACGAAGGGACAAAATTCAACCAGATAAAATGTGACATGAAATCAAGTCGCTCCCTTACACCTGGGCCCTATTACACCAACTACTTATCACTTATTACTTATCAACTTAACATAATTTATGATAATTTTCTGTTGCATCAAATTGTCAAAGTAATAAGCACTCACTTATCAAAATTAAGTTGCACCAATTCTCGAAATGATAAATGATAAGTAATATTTTGATAAGCGATAAGTTTGAGGTTTTTGATAAGTTCTCCGTAGCTCTGTTGCTCCAAAAGTTTTAACTTATCAATAATCGAGTACATTTCACTACTCAAATAAATTGATAAGAGCTACAAATTGTAGTGGCATGACGGAAGTCTGTTAAAAATGTTTTTTTTGTTCCTTATTTTGCAAGATGAGACGTTTCTAAAATGATTTTTAGATAAAGTTCTGGAATATGGCCAATTGTGATGGAACTTGACTATATGCTAGACCTTCACCTATAAATCATTTTGGAATCCCAATTCTATTTTACCTGTCGAGTTTCATCCTATACGGTTGAGAAATAACCAAGTTCCATCATACATTTCCACATTCCAGAACTTCATCTAAAAATCATTTTAGAATCACATTTTCATTGTACCTGTCGAGTTTCAACGTAATCGGTCGATTAGTAGCCAAGTTCCATCCTACTCATGATCATTCCAACTTATCATAAAAATTTGATAATTTGTCATTTGATAAGTTATAGACATCCTGATGTGCAACGCTTATCACTTATCATTATCAAAAACACTAACTTATGATAAGTTGATAAGTAATAAGTGATAAGTAGTTGGTGCAATAGGGCCCAGGTCAGACGATGATTTCAAAAAAGTGTTGGAAAGAATAAAACAACGGTTTGAAGAGCCTTTTCAGGGCTTCTATCATTCAGTTCGGAGTGTGACGTTATCATTGATGAGACTTTTGCCAGAGATAGATTTAATAAGTCTGTCAAGTAGGAACAAGCGAGAGGGTCTACAAGCCAAATTCGCAGGACAACGATTTAACAATCTTGCAAAGATAGTATAGCAATGTGCGACGGTAGAGGATACATTGAGTAGGATAGGTTACAAGACCACGTCTAGTTAATGAGTTGGAAGTGATTGATGGTATTGAGTATTTCAGTACTCTCGGTCGCAGTTATGCTGAGCTATCACAACACTTTGATACCGTGTGTGCAGTTTCAACGTCAAATAGTACCAGGACAAATGCAAACCAACGAACAAAAGCGATTTTTGAGAAACCACTCTCACCAAACGCGTATTGGAATTGTTTCGAAATCGGACATTTCTTTAAAGATTGTGTGATCCCGATCAACCATCGTTTTTGATTCGGATGTGGAAAGCTAAATTTGTTGAAATCCCATTGTATGCGGTGCAAGGACAACAAAAATGGAAACTAAGCGAATCCGAATAGCAACGAACATATCTCCTAGACATACCGTAGAGGAAGCAGCTTCAAACACCGACCCGGAGCTATATCAAGCAATACTCAAGAGAGATCCCAACTTAAATCACAATGCATAGAACAAACAAATCCAAAAACAACTCAAACACCAACTAACCGAAAATCACGATTGAACCATTCTACAAATTACTTTAAATTTAGGAAATCAATTCGTGCTTAAATCGATACAGAATAAAAATCTCGTACGGTGGTAAGACGAGACGACTTCGTATCCATATAGCTCCCGGATTAAGTCAATCCCTATATTTAGGAATTGACTTTTGGGAAATATTTGATTTAGTTCCCACTATGATCAACGAATTAGAAGGCCTCCACAATTCCGCGCTAAACCCTAGGAAACAAAAACTTGAGCTAACTGTTCGACAACAGGTAATCCTGGCACAGGTGACACGTTTACTCATCCACAAAATCGACTTGAGTCAAGCACAACCAATTAAGCAATGATATTATGCTATTCAATTAAATAAGAACAAGAAATATATCGTGAATTGGATCGCATGCTTTCATTGGGCATCATCAAAGAGAGTCAAAGCGAGCATCGTAAAGAAGGCCAACGGAGGAGTTCGTCTCTGCATGGATGTGGGTAGAATAAACTCGGTGACGGTGACTGATGCTTATCCCTTGTCTCTGATCGACGGTTTATTAGGCCGATTGGACCAAACAAGATTCATCAGCTCTATCGACCTAAAGGATGCCTTTTGACAAATACCGCTTCGTCATGAGTCACGGGATAAGACAGCTTTCACCGTCGTTTGGGCTGTGCAATGCAGCCCAGATGATGTGTCGACTTATGCACAAGGTTATTAATCTCCGATTGCATGATATGGTGTTTGTCTACTTTGATGATTTGCTTGTCATATCGACAAAATTCGAAGTAGCGAGATTGTTGCGGGATGCAAATCTCACTATAAATGTAGATAAAAATAAGTTCATGCTCAAGGAAACCAGATACGTTGGTTATGCGATCTGTTATAGATGTCTCAGAGTGGACCACTCCAAAGTCCAAGCAATGGCCGAATTCAGCGTGCCTCCAAATTACTCTACACTGGCCGCTCCAATTAGCGATTTATTGAAAAAGGGTGTGAACCAAAATGGGATGATCAAGCTCAGGATGCTTTTGATAAGCTCAAGCAATCGTTGATAACAGCGCCCAGAAACCATTCTTCATACAATGCGATGCCAGCACCAGCATAATCGGTAGTTTGCTTTTTCAAAAATCCGGTAATGAAGAACATTCAATTGCATACATGTCCGCGAAACTCAACAAGGCACAGAGAATCTACACAGTCACGGAATTAGAATGTTTGGCCGCAGTGATGAGTGTAAAGAAATTCCGGCCTTATATAGAGGGATACCAGTTCACCATAATCACTGATCACTCCAGCTTTAAATGGCTAATAGATCAAAAGGATTTATCCGAGCGATTACCAAGATGGGCGTTAAAACTACAGTCACACAAATTCACGATCGAGTACCGAAAAGGGTCGCAAAACATTATTCCAGATAACTTGTCAAAAATGAATATTGAAGAATGCAAATTATCAACTGATACTTAACCTCACATTGACATGGATTCTCCCCTCTTCCAGGAATTAGAGTATCAACCGAAGATCCAAGCCATCACAGACAATCCAAACGCTACTAAAATTTTTAAGAGAAGTGAAGGACAGCTCTTTATAAAACTTGGCCAAATACAGACATTTCATTCTGAACACTGGTAGTACCAACGGCTCTTACAATAGACCTCATCAAACAAGCACATGACCATTCATCCGCAGAACATCAAGCGATAGCCAGACGCTAGATATTCTGAAACGACAATTCTATTGGTCTTCAATGGCAATCCAGGTAAGGAATTATATTAACGATTGTATCGTTTGCAAGAAAAGCAAACCAGTTAAATTTTCAAAACGTACCGATATGGGTAAATTTATTGAACCAACCAGGCCCTTCCAACGATTTTATATCGACTTTCTAGACCCATATCCACGTACCACCAATGGATATACACACAATAATGATAATTTTGAATCACTATACTCGATTCCTGATTCTCGAACCATTGCGAACTGCGTCGGCTGCAAAAGTCTGTCAGTTTTTAGAAGCAAAAATTGTTCAATTGTACGGCGTACCGGAAGATATATTTTCAGATAACGGGCTCTAGTTTAAGTCGTTGCTACTGGCTGATCTGCTGCAAAAATATGGTGTGAATGTATCCGAACTTGTTAACCGCTCAATATTATCAGCCATAAGATCATATATCAAAGACGATCATAAAAATTGCCACTCACATTTGGATGAAATAGCTGGAGCGCTGAGAAATACGTCGACCACAAATAATAAACTCACACGTCGACCGTTCTTCACACTATTTAGTATTTGGCCAACACAAAATTGCTACGAACTTCTTCGAAAATTGCAATCACTGGTTATGATTGTAATGTGAACATTTTTTGTCCATCTGGATTGATTATAGCTCAAAACATGGTTCTTAGAAACTTTAAAGCCTCATACGAACGATGCTTTTCATACTGTAATTTGCGCAGCCGTGCCCGAACATTCAGTCCAGGGCAGTCCGTATATGTACGCAGCTTTTCCCAGAGTTGTGCTTCAAACGATTTCTCTAGTGAGAAAACGAATAATTGTAGTGTTTTGAAAGTATTTGTATTTACAAATTGGGGTCATAAAACAAAGATAGAATCCCGGTCAAAGTTAATCGATAGCCTCAGGATTTCCCAGGGCATGTCTTGAGCCGTTGTCTCGTTTAATTGAATGATCGACTATATTTTATATATGAAACCGTAACGATGTGGTCGGTTGGATTGAATGCCTCATTTCAATATGAAAATTTTATTTTCTGGATGTCCTGAATTTGCTTTGGTTTCATAAACTTTATCTTAAGAATTGAACGAGCTAAAGCTGTAGAATGATAGAGAAACTTAAATATCGAAACTAACCGAAAGGTTTCATTATTTGGAAATATGTGTGATTTAAACTCTGTTCTTATTGTAATTTAAAAAATAAATGACAGATATATGCAAGAATCTCTTTGCTGATTAACATATTCGATTAGCATATTGGACTCATGGCGCGATAATGCTTCGACGTCAATATTGATTGGCTCTAAAGCATCCAAAATTGATTTGGCTTTTATTTAGATTTCCTCGATTAATCCTAAGACTGCTGAATCATTATACCTCAAAGCTATTCCGCTAAGTTGTCCACCAAGCTATTCCGATGTAAGACTTACAGTTAAGTATTAGATGGAATTCTGTGACTATTTTACCAACATCGAAATTAGTCAGGGTCTTTAATGTGTGTTTCGACGGATGTCGAGTAAGCAACAAATAAACATGAACTAAGAAATATTTACTTTACATTTCCATTCTTTTTCTTCCTTTGCCTACTTTCGATTAGCGAACCATAGCCGCCGGAAAATAACGTCGCAAGCCCTAGTAATACTGTAATCCATATATGGAAAAATTATATGTGATTCGTAAAGTTATCAACATTACTCTGTTATTAATGCTCGATTCAGAGAAATTAAAAAAAAAATCTCTCGAAACAAGGATTGACTTTCAAATTTAATCAATTTCTACTATGAATGTTTTTAATATTTTGGTATGCTACAGTGAAGGTGAAGGTCTCACTTTGAAATTTACTGTTGACTCAAATTTTACTTTATTCTAAAAATAAAATAATTTTAGTAACATTATTTAATTTTCATTCAACGTTGAATTTATACAAGTATGAACATTTCTATGAAATTGGTGTGTTTTCATTTAAAGATTACATACTTTTGACTAATGTTGTTTATTAAAACTATAAAAGATAAGTGTAAAATTTGAAAGAAAGCAAACATTTTAATGATGATACAAGTAATTTGTCCTAAAAAAGATTCTATAATGTAATAAGGGGTTTCGGAGAACTCATTCAATTAATCTAATTTCCTAGGATTTCTGAAAGCATATACGATTCCTTGAATATTGAAATCGAACACACTGAAAATTTCAAAACATAAAATTAACAAATAAAAAATTTCACAGCATAATCATAAAATCATAACACATAAAAAAAATGTGTATGTATATTTTTTATTGATTTTGATGTATTGTTGTTTTATTATATAATACATAAAACATACACGCACAAAACATACATAATATGTATGCTGTGCAATGCTGTGGCAGTGAAGGTGGTGAATTGGGGCGGTAAAATGGAAAAAAATTATCATTAATTTTTTTTATAATAATAAAATTACAAAAAAAAAGAAATAATCTACTTTGTTAATAGTGGGGGTATTATGCAAAATCATAAAAAAATGTGAGCATTTTTTTTTTGTTTAAAATTAAAAATAAACATTTATTTATTTTTATTTTGTTTTATTATTATTATTATTACTATTATTCTTCCTTTTTTTTAATTTTAATTTTATGGGTTGCAAAATTATTTTAAAATTTGCACATTATAAAGCTTTTTTGTTAGATATATGTGTTATGTGTGTGCTTTCCAAAATGAAACTGTATAGATTTTTTGTTTGTTAAAGCTTGAGTGTCAAATTCATATACATGTCCATTTTATCATGATGGAGCGTTATTCTAGATCAAAATGGAAGTTGTCGTTGCCGGATTTATTTGTGGAATGTTGATCAAGAGCATAGTATGATGCGGAAGGAACTTGGTACATTTACAGTAAGTATTACGATAGACGACATGATTGAAGGCAGTTATATTTTATCCTACGTCGTGTAAACCTTTCTGATGCATGAGAACCGCTCTATACTCTATAGGTATGATGCTTCTTTCCCAAAATCCTAAACAAATGTTCAATGCCTTATTTTCCTTTTAAGTTTTGAAACAAAAATTGAGACCAATTATTCGTCAATATATTTTGAGGTGTACAGAAAGTTGTAAGTGCCTTATTACCAACAAGTAGTTAATCGTTTAGTTTTGAAAGGACGCATGTCCACTTTTTCAAATTTTTCGAGAAAAAAAAAATATCGTCAGCAAAAATAGGTTTAGGATGGAATTAGAGTTTGTTGATGAAAATGTGAGTCGCTATGAAATTGTAAGCTGAATTTTGAGGTTATGATAATAAACACAAAACATGTATTTCAATTTCATTTATTAAAATTCATTGGGATCAAAACAAATTAGAAAACCTTAAAAAAGTAAAAGCATATATTTTAAAGACTTCAGTAGTCACTATCCCCCTATTCTTTGAGCAGGTAATCTTACCTTCTTTATAATTTCAGTAGTATTAAACCGTAGAAGTTAAAACGTAAAACTTTACAAACTATCAATAAATTTTCGGGCTTAAAAATTTCGGTCGCTGGTCATTTCAAAATGTGTAAATGCAGAAACTTTAAATTTGTTTTTTTTGCTTATCTGCCATTTCATTGAGCAGCAATTACCTGCTTTTTGAAAAAAGTACGCCACCAATCTTTAAAGTTTAATATTTTATCATTATTTGATAAAATATTTGTATTTTTGTAGTATTCTTGATCGGTTGATCATATTCCTCTTGCAAATAAATTTTGTCAATTTCCTTTGAAATTTTTTTTATTACTCCAAACACACGATCGCATGGTAGAAAACTTTGGCCTTGAACGGGGAAATACTGATGAATTTTTGTCAGGTTTTTTCTCAATACAAAAAGCCATTAGAAATCGTAATACCGTGTTATTACGATTTTAACCAAGGCATCCATCAGACAAAATATGGAGTTCGGTAGTCTCATGTGGTAAATATTTTTCTACGGAATGACTGGTCAAGGAGCATACTTCATTTGTCTCTTTTTTTGCCATTCCTTCGCGATAAAGATACATTTCACTACATTTCCTCTTCAAATCATAGATACAAAAAGTATTCATCCAAAGGTGCCGATAGTAAAAAAATTCCTGCACGGGAATATGTAGTAGCGGCAGATTCTGCATGTAATCAGATACTATGCCGTAGCAAGAGCTGTCATTTTCGCATATTTTTTTTCGATTTCATTGATGTTGTCGTTTTCACAGATATTCAATGTGACTTTCCATTGTGTCCCCGAAAATCACGTGGTGTGGTGCCTTATAACGTTTTGATTCTACGTAATCGCTTGGAAGAGATATCATACAGACGTAAAATAGATGTCTTACAAACTCTAACCCGCACGATAAGCCTTATTTTTTAGTTTTAATGAATCGTCTTTATACCCCATCCGAGAGCGATGTCTTGCTATTGAGCCACACACAATCAAACCTTAAAGAAAAATGTCTTGTTGATTCTTATTTTCAATATCATAAAAATTAACGAAAATATTATTCTTGGCATCATCAGAAAAATTGTTTAAGCAATTTTGCTACACCTGCACAAAGAAAGAAAAGTAATATGGTAATAACAAAACGTTTCTGCGTCGGCAACTTTGGATGAATACTTTTCGTACATATGATTTGAAGAGGAAATGTAGCGAAATTTACCATTATCACGAAGGAATGGCTAGAAAGTGGCAAATGGTCTTTGATCAGTGATTTTGTAAAAAATATTTACCACCTGAGACTATCGAACTCGAACTGCATATTTTTTCTGATGCATGCCCTTGTCAAAATCGTAATAAGACGGTATCACGATATCTAATGGCTTTTGTATTGAAAAACAAAACCTGACCAAAATCTATCAGTATTTCCCCGTTCGAGGCTATAGTTTGCATTATTAACTGCATTATTAACTACATCAACGGCAACATCATTGACTACGTCAGTACGATTCAATGAATAAATCAATAAACTTTAGAAATATTAAGTTTTGAAAATAAAAAGCAGGGGTTTATTAAAAAATTGAATGTTATTTTGTTTATCATTTCTCACATGAATTCAGTTAATTTTAAAATCATTAAGTTTTAATGAGTAATATGTGTGTAACAGCTTTTGCAAAGTAGTGCACTGCAGTCTATTGCGCCGAAGGCTATGTTTATGTTCCTAGTTGCTAAATAAACTCTTCAATTGGGCTGATTAGGCTGGAATTTTCATTAATATATTTGCTACCCTGGCAAGACCTTTGTGACGTCTCTCTATTAAATTCCAGAAAGTCCGCGATTTTGTTACTCCTTTCACCCTCAATGTTTCAAATATACCTTCATTTAATTTGAACTGTTGAAGGCTGGCCAGTCCATAAGTGTTCAAACTAACAAAAAAAAAAAACTGGGATATAGTGCCAACTGATTTTCATCCGTATTACTCCCTCGATATAATGTATGCAAATAATTTGCCGTCAACGCATATTGATTTAGAGCCATTCGTTTTCTTTTTCTAAGCTGCTCTTCATACTCTTCTGGAAGCTGAAAGATTTATATGGTTTAGTACCGATACCGACCAAGCATAATTATGTGGCATAATTTAATTACCTTTGCAGTTAACCAATTCTCTGCAGCATCTGCAATTGAATAAGATATAGATTGCGATTTGTTGATTAATATACAAACAGGATCGAAAATCTCTATTAGATATTTCATGCGTTGCAGCAGTTCCTCATAATAAATTAATTGAATTATTTCCGTTTTAAATTTGTGATTAGTTTGTTCCGCTGCAATCTTTTTAAATACCGATAAATTGTTGACAAAACAAGAAAATGAGTCCCTGTAGCTGCACCAACCGACCAAGTACACGACAAAAAATCAATTCATATATTTGATGAAATAATGATAAAATATACTTTAAGGATTGGTGACTTATACTTTTTTCAAGAAGCAGTTTTTCTGTTCAATCAAAAGGCAGAAAAGCAAAAAAAAAAATCAAATTTGAAGTTTCTGAATTTTTCTGAAATGACCAGTGACGGAAATTTTGAAGCCCGGGAATTTATTGATAGTTTGGAAAATTTTTCGTTTAAACTTCTACGGTTTAATACTACCGAGTTTATGAATAAGGGAAGGTTACCTTCTCAAAGAGCATTTGATACTGTAAACGTAATAAATATTAAAAAAATATATGACCTACAAAAAGTGCTAAAGTACATACTTGCTCAGTCTGTATTTTTACGATGAAATTATATAATGGCCAACTGGAATGGAATATAGGTAGTAGTGAGGCCAGAAACTATTGAAGCCTTTAAAATTTATACTTTTATTTTTTTAAGATTTTCTAATTCCTAATGAATTTTAGTAAATTAAATTGAAATATATTTTTTCTATTTATTATTGAAAGGGCACATGTTAATGCTTTAAAAATAAGCATACTAGCTGAAATATTTGGAAAATAACCCCAAAATTCAAGTTTATTTCATTTGTAACCATTCCGTAAACAGCCTCAGAGGGAGTAAAATCTAAAGTAATAAACAGAATTTGTATATATTTAAAATCATAAATTTAAAACTAATCAAATTAATAAATTATTTATTAAAATTCTGTCGATGTGTGTTTTAATTATGTAATGTGAATTACGATTAATTGTTACAAGAAAGTAAGCAATAATCGTTACATAGCTAATGATTAACTCTCTTTTTCACTTTTCTTCTTTTTAAATATCGTTTAGTATTAAAAGGGCACATGTCCTGGACTTGTGCCGTTTCTAGAATAAATGAATTTTTTTTTGCAAGGTAGGTGCCATTTAGTTAACTATATGGTAATGTTGTCTTGTCATAAAACGTTTATACGTGTCTGTGATACAAAACGGTCATAATACTAATTTTGACATTCAGTGGACAAATGCCCTTTCAATAATAAACGATTCAGTTATAGAATAATTTCTGAGAAAGATGAAAACATGGAAGAATAAAAATAAGATCGCTTTAGATTGTTTTTATTCTAGAATAAGGCCAGTTGTAAACAATCCTAACCCTGATAAACGCACAAAAATTGTTCTTTGCGTTTTTGTTTTGTTTAATATTTTATTCGATGATTTCGATTATACCGTGGTCCGCCCTTCAATCAATTAATTGAAACTAATGCACAAACAAATTATGTATGATAGTTTATTTCAATATTGCTATACAGTCTTCTGAAATAATGTCTATATTATAAGGGAAATATCTTTCAGGGCCATACCCCCAAATCTACTACAATTAAACTTTTCAATCCTCTCTTCACATTCAGCGGTAAATAAATTCTGGGCATCTACGTAATTTATGTATAACCTCAAGGTATTTGACATTTCATATTAAATTTGGAAGAATAGTGAACGAAAACCAAAATAGTCTCACTAGACGCTTTGTCTTAGTGCGGTGGGTATTCGAAAATGTGCAAAACTTCCCAAAAAATCAGTTAGCCCGAACCCGGAACACGAATAACACGAATTTTGTTCGTAAAACGAGACTTCAGATGTAAGTTAGCAAACATTGTTCGACATTGAGTTTGGTTCGACCTACACAAATATAGTTTTTTTTTAATTATTATGTGTTGTGTGAAATACTTAATAAATAATATTTTGTGTAACAACTGAAGAAAATAACATTTAACGTACGTGTAACGTAGCCTTTGTAGCATACAAAAGAAAAATGAAATAAATAAATTTAAGAAATTAGTTGGATTAAGAAAGAAATTTTGAGTTAGAATTTCAATAGGATTTCAGTTATAATGGAAAAATATTGATCATAAAACAAAAATGTAAGATAATGGGCATAGAGTGAAAATAGATATAAAGATAAAGGTTGTTGTGGTAATGAAGATGGCATTTTGAGTTATGGAGTCTGGGGAGGCTGAATATTTCGGTATCTTGGCATTTTTGAAGAAAATGGCTAATATGAGATTTGAATAGAATCCTGTTACTAAGAATTATCATTAGTTGGGAAAAGTCTCCAAATTTAATCGTTACAGAATAAAGTAAATCAGTACCATAACACAGTGATAATTTGATGAATAAAGAAATCAAACCAAATTTATCCAATCCTGGAGAAATACACAAGAATACATACTGACTGGGAAACTGAAGAAATTCAATGGAATGACAAAAGAATGCTCTTTATCTCCTTACTTGTTCAATATTGTTATTGACAAGGTGTTACAAACATTGGTGAGTCGGTACCAAAATCGTTAGGATTGAAAATTAATGAAAATAAGTCTTAAATTTTAATTCGTCCGCCTAATATTGATGGTCCAAACATATAGATTAATAAGATTAAGAGGATTGAATATAAAGATAAAAAAGACAATTAAATATTTAGGTACAGAAATGCAAGCGATCTTAATCGCAGGGAGACAGTTAACGTCACATGTGGTAAATGAAAAATATGGCGTCTGGACGGAAAATATCTCCATTAATGAAGGCAACAAGAATATTAACAGAAAAATTAAAATTCTCATTTCCCCGACCGTCCAGCAGAAGTGCCAGAAGAGAGGCATTAAACGGGAAAAAACTATTTCGCGAATAATAATCGTACATAGGATCTGTTCCTGGGGACATGTCCTAAGAGGAATAGAGGACACATTTTGAATGCAGCTGTAAGGTATTACCATAACAAGAAGAACATAAGTCGACATTGTTTTACGTGGAATACATCACTAAATGGGATTTCAATAAATTTTGTTTATCAGAGCAAGAATAGAAGGAGCTGGCCAATGATAAAAAAAGATTAAAAGATGGTGGGCAACGTCGATTAGGAATCCAGAACAAATGGTTAATATGTATCCCAATTTGTTTAATTTGGAACAACTAAAGGACCTAAAGCAGTGCGAGATGCAGGATCTATAGACTTAATGACCAATTTGGTAAGGCTAAGGATGTATTACCGGCGCTGATCCATTGTTCGTTATTTTAATGAGGTCAGTTACTCTAAAATTTTTGAATTTATCAAAGAGATCAAGAAATTGCGGGAATTTAATGTTTATTTTTTTCTATTATCGACACTAAAGGAATGTTCCAAATTGAATCATTATTCAGAGATTTTTGTTTAGTTTGTTACTCTAAATTCAAGTATCAAATGTTTAAGAAAGCGCTCGCTGATTTTTTAAATACAGGGTGTTTGACGCATCGTTTGCCAAATTCAATTGGCCCAAAGCTTGGGCCATTTGCTATCTCTTAAGCCTCAATAACTCATTTTTGGCCCTATGGATTTCTTTTCATTAACTCTTAAAATATTTGAAATCTATAGTAACAACTTAAAACTCAACTTAACATTGCAATAAAAAAAAACTAAGAGTGATCGTGATCTTCGCACTTTTTATTAAGTTCTCTAGTCTATTCCGTTTCCAGCACTAGGCAATATGCCATAAAAATCATTTCAAATAGTTTACTAAATCACAAAATTTGGGTATCGGGATACATCAGCCTGATATTCGACATTCGCTATAAAAACTAGGTTTGGCTTAAATTACGTACATACATTAAGGGAGGGTCATTTGCTATCTCCAATATCTAAGCCCCAATAACTCATTTCTGGCCCCAATAACGATCACTTTCAGGTTTTTTTTATTGCAATGAAAAGTTGAGTTTAAGGATTTCTTTTACCTACTTCAAACATTTTACGAGTTATTAAAAATAATCAGTAGGGCGATAAACGCTAATGTTTTTACTATAGATTTCAAATATTTTAAAAGTTAATGAAAATAAATCCGTAGGCCAGAAATGAGTTATTGGTGGACCCCTCCTTTGGGCCAATTCAATTTGGCAAACGATACACCAAACACCCTGTGTACTCAATTTTATTTTTTTAGAAAATATGTACTTCAATATTGACCATATCCAAATCAATAATTTGTTAAAAGATCATGAGAATGACGATGAAATTCATTTTGTTTCCGATGAATATGTATAACAATATTTTAAAAGAATCATTAAAAAAAATTCAGTATTCGTCAGATGAAAAAGGATACGATCAAAATGAATTTTAATGTGCTGATTTTGTAAGTTTTTATACTAAAAAGTATTACACTTACTTGCCCTTATAAGAGCACAATTTATTTGTAATATTTCAAACAAACCAATCGTGTGTCTAATGCGAATTGTGAAAATTGGTTTAATATTGTGAAACACAATTTTATTAAAGAACCTAACCAGAAGTTAGCAATATGTGTTGACGCCCTTAGGGAAAACATGTTGTTAATAAATAATTCCATAAATTTACCGCCCCATTTACCAAGCCGTAAAAATAATGTGTTAAAACAAAATTGTTGTACACCCCACCAACACCATTAACTAAGCCGAAAACAAAATCACAGGACGAAGTGAATCCGAATGATCCCAATTTAGAAGAGTTTTTGGGAAAAAAGACAAATAGAAAAATTAAATATACAGGGCGCGAATTATGATTAAAGTTCACACACATAGGCATATCAGAAAATCATAGTGACATGTTTGCCGATAGAAGAAAGTTTTGAAGTATCGATTTTCTCGAATCGAAGTTTTCGAATAATCGATATTTCAGTAGGTAAACGCAATATGAAATTTCAGCGGTTGAGCATAGTACACCATAGAATATTAAGGTCAGATATTGCTCAATTAAAGAAAATTTTGAGATGTCGATTTTCTTAGACATGGATAGTATTACATTTTTAAATTTTCAAACATTATCGATTAATATGTTAACGCTTTGATCCGTTATTAAGTTAAAGGGGGTTGGCTTTATGAAAGCTCAAATAAATTAAATCTTGATAAATTTTGTCTATCTGGAATTTTTTTAAATTTAGCATTACGTTCAAATATTTGATTTGAATGAATTTTTCCTGTAAGTATAATAAATTTGCCCGAATGTATGCTTTTATATTGCATAACTGGATCAAATTGTTAACGGTCGAGGATGAAAACAAGTGTTAGTTCTAAGTAATCTACCAAGTTAACCTTTTGACCTTCAAATTCAGAAAATTATAAAAATTATTCTAGGTTTCTAACGTAAACTTTTTTTATCGGCAACCAAGCCCTTTTTAAGTATTGAAACCACCCCTTAATTTAACCTCAAAAAACGCTTTTTTCGATATATCTTGACTTCTACTCCACTTTTTTTGATAAAATAAATTGGTTATTATTCCTCATAAAAAGTACACTCCCAACCGCCGATGGGAAAAAATTGTGGAGACACACACAAAAAAAAAATACTAACAAATTTACTAACTATCGACCACTAGGGCATCCAATTCTGGAATTCGAAATTCCGGTATTCCGGAATACCGGCCCATATTTTGATTTCTATTATTCACACTAATTTAAGTCAAGGGACGCAGAAATGTTGATCAATCTATGGAGGTAGTTAGTTTAAGGAATAAAAACTCAAAACATAATTTGAAAATTCAAAGTCGGCTAAAAAGAAAAAGGTTCTTCAATTTTAACAAAAATGTATACGTAATATTTCAGAGACTAATAAAAAGTAATCAATTTAGGGAGCTGGTCAAAATAGAGAAGGTGACTAATTTTGGAAGTTTTAAAGTATTTTTGTAAAGCATTCACCATGACATGACACCTAACAAAGGGATTGGACAACAATAAATGCTCGTTCTTGAAAATTTCCTTGTGCACTTAATTTTTTCGGTCTCTAAAATATACCTGCCAAATACGTGTTGTGTTGTTTCTTAGTTTTTAAACTGAAAACATGTGCTTAGTACATAATACATATTTCTGGTTTCGAACTCAAACAAACAAATTCAGAAACGTTAAGTCATCTAATGCCAGTTATAAATTTGATGAGGGCAATTCAAGGTCTGGCGGCGATGATGAATTCAATAAACTTGACCCAGAATGCTTATTGCAGGAACGTTGTATCAATAAAAAATGCATGATTTGATCAGTTCTTCAAAAACGAAAATTGTGATTTTTAATTTTTAATCAGAGATTGTTTAAATAAATTATTTCTGGAATTTCGGAATCGAGAACATTCAAATTCGAAAATTCCAGAATTAGATTTTGCTCAAAAATTGGATGCCTTAATCATGACTCTAATGTTTTCTTCGAGTTTATGGAAATTCGAAATTATGGAATTTACAGAGTTAAAAGAATTTGTAGAAATTATGAAATTGAAGAATCTTAGAAAAAGTAGAATTTAAAACAATTAAAACAATTTATAGAACTTATAGAATCTAAAAAATTTAAGGAATTTAAAAAATTCGTAAATTAAATTTATAAAGTTTCTATAACCACCAGCTGCAACCGGAAAGAGCAAGTCTGGGGGCCCTATCACAGCGCTTAAGCTGCATAGGTGAATTGACACCCTTACTTGTAGTGAACCAATTCAAGTCTGGTTTAAAACTAGATTTGGGGCGCACTAAAACTTTGGTTCGTTTTCTTGGCTCATATCCGGCATTAGCACGCAGAAGACATAAATACTTAGTTAAGTTCAGGATAGATAACCTCTCTGATCTCGAAAACAGTAAAGAGCGAGATGTGCAATGCTATCTAAGTAGCTTTAAAAGGCTCCAGTAAGGGTTAAGGGGATAAATTCTGTGCAACTTCCACTAACCTTACCTAACCTACTGAAATTTTAGGTCCTTTAGAATTCATAGAATTAATAGAATTTATATGATTTACAGAATTTATTCTATTTATTGAATTCAAAGAATGTATTGAATTTATAAAAATTAAAAAAATTGTAGAAATACTAAAATTTGTACAATAGAATTTGTCGAATTTATAGAAATAATAAAATTTTTAAAGTAAGTCAAAATTATTCATAGAATTTATAAAATTTATACAAATTATGAAATTTTTGGAATAAGGAAAATTTATAAACATATGGACCGTTTATTTTGAAAGTAGTGTAAGTCGATTTTTACAAAATAATAAGTTAATGATAACAGTAGAGATATATTAGTACAATGTTTTATCGGTAAACAAATTATGGCTAAATTAAAAAAAAATCCCTAAAACTTATACAAAAATAAGAAAATTCAAAATCCCATATACGTTTTCATTTATTCATTCTCAATTCTTTCATTATCTCGTTTTAACAAACCACTTAAACCACTGTCAAAATAAATGGTACATATTAGAATTTTTAATATTTATAGACTTTGTGGAATTTAAACAATTTATAGAATTTATTGACTTTAATTTATTTATAAGAACTACAGAATTTAGAGATTTATAGAATTTAAAGGACTTAGGGAATCTAGTAAATTTATAGAAATTATTAAATTTATAGCATTGTTAAAGTTTATAGGATTTATCGAAATTTTTGTATTTATAAAACATGTAAAATTTGAGTTTCTAGAATTTATAAAATTGACACGCTTGGAACAATTTAGAGAATTTATAAATTATGTAGAATTTGTACGATTGATATAAATTATAAAATTCAGAAAATTTAAAAATTTATAGAGTTTTTTGACGTATTAAAACTCATAAAACTTATGGAATTTATTGGATTTATTAAATTTATCAAATTTATAGAATTTAAGAAACTTATTGGATTTTTTGACTTAATGGAATTTGTAGAATTTACTGAATTTATAGGATTGATAGAAGTTTTAGCGTTTAAAGAATTATTAAATTTAAACAATTTATATAATTACTACAAATTCCATAAACTTTATAAATTCTATAAATTTTTTTAATTCTACAAAATGTGTTTATCCTAATTGTAACTGCGATAGTATCGTGCATACATATGAGCATTCTTTATAGAAATATTTAACATTTTAAACGAAATAAAAAAAATTTGATGTTTACAAAAAACTCTACAAAATTTTGATTTTTAATTTTTAATCATAGATTATTAAAAAACAATTCTGGAATTGATACAGGAATCGAGAATGTTCTAATTAGAAAATTCCGGAATTACTTTTTGGCCTAAAATTGGATGCCTACTATCGACTGCTTAGGTGTCTGGAACCGGGTGGAGTATTTGACTCTATAACTTACCTTTCATTTTCTTCGATACTGTTATTCGTAAAAAGGGTGTACGGTGGTCCCGGCGTATCCGGGAAACTTCCCTAAGCAATAACAACATAAATGATTGAATCACAAATAGAAAATTTTAATTTTAATTTGAACCAGAAAAAATTGTAACAAGTTTGGAAAAAGTTTAATTTAATATAGAAACAATTTCAAATAAAGTGGGAATGATTTAATTTATTAAGGAAAAGGATGTATACTAATTAGAAAAGTTTAGCTTTAAATTGGAGAAGGTTGTATTTGACCTAGAAATCTTCCCACAAAAGATTCATACATCGGTCCCAATGACAATTTGAACATAATAAATCATCTAACCCTGTAAAGATAAAAGAAAATATCACAATAAGACATTCTATTCACTTTTATTCCCGTTAAAAACTTGCAATTCTATGGCATAGCAATGTAAAATGTAAACCCTTCAAACATTATAAAATTCACAGAACTTCTTTCATTGTTTACTGAGTAGAATATTATTCTCATTAACAAATCCATTCGTATAGAAACCAAAAATTAACATCAAATAACATTATATATATATATATATATATATATATATATATATATATATATCCATTCGTATAGAAACCAAAAATTAACATCAAATAACATTATATATATATATATATATATATATATATATATATATATATATATATATATATATATATATATATATATATATATCGTATCTATAATGATCAAATAAAAAAACAGAAAATTACAAATAAATTAGATTCAGATTAGGATACAATTATCTTATTACCACATTCGTGCAAATTAATTACAAAAACAAAAACTCCTGATACATCTAACATCTAATTAATTTTCGTATATATATATAGCAAACAAAAACAAAATATATAATTGACAAGGAGCAAATAAATGAGGAAAAATATTCCCCCGCATACGCCACCCAGTTCCATATTACACCCCAACTCTCTTATATACCTAATTTGTAATAATTTTAATATAAAAGATAAAGAGTTAAATCTAAGAAGAAAACACCAGAGTTTTTTATTTTTTCAAAAAGGAAAAAAAATCACATTTTTATAATATTTGGTTGTTGCTATATGTATATCTACATAATGGAAAATTCAACAGGTTCCCAAATATTGAAAAAAAAAAAAAAGGAAATTTTTTGGATACACTCATCTTAATTTTTTTGGTAAATTTAAATTTTTTATTTTACAAAAATAAAATAAATTCTGAGGAAAATTTTCTTTTTGTTTTCATTTATCCTTCTTTTTTTGCTGTTGTTTTAGGGGTGTGGATATGTATTTTTGGTTTGGGGGAGTGCAAGGAGCATTATAAGGATGAGAATAAAGCAAAAAAAAAAAACTGAAAGTGATGCTTTTTTATTTTTTGGAATTGGTTTTTGATATTCCGTTTGGTTTGACTTTGAGAAATGGAATTAATGTAAATTAACAGTTGCTTTAGATACCAAATGAAATGAAAAATTATAATTATGAATAAATTAATGAGGGAAACGGAAATAACGTATTGTATTTTAAGTTAATTTGCCAGGATTTGGATGTACCTATATAGTAATCAATAAGTGCGGAACTTTATTCTTAAAACACGCGCGACTATAAAAGGAATGGGATATATAAATTCCTGTAATAGTAGATTGTCTTAAATTGAAAATATGTTTTTTTGATAAAGGTAGAGCTCAAGGATACAATAAAAGTATTGATTTATGTCACACAAGTAAGATTTTTATTTTTATTTTTTATTTTTTAAATTCGATACCCACAAAAAATTCTCAAGAAAATCAAATAGCAAAAAGCCTTGTAGGTTATTTGGAGAATAAAAAATTGTTTGTCTGGTAATATGTCTAGAACCTTTTTTTTACTTTCCAATCCCGCAATAAGGAAAGTATTGTAACCATGCTGAAAAATGATTCTCTATTGGTCGCGTTACATTTTGTGGTATTTCACTATAGTAAATTCAAATTTTATAGTAATACAGGCTATTTATGCTACCTGCGCTAAAGTTTTAAAGTTATTTTCCTTCAATTTTGTAATAAGAGTAAAAGTAAAGTCGTGCGCTGTGGCCAAATCAAATTTTCATTTTTTATGTTAGAACAATGTTATTGCCATTAGGTTTATTTGACCAAATTCACATGTCTATAATAAATTTTAAGAAAAATACATGCACCTTATTAAGATGTGTACCTACCGTTTAGCTTCAATTTATTTTCAGACCAAAAAAGACGAAAACTCACATTTCAAAGCATCTGTTAAAGATCATATTTGGAAGCACCCCTAATTCCTAGATTTTCTCTCTAGTTTATGTATCATATAAGATAGGACCTATACATATTTATGTATACACAAACAAATTTAATTTGGATACTTAAAGATATGTAAATGCTTAATGGTATGCACGAGAATCTAAATGTGCCACAAATACTTAGGGTTTTCAATATCGGACCATTTTACCAATCTCGATATTTCGATTCTGAAAAATTTTGAGATTTTGCGAGTCGACAGTGCACATCTGCTTTTCAATGAATTTATAATGTTTCTGGTAAACAAATTCATTTATAGTCGTTTGAGTGTAATTTTCACCTTGTGTGTGGAAGCTTCTAAGGTAACACACTAGTTAAATATATTTTGGTTTTTAGTATAAGTTATTTATTTGCCTCTAGCAGTTTTGTGAAAGATTTTATCAAAATAGTTTTGGAGTTTTATGAACTGACATGACTTAAGTAGTAGATAGAACGACTTAAGGTACTGGTTTCCTTAGTCGTGCCGATTTCAATTTTTTTAATTTTATGAGTTTAAAGAAAATGTGTCCAGACTATTTAGTAACATAAGTATGTGTTTACTAATATGTTCTCTGATTTCTGAACAAGTTTTCTTAAGGGGTACAACTTGAGCAATCTTATATCGAAATTCTCAAAGGTATCGCTATGATTCTGTTACATATCACATATACAGCACCATACAAATTTAGAATATTATCTTAGCCATCTTAGCTATGAAGAGAAGGCTAATATCGATTAACTCTAATAGATTCCATTGATCTCTCCAATCATCTTACAATTTTAGAGTAGTCTCGATCTTCTCAAAGCGAGTGAAAAGCAAACATACATATTTCTCCTATTATGTAATTTATATATATAAGGTCTTTTTATATATATATATATATATATATCCTTCTGCATTCAATTATAGACCCAAAATTATTTTGTTATTTTTTATTTTTAAGCAATATTTCGGCTTTGTACGCCATTTTCAAGCAATATGTAGATTAAATAACTAAAAATTTACAACAATTAATATTAATAAAAATAATAAAAGTGACATAAATAAAGTGTACATAATAAAAATAAAAATATTTACAATTTTCCAAAAATAATTTCTTCTGACTATTTTTGTCTTCAAAAATTGAATAATTTGTTTGTATACCACCCACCAATTTTAGATCAGCTCTTGTAAAACATTTCAGTGAAAATAAACATAATTTTGACATTGAAAATGCAACGATCTTAAAATATGAGAGTAAAAAATTGAAGCGCCAATTTAAAGAATCGTGTCATACATATATGGTTAGAAAACAATCCTGTTAATTACAAAGTTGATACAAATAGATTACAAGCTAGCTACCTCAACATTATTAAAAATTACACATAAAATACTTTTGTATCTAAAAAATCTATGTAGCCTAAATTTGTGACGTTGAAATGTGTTTGTTGTTATTTTGAAATATTATTTTGGAAAAAGTCAGCTGTTTTTGTTATTGTTTTTTGTCTAGTATAAAAAAATAAATAGAGGTCAAGGCTAGCCAAACAAATAAAAATTGTTTGTTTAGTCTTGTATAAGAAAATAGTATATTATTCAACGAGCATATAATGATAGCTGTTATTCACGAAGATGAAGTTTGCCGACACGAGCCGATAGGCGAGTGTCGTAAATCATCTGAGTGAATAACAGCCATTATATGCGAGTAGAATACGATACTTTGTCCACGACCGACAAATATCATTATGTTTTATAATCAAATCCTTTAATACTTTAATCCTCCTCAAATAATTTTCGACAACATTTTGACGTCACAGTTTAATAATAATGAAAATGGCAAGAGACTACTATAGATAAAATTTCAAAAATCAAATAATTTACTTGGAAGAATCGAATAATGAAAGAAAATACTACTAGATAAACTAGCAGTGAATAATGGATATCATTATAAGTGATGAAACAAACGTATAATGAATATATTATCAGAACCATCTTGATGTGAATAGAGCCGGCATGTGAAAAATGAACTTAAAATAAGGGATATAGAAACACTAAAAATTCATTTATTTTCATAGTGTTTATATGAAAAAACGCGATTTCGATTGACGATAAAATATGAATTAAAAGTTAAACCCAGTTAAATAATTTATTAAGAAATCGCTAACAAACAAACCAATGTCTTACTCATTTAAACCACAGATTCGCAAATTTCCTTATTTTCCAGCAATAATCAAAAGAAAATAAGGGAAATTAAATTAAAAAACATTCTACAACAACAACAACAATGTGTATTCAAAAGAGAAAATTCAGTTTCATGACGACATCATATCTCCACATCTAAACCCAATGGTAAGAAAAAAGACAACACGTCTCCGCTCAACAACCAAAATTTAAAAAAAATCAAAAAGAGCCAAACAGAATAAATTAAATCAATACAATGAGTGCGAAAAAAACAAAACATCAAAACAATCTAGCATGCTTTGCAAATTCAAAATAACTATAGAAACATATTTGAATTCAAATTGGAATGGAGGCAATGAAAGAGATGATTATTGTTTATGACAATATGTTATAACATGTTTATGACGTATATATTACAAAAACAACAATATTTAAAATTTCAAAAGTACTTATTTTTCATAGCGATTTTCACTAAGAAATAAACATTTTCAAGACTTGATTTTTCAATCAAATAATATTACATGTTTCATGAACATTTTCATATAAAAACAAAACAAAAGCTCATATTTCTAATAAACTAAAACTGCAAATGAAAAGAACCGTTTTCCCATATAAGTTCATAGTAAAGAAAAAATTGTATGTACCTTATTTTAAGCTTAGTAAAAAATACAGTCGATACTGGAGGCTCTTATTTATACAGTAGGCTCTGATATTATACGTTAGTCGTGGACAAAACAAATTATTCAATTTTTGGAGACAAAAATAGTCAGAAGAAATTATTTTTGGAAAATTGTAAATATTTTTATTTTTATTATGTACACTTTATTTATGTCACTTTTATTATTTTTATTAATATTAATTGTTGTAAATTTTTAGTTATTTAATCTACATATTGCTTGAAAATGGCGTACAAAGCGGAAATATTGCTTAAAAATAAAAAATAAAATATTTTTTAACAAAATAATTTTGGGTCTATAATTGAATGCAGAAGGATATATATATATTTCTCCTAGAAATAGCTGAAAGTTGGTAATTTTGAATAAAATCTAAGTTAATTCAAACATCTCGGATTTCGAGAATTTTACCTTAACAACCAACTTAATGCTATGCTTAATACAATCCAAATAAAGCTCTAATAATATGGAAATTATTAAATAGTCTCGAAAAATCTATAAAGCCTTGCATAAGTTCTTTATGTTTAAATAGCACTCAACCTCCCAAAGAAACCTCGAATGTGCTTGAAAATAAGTATCGGGCGCTACTCTAAACACGAGAAAAAAAAAAACAATAATCTCTATTAATTAAGACATTCCCAATAATATAAAATTAAACTTTATTTTGAAAAACTATATAAAACCACCAAAACCTAAAATCAGGACGCCTCGTGGCCTATTTTTTAAGTATTATATGAGTTTCTAAATTTTTTTAGAAAATGCAATAAAACGCAATTATGTAAAATATTTCGAGTTCTTTCTCGCAATTGCTAAATTTTAGTACGAGTTCTCGACACTCGTACCTCGAAATACTTGACAAATATAACCGATACCCAGAGCTACTCGTAGCATGTGAAATTGATATTTGAATGATTTACAATAACTGCAATCACCACGCGAACACCTCGTAAAAACTAGGACGGAATGAATTTTGACCACGTAAACACCTTCTAAGTTTAGTAAGTTTTGATAGAAAAATGATTTTTTTTGGTTTATGTCGGCCAGTATAGGGATTCCGTGCAAATTTAGTATGAACAATTTATGCTACAATTAAAATTATATTGTAGTATGCTTTTGAAAACCCTCTACCTGCCAATTGATTATTTTTATTTGATATTTCATAGAAATTATTTAAAACAATCGTTGAAGGGGTGAAGTGATTTCTTATTCTTATTTTTATTGAAATGTGGGCGTTCAGCTACCTCGAACTGCGACCTAAAAGATTTTTTATTGTCTTATGGAAAAATGCAAGAAAATCAGTGATTTTTGGTTCTTCCATATCAATTGAATATTCTGCCCAAGCTGATTTCGATTTATCATCCATCTTCTGAGATAGCAAATATATGAGCCAAGGGTCACGTGCTTCAGCGACTTCTTCCAATGATTTAAGGCGTCGTAAAAGGTCATCTGACGTAACCATGAATCTCGTCAATGCCAGAACTGATCCATGGCTAACCTCGGTTGATCGACGAATATTTTGATGAATGAGTTTATGGTATGCCATTTTCGATCGTATCGCACTTTTAATTTATTTATTGCACCAATGTAAATATTTTCTGTCACAGCGACATGACGCAATAAAAACGCAGCTTCACCTTCCAACGCAAGTTTTAAATATTGGAATTTCTCCAAGCAGACAGTCTGGTTGAATTATGAATGGTTGACATAAACATATCATAGAATGTGTGCCATTCTGTGATATCACCCATGAATTCTGGTATATTGAGTTTCGGCAATTTTACCTCAGATGTATCACCAGCAGCAGTGGTAGAATTATACTGGCTAACTGTTTGTCCCTCTTGAAGGGAAAGTTTGCGAATCCATGAGTTCAAGCCACCGATTGCACTGTAGTATTCTTCTTCATTCTCAGTATCAGTTTGTTCAGTGTCCTTTAATTAAAAAATGCGAGCTACAATGGTAGTGAACTCTGACATTAATTGTTCCACACGAGTTAATCTTGTTTGCAAACGTTCGGAAAATGCATTTATACCTTCTATTTGAAATACTGGTTGATAGAAATTAATTTGTTCTTGTTGTTTGATCACAGATTTCAGCCATTCTGTAGCACGTTTTGATTTGTTAATAAATTTGTAACCGCACCGTTTAATATTCTCAGCAACTTCTACTGAAATATGACCGCAGATGATCACGAACAGCTCAGCGCCAATAACCACAAACAATTGTTAATAAAAATTTGTTTGTTTTCCACCAGCATTCATTAACGGCAATGCACTATAACTTTGTCTTTATTTCACAACAATTACACTACCCTGCAAAATTTTAAAAATTTGGTGCCACTTGACAATGAATAGTTGTTTCCGAAGTAATTTTTTACACTGAATCCGAATCTGGGCTCAGAATTGCTCTATCACGTCAGGTTTATGAGATATTCTAACCTAAAAGTGCTAAAAACACTGTTTTTTGACGTATTTGAGGTTATCTAGCACCGCGATTTTTTTTTCTTCAAAAGTTCATGTGTGGGATCTTATAGTACAAGTCTTATTCTTTCAAATGCCTTTGAGTTTGCTCAAATATGTTTTTTTTCGCCGAGATATCGCATTTTCAAAATTGCATGTTCGTGAATTTGTCGGTATACTGTATAATACGTCCTTTTATACCTACGGTATATATGCACTTTAAGGTTAGAATATCTCATAAACCTGACGTGATAGAGCAATTCTGAGCCCAGATTCGGATTCAGTGTAAAAAATTACTTCGGAAACAACTATTCATTGTCAAGTGGCACCAAATTTTTAAAATTTTGCAGAGTAGTGTTTTTATACAGAAAAATTCACGAATATGCAAGTTTGAAAATGCGATATCTCGGCGAAAAAAATGATATTTGAGCAAATTCGACGGCATTTGAAAAAGGAAAACTTGTACAATAAGATCCCATACATGGCTTTTATATAAACGTAAAAGCTGCATTGCTACATAACCTCAAATATGTCAAAAAACAGTGTTTGTTGCACTTTTAGGTTAGAATATCTCAAAAACCTGACATGATAGAGCAATTCTGAGCCCGAATTCGGATCCAGCGTAAAAAATTACTTCGAAAACAATTATTCATTGTCCAGGGGCAAAATTTTGCAGGGTAGTGTTATTTATTACTTGTGTTGGATGTTTAGTGGTTAAACAATCCAATATGGATGCACAATTGCACAATTACCATTTATTACTATTAAACTGCTTCACAAAACGGCTGACATACACGTACAACACGTGTTTTGTACAATACGGAATTTAACGTTTCCAGCTAGCGAATCGACTTCAATAACTGGATATAGTGCAGATTGCCGGTCAACGCGTGATCCCCTCGAAAGACCATAAACAAAAATTAAGTCAGTCACTGTCGCACCGCACAGAAAAAATCACCGCAATCCAAAATATGTACTCCAACAATGCACAAAAATGGACGATACGAACTTTAAATTAGCACAGACAATAGGTAATGAAACATTAGCCTTTTGCGAATAGCGCTATCAGTTTTAACAAATTTATTTTATTTATAAACTGAACTTACTGCTTACATTATTGTTTATTATAAACAACAGTTTTAATTGTTGGTACAAAAATGATGTTGACAAATCAATGGTTGGCGCAAGAGAGTAATAGTTATAGTGGCTTTCCAATCGGCCACCGCTAGTACTTATAAGCACTTATGGTTCATGTCTTTGCTTAATTAACTGCTCGCAAGTATTCTACCTAATTTTCCATGAGCAGTTACAAGCAGTTACGTTAACATTCTCCGCTAGGTGATCATGTCATATTTTTTTGTGTGTTCCAATCGAAATTTAGCCGAGATATATTTTTCACACTTATAAGTACTTGCGGTTGTCGATTGGAAAGCCACTAATAATTACAATTTTTTAGCTTCTCGTAACTAACGCTAAATATTCGTAGGTTTAAACGTACTCATTAATTTAGTTTACAAGATTTACACATGATGGCCACTACATGACGAAAAAGTAGAGTCATCCAATAAATATACTATGCTGTTTGTTTTATTTTGGCTGTCAATGTAAACAATACAATTGGTAAGAAAACATTGATAATTAGATATAAATATTACGTTAATTCTAAAATTCTTAACTATTTCAGGTTTATAATTATTTAGCAAAGTAATAAGATAAGTATTTTTATATTATACAAGTTAAATTTTGGTACATACTTTCTTGTACTATTTTCGGTTATGAAGCCGCTTTTACCGACCAAAACCTTGCATCGGAATTTCAAAGCAATAATCAAATAAAGGTAAGTTAAATACTTAAAATTAATTCTAATTATGGTTTTTTGTTGCAGGTGTACGATATAAATGGTTTTGATGTTTGTTCATTTATAATCATTTTAGACTCTCCAGTGTACAAAAAAAAAAACCTAGGATCAACAAAAATTATAAGCCAACTAACTATACTGGAAGGCAAACTGATTTTATCTTGCACGTTACATCTTTTAACAATTTGCAGCGGAAATTTCAACAAATGACAACAACAAATAAACAGTAAGGTAATACAATTCAGCCAAAAATCATTGTTATGGGACCCGAACATTTTTATGTCTACGCCGCGCCGATGGTTTTAATTTTAAAATGGGTTCGTCTAAGAAAAATTTTTGGATATCAAAATGGTATATGTTTTTCAATTAAGTTACTCAAATATAAGCAAATTAGTCTGGAGATTTTTAAAAAATAATTTTTTTGATTTTGAAAACAATTTAAAATGCCCCAAACTAATGTTCCTTGTTTTTTTCTGTGAAACTTTATTCACAATAGATAGAATTATCCGCATCTGCAAAAATTACACGGCGTATCTGCTATATATAAATTCCATTGTAAACATAGAAGTTGTAAACGAAAACTTTCAAATATTTATGCCTATAAGAAACAACTGAGCATAATTTACCTAATTTGGAAACCACAGATGTTATTAATTACAGACATGCAAAGTCATATTTTGCAATTTTCTTTAAATCTACAGAATCGTGTAGGATTCACGTGAAAAGACGTGTTATACATTTAAAGCTAGAATATTGTACTAATTACCGAGCCTTTACCCAGACTGATAACTTCATATTTAACAAAAAATGTCATTAGCCAATCAAATGTAGGATAAACTGTTGCAATTTATAGCACAGCCTTTTAGTGATATCTATACCAAATACAAATTCTTACAGAAACTAGAAAACGATCTTTTGTACAAAACACCTAAAACATTTTTAATTAGCAGTAATTTGTTTGAAGTTATTGTGGGAGAGACACATTTTAATACCACAAATAAAGTTGAGGGTTGCTTACTGGATATTAAATTTCAACTTAGAAAATATTTTAAAAGTAAACGTTAGCTTGCCGAAACTATTAAAAATTTGAAAATGTGAGAAAAATCTGCTCAGTTAAAAAATTTTATAAATGAAATGTTTTGAAAAAAATTACTTTATCGGAGAACAGTCTAACTATTCTGTTTTCTTATATCTGAATGATTTTGGTATAGATGATCCGTTGGGTTCTAGATCAGGCAGACATATTAACTATGACCAAGATTTATACTAATAAATAATCCATAACTGACTGAAATTAAAGAAAATTCCATATTTAATCAATTAAATGAGTTTTATGTCACATCAAATGTAGTATGCGATATATTGCATGATTATTATCTAGGAATATGGAAATAATCAAAATATCAAAAATTTTAAATTATTTTATAGGTAAATGACAAAAAATCTTGTTCCCCCGAAACATTTAAATATAAAAAGCAGATGGTTTGCTACTGTGATACAGAAATAGAACATAGTAGAATGTTGATCGAAAAAAGTCAAATAGATAATGGATGTAGTAGAGAGTCAAATAGATAATGGAACTATTAGTAGAGTAAATAGTATAATGTTGATCGAAAAAAGACACATATATAATGCTTCCTTCAAATTAAGTGCCCGGTAAATAAAATGTTTATTTCATTTTTTTTCTCTTATGATTGGAGTCTTAGTTGTTCCGAGTGATAAAATTTACAAATACATATATGAATTTTAATAAAAATATTGGATAGGCTGCTATTACCTACATTCTACATATGTACAATGTGGAATTGTTAAATCAATTAAAGCAGTTAATTGAAAGACATCATGAACAATATCTTAAATTATTCAATGACAATTTAAAACTTAATTCCATATAAGTTTACATCACTCAACAGTTATTCAATACCTATAGGACCTCTCAAATACTTATGGTGTTTTAGATTTGAATCTGAAAATCGACAACATAAGAATTAATATGCATCTTCGATAAACTCGAGACTTCACGTACCTCTTACTTTAGGCATAAAAGCGGCATTACATTTTGCTCATTGCGTCTCTATCATTTCATATTTCAGCAACCTATACTATTAGATAAACCAACTCAGAATTTCGATATTAGAGATAAGTAGATTAATATTCATCGTTAAAAATAATAGACGAAATAAACGATTTTATTTTTGAACAAATGGAAGTGGTAACTTATAGAGGTATTTTATATAAAGTAGGATACATTCTTACAATAACCTCAGAAACTAGCAAGACCAAAGTATATCCCTTTCAATCCACACTCGAAGGCTACTAAGTTAAAAAACAAAATTCCATGCAAATATAGTTAATAGGCGTTATTAAACACAACCCAAAGTTTTAATTATGTGGAAAAATTGACGGAACTAGGTTTTCTCTGATGCCCTTTATAAAAATTATAAGGGACTTATCTACTAATAGGTCGTTAATAATATTCAATGAAAACGCATTAAATTTTGGTTTATTCAGATATAATTATTTATTTAGTCTAAGTATACACACAAAACATTGCACTAATGCTTTTAAACATAATTTAAAAATAAGTAAATAAAATTATCGCATCTCTGCGTTTGTATCACATTAATAAAGTTATTTGACTCAGACTTATGTAATAATCTAAAACATTTTAGAAGGAATGACTTAAAACAATTTCTTTTCCGGTTTAGGCAAAGATGCACGTTGCATTTTGTGCAAATAAAAAATGTTTTATATTTGCAACTCAGAGCTTTACAGCGAAATGCTTCTGATTTTTGGTCATATTCGGGCCAGTGATTTACAATATCCACCTCTTCCTCTTTCAAAGGTCGTGTCTCGCATCTTATTATTTTATTCGCAGTGGGTGCGTTTTCGTCTGGCCCTTTTCGTGGTCTACCTAAATTAGTGATTGAACTACGTAGAACCTAAAAGCTAATAGATCCATTGTTGGTGTTCCACCGGTTTTATAAATATCTTCCTTATATTCCAGCCAACTATAGCACAATGCCAGATCCACAAAATGAAAAATGATTCGTAGTGTCCATTTTCGTGACTTTAGGAAAATGCGATAATAACTGATGTTGATCTAAGCGATCAACTCCGCCCATGTTCGCACTGTATTTCGAAATCATTTCCGGCTGTTTTATTTCGATCATGATTTTTTGCTTCTTATCCCTTTTTATAGTAGGTTCATCGCCCTTTCCAACATAATTTAAGCCAACATGAACAATCCGATTATCCTGCCATTTAACAACGACCTTTCCGTCTCGGCTACTAATTTCATCACAGTATTCGCGAATTTTCTTTTTGATTTCAGCGTCCGTTAATCCGTATAGTGCCAATCGCATTCATTTGTTTAAGTTTTAATATTTGAAAAAGCTGGTAAGTAATAAAATATGTTCGATTCGTGTTATCCTTTTCACTAAATGAAGTACGGTTGCTGCGCCAAATCCAAATCATTTTTGTTCAATTTGGGCTATTTCTGTAGATTGTCCTTGGTATATAACTAAATCATAAGGTTTTCCATTTTTTCCGCACAATAAATAAACTTTTAGGCCCCAAGGACATGGTTTACCTTTCATGTACTGTTTTATTCCTAATCTTCTTTTAAAGTGAATCATTTGCTCGTCGACGCACAGGTTCTTCGCTAATGGAAATTGTAGACAACGATTCCGTACCGAGTTTGTTACTGGGCGAACTTTTACAAACTTGTCTGCGTTTGTTAGCCGATTTCCATATTATTGACAAAATGCAGATGTGTTCTTAGTTGACAAAATCAGTCATAACTCATACATTTCGCCACTAAATATTATCGCCGATCATTAGACCTATAGATTTTGGATCTGGGAAGTTTTAACGTGAATCGCGAAAAACTTGATGAATTCGTCGGCATTAGTGTGTTTCCAGGCACCGGTTCCTTGTTGTAGGGCAAACATATTTGTAAACGGCGCAGCGTTCTCAAAAAATTCTACCGGAAAGTATTTAAAGAAATATGACAAAGGCAAGACATCAAGGTTGAGATCAGCTCACTCAGATTCGGTAAGCAGTTCTTCTGATTTTTGGAATGCATGCAATCCTCGGCGCCATTCTATTTTTCCTTTTAGTCTAAATACGTAAATTTGCTCCAAATTCAATGCTTCGTCTATTAATCCGAATTCCACATTGTTAAGAACACCATCATTGCTTGATAAAAATTGATAATTGCAAATTGACTCATTAGTTTCTTCGGGTGGTTCATCAGGAATTGGAAAGTCTAGCACATCGAAGGCAGCTTTTGGCGGAATGTTTACAAAATCATCGTGCTCCATTTCATCAGGCGCAAAATTATTCTGTTCCGGAATTATACTACATTATAGTAAAATATCCGACTAACTACAAAATGAATTACATAAATTACACTTTACTTTAAAATTTAAATAACTAAATTATAATTATTTTTGATACATAAAGCATAAATGCTCTCTATAGATTTTAAAAAAGCTTTCGACACAGTGCCACATAAAATCTTACTTTCGAAAATTGCGAAGTTAAACCCTTCCTTAGCCGCTCTCTCACTACTTCACTAGCCGAGTCCAATACAACGTTGCAAATGGCATTAAAAGCAATGATCTTTTCTTGGCCCAATTTTTTTTAACTTTTTTATTAATGACATGTTCAATATTGACTTATTTGGAAAACTTTTTATGTACGCAGATGACTCAGTTTTAGTTTATAAAGCTTCAGATATAATTTTTCAGAATAAGAAATTTCCCGCACATTTTCCCTGTTACTTAGAAGTAAATGATAATAAAGTATTGCAATTGCAACTTATTTGGGACTTGTCATTGATTAAAACCAGAAATGGAAGGAACATGTACATAAAATAAAAAAATCGATATGTCCTTATGCATTTGCACTAAAGAGAATAAGAAGTCACATTGATGAAAGAACAGCCTGGCTAATCTATATAAGCGTTATATTAACTCTAGATTAAGTTATATGAGCTCGCTGTCGACCACTGCATCAAAAAATTCCATGGAAACTCAGGGTTTTGCAAAATAGGATAATAAAAACTATTAAATGCCTTCCAATACTAACATCGACTAAATCTCTGTATTCCCTCAAAACACTTCCTTTAGAGATTCTAGGAAAATTTCAATTTATTAGTATTTATTATAAAAGCTCATAGGCTTTTTCGAAATGTAATTTAAGACCTAGAACCACATCTGATATACATTCTTATGATACAAGAAGTAATACTGGTAAAACATTTTATTTAACTACCGTAAGTACGTCCCGCTCCCAAAATAATCAGTGCAGATGTCCGCCCTCAAATATTTTTAGTGATAATGGCTTAAATTTTGTGCAGTTAAACGCAAATTTGGAGATTTGTACAACGTCATAACCTCCAAAGAGCACAATAACAAAGTAGTAGAAAGCTTGGCAGAGAAGTGTTTCAAATGGCACAACGTAACTTTCTCAGTACCATATTTTTAAGGATTATGAAAAGCTGATGTTAAATTCTTCAAAACCCATTTTAGAAAACAGAAAAGTCATCGGAGATTGAGCTCCTATATTTGAGAAATTCAGCTTTTGTGTCAAATCGAAGGCAATATTAAACTGTCTCCTTCTTACTCCGGTTAGTGATGATTCAAATAATTTAGAAGAACAATATCAACTTGCGGAGCCGATGGAAGATAATTCAAAATATGGATCGAGATTTTTACATCAGATGGCGCAAGGACTCCCTCAGTGCTTTACAAACACGATCAAAGTGGAAAGACTAACAGCAAAACATTAAAATTGGTGAATTTGTTTTGATCAAGGAACCTGTCACAATCTCCGTTGTCGTGGCCTAAAGAGCGAGTAATAATAGCTCAGCTACGAACTGACAATTTAGTCCGAGTAGTCACAAGGAAACAATAAAACAAATCTTTCTAATAAAGGAAATAAAATGAACTAGACGGTTTCAGATCTCCTGCAAGTCACTAAAAAATTAATAATTAGGCAGTGTGGTATCCCTGAATAAGTATAATTTAATTTAAAATTTTTAGTACACTTTTTATATTAATAATAATATTAATAATTACACCTACAAAAGGTAAACCTTAGAAAATTATAAAAATTCTCCTTCTCTTACCTACCAAACACCAATTGGGAAAACATTCAGGCGAAATAAATAAATTTGAAACTTACGCCAAAAGTTTTATTACCGCCTAGTGTATTGCGAGCATATTAAATTTTACCACCTGGAATTTCATCAAAACACATAACATTTAATTCTTTGAACCAAAAAGAATCGCATTCCAACAAATAACTTGAGAAGGTCAGGTACATACATATTAATTCACAAATATGGGTCAACGAATCAACACCTACCGCGTTGCAAAATAACAGAAAAAAAAAAAAACGAAAACAGAAAAATCTGCGAACATAACTAGGGAAAAAAATGAATTTTCAGACGTTTCAATGCAATTTAATAATCAAAAAAAAAATTGGTATAATAAAACGATCAAAATGGTTTCTAAAATTGAAATTATAAAATATAAAATCAGTAAAAAAAAAAAATCGGGCGTGGCATTTTTTTTTGTATAAAAAAAATATATAATTCCATTTTTGCCATCACCACCCCAACCCTAAACTACTCTATATTGTGTGCTGTTAGCTCAAAAGTACCCTGAATTTACAAAAAAAAAATAAAAAAAATCATAAAACCTCTTCCTCATCATCGCTAATTTTTATTTAATTTTTTTTCTCTATTTCATACATTCCAGCCCATCACCTTCATCCTCATCACCAGGATTCAATGTGTTTTATTATTATTTTTTTTTTCATCCTATTTCAATTTTTTTTTTTTTTTACTTTATTTTTATATTTCACAATAAAAAAACTACACCATTATAAGGACTCATTCCCTAAAACGTAAAATTAAAATGTGAAACGAAAAAAGCTCTGAAGAGGCAGAAAGAACTTTTTATTATTCTCTTGTTCATCCGAAATATAAAAAAAAAGCGATGCCGAGAAAAAAAAACACACAACAACAATTACACAAGTAACTAAAATTACTACTTATATTTTTCTATACAACTAATACTAATACAACACCATATTTTGCCACCCAAAGCCACCCCTTGCTCGTATTCGCGAACCCCTTTTTTATTTTATTTTATTTTCGTCATCATCATCATCATCATCATCAACAACATCATCCGAATGATTATGTTTTGAGAAGAGCTTTTTATTTAACATTTTTTATGAGCTTTTTTTTGTGTATTTTTTCGGTGGGTGATTTTTTCGGTGGGATTGATTGAATAAAATTTAGAAGAATGTTTTATATAGATTTTTTTTTTTTTAAGGCCACCGTCGCGAAAAGTAGAGATCATGTAAAAGAGAAAAAAGTAAAAGTAGAGATGATGAATATGATTGTAATAGTGTAGTGTGTGTGTGTGTGTATGTGTGTTTATCGAGAAATTCATATTGTTACAAGGGAAATTTATAATAAATATTAAGCCACCTTGAACGGTTTTTCTTTTCATATTTCGTCTTTAGTATGTATAGTATGTATATATGGGGTGAAAATTTAGTTTTCCATCCAATTTTTTTTATTTTATTTTATATTATTTTTGTGTGTGTATCGTTAAAACATTTTTTTATTATTCCTTTTTTTTTGTATTTTTAAATAAATATAAAAAAATAAGGATTGGTAAGGAGGTGTTCGAGGAGCAGAGAAGATTTAAAAAAAATGTATGTAGTTTTCCGTTATTTTCTTTCTATTATTATTGCGAGATGAAAATAATATTTATAGAAAAATGAAATGAAACGGGGGGATCTCATCGTAATTCGAGCGGGATGGGGAAAGGTGATTAAATTTTTCCTAGATTTGTGTACACAGACCACACTACGAATACCAAAATATAAATACAGAGCACTAAAAAAAAAAGTTCGTTATTGTTGAGATTTGATATTTTGTTGGTTTGCTGTGTTGTTTATAATACATACTTTTCAAGAGGAAATAGAATTGAAAATGAGCACACCATAAAGGAAATACACCAAAAAAAAAAATCCTACGAAACGACGAAAGAAAAATGTTTGCCTCATTTTTATTTTTTGGGTGGTTTAATTTTGCTTAAAATAAATTTATGTGATCATAAAAATTTTTACTGGTGGATTTTTTATTATCATCAAAAACGAGCTAAAGCGCACAAAAAAAAAATCAGCATCGATTCTAAAATACAATAATAAAAATGAAATTTATAGATTTATATAATGTATAATTTTCTCTAAATCCCGAGCACACATTTAGCGTGTTCCAACCATTCTTATATTGTGTAATATTTAGCCGACTATACTGATATTCCATAATATCCTCTTTGCAAAGAAACATAATTAATTATCCATGAAGATGAATCAGGAACATAATTTTCGTATACAATATGGTTATTACGTCAGAAACATACTCTCCTCGCATATTCATTTCGATCGGTTTGGTTATTTTTTGAATAGAATACATTAAAATACTAATGTTTGTCTAGACAGGAAGATCATTAATACTGGAATCATTTTTGATAAGGGTAAACAAATATTTATTTTATTGTGCATACAAATTTCCCATTTTTTTTAATCTTATCGTTTTGCGAAAATACAAATTTTTTTTTTTTTTTAAATTGCTTGGAAGCTTTGATTTTGATGAAGGGATTGAAAGATTAGAAGGTGTGGTATACACACCTTATGTATATATATGTGAATTCATCGTATATTGGGTATACCAATATTATTGTATCGTATAAACTTTGACAGAAGCGATGATGTTTCTATCGAAATTGAATTTTGATTGTAAGGAAGCAGTAGAATAAATATTTGCTTTATATTTAAGTCGATGCTGGCTTAAAGGGCTTCTTTATTTATCTTGAAATGCTGGTTTTAAAGTAACTGGAACTGAACAATTCTTACAAATTAGATAAGTTTCAATAGCAAACAATACATTTAACCAACCATCTTTTGATTCAGCTAGTCCACTAAAAACTTGAATCCTACTTACAGCCTCGTCCAACTGCCTGTAGTGTGAGATTGGTTGGTTGTTGCTTAAATTAGATTAGGAATTTGGATTTTCCAGTTTTCAGTTTTCAAATTGGGGAATTGAACAAAATGGCGTTTGAGTAATGTTGTGTTATATTGTTGGCGAGAAAATAAAATTAAAATAAAATTATTTAAAAGTGGAATTAATATGGATACCGGTGAAATGCGGTTCCAATAGGAAGTCGCTACGTGCAACATATCGCATGCCACATGTCCACCGACACCATGCGATCTAATACCCTTAGACTTTTTCCTTTGGGACTATCTTAAGGCTGTTCTGTATAGGCCTGTTCTTGATGATAATTTCAGAATTTTTTTTTATAACAAAATAAAATACAATCATTCCAATTTTTGTACATGTTATTATTGGCATCGTAAGCTGAGATAACGAACGAACGATCGAAGAGGATGGACGTGTTTTGTCGTCCTCCGCGTAAATTTATTTTATTTTATTTTATTTTAAGTATAATTTGGTTACATAAACAATACAATAATAATAATACATGATTTTTTTAATTTCAGACAGATACTCAATGATGATAATATTTGACATCCAGCTGGAGTTTTGTATTTTTTCCCTTGTGTGCTTTTGTATAAATACAGTGTTTTTAAATAATTAATGTTTTATTTGAACTTTGCTGAGAATTATTTAACTGGCCTATATGCTACCGAAACATACCGCCGGCGTTGAAACATAGTTTTAATTTACTGGAATATATGCATAATTTTTGAATAGGACGCTGGTATACGCCGCCCGCAGTTTTAATTGTGGCTACTCGCACTATATAATCACTTCCCGGATGTAGCTGAACAACCCGTCCAATTGCCCATCTCGTCGAAGGTAAATGCTCATCCTTTATAATGACTATGTCGTGGAGCTTGATATTTTCATGCTTCTTAGTCCATTTAGTCCTGTGTTGCAAGCTGGTTAAGTAATCTCGGTGCCAACGGACCCAAAAATGTTGTTTCAGCTTCTTGATTAACTCCCATCTGGCATTCGCTGACAATTTTTTGTTTAACAGATCATCCTCGGGTAGTGTATGAAGTGCTCGACCTTTGGTGAAATGTGCTGGCGTTAAAATTAGATCAGCTATATATCATCGGATGATAAAACATTTGCACATATAGGACGAGAGTTCAGGATACTTTCAATGCCGGTCATCAAAGTGCCAAATACCTCAAGTGACATTATGGAATCACCAACGACTCGTTTGAGATGAGTCTTCGCTGATTTTACGGCTGCTTCCCATAGTCCATTCATGTGAGGAGCACCTGGCGGATTAAAATGCCATACAATTTCTTGCCTTAAAAGAGAAGAGCTGATATTAGACTGGTTTGTTTTTAAAAATTGGTATAAATCTTTTAATAGTTTGTTCGCGCCCGAAAAATTGGACCCATTATCGCTAAAAAGCGCTCTGCACAGCCCTCGTATTGCGGTCATACGGCTTAGAGCCGCAAGAAAACTTGCCGAAGTTAAATCGCCTACAATTTCAATATGTGCTGCCGTCGTGCTGAGACACACAAATAAGCATATGTATGTCTTGACTGCATATTGTCCTCTTCTTCGCATGGGAGTCACGCTTGATTTATGTATTGGCAGTCGCTTCGTCAGATTTTCAGATCTTCGTTAAATGCTATAGCTTGTTCAAAGCGAATTATTATCCCAGCTGCTTCGTCGACATGTGACGGTAGTAATGAACTAATGCTTCGCTGTTTTTTAGATACCTGACAATTGTGCGAGAATCGTATCATCAATGCTGATATTTTCGACGTTTTATAGAAGCTGGAATGCTTTTCGATGCTTTTCGTTGCTCGCCATAACTATCTTGAAAGCAAACGTCTCGACTTTTGCTTTTTTATTTGTGCCGTACGAGACACGTTGTAATGGCCAATTTTCATTGGGTTTCGCCAGCCACAAGAGACCCTTCCACCACTGCCTATTTCTAACTAGCGCGGTAGCATCTACGCCCCAAGACGCGCGATTATCCGCTGAACTTACATGCTTCCAACGGTCTCTTTCTACGTCCCTCATCAAATCGTCCACGTAAATATCACGTTCTATTTCTATCGCTGCTGTTTTATTCTGCTCGTGACTCGATATTGCTAGTTCTTTCAGGCATCTTGTTGACAAAAACGATGCTGATGCTGTTCCGTATGTTAGCGTTTTCAGTCGAAAATGCCGTATCGGTTGATTTTTATTAGCTCGCCAGACAATGTTTTGCATTTTCGCGCTCTCCGCATCGACTAACACCTGGCGGTACATTTTTTCTATGTCCCCAATTAAAACAAATTGATGCTGGCGAAAGCGCAGAATTATATCCATTAAAGATGATTGTACTATCAGCCCAACACGCAAGACGTTAATTAATGATTTACCGGTATTTGACTTGGCTGAGGCGTCAAATACAACACGTAATTTAGTCGTTGTGCTAGCTGTTTTAATAAAACCATGGCGTGGGAGATAATACTGCTGCTGAGATAATTGGTTGCTAGCTATTTCTTCCATATGACCCAATTCTTCGTACTCCTTCATAAAGTCGGCGTATAAATGGAGAAAAATGCTATCTCGCTCAAATCTCCGCTCCATTGCACTCAATCGACATTCTGCTAAGTGTAATGACGACCCAACGGTACTGGGAGACTCAGAAAATGGTAACTGAACGATAAATTTATCTTCTGAACTTCTTGTGGTCGTTGTACTAAATAAGTCTTCACACTTTTGCTCATCATCTGATAACTGAGGTTTCATTGGCACTGATTCGACTTCCCAAAATGCGCGTAATGATGCGTCAATGTCGAGCAGTATGCTGTAACAAGCTGTGGCGGTTTCTTGCTGATCATCAAATCTTCCTGCTACCACCCAACCTAGTGATGTTTCTTCTGCTATCAATTGATTATTTAGCTGTAATCTTTTCCCTCCTGTTACGGCATAATATATTTCAGAACCAAGTAAAACGTCAGTTGAACCCCTCCGGTTAAACTGAGAATCGGCTAGTGTCAATCCACTTAGCTGCTCACAATGAAATGGATTGAAATTGCTGGATGGAATGGACGATGCTATTTTTGGGACGACGAAGGCTTCAACCTCCAATTGCGGATAAAGATTTTTGAGTGGCTGCTATGAAAGACGCACCTTGCCTCTTGATTGTCCAAGTTTTGTGTCCCCAAGACCCTTCATCAACATTCGACCATTTGTTCTTCGCAGCACTAGCTTCTGAGAGCATTCCTCGGTAATGAAAGATTCTTGGGACGATGAATCCAACAGATCTCTGCAATTGGTTTCACTTCCATCACTGCATTTCAGTCGTACTATTGCTGTTGGCAATATGACTTGAGACGTCATCATAACCTGGTAATTATTTGAGGAACTGGATTTATTTGGCTCAATGGGCGGATTTTCTACTGTTGAATTATTTTTAAGTTCTTCTGGGCGACTCGCTACTTCTTCTCTGTGTAACATGGTGTGATGCTTACGTCGACAATGATGACATCTGGCTTTAGACCTACACGTCTTAATGCTGTGATTGAAGTTGAAGCAATTAAAACATCGTTTTTCAGTTTTTATTACTTCTTCTCGCTTGGATACAGAAAACGCCTTAAATGTCTCACAATCGAAGAGTTTGTGATCATTGCCTTTGCACAGAGGACATGATAGTGGTGTAGTATTGTTGCTGGGCGTTGTAGCGAAGGCATTATGCTTTCAAGGTCTCTAATGCATCCGTACGACTTTCCAAAAATTCGAAGAATTCTGATAATGTAGGGAAATCCTTGTTTTCTATGTCTTGCTGCGACCACAATGTTTGCGTTTCCAAGTCGAGTTTGTTTAGAAGAATGTAGATCAGCCACAGATCACGCTGTTCCGCTTTTGTCCCTAAACATTTGAGACCACGAAGTGCTTCATCTGACGCTTCAAGTAACGATCGGATATTTGCTGCTATCGGAGTACTGATCGATGGCTGCTTCAAAAATGTTTCAATATGTGACGTGATATGCCACAGATGTTGAAAGTTTTGGAAATGGTAACGCTTTTTGAAGATCGAAAGTACAAACGTAGTGCTCATTTAACACGACTTCATTTTTAAGTGAGTTTCTAGCTTGTTGTACTTTTTTTAAGTGCAATTCCCTATCCTTTGGAAACGCTCGCTTACTAGGCCGATTTTCAAATCTAGGTCTCGTAGCGATGTGAAGAACTATAGAGGTATTTGTATTATTTCAGTTTTACCAAAACTATTTCAGAAACTAGTTAAAGAGCATTTGTGATTTCTTGTTAAGACTTTCATTTCTCCCAGATATCATGAATTATTCCCTGGTAGGTCAACTGTTACTAACTTAGTTTTATTTACAAACTGTATTTCAAGTGCACTATTAAATGGTAAGATTGTACAGGTAGTTTACACTGATTTCGGCAAGGCCTTTGATAAGATCGTTCATGAATTTGTAACGAACACCTCGATCGCGATGCGCTCGTTAACAGAATTCTCCATATGACCTTGGTGGTGGCAGCAGCACATTTGCCTGCCAGGTAACAGCGGTTGGGGTGGGTGTTTGCCACCGACCATACGGAGCTTGAAAGTGCTGCAAAATATTGAAATTAACGGCATTTACATATCACACTGGACTATAAATACGATACGGTTTAACAGGGGTAAGACGGAACACATAAATAAATAAATAATTGAAAAATATCACAGTCATTTTATCAAAAACTATCACAGTTGCTTTATCACAGTTATCAGAGACGCGTGCGCACTGTTACTTGTGCTGGTTGTGGTATTTGATGTTTTTACCACACACATATCCCTCCCTACCAATACATACCGTATGCGACACTTCTGGTATGCCCCTAGCGCAAGTTCGTGCCAAATTTAATCACTGCATACTAAATCACTTCAACACATCACTTTGATCAATTTTAATCAATAAAAAAAGTTTCACTTAGTTTATATACATTAACGGATTTCATTGATTCTTAACGCTGAACGATACAAAATAAAATCATCAAAACAAAACGAAAGCAAAGAAAATGAAAATAAGCTAAACCATTCACAATTTTTAGAATCAATAACAATGAATATTTATTTAATTTAATCAAAAGACTAACATAATAAATAATTATCAAAACGACGACTAACCGTCAATACATTTTAAGAAACAAAATACAGTTTTGAAGAAAAATTAATAATAATTATATAATTTTCGTAGAACCGGTTCACCCCCCTTATTTAGTTATACAATTTTTTTTTTATTTTAAGTAATTTGTAATTATGTAGTTGGTTTTAAAAAAATATATATATAATAATGATAATATAAATAACTTACCACATTTTATTTGTGGCTTAATTACATACGGTACACAATGCTGCACATGTGATCCAGACTAGCGGCAATCAGATGTTGAGAAAAAAACTGTTCCTTAGTTTACAACAGCAATGACAAAATATCCGATAATGATGATTTGTAAAATTATTATTTTCGTCGCGGCATTAATTAAGGGTACATCCTTGGTTCATACCCCATAAATTTTTACTTGAAACTGCAATTTGATGTTTGTTTGGTTGTGATTTATTTGTTGTTGAGTTGATCGATTTTATGATTTCAACGGTACACACAAATATAGCTCTTGAATATTCCAATTCCACAAACTCGATAGTTTTTGGTTTGATGTAGCAAAATGCTAAACAATGTTTTTCACACAAAACAGGCAAAACAGAACCACAGCCTGGTATATTATAGCAAGCGTACAAAGCCAATTCGTTCGTATTTATTTTATTATTATTTTTTTTTTTTTATACACTAAGCGGCCTTCTATGCTTCACTTTTTCTTGCACCACCACTTTTGGTTTTTATCGGACCATCTCGCGAAACGTTATTTAATTTTATTATTTTATTAAATTTTAAATTTTTGTTTTTATTTTATTAATAACTTTTTATGTTCACGTCCAAACCAAGAAATCTTCCTCCAAAAAAAATCTCATCGTATACTCTGTCATTGCTGCTATAGAAAGATCATAAAATATCGGTATATGACGTAATCACTACTGCAACACCCTGTACCAGTTTATTGGTTCTTAACTATATAAAAATAAGTAATACATACAAGCTGTATGGTTTAGCAATATTCCACATTCAGGCGTAATTTTACCGCAACCGCTGACAAAATTAAACAAACATTTGTATTTTTTTCAAATCAAAGAAGTTCGTTAATAATTCAATTTAGAATTTTGATTCAGGGATCGTGAAACAAAATTAAAAAACCTAGTAACAACCAAATTGTTACAAATTGCTCCTGCGGAAACTTGGCTCTTTGGATTGTAATTTTTCGCCAATTAATTGGATTAGGTATTATCCGAAATTTAATACTCAGATAGTTAAAATTGGTAGTTTTACTTCAAGAGTAATTGATGTTTCCTTCAGGAGTACCTCAAGGTAGTCATTTCAGCCCATGCTTTGTATTTTTTTTGTAAATGATGCGGTAACATGTCTGAGTCATTCCGACATTCTAATTTATGCGGACAACATCAAAACTTTCAAAACTATTTCTTGCGCCAATGATGCAATTAACTTTCAATCTGACCTGACACACTTTAAAGCTTGGTGTACATCGCATACAAAACATGCAAAACAATAGGTTTTACCCGAATACGCTTACCCGCTAGTTTTGTTTATTTTTTTGATGGTTGTATTATTGAAAGTGTCAATATGCTTAAGAATTTAGATATAACTTTTACTCCGAATCTATCGTTTCATAAGCATATTGACGGTTGCATATCTAAAGCAAATTCTATGCTTGGGTTTGTTAAAAGATTTTCCAAAGATTTTTAGAATCCTTACGTGATTAAAACTTTATACGCCTCGTTTGTTCGTTCATTGTTGGATATGGTGTTGGCGTATGGAGTCCATTTTATATTAAATACTCAGATCGCATAGAGAGAGTACAAAAGCGCTTTTTAATGTACGCTCTACGAAAGCTACCTAGAGATACCTACAAATGTGCATGCTTTCATACTTCCAGCATATCGAGGTAGATGTAAATTAATAATTATTGAGTCTCTCTTTATTCGTAGGATAGAAATTAGCGCAAATCTTGTTCGACACGTACTAGAATAAAAAATCGATTGTTCAGAGATATTGTGTTTGCTCGATATTATACATACATATATACTCCTTTACGTGTGTTGCGCGATAAAGATTTCCAAAACAAATTTTCACTTTGCAGGCAAAACTACGGTAAATGTGAGCCGATTTATCATTCATCAGCCTCTTTTAATAAAGTACGGATGGCTTTTGACTTTAATCTATCTAGAGATGCATTTAAGAAATTTATGTCGCAGGATCTTTTAGATCATTGGTAAATTTTATATTTTATATGTGATTTATATTTGTATTTGAAATATTTGAATTATTGTATGTTTATAATTTTATTAAATTTTGATTAACGGAACCAGGGTATAAGTTGTTGATAAATAAGTAACAATAATAATTTTGTTTTCTGTTTATGTGATAGCTTATCAAACTGGTAAATCCACTGTGATGTCTCTTAGTGGCCTAGTCACAAGGATTAAAAGAGCGGTGGCGTATAAGGAAATTGCCCTTTGTGCCTTTGTGGACATTGAGGGGGCTTTTGATAACACCTCCTATGGATCGATAGAGAGGGCAGCAATGGAGAAGGGGATTCCGCCTTCTACAATTAGGTGGATACGCTCCATGCTGGAACATCGCGAAATCATAGCCAGTTTAGGTGGCGAGTCAGTAACCATCAGGGTAGTAAAGGGCTGTCCCCAAGGAGGCGCGCTGTCTCCTCTTTTATGGTCATTGGTTATTGGCAGACTACTTGTCCTTCTAAGCAACAGCTATTATAATTAGAGGAAAATTTGATGGGGTCATCTCTGATCTCATGCAAAATGCACTCGATTTAATATGGCAATGGTGTGCCTAGGAAGGACTCAGTGGCAATCCAAACAAAAATGTCATTGTCCCTTTTACGAGGAGGAAAAAGCTCTTGCTTATAGCTCCCTCGATAAACGGTACTAATATTTGTTTTTGCAAAGAGCTTAAATATCTAGGGGTTATCCTAGATCAAAGACTAAACTGGAAACAACATTAACTTAAAGTTCAAAACAGATCCACTAAGGCTTTTTGGGCCTGTCAGAGACTCTATGGACGTACTTGGGGACTACACTCAAAAATGATCTAATGGTCAGTCCTAACAATCATTAGGCCTATGGCAGCCTACGCATTGGTAGGGTGGTGGCCTAAAACTGAACAGAGGACCGCGCAAACTTTATTGAATAAGGTTCAGCGTATAACCTGCATTGGGGTTACGGGTTCAATGAAATCATGTCTAACCGCAGCAATGGAGGCTCTCCTAGGACTGACTCCATTGCATCTGTATGTTAAAAAGGAGGCTGCTATTATGGCGCTTAAGATGCAGGCGGTGGCATTTACTCTTAGATTTCGCTCCGACACACCCTAGCATCCCCCAAAGGGTCAAAATTTTACTTATACAACAATTCAAAATAAATATCTCATTCTATGTTTTTCGGTGTGCTAAGAACGATTCTGAGGTCATGATTTACCCATCACCCTTAGATTTCGCCCAGCACCCCCCAAAGGGTCAAAATTTTATATACATGGTTTTGAAACATACCGCTTTAAAAGTCTACAAGACTGTATTAAGCGATTAATTATAATTTTGATTTAATTTGATTGACAAACAACTATACATACATCTTACTCTTTTGAGAACTATTGAAGCTTTCACGCGTTCTCTTATTTAGTGTATTTATTGTAACAAAAAATATATAAAAAAGAATAACTGAAAAGGAAATAAGAACCATATAAAAATCCAAATAGTAGTCTCCAGATGATACGATAGCTTCTTCTAACCGATTACCGAGCAGCCTTTCACGTAATTTCCGCGCTCCATCTAACAGACAGATTGGGCACGGACCCCATTTCAAACAGCAAAAAGGATAATGAAATGCCTCTTGCGGTATGTAAACTGATGCTTTAGGAGGAAGCCAGTAAGTTGACGAATGACAGATGGTCAAATAGTACCTCATGCGTAATAACCCGGCAGATCTGGCCAAAGTTGAACTTGGCGAGATCCAAACCGCTGATCTCACTTCAGCGGAGTCAGATCAGTGTGGTTGTTGGAGTGATTACGGGGCACTGTCTCATAGGCAGACATGCGAGTAGACTTGGTTTCTTCTCACAACTGTCGTAGTTGCGAGGACCAAGAGGAGGAAGAGACAGTACTTCATCTTATTTGCACCTGTCCTCGTCTGGCACGAAACAGACTGAATTTTTTAGAGGCACCCCTTTTCAACGACCTGGCGGAGCTTAGCGGGAAGGACGTCAGGAGTATCCAGCGCTTCATAGCAAGCTCAAAGTGGTTTCAATGAGTTGGAGGAATATTTTTAATTTGTGATATGGCTACGGACCTTTTTGTGTCTATGCCTGGTTCTGGTGGACCGCCACCCAAACCTAACCTAACCTAAGTCCGGACTGTACGGGGCCAGCTCAACACATCGATATTTTTTTCTGCGAAGTACTTTTTTACCTTTAAATTGCGAGATAAGAAAAAAAAAAACAAGTTTTTAACAAATTATTTAAGTTTATCTGAAAGCCAATGTTTCTATCTACAATTAAAAATTAATATGATAATTCACAACTTTGGCGGTATGGCATGGATCGTTGTCCTATTAAAAATCTGCAAGTCTCGCCAAAAAGCTTCAACACAGAAGGTTCAAATTCGTTATGTAGGACCTGCAAATAAACAGCTGCTGTATTTTTGGAACTAAGGAAGCACAATCGACCGATTTCATTTCCAGAAAAGCATCCCCAGACCATAACTCCTTCATTTTTCGGTGGAAGTCTTAAAAGACATCCGTTGCTTAGCCTCTCGCGAGATTCTCTCCTTACGAGAATTCTTCCATCTCAACATGCAGCTTGCATTTTGATTCATCGGAGCAAATCACATCATTCCACATCTCTTGAGTCCAAGAAACATTCTCCTGGGCCAATAGCAAGCATTTTTCTTTCACTCGCAATGTGAACTCAGGCTTCTGGACTGGTTTGAGTGCTCTCAAACTAGCTTTAACAAGTGTTTTTCTCACTAAGCTGGCTGCAATTTATTTTCCCGTTGCTCACTCGCGATCCTCTCTTATGTCCGATGAAGTTTTAAAACGGTTCCGACGACATTTTAATGTTAAAAAATGATCTTCCACTGGCGTTGTCTTTCTGGGTCTTCCAGAGCCTGTACCGCTTTAATAGAGGTAAAAGGCGGTTCAACAAAGCATTATTATTGAAAATAGAATTTCCACAAACCAATAAAATACAAAAAAAGGGGGTAAGGGGGCAGGTAATTTTATTTTTTCAACAAATTAGGTCATACATGTCTTTAGAATGAAACAATAAGCTAATTGCTTTCAAAAGTTTTGTAATTTTAGCCAAAAAAAGACTCCAATTTGTAATAAAATATGTTTACCCAATTTTTTTCCCCAGCACTGTATATACGGAGCCGATGTTGCACAGGACAACATTCAGAACTGAAAAAGCCTCCAGGAGGGCTTGACCTCTTCTATTTGTTTGAGCGCTACACCACTCCGTGGCCCACGCGTTGAAGTCTCCCGAAATAACTGCAGGACTATGATCACTTACATACAGGACGAAGCAATCAAAGAAGTGGATGAATTGCTCGTTGGCTCATTTGGAGGGGCATAACAACTGAAGATATGTATTCCATTAACTTTTGCTCGAACATATCCGCAGAAACTCTGTTGACTTTCTTGAATGACCAAGCCAAGGCATGCCCAGATTGCTGCCTTGCCACTATGATCATTCACCCATGCAGCATCATCCAAATTTTTGTACTGTTCACATAGTATTGCAACGCCTGGCTTCAATTCATGTATAGTCTGACATAGGAGGTCCTGGGCAGCCTGACAGTGATTTAAGTTTAGCTGAAGTAGCTTCACCTTCTACGGTTGTTTCCTATTACCAACCGCCGTGCTGGGCAATCACTCCTACCGGTGATGTGAGTACCGAAAGCTTCTCCATTTCCTGTATGGCAGAATGCACACTGCGGTTCACGTACACAATCTTTTGCCTTGTGGCCGGCTCACCTAAAGCAAAAGTTTAATAGGTCGACTTCGCTCTTGCAAGTGGCCGCTCTGTGACCTGGCCTCCAGCATTTAAAGTATCTCACTGGGCTAACTACTTCACGTATACGGTACCTAACCCAACCTATACATATTCTGCCAACATCAGTCATTTTACGAGCTATAGCCGTTGGTAATTTGACGACCGCTATCTGCGTACCTCTGTGCGCAGGTCTAAGACTAGTCACGATATTCTCATCGAGGATTTTTCCGTCATCGAAGTCCATAGCTATTGCGTTAAATACCTCTCCCTTCGTTGTTACCTCGTCAATATCCCATGTCTCCATTGTAATCTCATGGGGATCGGCAAGAGTCGCAACCTCTAGTTTACTCTCAAGGTACGTCTCAATTTTGCCACGCATCGTATCAAGGTTGGCACTACCGCACGCCGACTTCTGCATTCTCAGCAATAGATAACCTTTCTCGGTTTTATGGACACGGGCCACACTATTTCCGATGCTCTCCAAGGCAGGATCTATTTTTATGGCTTTCAAAACCTCCGCGAACGAAGCTGGACTAGTGGTTTTGATCATCAGTGCGGCGGGTCTCGAAGGTCCTCCGAGGCGCTTCCTTGGCTTTCTCCCTACCACGTGCCACTTATTTTTTACTTGCCTCCCACGAATCTCCTCAGACCTTTTGTTTGTGCCCAGTGTAGAAGATGCACCAACGCTTCGGCTCTCTTGGTCATCCACGGGCTTTGCAAGCTGCATCTTCTTTACCTTCTTTCCCGTTCTCTGCGGGCTATCAGCTGTATCAAGAGGTGAAAGACAACTTAATTGCCTCTTCATTTTACTGGCTGGAGTACTCTGGTTCAATTCTCTAGCCCCAAGACGACTTGGACAGCATACTCCGTTTGCACAGCGACGTAAACACCGTCCCTTGTTCTGAGAGTTGCTTGCCGGGATGCGGATTTTAAAAGACCAACGATCCTTCTTATTTCGTGCTGGACGATGCCTTTTCCCTTTATGAACTCTGCCAGTTCCCCGATGTGCCTACTCATGCGCTCCATTAGGTCAATCTTCCTTCCCAGCTGAAGAGCATCCGAATCATTAATATCCTATGCTGAACCAGTCCTTGTATGCCCGTGAGTTATTGAACCGGACTTAGGTGAACGGGATAGCTTACTCCTCTGCTCGAACGGATTAAGGTTCACCCCTGGGGTGGTAGTAAAACTTGTAGTTCTATCTGCAACAACAGCCAAGTTCCCAACTGCTGAAGCATTGCGGTCGCTGGATCTCGACGGTATTGAGCCCGCTTGCTCACTCAACAATTCCGCCGGTACTGAGTTTCTGACTCCCTGCACCGTAACAATTTTTCCCCCTTCGTGAAACATGGTGGTTTTTTAGTTAGGTTGTCCTTCCCCTAGCATTTTAAACCTACTGCCAGGTAAAAAATTCAGCCGCCTCTAACATGAGGAGCAGACGCTGTTTGAAGCCGCACCTCCTGGTGAACAGACGCTTCTTGCAAGTTTTGATCCACGAGTGGTATTTTATTTCCCACTTACCCGCCGATGTACCGGTGAGGGCATCCCCCTGGGGACGTGCCCGATAGGAGACTTGCAACTCCCACGGGAGTGTGTGTGTGTGTGTGTGTGTGTGTGTGTGTTCAATCACAGAATGACAACCTACCACTACTGATTCACCCCGAAATACCTAAGCTCCAAAAACTTGGTTTCTCTCTTTATCTGTTATAACCGTATATATGTATCTCGAATTTCGCTCTAAATTTTTTAAACTTTTCTCTCAATAATATTATACTTTCAAAATATATCATGCAAAAAATTGATTTTTCGAAGTCCGAATATCAGCCTACATCTTTAAATCGCAGGTCTATGGGAATAAACAGCAAACAATTGATGCCCTAAAAGTCAAGAAAACGAAGGCTAGCAAATTCAGCCAGATTTATGCAACAAAGTCATCAAAAATTTGACCTCTCGAATATGTGCTACGAAGCATAACCGCGGTGGACATTTGAACGACATTATATTCCTTACTTAATGCCATAAAATATTCTTCCAAATAAATAAAAGTGGAGTGGATATCTCACATACAACTTGGATTATTTACATTTAAAAATTGAGCGTCCTTATTGAAAGACCCCTAATATCCCGCCGATTAAGGTAACAAGTTACTGCCCAGCATAGGGTTAAGCCAGATTTTTGTCTCTCAATTATATTGGGTCCTCTTTCTACATCACCACTGGGGAAGGAAGTAACATTGCCGATTATTTTCAGGAATATTGTCCGTTAGCTTACGGTAGCTTTGTCTTTGCGCGGAAATGACATTTATTAGATGCTCCTTGGTAAGTAATGAACTGGAGAGTTCCCTACTCATAACTACCAACATCGTATCAACTAATTAAGGGTCTTTAAGGGGCACAGATTTGCATCTTCTAGCGGCTTCAAAATTTTGTGCAAGCCTATTTACCTTTTTGTGATCTCCTGTTTCTTATATTGTTGGCTGTATGCCACCGTTTGTGAAGGCTCAAGATGCCATGAAAGTTTGGAACACGACAATATTTGTTGGAATTAGAATATTACAAATTTACTTTAAATTTAGTGAGTTTTTTTACTTGTGGTGGAAGGAAATTTCGGAAAATTTGGAAAAGTATCCAGCCGAAAGTAAGAAATGAATGTATAAAATCAGCCTCTAGAATGTTATGTCTGGAAATGGATTACATTGATGCGACTTGTCATTTCAATGATGACTTTCTAATGATTTTTGAAAAATCAAATTTTTTATTTTCGGCTGGAAACTTTTTCAAATTTTCCGAGATTCCCCACGGGAAGCTTGAACTAAATTCTTTTGTAATGCAATAGCTATTGACAAGTCACATCAATGTAATCCATTTGCAGACATAACACTCCTAGAGGCTCATTTTATACAAATTTTCTAATGGTTTTTGGAAAATCGAATTTTCCGAAATTTCCCACGGGAACTTCAACTGAATTTTTTTCCTGTGATAGCTATTGACGTGTCACATCAACGTAATCCATCTTCAGACGTGACACTATAGAGGCTGATTTTATTCCAATTAAAATATTTTTTTGAAGAACTGGAGCCCGGTTTTGCCATGTATTAACAAAGGACTTTATGCTATTCATGCATGCTTTGCCATTTTTAGGCTAAATACTACCGATTGATATCGACTTCATTTTTTATTTTCGACTGGGATAACACAATCTGCATTACCTTGTTTTATTTCCGGAACATTAACACGATCTGCATTATCGCTTTTTCAGTTTCGGCTAACTTTAACATTACTGAAAAATGGTTAATGGATAAACGTTAAAATTGGGCAAAAAAAAAAAAAAAATAAATGTATGGAATGCCAGTGAGGCAGACTTTTAAACAAAATAAGCTTATAAAACAATTGATAGGCTGTGGTGCGCGGATGATTTCAATAACAATTAAAACCTCAATAAAGGCCCCTATGTGATATGTAGTGAAAATTGGGCCCCTCGTTTTTGTACTTTCGCATGAAGATAGAGCCTTGAAATTGAAATATATGTTTAATCACATCTTTCGAAACCTGTCTGCAAAATATGAGCGGCAGCCTTTTCTTCGTTTTCCAGAAACTGAATTTTTACTAGACCAATTTTTACATGTGTAAGCATAGGAAAGCATAGAACAATGGCATTTTACATATGTTCGCATTGAGATACAATTTTGATTTTTCACATATATGTTATATAAGAATCGTAGAACAACATACTAAAAATTCTCTAGCAGCCCCTTCTTTGTTCGCATACAATTGGACTAAAAAAATTATTTTTATGCAAGAGATGTCAGATACACATTACACATTACTCTCAATCTCAATCAGTACAATTTGGTTCATAACTTTTATGTTTATATAACAATCACATATATAACAGACTATACAACTCATTGGAAAATAGACCAATCAGATAGTTCAATTTAACACAACTAGTGGTGTTTCGGCCACAAACAAGTAAATCATATTATGTTATAATCATATCATCCATGAATATAAACAAACAATTAATATTTTTGACATTTCGCAAAAATGAGTTTATTTGGTGCAGTTTTTATTTGGTTGTGTAATATATTTGGTTGATTCGTTGTATAGTCTTAACGTATACAACTCTAGCTTCGAAAATCATCTGAATATACAGTTGCGGGCTCGATGTGTTACCTAGGAAACACATCTCGTCCTCTTAACTGTATATTAGATTATTTTCGAACCTCTTGTTGTATAACTATAACTACTGTTGTATAAATCGTATTTCAAGTCTTGTTTTGAGTAATTTAACTTGTGTGTAACATAATCTTTAATACTTTTACAATTTGTTAACTTGTGTGTTCATCATCATTAGAACTGTTTGACTTAACACTAATGGGTCCAGAAGGTAAAATGTACTTTTTATATTTATTTTGCATGTAATCTCATAAAATTGTTTATTGTAGTTGAACGATCTCATATTCTCTGTCGCATATGTAAGTCACGCATATTGAAATGGCGAGGAGTTTGCACTTTAGGAGCACCTTCTTTATGGATAAATGTTACTACATACTCAAAAAGCGTAGGAAAGTCATATAATCCAAATAGTTATGCCTGTTTGAAGTGTCATTCAAGATTAAAGTTCAAAAGATATCACTTACTGCCTGGTAATACAGCTGAGGGTAATACTGTGGACAATAATTTGCATAATTATGAAATGGATATAACTCCTGATAGTTCTTGTTGCACTACATCTTCAGAGATTGATTTCCAGGCTTCAACCATGAATAGTACAACTTCATTTTCGACATTAGAAAACACAAGTACTGAATCTCAATCTGAATTTACATCTGAATTTCTCAGTAGTCAAGCTTCTGTAACGTCAAGCAAAGTTTCTTCTGTTCCAAGAAATGGAATTATAGTCAATCTTCCTAGCTGCTCTGGTACACAGAGAATCGATATGTGGAAAAGAAAGAAAATTGTTATTCCAATGAGCAATAGATGCTGTCGCTCACATTTTGACAAAAATGGCTTGTTTAATAAGAAGACTTTAGAATCATTAGTTGCAACTAAAGAAACAATAGTATTGTCCGCTGAACATATTACAGCCACATTAGGTGGCGAGTCAGTAACCATCAGGGCCGTAAAGGGCTGTCCCCAAGAAGGTGTACTATCTCCTCTTTTATGGTCATTGGTTAATGATAGACTGCTGATCCTCCTGAATAGCCATGGGTTTGATGTCCAGGGCTATGCGGATGACGTGGCTATCGTGATTAGAGGCAGGTTTGATGAGATCATCTCTGATCTCATGCAAAATGCACTCAACTTGATATGGCAGTGGTGTGACAAGGAAGGACTTAGTGTCAATCCAAACAAAACTGTCATTGTCCCTTTTACGAGGAGGAGAAAGCTCTCGCTTGTAGCTCCCTCGTTAAACGGTACTATTGTTGCCTTTTCCAAAGAGGTTAAATATATAGGGGTTATCCTGGATCATAAACTGAACTGGGAACAACATATACAAAAAATTCAAAATAGAGCCACAAAGGCTTTTTGGGCCTGTCAGAGACTCTATGGACGTATTTGGGGACTACAACCAAAAATGATCTACTGGTCATTTCTAACAATTATTAGGCCTATGATCACTTACGCATCGCTAGTGTGGTGGCCTAAAACTCAACAAAGGACAGCGCAAACTTTATTGAATAAGGTTCAGCGTATGGCCTGCATTGGGGTTACGGGCTCAATGAAAACATGTCCGACCGCAGCAATGGAGACACTCCTAGGACTAACTCCATTGCATCTGCATGTAAAAAAGGATACTGCTACTATGGCCCTTAAGATGCAGGCGGAGGGTAACATCAAACCAGGCAATATGGTGGGCCATCTGGAGATCCTTAAGGAGTTTCAGACAGACCCCACTATAGGAATGCCTTCCGACTGTATGCCAGCCAAACTGGATTTCCACAAACCATTTTGTGTTAGATTACCTAACCGGGAGGAGTGAAGTACAGGGGGACCATCCTTTGAGCGAGGGTCATTGGTGTGGTTTACAGATGGATCAAAAACGGAAGATGGGGCGGGGGTAGGAATACATGGGAGTGGAGTATCACTCTCGAAGTCCTTGGGTACCAATGCAACCGTCTTTCAAGCAGGAGTGCATGCTATAGAACTTTGTGCTAGGATAGGCATTTCTAAAGGCCTAAACGACGCAAAGGTTTATATAGTATCAGACAGCCAATCGGCCTTAAAGGCTCTTAGGTCTTTTACCATTGAGTCAAGGCTGGTATGGGATTGTCTGAAGGTTATTAAATTGCTGGCAAGCTCAAATAAGGTAACACTTGTTTGGGTGCCAGGCCACACTGGAATTGTGGGAAACGAGGCAGCTGATGTCCTCGCCCGCGAGGGATCTGCCTTTCCATTAATTGGACCAGAGCCCTTCTGCGGCGTCTCTAAGGGGCACCATAGGGCAGCAGTTAAACGCTGGGAGGATGTGCAAAAGTTCTCTTACTGGCGCGGAATTCCAGGTTTGCGACAGGCGAAGGAATTTATTTCACCTTCGTCGGCCAGGGCCAAGGAATGTCTCGTACTTAGGAAACCTGAGTTGAGGCTGCTTACCGGCTTCCTCACAGTTCACATCCCCTTAAGGTATCACCTAAAGAAAATGGGCCTAAGTTCGACGGATAGATGTCGCTTCTGTGACATGGAAGCGGAATCAGCGGAACATGTTCTGTGCCATTGCCCAGCCATTTTCTGCAAAAGGTTACAACACCTAGGAGGGAGAGTAATGAGCCCGGATGGTATGCACCATATACCGGCCGGCAGTATTGTCAGGTTCATTAAGAGCCTGAATATTGACTGGACGGCTCATTAAGTAGGGTCCATGCACAAAAGATCTTTTAGGTCGCAGTGCGGGGTGGCTTGAACGCCCACATGGCCCTCAACTAATAATAATAATAATAATAATTGTCCGCTGAAGATATTGAAGAATTTTTCAATGCCGTTTACTTTAGTAAGGCCAACTCATACTCTAAAATCGATTTCGACAACGGCTCTCCAATAACTCCATATAATTATCAGAAATTCACTGGGATTTCACAAAAAAATTTCGATTGCCTTCATGCTTTTGTAAAGCCACACATCAGAAATAGTTGCAACAGATTTACGAGAAATGCGTTAGGAATATTCCTAGTAAACTTGTCACAGGAATTTTTGGCATATTTATTCAATGTATGTAGATGGTCAAGCAAGAGTGTCTGCAATCTTTGAATCTGTTCGAAAAGCTTTGGATGAGCATTTTGTCCATCTTCATTTAGGTTATAATCATCTATCACGAGAAGATGCAATGAAACATCAAACTAAAATGGCTCATAAACTTCTGGGTGCAGATGAAAATTCTATTGTAGTTATCATTGATGGTACTTATCTATATGTTCAAAAGTCATGTGATCAGGAGTTACAATTATTGACGTATTCCAATCATACATACAGAAACTTATTGAAGCCCATGATTTTGGTTTTCCCTGACGGATACATTCTTGAGGTTGAAGGTTTGTTTTTGCAAACAACGACAATAGCGATTCAAAAATTTTAGAATACTTGATTTCTACCCCTTATGGATTTAAAAAATATTTCTTAGAGAATGATGTTTTACTTCTCGATCGTGGGTTCAGAGATGTCATAGAAAAGTTGAAATTGCTAAAACTTAATCCAATAATGCCTCATTTACTAACCAAGGGACAAAAGCAGTTTTGCACAAAAGATGCTAATGAGTCCAGAGCTGTGACTATGAATCGATGGATAGTGGAAAGTGTGAACAGCAGAATCAAAAAATACAAGTTCTTTGCTTCAACTATTGAAGTCACTTATTTCCCCAAGCTGTCATCTTTAACTAAAATTCCTTGTGCCTTACTGAATGCATACAGTCCTCCTATGTTTATAGAAAACGAAAATCATGCACGTTATGCATAGAAGGCAATGAGCAAAATGAATGATGACAATTCTCTTCAAAAGAAGATTGAAGAGCTAGGCCTTGAAAACAAACGAATTTGTTGGGAGGAGGCTACTAATCAGATTCAAGACTTTCCATGTTTATCAGAAGAAGAAATTAAAAATATCACTTTAGGTATGTATCAGTTAGACCAAGGAAAATGATATACTTATGAACACATGAAGGCAGATTCTAGTTACAAGATCTTTATACATAACGAAATGAAGAATTTGATAAGACGCAAAATTGAATTCGTTTTTCGTCAACTCGGATTCATCAGTTATGGTTAGAATTCTTTCCTAATGGTAGTGGAGCCGAATCAATTTTAGGATATTACTGTAAGTGCAAAACTGGGAGCAGAGTTGTCGGTACATGCAGTCATATAACTTCAGTGATATGGTATTTGGGCTACGCAAGACACAACCCACATGTATTATCAAAGCACCGCAAAGGTCTAGCAGATAATATTATAAATGCTATGAATTCTGGTTGTCAAATCTCAGATTCCGATTCAGATTGAGTCTCTACATAACTTGTTCTAAAGTTACAATAGTTTAGTAAGGAATGTTTCTATGGATAAGTTTGTTTTGCTCCTTCCAAAATAATGTGAATTTTTTATGCTGCTTATTTTGGAATAAGGTTATTTCTGCGCTTATCCAAAAATTCTCCGGTAAAATAAAAACGATAATAAATGAAATACCAATTGAATACAATTTTTAGATTTTTTATTAATAATGATCGCACTTCTGTTTGGCTTGGTAGTGTGCAAATTAATTATACAGTCAAGTACTAAATGATAGCCGCACTCCTAATTTAAGATTTATTTAATTTCAAATAAATTCTTTTAAAATTCTTCCTTTGCAAAAATAATACTTTTCACTTTACCAACTTTATTCTCTGCGGCGTCATGGAAAATTTATGGGTAACCCTCATTTAGTATGGTAATAAAAGATAGCCGCACACAATATTTTATTGTTTTTAATAGGAAATAAATATAAAAAGCACAGTTATAAAAATGATTTTTTATTCCAATTAATATTTTGTGTTTCGGCCATTGTTTTTAATTATTTCGAAAATTCGATTTGGCATACTTTTGTACAAGTTTTGGCATATTAATTTGAAATATTAGCCAATTCGCGTTGTACTGATGACTTTAGTTCATGAACGCTGCTGTATTGTGTTCCTTCAGCATATACAACTCTGCTGAGTACACCCCATATGTTTTCGATGCTGTTAATGTCGAGTGACCTTGCTGGCTGTTTCAAAACTGGTATCTGAGCCTCCGTAAACCAATAATTTACTATCCCGGCGGTGTGTACGGCTGCATTATCCTGCTGGAAAATAAAGTTTGGGTCGCCATTTTGTGCATCAACAACTGGTAATGTTTCGGGATAGCATGGATTTATACCGGTTGCTGTTAAGACGACCGGACATAAACTTCACATCCATTCTTCCTCCATAGCCAATTGCACCCCAAACAATCAGAGATCCTCCACCTCGTTGACGCCTCGATAGCACAAGAAGTTCTTTTCAAAGGTCGTGAAAATAATATTGCCATTAATCAAGGCTATCCATATTCAATTTTTTTCGTCACTAAAAATAACGCGCTGCCACTTTTTCTTCCACGACATATGTTCCTTCGCGAAACGCAATTTGGCATCTTTATGATTTGATAACAGTTGTGGTTTTCTTTGTAATTTTTTGATTTGTATATTATCTGACTCTCTTAATACTTTCCTCACATTACAAATCTTTGTATTATCTCAAGCTTTTAACGCAATTTGTTGCACGGTGCCAATAAAATTAGAGACGTTTCGTAAAATTAACCGTTTTTCTCTATCAATAAGTTCCACTGGCCGGCGGCCTGCACTTTTATGCGAACCGTATAATTGCGAATTTTTTAAATAATTTAGCACTACCTTCTCACTCCAACTAATATTTTCTGCTATTAACGGATACTCATATTACTTTTCTTAATAACGTCAATTTATCAAACTCGTTCAAACTACCTTTTCCACCCATATTTAAAAAATAACAAAAATCGGAATAATATTTAACGGCTATAATACTTAAGCGGCTATCTTTTATAACCATACTAAATGGGGGTTCTCCAATTGTCCATGATCCCGCAGAAAATAATGATTTGTATTTGTGCACGCATTGGTAAACTGAAGAGTATTATTTTTGCATATATAGGAACAATTTTAAATGAATTTATTTGAAATGAAATAAATCTTAAATTAGAGGTGCGGTTATCATTTAGTACAGGACTGTACGTCACTGTAGTGTGCAAATTAATTATAATTCGCATAATTAGGCTAACATACACCATAATTACTGTTTGGAATATTTTTTTATTCAAAACAAAGCAATTTATTGAATTTAGAAAAATATAAAAATTATAAAAATGACAAATGCATAAAACTGCTGTAACACCCTGTAAACAAGTGGGAGGGAGTTGCGAAATATTTTTGCAATTATAAAACAATATACTAAAGAACCACCAATCCTAAAAAGTCGCAAAAAATATTTAGAAATATCGAAAAATGATGTACCTATATTCAATTATGTAATATTTGCATTCAAAACCGGAAGTGCGTCACTGTAGTGTGCAAATTAATTATAATTCGCATAATTAGGCTAACATACACCATAATTACTGTTTGGAATATTTTTTTATTCAAAACAAAGCAATTTATTGAATTTAGAAAAATATAAAAATTATAAAAATGACAAATGCATAAAACTGCTGTAACACCCTGTAAACAAGTGGGAGGGAGTTGCGAAATATTTTTGCAATTATAAAACAATATACTAAAGAACCACCAATCCTAAAAAGTCGCAAAAAATATTTAGAAATATCGAAAAATGATGTATATTCAATTATGTAATATTTGCATTCAAAACCGGAAGTGCGTCACTGTAGTGTGCAAATTAATTATAATTCGCATAATTAGGCTAACATACACCATAATTACTGTTTGGAATATTTTTTTATTCAAAACAAAGCAATTTATTGAATTTAGAAAAATATAAAAATTATAAAAATGACAAATGCATAAAACTGCTGTAACACCCTGTAAACAAGTGGGAGGGAGTTGCGAAATATTTTTGCAATTATAAAACAATATACTAAAGAACCACCAATCCTAAAAAGTCGCAAAAAATATTTAGAAATATCGAAAAATGATGTATTCCATTTCATGCAACTGGGCCCAAGCTTATCTATGGGGAAAATAGAAAATACGTTGTTTTGGGCCCAATTTACTATGCTTATCCTATAGGGTCCTTTAGGATATCTACTCTACATAGGTTATCGGCACTATATTTTACAGTTGCTTACTATATTATTAATTATAATAGATTTAGTTAATAGTATACATACCTATTTACAAGGTACCAAAACATATTAAATAAAAGACAAACTCGGTGAGGGAAATTCCCATTAGTTACAATTACCTTAGATCCTCTTTAGTGTAAATATAACGATTATACCAATTAGCATATAATCGAAGATAAAGATTTTTTTTCCACACTAAACGATATAAATTTATAAATCTTAATAATAGACCGGCACTAGCTGTAGCTTCATGATTTTGTACATTTTTAGATGATAATTTTAATTAGCGTTTTATTAAAAAAAATGTTTTTCCGCTCTCTGCAAGTTTTCAATAAAATATATATAGAAAATTATTAATTTTTAATCGAAATATATTCTCGTACAATAAAATTTATATTTTTAATGAACTTTTTTTACAAAAAAATAAAATTAAATCAAAATATATAAAATCCGTTTCACTGCCTCCTGTTTCTATTTAATTCAAAGGATACCAGTATGGATGACGGATTTTTATAGCTTCCTTTTATTTTTATTTTATTATAGAGAACGTTTTTGCCTCTCGCCGTTGATGTTAAAGGAAAAACCTTTTTTTTTACGTACCCTAAAAACAGTTTGTATTTTGTTAGTGTTTTTGATTGAGATGATGTGGTGAAAAAGAGGTAGTTTTTGTTGGTGTCGTTGGTGCTCGTATTTTTTGGTTTTCATTTTATAGAACTTAAAAATTAAATATAATAAATTTTAGAGGTCATATTGGTGGTAAATTTTTCCGGGTTGTATGTATGTTTATATAGGTGTTACTTAAAAGTTAATATATGAATGGTGGGGATTGGATTTTATAGGCATTTTGGGGTTTGCTTTTACATTTTTAGTGAGAATTTCAAATATTGAAATTACTTTATAATTTTTGCGTTCTCCAGAAAAGTACCCACCTTTTTCAGAATTAAGGGAAACAAAACCAAGCATAACATTGTTAATAATGTATATTATATAAATATTTGTGGTGAAACCACAATATGTCCGAGAGCCTAGAGGAAGGCAAAAATTAAAAGATAATATTTTGTTCTGTATTTTTATATCCCATTATTACATGTAGCGCAGAAAAGATAGAATAAATAATATTTGGTATGACTGTATGTATATATGGATATACCTAGATTCAAATCCCAAGATTAACATAAAAAATTCATAAACAAATATTAGATCACATCCAACAAAATTCGTATTAATGTTTCCTGCTATAAAAATAGTAAGAAGCGCACCGAAAATAAAACCCAACAAAAAGTATCTATCCTCCGCAACATTCCCTTGGAAATTTTTAATTTTTTTTTTCTATTTTACAGGGAAAAAAATTTGTTTTATTATACAAGTACATAATGAAAGGGGGTACGCCGCCCGTACGCGATAATAATAATAATATTATATGCATATACACCAACCATTTTTAATACATAGTCCCAACATTTTTATTTAATAAAACATAAATACATAAAATAAAAAATTGTTTTATACAAAAAATATATAAAATACATGAAACAACTGTAATAATGAGAATAATTGGGATTGTGGATGGAAGTGGTAGGTAGTACTGTTCAACTAAATTTTTTTTTGATATATCAAATAAATTACAACAAGAACAAACTTTTAAATAACGATGGCATTAAATTTTATTCAAAATGGATGTAAGCTTATTTTAGAGGAGCTTTTGATTTCCATGAAAACTCGAGCTGATTAGGAGAGTATCTGGAAAATACCTCAATAATCTTTGAAGTAAATCTAATTATTTCGAATATTAGTTTTGCAACATTTCGAAATTTTTAAACGACTCAATTATCAGTTTTTGTTAAATCATAACAGTTGCTGGAATTCCTGCTCGGTTTGTTTCATGTCACTTTTTTTTTTTATTTTGTCATCTTTGCTTGGGCCATATTTAGATTTTTGGCATTTAGAATAAAAATCTGATGTATTTTGACAGTTTTTTTTGTTATGATAAGTTTGGTTCAATAGCAGAATCAATATACCTTTAATTTGTTATTTAAAAATATAGCAAAAAAAAAAAAAAAAAATTGGTCCATATCTGTAGGGGCGAAACAACAGTAAACAAATGTTGATGCCAATACTTGAATTTCTTAAAAAAGTATTGTTTATAACTGTGCTGTCGTGAAAACTACTTATAAATAAGCTTTTTCGAATTCCTAGCATTAGTGTGGGAAAATACAGCAGGAAAGCTTTCGAAATTAAGAGTGAAACTTCTTATACCGTTAAATTCAAATTAACGCTATTTCATGCTGATTAGAAAAGATTAGTGGAAGTCCAGTAGCCGGGAAAATGGGATACCAATTTTCATATGTGTTTAATTTAGATTAATACATTTTTTCTAGGACAGTTATCGAAAGATATTATTTTTCTTCACTCGCAGAGACAATTGCCACCACCACCATAATAAGCCTTATTGACCTGCAGACATACTTATTGTTATTACCTTTAAAGAGAGCAACGACTACTATAAGAAAAATTACTAATCCAACAGAGGCTCCCGAATCAACTATAGCATCCAAATCAATTTGTAGTTGCAGTAAAGATTAAAAAAAAAATGAATTTCAAAATTGACCAATTAACTGATCTTGTCAAATATTCATCCAGAAGGATATCTTATCAAAATAGCAGTCAAAGTAGCACAGCTATAAATGAGGATATGTTAACTTTATTTCCACTAACAACTTTGGCTATATGTTCCTCTAACAGCGACTTCACAGAAGAATTGGTAAAAACATAAGTTTTAGGATGGCTTTCAAAAAATTAATTTGAATTTGCAATCTTTAGACAAATCATCTAACTAATCTAGTCAGCTTGGGAAAAGGGCTTATAACTGCTTTCAAAAAAAAATTTGACGGATCAATTGGCACTTAAATTAAACTTTGGTGGAACACCAAAAAAATAAATTGTTAAATTGTTTTGATACTGTCTACTATCAAAATTTTGGTTGTTTGCCAGTATATGTTTTTTGTGAGACTAAGTTTCTTTCAAGGGTTTCAAGTTATGAATTTATTGGTGGCAATAATGTAACGTACAGATGTGATTGAACCACCTAACAAGAGTGATAAATTTGATGCTGGTGGAGTTCTTATAGCGGTGCACAACTCAATCAATAATGTTGAAGTAATCTGTCAAAATAATAATGTTGAATATTATGTTGCTGTGAAATTGTCATGGACCGTTAAATTTTTATATTTATATGCGGCGTAAGTTCCAACTTAAAACTCCGCTGTGGTTTACAACTTACACTGTGGAAATATTTATCACTTTGCATCGCATTTTAACATAAATGACATCATATTTATTGGGTGATATGTTGATGCATTGATAATGAGGTTATTTCTTCAGTTTTCCTATCCAATGTCACTAGTGCAGACGAACAAATTTTCATTGATTCTATGTTATCTAAAAATTTGCATCAAATTTGTAAAGTTGCAAATCTAAATGGCAAGATTCTGGACCTAGTATTTCTGAATGATCCTAACTGTGGATTGGTTACAAAATCATTAGAGCCTTTTTTCCCTGATAGACTTCACCATAGTGGATTGGATATTAAATTTGATTGCCAGGAACTATTTTGTAAATTCAACAATACTATACAACCGAAATTAAACACCCCTATTATGGTTCTCACCTCACCCAGAGAGTCACCTCACCTATTGAGTCGTGTGACTCTTATTTTCGTATTATGGTTCTCGCTTTTATTTGGGTGAGTAGTGTGCGCAGCGGCCTGCGTCATTTCATGTATTTTGATGTTATCAAGTTGGTATAATTGTTTTTTGATAATTGACGCTAACATTTTTTTCTTTGTTTATCAACAAGAATCACAGTGTAAAAAAAAACGACATAAAAACGATAAATATTAATTTTGGATGTTTTAATAATTAATATTCAATATTTAATAATATAATAATCAACTATGATAAGCATGTCGGCTTATTTTTCGAAGATGAGATAATTTGGTTTTACCCATATCTGGAAATCCACGGGCAATGTCTAGATTTTCATTCATAGCATCAACCAATTTTGTAAACTTGCTGATGCTTGTTATTTTTATATTTTGTCTTAAATAAAGTAAAGATTTAGATAAATCAAGATAATTAGACAAATCAAAATTATTTAGTTATTTAAATTTTATAAAAAAAAACAAATATGTCTTACGTGTTATTGCCTTTGCCGTCCATTTTTTTTTGTGTTCTGTCAGAAATAAAAAATTTTACTATGAAGTCACCAACCAATTGTAGGTGAGCATATTTGACACTAGACTCACTCACCGCGAGAATCATAATACACAAAATTAGGATGCGGCGAGTTGAAGTCACCGGGTGACTCAAATGTGACAACCATAATACCAAAATTTGATTTGGGTGAGCTGAAGTCATCGGGTGAGTAAAATGTGAGAACGGTAATAGGGGCATAAGCTTTAATTTCAATAAGGCTAATATTACTGGACTTCAGGATTTTTCCAAAAATTTTGAACTGGAATGGAATTTTTAAGTCTAAATGGAATGGCGTTAATGCTCTAGTTGATTCTTTGTATTCGGTTATGTGTGAAACTTTTGACATGCAACTTAAATTTTATGCAACCATCACCTTGGATGATTTAAAGCGATCGATAGATAACTTAGATCTATTTCTATTGTATCTATTATTTATTTTTATTTTGGTCGTAACCGTAGGAAATATTGTTACTCAACGAAGCAGATCGTTTTGCGTCCAATACTTTACAACGATACCGTAAAATTGCAATAAACTCCTCGAATGTCATGAGGTGAAAGTGAATATTTATTAATAATTTCGATGCGAGAGGTAGAGGTGGAAAACTATCGATAATTTCAACCATCGATAGTTTCGATAGTATTATAAAAAACAATCGATAGGAAACTATCGAAACAAATTAAAAGACTATCGATATACTATCGATACTATCGGATAATAAATTTATAAAGCTTCATTTAATTACATATAGGTGGACTAGAACCAGAAAATATCAAATACAACGGAGGAAAATTAAAAAAAAAATCACAGTTATGTAATTATAATCGGAAAGCTTCATAATTTTCCACTTTGTTTTAAAAGCAGCCAATCGTTTTTATACAAGAAAATCAGCATCTTAACATTTTTTGGCTTTCAGACGGAATCACCGATCACTAATAATTTGAAGAGCATATATAAGGAATGACAACAAGAAAAACGTAACTAAAGTAACATCGCATAATACCAAAACTCTCTTGTATGGATAAAAAAATCGATATATCGATAGTATATAAAAAGTATCGATTGTTTTCGATAGTACGGAACTATCAATATATCGATAGTACTATCGATAGATTTCCACCTCTAGCGAGAGGCTTCATCAAGGTGATCTTTTAAATGATGATCGAGAAATAGATCCTATTTACCAACTGGAACCTTCAACGATTTAAGTGCGTAATAATGCTTAACTGCTACTTGACGTTTGATAATTGAATACAACATTTGGATAATTTTCGCTGGAAAGCGAAAAATACTGAATTAATTTTCAAGTATGCCTTGCCGTCCCGAATACAAGAAATTAGATAATGGAATTTTGCTACATTAATCAATAAGTGTTTTTATACATAAAATTGTATATGGACCGGAGCTTTTTCCGTCCCGAATGCTTCGATCGTATCTCCAATTAAAAAACACACTCAAAATAACTTGATTAACACGTATAATTTTTCATTTATTGTGAATTGTGACCCTTTTGATCTGAATTTTATTTTTTTTTTTTTTTTTTTACAGCATGTGAGTTTTCTTGTACGATCGCTGACAGAATACAAAATTAAAAGCAATATGCCAAAAAAGAAAAAGAAAACGAAACCAAAAAATGGTAACGATTCAATGAAGACAAACGTACTAAATCTATTACAATTAATTGTTTTTAACTTAACAAAGCATAATAAACATAATCAAGTTACAATAAGTTTAGGTTCATTTTGTTGGTGGTTAACATCCTCCCCCCCCCTTGATCATTTGAGTGATCGACTGCTGTGACTGGCAATGGGCAGAGATTTACAACGTCTCTTTTAAGTACTCCTGCAGCTGTCTTGATTGATACAACACGAACTAGTCCATCTGCTCCAGGATGCAGCTCAATAATTCGTCCAAATTTCAATCGTAATGGAGGAAGATTGTCATCTTTAATTATCACGACGGTACCTACTGGAACATTCACTGCTGTCCTATGCCATTGAACACGAGTTTGCAATTGTTGTAGATACTCTTTGGACCATTTACTCCAAAACTGATGATGTAACTGGCCCACTAGTTGCCAACGTTGCCAGCGTAGTTGAAGTTATCTGGTTCGGAAATGAGTGGTTCTGGAATGGCCATCAATGGACGACCTATCAGGAAATGACCTGGCGTTAATATCTCTACATTATCATCGGTAGATAACATTGTAATCGGCCTCGAGTTCAGTACAGCCTCTACCTGCTTGATGAGCGTATTAAGCTCCTCGTACGACAAATTGACATTTCCCATCATGAGACGAATATGATATTTGGCCGACTTCACTGCTGCTTCATTTAGGCCACAGAAATGAGGCGAATTTGGTGGTGCAAACTTCCATTTTATTTCGTTGTCTTGATTAAAAACGGACAACTCTGCTTGTGTTTGTTTAGCATGAAGCAACTTATATAGTGCATGGAGTTTTGAATTGGCGCCTACGAAATTTGTACCGTTGTCTGAGAAGAGGGTTTTGCATAATCCTCGAGTTGAAATAAATCGTCGCAGGGTGCCCAAGAATGCAGAAGATGATAAATCCGCGGATAATTCCAAGTGAATTGCTTTCGTAGCCAAGCATACAAATACTGCCAAATAGGTTTTTGTCGGAGCCTTGCTCCGAATGTGATGATGAATATACAATGGCCCGGCAAAATCAATTCCAACATTGTAAAATGGTGGAGCCATAGTTATCCGTTCAGCAGGTAAATCAGCCATTCGTTGCTGCAGTAATTTTGGTCTGGCGCGCGTGCACAAAACACATTCCCTGCATATTCTTTTTGCCAACTGTTTGCCATTGATTGGCCAAAATGATTGTCGAATCGCCGCTAGAAAGCCTTGAGGTCCCACGTGAAGATACTTGATATGATGATATCTCACAATAGTCAATGTGAAAAAATGGTCTTTTGGCAGAAGTATAGCATGCTGTGATGAATAAGACAGCGATGAAAATTGAAGACGTCCGCCAACTCGCAATAACTTATCCTTATCTAGAAATATCGACAATGACTTTAACGTGGGATTGCGAATTGTGTAGTCTTTCTTTTGTAATCCCTGATACACCTCAGCAAATGCCCTTGTTTGGATTGACCGTAAGATCATCCTCAAACCCGTGTCTAACTCGTCCGGTGTCAATGGTCCAATATGTTTATCTGAGCGGTTTTGTGTGTTGTGAATAAATCTACTCACATATGCCATTGTCCTACACACCAGTGTATACGAGTTCTTTGCATGAATTCGATCAATACAATCGTCGACGTCTTCCGCGAGTGTACATATTTCAGCCTTGCTTCGTTGTTCTGGAATACTAATACCTTGACCAAATGTAATAAGTTTGTTGTTTCAATGTTCATCAGTGAAAAGCAAAAATGGAAGCCCGTGCCACCATAGATTAGACGTCAATAGTATGTGGGGCATTACACCTCGAGAAACTAAATCTACTAGGTTTAACTTTGATTCAATATGTAGCCAATTTTTCGATTTAGAATGAGTTTGAATGATTGACACTCGATTGGCCACATAGGTTTTCCACTTAGTGGATGGTGAATTGATCCAATAAAGTGTTATCAAGGAGTCAGTCCAATAATAATAATCTTGGACAACAAAGTTAACAATTTTTGCAACCTTTTCCATGAGTTTTACTAAAATAAGTGCTGCACAGAGCTCTAGTCTTGGTAATGTATGTTGTTTTAGTGGAGCTACACGAGATTTAGAGCACAACAGTGTAACACCATATTTGTTCTTGTCACGAAACCGCACATAAATTGCAGCACCAAAGCCTTCTCACTAGCGTCGGCGAAACCATGTAGCTGTAAGTCTTGTGGAAATTGGCACTCATTAAACAAATGTCGTGGAATTCTCAATTTATTTAATTCAGGCAAATTATTTATAAAATTGACCCAATAAGAATGATGACTCATCGGAAGACTCTCATCCCAATGAACTTTTGAAGACCAAAGTTTTCGCAGAAAGAGTTTTCCTAATAATATGAAGGGTGCAACTAGGCCATTGGGATCAAAGATGCTGGCAAGCTGAGAAATGACTATTCGTTTGGTGATTCTTTTTGTTTCTGAAACTTTAGAGGCAACTTGAATGCTAAAATGATCTAGATCAGGTTGTCAATATAAACCCAATGTTTTTACACAATCGTCGTCATTTATGTGCAACAGTGTTTCTCGATCCTCTAATGGAATGTCAGCCAAAATGTTAACATTATTTAAACACCATTTTTTAAGAGTCATTCCAGCTGTTAACAAAATATTAGAAATTGAATGTTTTAATCTGGCGGCTTCATCAGCACAATTAGAACCAGATAAAATGTCATCCACGTAGATATCATTTTGAATCACTGAGGTTGCGAAAGGATCCTTTTTCTGGTTTTCGATTGCAAGTTGGAGCAAGCATCTTGTAGCAAGAAAACTGTTGTGGTACCATATGTAACTGTTTTCAATTGATAGGTGCGAAGTTGTTCTGCTGAATTATAACGCCAGAATATATAATGATATTTTTGGTCATCAGGATGAAGTAATATTTGTCGATACATTTTGCAGATATCTGCGCTAAATGCATGTTTGTGTGATCTAAATCGGATTAGTACAGCAAACAATTCATTTCGTACCACTGGACCTGTCATTAAAATATCATTTATGGAATATCCAGTGGATGTCTTGGCGGAGCCATCGAACACGACTCGCAGTTTCGTAGATGAAGGGTCCGGCTTTACAACACAATGATGAGGCAAATAACAATGCGCAACTTTCGATTGGATCCACCAATTCCATATGGTTTAATTGTTCGTATTCAAACATAAATTGATTGTACATTGAGCGAAGTTCAACATTTTGATCTAATTAGGATTCCATATTTAGGAATCGCTTCTTTGCTCGCACTGCTGAATCACCTAACAAGGATGGAGAATTGGAGGAAGGTAGCCTGACTATGAATTTTCCTGAATCATGTCTTGAGAATGTTTCGTTAAACTGTTGCTCACATTCATTTTCAGGGAATGGCGTGACGGTGTTAAACTCACATTGATCAGTTTCCCAAAACTTCTCCAATAACTCATCTAGTCGATGATAATCGGTGTCGGTTTCGGTTGTTACCAAGTTACAGTACCCATTTGCACTTTCTGTTGAAGCCCCAAGCACAACCCATCCTAACATTGTGTTCTGTAATAACGGAAATTTTTCCCCTATCTTAATTTGGCCTACTGACTGTAGCTCACCATAAATTTCGGCTCCTAAAAGAAGATCAATTGACCTTGATTCGAAAAACTGTGGGTCTGCCAACTTGATGTTGGCAGGAATTGGCCAATTTAACTTTCCTACTGTTACTGATGGTTGATATGCCGATATTTTCTTCAACGTATGAACTTCGATGACGGCTTGAAATTCGCTTATGCGAGAATGAATATTCAGTAAAGCAGGTCGGGACGATTTAGCAGGAGCACCGCCTATTCCACTAATGTTGATATGCGAAGCTGTAGTTCTAATGCCCAAACGTTTTGCTAGTGATTCAGTCATAAAATTCAATTGTGATCTTGAATCTAATAGGGCTCGGGCAGTGAATGTCGAACCGTGATCATCCAAAACATTAATTAATGCAGTTGCTAAGAAAACAAATTTATAATTGTGTGGAATATTGACTTGCATTGAAGTATTTACTAAAAGAGCATCCTTTGATATACTAGCTTTAGACTGATTGACATGAAATTGACTGGAATGTGAAGTGGCAGATTGATTCGCAGTTGCCAATGTTGATGAATCTGTGTGCAAAAGCGTATGATGTGCCGATTTACACACCCGACAACGATCTTGATCCTTACATTGAACCGAGTTATGTGATGATTTCAGACAGTTTGTGCAGAGCTTAAGAGTATCAACATTTTTTTTGCGTTCAATAACCAACATCGACAAAAATTGGTAACACCGCATAATAGAATGCCCCACTTTTTTACATAGTTCGCAATTATATACCTTCGATGCCATGAATGAAGTGGTATTACGCTGAACTCGAATATGTGGCATTGGTTTAGCTTGTAGTTTTGAAGAATTTGAAGAAGGGGCGCCCCGGACTCTACCTTGGAAATGTCTATTCTATGACTTCTTAATTGTATGAACTCGCAAATATCTTTAAATGTGGGTAGTGCATTTCGCGGAGCTTCATCTCGCCATTTAGCTTCTGTGTCTGGATCTAATTTGGTATATATCAAATGTACTAATAGATCATCCCAGTATTGAATTGGACGCCCAAGCGTCTTCAACGACCGAATATGCGAATTGAACTCATCCACCAAATTCAATAATTTAATTGAAGTTGCTTTATCTATTGCTTTAATGGAGAATAATGATTTGATGTGCTCTTCTGCGATTTGATGTGGCTTATCGAATCTATCGAATAACAATCTTCGCGCCTCTAAGTAATTTGCCTCAACAAAATCCAAATTTTCAAAAGACTTTGCAGCAATGCCCTTAACTGAATGCTTTAAATATTGTAGTTTAGTAAGGTCATTGAGCTTTGGGTTGTTGTGAACATGATTGTCAAACGATTCGATAAAACCTTTCCATTTTGTCACTTCACCCGAAAAACAGTCTAGCGTAATTTCAGGGAGTTTGGGAACAAATGATAAAGTTTCTGGTTTAATCTGCGGAAATATACCTTTCTTTGCTTTAAGCTCTTCAAGCCTTTCTTCCAATGCAGGTCTCAAGTTGTAGTAGTGACGAGACACAGTGGAACGAATATCTGACTCAAGTTGTTTTTCATCCAGAGTTTCCAGTTCTAACTGATTTTTGTTAAAAGTCGTATAATCAGAGATTAAATCGGATAGACGCAACTTAACCTGAGCTAAAGATGCTGACTCCAACTTGGTGTCTACAAATTCCGCTAGCTCAGTTAGAGAATCAATGAACAGCTTGTTTATTTGATTTAGGCGCTTTATTTGGGTCGCCATAGTAGAAGTTGAAAAATAGAATCACACTAAAAAATGTAGCTAATCACTTAAGAATCGATTGGAACAACAAACTGTAATTTTGACTACTAATTCTTTGTAGAATATGCTTTTAAAACAAAATTTTTTTAAATATAATGGTCAACGTGTTTCACAACCGGATTTACACCAGAACTTAAACAAAACTAAAAACAATGCAAAAACTTACGGTTTGACGTAGAGGATTCCTGAATTGTTTCCCGGTTTATAGAACTTCACCGTGTTACTGGCACTGCAATTCAATGGCAATGTAGTGTAACGATAGCGGGTTGCTTTCAGATCAATACTGGATATCTGCGCAAAAATACCGCAGCTGGTAACCCTTGACTGGATGTCCACACACTGGATACACTGGAAATTCTGCAGGAATGTCTCCAATTTGTATGTATATATATCGCTGATTGTAGACACACGTGTACAATTTATAATCAGATGAAGACTTTGTAGGTTATGTATATAGCTGGATGTATACACACTGGCAAAACTGACAACGTGTTGAAAAATTTGTTGGTTATGTATAGCTGGATGTATATACACTGGCAACAACGAAGGCTCTGTAGATTTTCCTCGTAACAATAATGAAGTGAATGAAGACTTTGTAGATGATGTGTAGCTGGATGTATACGCACTGGCAAAAATTGACAGGGTGTTGAAGAATTTGTTGGTTATGTACAGCTGGATGTATACCCGTGTAACAATAATGAAGTCTCTGTAGAATGTTCTCGCTGGATAACCACACGTGAAGCGATGTATTTAAATTACAGTTGGATCTTTTCAAGTATGTTATAACACGAAGGCTCACTAAATATGATGACGCCAAATTATATGGTATGTTACTTGAACAAAACACACGATAATATCGTAACAAAACGTTGTTAATGATGTATAGACACGTGAAATATAGATTACAACTTATAATTTGTATCACTGGAACTTTATGCACGTGTAATATCCCACTTCTGACACCAATGTTTTTATACATAAAATTGTATATGGAACGGAGCTTTTTCCGTCCCGAATGCTTCGATCGTATCTCCAATTAAAAAACACACTCAAAATAACTTGATTAACACGTATAATTTTTCATTTATTGTGACCCTTTTGGTCTGAATTTTATTTTATTTTTTTTATTTTTTACAGCATGTGAGTTTTCTTGTACGATCGCTGACAGAATACAAAATTAAAAGCAATATGCCAAAAAAGAAAAAGAAAACGAAACCAAAAAATGGTAACGATTCAATGAAGACAAACGTACTAAATCTATTACAATTAATTGTTTTTAACTTAACAAAACATAATAAACATAATCAAGTTACAATAAGTTTAGGTTCATTTTGTTGGTGGTTAACAATAAGATCAATATATACACTACGAAAATCAAGCCAACTCAACTCCGAACCGTCGAATTTAGGAAGCTCAATTTCTGGTAATTTGAGCGATACCCAAGTATGATGGTTATATGCAGATTTGCAGAAATTTTATTTATTCTTCAAATTTTAATATTGTGGCCTCAGCACAACCGAAGTTATCCTCGAAACTATCCCTATAACGATATTGCGTTTCATCTAGTGTCTCGAATTTATTTTTGGTATCCTCAAATTTAGAATAAGTAATGCGAAGTCGATTTAAAGTCGTCTTTTTAAAGTCATTATTTTTAAAATACGTCACTCGAGATTTGTGACGCGATCTAACCCTTTTTAAATGTTGGATAGTTTCTTCTTTTGACTCTATAACGGTATTTTCACTTTCTTCATCAGTCATTTTGTTTGAAATTTACAACAACAAATATTAAAAATTAATCAAAACTTTAACGAACTAAATTAATTTATATTTTGTTTTATCTGCTAATTTGAAAATGTTATAAAACCCTAGGAAAATTATTCAATATTTCTAAATTAATATGTACATTTTGATATACGTCATTTGCCAGTGTTTGAATTTCTTCGGGGTTTGTTAGGTTGTTTTGATTAAATTTAACCTCATTTGGCGTGAAGCCGATAGATGAATGCACAGAATTATTATATAATGTTCTATAGCATGTATAGTTTTGCGTGAGTCTTTTCGATTTGACCGTTCGACTCAGAAGAAGATGCATAATTTAATTTGATATTCAAATTACTTAAATACTCTTTAAACTGTATAGATTTTTAAAGTTGTTTCATGGTCTGAGACAATGGTGCTAGGGATTCCGAAAAGCGTGAAGTATTTTGCAAGTGCACCAGTTACGTCTACCAGATTTTTAGTATTGATATTGATCATTTGAAGGTGTTTTGAGAATGAATCAATTATTTACAAGAAACTTACTTTGTTTATACTGAAAATGTCTATATGTACATTGTACTCTTTCCAGTGGTTTTATTGAAGTTGGTCTTGATAAAATTTTAATATTGTACGGTTTACGGTTTTACTTATGGATGTTACAAATGTTACAACGTGACTTTTCACCTTACTTGGTAGATTGGGAAAAAAATACGATCGCTTAATCTAGTTTTCTACTTCTCTTACGTCTCTGTGGGGTCTGTCATAATCGCATTTTGACGATCGACATTTGTGACGTCTTCGACCATTCTAGTGATGAAAACCTAATGGCCATTTTGGGAGAAATTTTGTCTGAAAGACAGTTGTATTTTTTCATACAAGCTTTCTGGTGCGAGAATTGTAGACTGCTTACCATTATGATAGTTTTTGATGGTATTCGTTGTCTTCCACATTGAATGATTTTTTTGAAAATATAAATCTTTTGAATTTTGGGAAGATTTCTTCCAAAATGACCACATCAATCTCTGAAATTTTAAGAATTAGTTGGTTTCTATAATAATTTATTGGTCGTTCTGAAAAGTGAATAAAATAATCGTCCGCAGTGTCTGCTGAGTGGATTATGTTTCTATCTCGCTACTGCTATCAATTGCAACCTCTTCAGGTTCAGGTAGGTATTCTCCCGAAGATTCGTTAGCGTTAAGTTTAGTTGCTTTTCGTTAGTTGTCGCCATTCTGCTGAGGGCATCTGCTTCCCTCTCTATATACGACTTCGTAATCGTAATTTTCCAGTTCCAGTCTCGGAAGCGGCTTATGATCTGTTATTAATTTAAACTTCTTACCATATAAGTAAGGTTGGTATTTTTTCACCGCCCATATTATTGCCAATGCTAATTTTTCGTTAGTGGCATGGTTTATCTCAGTTTTGTTTAAGGTCCTGGACGCGAAAGCGATAGGCTTTTCGATATTATTTTGTATTTGCGAGAAAACCGCGCCTAACGCGTAATCTGATGCGTCAGTCGTTAGTATGAATTGTTTTTCGAAATCGGGGTAAGCAAGTATCTGATCATTTGCTATTGTACCCGTCGGTGTTCCGAATGATCTGATGTATTCTTAGGGGTATATCCTCCAACAGGTCGCAAATAAACTATTTGCGCCTCAAAATCTGACTACTCGATTGATTTTAACATGAGTTTTTCAATTTTTTTTTTGTGGTTTATTTGCTTTTGCGACTGAGTAGTATTAATTGTCTTGACTTATTTGATTTTATTTGCATCGTCAAAAAGTCGGTGGTAGCTTTTCTATGTTTTTACTACTCAGTCGCAAATAAAATACAAAAAAAAAGAAATTTCAATTGAAAAACTCATGTTAAAATCAATCGAGTAGTCAGATTTTGAGGCGCAAATAGTTTAATTGCGACATGTTGGAGGATGTACCCCTTAATCCATCAGATCCAGTTTTACGTCTTTTTTGAATTACTTGGTCAAGTGTTTGGCGATTTTCGAATAGTCTTTTATGAATCTTCCGTAATATCCCGAGAGATCCAAAAATTGTTTGATCTCCTTCGTTGTTATAGGGAGTGGCCAGTCCAATATTTTCCTAACCTTTTCTTTGTTAGGTTTTATACCATCTTGGGGACCTAGGAATTCGGTTTCTCGTTAAAGAAACTCGCATTTATCGAATTGAATTTTTAAGTTAAACTGAGAAAGCCGCTTTAAAACTGTCTCAAGATTGTTTATATGTTTGCTAGGATTCTCCCCTACTATAACGATTTCGTCTAAATAGACGTGACACATCTTTCATAACAGACCTTGCAATACATCATTTATTGCTCTTTAGACAGTAGCCGGATCGTTTTTTAATCCGAACGACATTCGGCAAAATTCGGAATGCCCCTTATCTGTAGAAAAAGCGGGTTTTTCCTACGAATTCCTATCCATCGGTATTTGATGGAATCCAGAGTTTAGATCTAGAGTGGTAAAATATACTGATTTCCCTAGGTTGTCATGGATTTCTTCCATTTGGGGTATCGGAAATTTATCATCAATTGTCTTTTCGTTTAGCTTACGGTAGTCAATGACGACCCTTATTTGCCGTATTCCAGAATTGTTTTCTTTTTTTGAAACTACCCAAATTGGTGAGGAGTATGGACTAGTTGAATCTCTTATGATGCCACTGTCTAGCATTTCTTGCACCTGATCCTCCACATCCTTTTTAAAATGGTGGGGACATCTATAAGTTTTTGTGTAGACTGGCGTTTCATCCTTTGTGTTAATTTTGTGTTTGATTATAGATGTGGCCGATAATTTTTCGTTTTGTCGCAAAAATACTGTTTGATTTTCAAAGATTGCACTAACCAGAGTTGACTTTTCATTTTCATTCAAGTGATTTGTCCGAATTAAATTTTTTATGATTTCTTTATAATAAGTGAATTACCGAAAACCGGGATTGGGTTTAATGTTTTAAAATTATTCACTTTTAGTTTTAACTTTGATAAGTAATTAGGTGGTTTCGGGTCACTTGTGTGAATTTTAACGGTTGTTTTTTGATTATTGGTTTTATATAAACCAGGTAGGATTGTTATATCCTTATTTAAACTACTAAATTCTAGTACTAGCCAATTACCGTTTTGTCTGGTTTTAAATGTTACTGTATATGATTCGAAAATTTATCTGTCGGGTAATAACGGAAAAATTCAAATATTTTATTATTTAACGTTATCGTATTTGTTTTGTAATCTATTTTGGCTTTTGTTTCCGCCATATACTGTGAGCTTAAAATCCCATTGAAGCATTTATGGAAATTTAGTTCATAAAATACCTGTGTTGGCATACCTTCACCTAATAAATTAACTTTACCGTTTTTATCCACTTTATGAATTCCTAGGATATTTTTTACTGACATTTCTTGAATTTCTAATAAATTTGTCAGAATGATGCCGGGCTTTATTATGTTTTTGTTAGCGCCGGTATCTATGAGTAATTTAATATTTTTATTTAGTTTTTCGTTATTAATCACGGTGTTCCTGAATGAACTTTAAATTCGACTTTAACATACTCGAAAATTTCAAATTGGGTATTGTTAGGGGACCTTTCAAGAATCATTTAAGATCAAAATTAAAATAATCCGCTTAGCCGTTTTTAAAAAAAGTGCTTTTCTTTATTAAAAAAAAAAAAATTAGAAAACTTCAAAATATTAAAACAAAGAAACAATCTTATAATTTTATTTTATTTAATATAAATTTATTTAACATTACAGAAGAATAAACATTATGATTTAACATTATTTAATTGACAAAAACTACCATCTGATGCATTAGTCATTGTGGTGAGAACATTTTAGGTAACGTTTATGTTTGTTGTAATATAAAACCAACGAAAATTATTTTTTTGGATTTTCTTTTTATCTTATTTAATTCAATTATAAATGACGTTTTATTTGATATAAATTTTATAAATAAATCCATAACTGTAATGCAAATAAATTCAATTAAACTTGATTCTGATATGCAGAAAAATTTAAAAATAATTAGTAAATCAATTATTTTTAAAATTATTTTTGATTAATTAAATAGTGATTTAGTCACTTATAATTTGTGACCCATTGGAACATTTTTATTACGTCTCCATCACGTCTCGGAAGTGACCAAAAATTTTGTTCATAAAATCGTAGGGAATCTTATCCCACAAGGTTTTATAAGCACCCCATTATACATTTTTGGTCTAGCTAGATTGCGAATACATTCCGATTTCATTAAAACCCCAGCAAGGACAAATAATAACTCTGCCTTGGCCTAAGCAACTATTTATGTTTAATATTTTTATATAATTTTGCGGCAATGTTACTTCTTTTGTATTGAAGCGTTATTGCGGTAAATAGCAAATTAAGGGCCGACTGATTGTTCAACAATTGGGAAAACTACCTCATTCAATAAACTGAAATTGAACATTGACCTTGAAGTGTTGTGATTTATACAATCGCATACAATTTTATTTCTTCCGAAAGAATACTACGGGAAGAAGAAATCACCCTACTTGATATTCTCTGCTAATGTAATATCACATTTTTTATCCATATTTTCTAATTGATGCCAAAACACACTATTTTGGCCATAACAGGGTTATCAGTTCAATTAGCAATCCAATGTAATGAAGTACACATTTTATTTTCTCACAGTAAATCATATTCTGTTTAGCTAAGTGTTCAATAAACTACAACTCTTCAAACCCAATGTTCAATTTCAGTTTATTGAATGAGGTAGTTTTCCCAGTTGTTGAACAATCAGTCGGCTCTTAATTTGCTATTTAGCGCAATAACGCTCCAATACAAAAGAAGTAACATTGCCTCAAAATTATATAAAAATATTGAACATAATTAGTTGCCTAGGCCAAGGCAGAGTTTTTATTTGCCCTTGCTGGGGTTTAAATGAACCCGAAAGATATTCGCAATATAGCAAAACTAAAAATATATTATGCGGTGCTTATAAAACTGTTTGGGATAAGATTCCCTGCGATTTTACATAATTTTTGGACCACTTCCGAGACGTGATGGAGGCGTACTAAAAATGTTCTAATAGTTCAAAAATTATAAATGACTTTATTATTATTTAATTAGCCAAAAATAATTGTAAATTTAATTGATTTACTAATTATTTTTAAATTTTTCTGCATATCACAAATCCTTATGCATCAAAAATATGAATCACAAATACTATTGAATCAAGTTTAATTGAATTTATTTGCATTACAGTTATGGATATATTTATGAAATTTATATCAAATAAAACGTCATTTATAATTGAATTAAATAAGACAAAAAGAAAATCCAAAAAAATAATTTTCGTTGGTTTTATATTACAACAAACATAAACGTTACCTAAAATGTTCTCACCACAATGACTAATGCATCAGATGGTAGTTTTTGTCAATTAAATAATGTTAAATCATAATGTTTATTCTTCTGTAATGTTAAATAAATTTATATTAAATAAAATAAAATTATAAGATTGTTTCTTTGTTTTAATATTTTGAAGTTTTCTAATTTTTTTTTTTTTTAATAAAGAAAAGCACTTTTTTTAAAAACGGCTAAGCGGATTATTTTAATTTTGATCTTAAATGATTCTTGAAAGGTCCCCTAACAATACCCAATTTGAAAATTTCGAGTATGTTCAAGTCGAATTTAAAGTTCATTCAGGAACACCGTGTAATGCTTAGATACGGCAGGAAGTTTAACCTTCCGTATCCGAATCGTGGTCCGTCTGAAAATGTATTTTTCCTAAATCAGATTCTTCTGGTTTATCATTCTCTTTTATTTCCTGTTCACTTGAACACATCTCATGATTGTTAATAATTCTTTGATTAAAACTATTTCTACTTCACAACGAAGGGTCTACCTCCATTGGACTTGGCGTATCGCTTTTTGCCAATTATTTGGTGCTTCGAACTGATTGGTTTTTCTATTATTCACTTGATTGTAAGTTTAGAGGGTATTAAGTTTTTCTTTTAATTATTTAAATTAATATCATTTGAATTAAATTTGCAGAGGAACTCATAAGCTTCCTCTATGCATTTTGGCTTTGCAGCTTGTGCATACCTAAAATAGGGTTTACGCAAGCCAGATAAGAACGCAGCTAGTACGTGTTCCTCTATAAATGCAATTATCGCTTGCCAAGAATTATTATATGTATAATGCTTTCTGTTTTGACAGCGATTTAATATTTTGACAAATTTTCTTTATTTTATTGTAATAATTATTAACAGAGGTGTTCTCACCTTGTTTGGTGGACCACAACTGTAACTTATAGTAGGATAGCTCTTGTATATCTCCCAAAGCTTCAATTAAAATTTGTTTGATTTCTTCAAATGATTGAGGGTTACCTGCCAGGCATAACACATCCTTGGCTTTTCCCTCAATCTTATTATTGATGGCTTGGAGGTACAGGACGTACTGTTGGTTTGTAACCTTTCGTGCGCAGACATTCAAAGTGTCTTCGATCGTTTTTAGCCAAGCATTTAGTTTTCTCCGATTTCCATCAAATACGGGGCTCGATTTGGTCGGATCAGGGATTCTGTTGCTCTAAGGTTCCTGTTCCATTTGCTTGTTTGTTAACAATGTGAGTTGTTGAATAGTCATTTCTAATTGTTTATTTAGTTCGTCCATTTCTAGTAATGAGTTAGTTTCCACTAGATTTTTCGTCAATATTCCTATTACGATAGTAGATATCCACTAACTTTGTTATCATTTACTAGTAAAAGATTATTTTCTGGGTATCTAACTATGTAGCACACCAAGAGGGAATTTTAGGCATAAAGTGGTTAAGGGTTAAAAAAAAATTCGCGACGGATTCACTCACTGAACCTATTTTTAACAGCTTATTCTTTGCACTGTTTATTACCCACACTTTTCACTTACCGCACGGCTGCGCCAATTGTAGTTTACGGTTTTACATTAACATAAAAAAAAACTTTTATTTTCACAAATTTATTTTCTGTTTGATACAATTTTATTTATAACATTTTTTAGTGCTGACTTACAGCATAACTACCAAGAAAGAACTAACTCTACAATATGTCTTTACATTATTTATATTATTCCAATATTGCTTATTGACTAAATTAATTACACTACCCTGCAAAAATTTAAAAATTTGGTGCCTCTGGACAATGAATAGTTGTTTCCAAAGTAAATTTTCACGCAGAATCCGAATATGGGCCTAGGGTTATCTGGTACATATAATAATAAATAGAATTTCCTAGGGTTATCTGGTATAATAACACTACCTTTTATACCTACGGTATAAAATTTTCGTATACCGAAAAATTCACGAAAATGCGATATCTCGGCATTCAACGGCATTTGAAAGAAGAAGACTTGTACTATAAGATCCCACACATGGATTTTTGAAGAAAAAAAAAAAATCGCGCTGCTAGATAACCTCAAATATGTCAAAAAACGGTGTTGCTTGCACTTTTAGGTTAGAATATCTCATAAATATGACGTGATAGTGCAATTCTGAGCCCATATTCGGATTCAGCGTGAAAATTTACTTCGGAAACAACTATTCATTGTCCAGGGGCAACATTTTGCAGGGTAGTGTTATTTGTTGTCTGCGAATTGAATACCATTGGGTTAGGTGGTCAATGCGCGTGGTTTCATGCTACATCCTGCGGATGCACGTTTTCAGCATTTTCTGGAATCATAATCATGCGCATGGTATTCATGTTACAGTGCATTGTACGATTATGTATTCAGTATATTATGGTAACATACATAACTATATATTTGAAATTGACTTATCATTATTTGATGAAAATCTTGATCGATGAATTTTCTGATTGGAATTTCTCGATGAGTATGATTGCTGTCCTCTTTGATTCTTGTATGAGTGTTGAAATTCTTATACAAAACCACATTTATTAATAGTGCGACGAGTGGTTCAACAAATAGGGTGCCGAAAATCAAAAATCAGTGATACGATGATGCAATAAAATAAAACTGCGACGAAAATAATATTTAACAAATATGGGACGGCCGACCATATACATGTACGCACTATTTTCGCACAAAACAATAATTTTATTTTATATTTTCCGGTGTGCTCGTATTGATAATCGGATAATTGATGACGTGTGAATACTGAACAATGTTGTATTTTGTAATTTTTGCTGTGTTTCTTAATCAGGTCGATCTGAGTACTAAAAATCGGTGTTTTACATAGCTTTTTAGTACTCAGATCAATTAGATCGAAAATAAGAAACACAGCATGTGTGTATCCCTCTTTCGATACAAAATGGAGACCATCTGTTTTCTTTATTAAGTTACTTTGTTCGTTTTTATTTTATTTGTTTAATATGTTGTAAGTTTTAAAAATTATTTATTTCGACGCTTTAAATTTTAATAATTGTGTCGATGAATTTAATTATAATATTCGAACTTGGATTCATGTGATCCAATTTTAATAATAACTTTAATTTAACTACGAATGATGTTTTGACCATTATTTTTAATAAATATGTTTTGAAGAAATCAGGTTAGATGGACCAAAATGTTTCGAATCTAGCGTGGACTGTATTTTCTTTTATTTCGAAGAAACTTTTATGTTTATTTTTCTAATAAAACACGACTGAAAATTTAGATTTATTTTTGTAATTAATAAACCACGACTTTAGTCCAGTTAAACATTTCATACACTACTAAAAGTAGCATCTATGAGAGTTTAGTACAAAATACAATTATTTAGTACACACGTTTAGTATGTTCTAAAATAATTTTATATTATTCTATAATTCATTTTTAGTTTGTTTTATAATTCATATTTTAATTTAATTAATAATTGTTTACCAAATTATATTATAGTATGCACATATTTATTTACATTAGTTTAGGCGTAATTTACATAGGTTTGTTTGAAATATTTTCCTCTAAATTTGAAATAACTTTGGTCTATGCAAGTTTCCGCCACTTTACGATATAAATATACTATCTTTGAGTCTGCACTGTGTTCAACTTCATGATCCATCATTCACTGGATACCGACTGGTACAATAGGGTACAATGCCGTTGCATCATACATTATATTTACATACACTGCGCCAAAAAAGAAACGCAACAAAATTTTTTTTCGTAAATAACCAAGATTTGAACGATTGTATCTTGGTAAAATAACACCTTAAAAATTTTGTTTCTAGTTAAAGGAAATATTGTCTTCTTTTCGATACTGGAATTTGTTTTAATTAATTTTGTTTTTTTTTAATTTTTATCAGTAAAATAAAAATTTCCTAAAAGAAAACAATATATGCTGATATTTGAGACTGTAAACGAACTTGCCCGATATTTCATTCCAAATCCAAATTGGCCATTTTATAGAGAATTTATAAACCTTGAAAATGATAATGTGGAAATTACTGCACGTCGAATCGTTGTCAAGTTATTGAAGTTTTAGAGAAAACGTTTCAAAACGCGTATAAAGATTAAGAAGCACATCTTTAAATTTTACGTTATTTTATGGAAAACAATAATTTAATTTATTAATCGAGTTAATGAAGTTTTAGTGGAAAACATAACCAAAAAAATGAGACATACATATATCTTAAATTACTTAAAAACTAAAATATTGTGTATTTGTTGCATAGTGATTTGTTGCCATTCTTCTTGTAAAGCATCTCGGAGTTCCTACAAATTTGTTGGTTGCCTTGCCCGTTTTGTTATACGCCGTTGCAGTGCCGGCTCTAGAACACTTGGCGCCCTATGAAAGTTCTTCTTAGGCGCCCTTTTTATAATTCAGGTAACAAAATTTAGCTTTTCTTCCCTTTCAAGTAGCAAATTTATCAAACATTTGACTTAAATCGATTTTGTCACCAATTTCTTTTTCAATTGCTATACTCGATAATCCAATCAACTTTTTCTGAGATATACTTGATCTCAAGTAGTTTTTGATTATTGTCAGTTTTGAATATAATCATTGACCACTTGCTACGGAAACTGGAAGACTCAAAAATATCCGTAAAGCAATCGATGTGGGCCGCAGCCCCCTAGGGAGCCGAGGAGCTGTTGCCAGGGAGCTTTAAAACAACGCATTAATATCTATAATCGAACACAAATTTCTGATACTGCCTATTATCAATGACCGCTACTATTTTCTGGGATGTTAATGGTTTTTGTAAGATATGTGATTTGTATATCAATTCCATAATCACGGGGATTTTGATAGGTAAGTTCTTATTCTATAATGAACATGAACAGAAATTTCAGATCGCAAACCTTGATCTGGGGGACAAAAAAATCATGGTTAAAATTGAGTCCTTTTATGAAGTAACAACATTTTTAAATCAGAGGTCGCTATCCGAATAAATTCTCGGAAATTTTGGAGCTAAATTTAAACTAAAACCTATAGGAACTTAGGTCTATGATAAGGTCAAATAGATTTGAGAAATTGGATATTGAAAATGAACGTATTTAGTATATAATTTTAAAAGTTACTCGTACTTTATTTAAATTTGAAATTTCAAATGTCAGCAAATTTGGCGTCAAAAATTTCAATTTTGTTAAATTGTATATCAGGTTGTTGTTGAGAAATCGAAATCAAAAATCCCAGGATTCTAATGCCGAGTTTTTTGTAGGGAATCCAATACCGATTTTCGGTAAAACGGTTAATTACCGAAATGTTGGTAAATTTTTGGAATACTTAGCGAAAACTTCTGTAACTTCTTCAGATAAAATGCCTATAAAACACAAATTATTAATAGGTTTTATAAATTTATTGAAACCTTTACTTTGGTTTTACACATAAAAATGTCATATTCGTCATTGGTGTCATTCTAATTTTGAAACATACCAAAATCTAAAGAGAATTCAATTAATCCGACCAATTTATCATGAAAGTTGACAAAAAATAAGCACCAGATATGGGGAATAAAACCCTTTACTATTCAACGCAACATAATTGACTAGCAGTTTTTTTTAAGTAAACAATTACGAGGGATTCTTTTTAGTTAGCCTGGCAACACATTTAACTATAAAACTAACTTCCGTGGAATCGAAAGTGCCTTTTGTAGGGCAGTTTTGCACAAAATGTAATTTTTTTCCTTAGAACAGTATGTTATCAAAACTATTGATAATGATAAGCTTTCCGGAGATATTTGGGACCAAAAAACACCGATCTACTCTCATCTACTGAGCTATATTTTTCTATACTATGGCGCGTTCCGTTTTTTTTTTGAAGAACTCGTCATAAATAAAATTTCAAATTTTGGATATGAAATTGCTAAGAGCGCCAAAGCTTTCAAATTGGTTCATTACGTTGAAAATTGGTAGTTGAAACAACCTTAAAAATATTTTGGATAACTCCGAATTGCGGTCAAATTAGAAAAACTTGCAAAAATGAATATTGACAAATTTAGAATAGTCGTACGCTCAAAAATGTTTAGCTTTAACTTTAATTTAGTCATTTCGGAAACTTTTCACAGCTAATCTAAAATAGTTCCTTACTTAATAGAATTCTCTCATATTTACATGCGTACATGAATATTTTTACCTGTAAATCGGGTGAAATTGAAAGAATATTTTGGGTTGGTAGAACATTTTTTTATTTTTTTTAAATTGGCGGGACACGGATATGAGACATCTGAGGTCCTTGAACAAGAATGCCCAAAATGCTTAACTGTACATTCATTATTATTGAATAACATTTTTGGGAGTACTGGATTTTATTTTTTCAATTTCGGAGGCCGCAGTATTAAAAAGTTTGAGAAGTACTGCTTAGTGCATTCGTGTAAATGTATTGTAATATAAACTAATGTATCTTATTAGTATTAGTATAATTTTCCATTGTGTCCTTTAAAATCTTTAATTCATTAAATAGTTCTACTGCAAAAATATCTTTGTCATCGCTATCGGTTACCATATTATTCAACGCGTCACAACGAGCTTTTAGTTCCTCATCATTCGATTTACAAACTACTTCAACATCGGTTAAAACTGAAAATTATTGATATGAGCCTTTATGACCTCAAATGTTTTATCTAACGAATTAAGTACAGTATCCAGTATAGGAAACAAAACGAAGCAGTGGGAGTTTCGTCGTAGCATTCGTAATCAAAAAGCCTTTTTTTACGTCTTCGCAGAGCATTATCTTTAAACTGCGGAAACTAGAGTAATCGAGTTGAGTTGAAATTCAAAATTTCTAATGAAAAATATTTTTTTAGTAGAAGAACTTGTTAGGAAGCGTGAGAAAGATTGTCAGCGCCCCTAATTGGTTGGCGCCGCTATGCGAGGCATAATCTGCTTAGTGGGTTATGCCGGACCTGCGCAGTTGTAACGAACCCCAGACGTATTCTAAAGGGTTTAAATCTGGACTTCGCGGAGGATGGTTTTTTAAATTAATCAGTCACTTAAATTTGAATAAAACAATTGTTAACAAACTTTATTTGCAAAAAAGCTTTTAATGGAAATTTATAAAGTAGGCACAAAACCGTCGTAATTCGTCAATTAAAATAAAAATATAACTATTGTTCGCAGTAAATTAATGAATTACGTCATTCACCATTAAACAAAACAATACAAAATTATAATACTTCTGGACCAGACTTATCAAAGTACGTATAATGAAGTGCTTTTATAAATCGTTTGTTTTTATCTTTTAAAGTATGACAATATCAAATTAAACACATAAAGATACAAAACAAAAAATAAATAAATAAATATTTTTTAATTTAAAATTGTCCATTTTCTTCCTGAATTATTAAAATTAAAACAACAACGGTCTAGCAAAATAAAAAAAACTGGTCCAAAATAATAGGAAGAAATATCCACGAGCAAAGAAAACTGAAGTAAAAAACCTGCATATAAATTTGTACAGTAGTTGTTGTTGTACAGTGTTTTGTACTGCTTCTATTAATTTGTTTATTTCTGTAACATTGTCTCGTGTTTTACTAATATAAGCGGTAGTATCCCGAAAACAAATGCAGAATGTACATAGATTGTATTCTATTTATATCCAGTTGCAAAGTACAAGGATATTTTTTATTTTAGATATAAACAATTTTTTATGCTGATTTTAATATTTGAATACATTTATGGTAAATATAAACTAAAATTAAAATAAGAATTACTTGATGAAAAAATCGAGGCTAAGAATTTCAATTTAAATAGTTTTTATTCGGAATGTGAAATATGTAGAAGAAAAATTGTATGTTGAAGTAGATAAAAATTTAATCCGCCTAACATTGAGTTCCAGCACCCCGATTCTTTGAAAACAAATAGGTTGTGTAATAGTGACAATATTTTTAAGAAACAAAGCTTATTTGTTCAAGAGTTATCAAATCGAGAAATTGTAAACTTTGATTTTTACAAGTTTTCATGTTAAAAAATTATTTTAATTTTTAGAGAAACAGGGTGCAGAAAGATTAAACAGGATGAAGGAGGAGGAATACAGAAGCGATTATATTCAAACAAAGAAAAATGTCTAATTAATTTATTTATTTATTGGCTGAGTCCTTGGGCTCTGTTGTAAGTGAAACGATGTAGTAAATAAACGAAACAAAACCTTCGATTTTTTTAATTGAAACTTCTTTAGCGACGTACATATCTGTTAGAAATTACTGGTTACGCTTAAGAGGAAATAAGAGACAAGCTTTACGCGAGGTCTTCACTATGCCAAATCGCTGAGATTTTTTCCCATAAAATTTTATTTATGTGTATTTTCAATGTATTGATAAATATTTGTCAAAAAATTATCATAACTGGGCATTTTACTATCATGATAATTTCTTCAAATGTTTGCTGGTTATCTTCCACAGGCATTCATTATTTCTAAACATGTGAATTAATTTAATTGTATTTTTAGTATTAAATGTCATAATTAAAATGCGAAATATATTTTTTTGTATGCTGCTATAATTATACATACGTCACACAATAAAACATACAAATGACAAAATATAACTTGAAAAGTGAATTTTAATTTGACATTTTGTAAAAATTTCATGATAATTTTCTGAGAATGCCTTCTGATAATTGCTGAGAATGTCAAAATTTGTATAATATACATACACATATAGATATAGTACATTGATAAATTTGATCTCTTGAGAGAAAATCTCAGCGATTTTGCATAGTGCAGACTCCGTGCGAGATGGGCAACGTATCGAGCAAATTTTTTTTTCTTATCTTAACCGATTTTGATGGCTAAATTTTATGCACGATAGAAATAGGATTCTAAAATGATTTTTAGATAAAGTTCTGGAATATGGAAAATTCGGAAAGAACTTGGGCATTTCTTATCCGATTTTTTTTTTTGATTTTGTTTATATTTATCATAACAAATATTACAACTGAATACCAATTCATCTGGTACTTTATCTCTATATTAAAAAAAAATAAGTTAATGATACCAGCCGGAATATCTTAGTATGACTTTTTAACGGTAAACAATTTTTGATCAAAATACTTCAAAACCCCAAATACTTGTGCAGTGGAAATGTTGATGATTAACGGTATTGCAACGGTATTGTTGTTTGTTTTGGATAATAAAATTATCGCCATCATTAACAAAATTTAATCCACTGTATCTATTAGAAACATGAGGGTCAGTTGATACAACTTTCCCCCATTTCATGAAATACTGAATACAAATTAGTTTGGTTATCATGAATCATTTTTCGTCTTTTGTTTGCAGAATTACCATTTTATTCATTCGTCACCACGCAATAATCTACCCTTTGACTGACGGTGATGCAATTACATAAATTATTTTTTTAGAACACAAACATAATTTTATTTTATTTTATTAACGACTAGACGTTGTGCACTCAAAAAATGAACAACGCAGACTGAATGCGATACTTTCATTTCTACTCAATTTAACTTGACTGACCTTTTTCGTTAACTTGATCGATTTTTAACATCAAAACCAGCAGAGGTGGAATTTTTCTAAACTTGCTCGACAACAATTTTGCGATTTTTGAAGTGGGTGCATTAATATTTGATGCTATATTGGCTTCATTTTGTTCCCGGGTTTATGCATCTTAGGTAATGCATATATTATTCGCGACTTTCAACAAAGTAGCTGACATCTGGTGAAAACAATATGAACAAAATTTAACCATACAACAAGGGGGATTAGAACTGTCAAATAGTTGAATTTGACAATACTCGTCCCCTCTGCTTACATAGAAACCAACGCCGACTACAGTTGATGGGAGTCGCCAATAGGTAACATCGGATTGATTATTTTGATTTGATATGGGACGCTTTTGTCGTTAAAAATTCTCGAGGCATCCTTGGTTGCATCTAATACTTGTTTCAACATAATTGTTCGGTGTGACTTTCTTCATACTAAATATTCGCCCTCATCTGTAAGCATTTTAAATACTCCATATTATTGTAATTCATTCGGACCATTATTATTATAGCGAGTTTTTTCCAGCTTTTGTGAAAGCAATATACTTGCCGCCACGAAATTATTTGAGGATTTTTCATTCATCAAATTATTGATTGTTGTTTTCTATGTAAGGCTCGTGTTTTATTACGTTTCCAATTTTGGATCTTGCTACATTACATCAATTGCTGCTGTTTCTATTCCCGATTCTATGTCTGTCACAATATATATTATTTGAAAATTTGCTCCCGAATAAGCATAACTCCATTCATTATTAAGAAACCGATTTTGTTCCATAGTTAGTGCTTGGATGACAAATTTTAAGTTTACGATTGATTTAACCGCGACGTAGGTTTATATCCCAATTTCAACTTTTGGTAAATTTGGGCTTATGATTCATACCACACTTTGCAACATAAGAAGGCCTCATTTAACTGTATGATTTTTCACCTTTGAAACATACCATTCGGCATCGGCAATTTTTTATTTTTTTTGAAAACATTTTGTATATATTAGTCCATAGTAGCTACTTCTGGTTTTCCGATTTGAACAAAAATTGGGGCCTCCCAATTTATGTAAAAAGGTTAAATATGAAGTGTCAGTTCGATTGGTTAAACCAACTAGAGATAACACAGACAGATCGACAGACAGACAGACACCATTCAGAAACCCACATTTGGAGATCTCCAAACAGATAAATGTTCAAACTAACGTAAAAGAAAATAAAAGCCATGGTTGTAGGACAAGTTCTCGCGAGATCCGTTGAAAAGAGGGTCAGTTGAGTTTTCGACACCACCCACTCAATGAAGGTGACCTATTTTTATTTAAGTTATAAATGTTTAATACAAATCATTGCATTTGGTTCAAGCCATACCAACCGATAAGGTCAGTTTTTTACTGTTTTGTTTTATTTTATTCTTATTTAACTTCCAAAATGACCAAAGATAACAAAACGCTGTCAAAAATAACCACAAATGATGTTAGTCCAAAACCACTTTTCTAGAAGTTTTGAAGGTCCCTTAGTTCGAAAAACAAAACAAAACCATAAATATCCGTACATCCATTTGGATGGCTAAACGTCTGTAGTCATGGTATCCCGAGAATGGTTTGTTCAATAAACAATAAATAAATATATTAAAAAAAAACAAATACATAAATAAATTAAATAAATTAATGAATAAATTAAATAATAAATTTTTAAATATATAAATACTTTAATAAATAAATTAATAATTAAATAAATAAATAATTAAATAAATTTATTAATAAAATAAATAAATAAAAGAATAAATAAATAAATAATTTAATAAATAAGCTAAAAAATTAAATAAATTAATAGATAAATAATTAATTAAATAAATAAGTTAATAAATAAATAAATTCATTATATTATATTTATTTATTTATTTTTTTAATTATTTAATTAATTTTTTAATTTATTATTTATAATTTATTTATTTAATTTTTTTATTAATTTAATTAATTAATTTATTTTTCAATTAGTTAATTAATGCGTTTTTTTAATTTATTTTTTAAATTTATTTATTAACTTTTTAATTAATTTATTTATTTAATTTATTTATTTGTTAAAATATTAATTAATTATTTAATTAATTTAAATGTTTGATTATTATTTATTTAATTTATTTATCTTTAATTTATTTAATTTATTTATTAATTTATTTACTTATTTTAATTATTTATTTAAATAATTAATTTATTTGATTAATTTACTTATTTATTAATTAATTTATTTATTTAATTATTTATAGTTTATTTATTTATTTTTCTAATTTATTTATTAATTAATTTATTTAATATTAATTAATTAATTTATTTATTTATTTAATATATTGATGTTTTTAATTAATTAATCAATTTTTTTAATTTATTTATTAAATTATTTGTTAAATTTTTATTTATTTATTAATTAATTAATTTATTTATGTATTTATATTTTAAGTTATTTATTTAATTATTAATTAATTTATTTATTTTAATTATTTAATTAAATAATTAATTTATTTGATTAATTTATTTGTTTATTTAATTATTATTTAATAAATAAATTAGTTTATTTATTTATTTTTCTAATTTATTTATTCAATAATTTATTTAATTATTAATTAATAAATAAATTAATTTATTTAATATGTTTTTTAAAATTAATTAATTAATTTTTTTAATTAACTAATTTATTTTTTTAATTAATTTTTTAAATTATTTATTTAATCTTTTATTTATTGATTAAATTATTAATTAATTTATTTATTGGATGATTTATTTAATTAATTTATAGTTAGTTTATTTATTTATTTAATTAATTAATTAATTTACTAATTAGTTTATTTGTTTATTTAATTGATTTATTTATTTTAGTTATTTATTTATTAATTTATTTATTTATTTATTTTAATTTTTATAATTATTTTATTTATTTTATTAATTTATTAAATTTATTTATTTGTTAAATTATTTATTTATTTATTAATTATATAATTTATTTATGTATTTATATTTTAAGTTATTTATTTAATTATTAATTAATTTATTTATTTTAATTATTTAATTAAATAATTAATTTATTTGTTTATTTAATTATTTATTTATTAATTAGTTTATTTATTTATTTTTCTAATTTATTTATTCATTAATTTATTTAATTATAAATTAATAAATAAATAAATTTATTTAATATGTTTTTTTAAAATTAATTAATTAATTTTTTTAATTAACTAATTTATTTTTTTAATTAATTTATTAAATTATTTATTTAATCATTTATTTATTGATTAAATAATAAATTTATTTGTTTATTGGATGATTTATTTAATTAATTTATAATTAGTTTATTTATTTATTTAATTAATTAATTAATTAATTAATTTACTAATTAGTTTATTTTTTTATTTAATTGATTTATTTATTTTAGTTATTTATTTATTAATTTATTTATTTATTTTAATTTTTATATTTATTTTATTTATTTTATTAATTTAATTAATTTATTTATTTTAATTTTTATAATTATTTTATTTATTTTATTTATTTATGTGTATACATATTTATTTAATTATTAATAAATTTATTGATTTTTTAAATTAATTAATTTATTAATTTAATTAATTAATTAATTTTTTAAACTTATTTATTAATTAAATTTTTTATTTATTTATTAATTAATTTATTTATGTTTTATTTATTAATTTGTTTATTTAATTAATAATTAATTTATTAATTTTTTTAATTTGTTTATTTATTAATTAAATTATTTTTTAATTAATTAATTTATTTTTATTTATTTATTTATTTACAAATTAATTTGGATTGCTTTTCGCACACTCTATTTTGAGCAAAAGCTCATTCATAATAGAGAGTACAATAGGCGTTGTATAACAAAAAGAAACATAACAATTTGAATTCTTCCTTTACGATTGCGGTAAAGCGAGTCTTCCTTTCTCCATTAATAACTATTCCGTCAACTGGTAGGCTAAAGTGAAGGCTATGCCAGTAGCATGTTTTGTATGTTTTACCGTATTGCAGCCAAGATCACAACATAGTCCCAACAAACTCTGGTACCCACTGCTCTAACCCCTGGATACATTTACAATTATTTTATTATTAGGACTCGTTAAGTTAGTAAAGTTTAGTTAACGTTTAATAAAAATAGAGTTTTACTAAAAAAAAATATGATTATTATTTTTTATTTATTTATTTATTTATTAAATTTTATGTATTTCTTTATTTTATTAATTAATATGTTTTATTGATGAATTTATTTAATTATTTAATTTATTGGTTAATTAATTAATTAATTAGTTTATTTATTTATTTAATTTGTTTATTTATTAAACTTTTTATTTATTAAGTTATTTGGTAATTTATTTAATTAATTAATTATTAATTTATTAATTAATTAGTTAATTAATTAATTAATTTATTCATTTAATTACTTAATTTATTTATCTATTCATTTAAATTATTTATTTGTTTAATTAATTTATTTATTTATTTACTTTTAAATTAATTAATTTTTTTTTTAATATGTTTATAAAATTATTTATTTAATAATTAATTATTATTATTTGTTTTAAATTAATTAATTAATTTAGTTAATTATTAATTAATTAATTTATCAATTTATTTATTTATTGAAAATTAATAATTTATTAATTAATGGAATTATTATGTTTTTTAATTTATTATTTATTTAATTTTTTAATTTATTTATTTATTTATTTAATTTATTTATGTATTTATATATTTAATTATTAATTAATTAATGTATTTATTTATTAAATTGATTGATTTAATTATTTTATTCATTTAATTAAGTAATTTATTAATTTTTTAAATTTATTTATTTTTTTTATTTATGAGTCATTAAAAATGTTTGAAGCACAAATTGATCCTATTAAAAACTAAAATACGTTTTCAATAGACATACAATTTTGTAAAAGTTACACGAAATTCTCATGAAATTCCCCCAAAACTACAAATTACCCTAAAATAAAAATTATAACTACAGAAAGCACTGTCATTTGCTTAAAGAATTTGTAATTTTTCTATGGCTGAAATGTCAAGAAAACTTAAAACAAATTTTATTCGTTAAAATTCTTAATTTTTTTTTAAGTTTATAATATTTTCTCACTGGTTGGCACTTTACAAGTAAAATTTTATATTTGCACATTTAAGTAAGTGAACTTTTAACTTGAAAATCCTTCTCTGGTTCTGAGTTTTTTTTTTTAATGACACGGTTCACTACTAACAATTGCGGAAGCAAACCTTCCGCTGCCAGCAAATTTGTAGCAAGCTAACTTTGCACACAATGAAATAAACACGATAACTTAAAAATTTAAACTTTGCAAACTTCAGCTGGCATTGGCTCATCGAAGGGACCAAGTCTGTTGCACGCCAAAGCTGGACCTGAATTAGCTGGGCTATGAAATTCTACCTCATTCACCATACTTTCCAGACATATGCAACCATCGCCATCAAATATTGTCGACAACAAATTAAAACCAATAAATTGATTAGAAACTTATTAATTACAAATTTATGTACTTATCTTGTAAATGACGTTTAGTAGGTTAAGTCTTGATTATTTATTTTGATATGTAAAATTAAGTATATGAAATACATTTAAATACGATCTAGTGGCCATATATATAAAACGTAATAAGCTAAGTTGCTTGCCAAGGGTTGAATCCCGACTACCCAATTATACCATTAAACAATTGTTCCTCCGCAAAACAATTTAAATTAGCCGAGTCTTCTAACTTAAATTAATCTACGCATCGGGCCAGTCAATGAACGATACAGCACATTAAATTATGGATCAAAGCAGATCGAAGTATTTTTATTATAGTTAGTCGTTTGGAAAATTAAAATTTGTAAAAATAAAAGTAGTCACAAATATTTAGTACCTGTTCTAATACGGATCAAAATTAAATGTATAATATACTATACCAAACCATTTAGGTAAACAATTTTTATTATCTAAAATTAAATGTAAACCATTGCTGTGGGAATAATTTAATACAGTCCACTATTATCGCATAAAGACAAATCATCTACAGATTATCACTGACAAAAACCTGGATCACTTCATCAAGGAGAAACACATTCATGATAGACTACTGCCGAAGATGCCTTTAAGGATTTTACCGTCTCCAGAACCCAGGATTTCTACTCGACTGGGATAATTAAGTTTGTTCTCGTTGGCAGTGTGTTGAAGCGGATGGTGCTTACTTAGCTTAAAACTGTTCATCATCAGCTGAGTTAGGACCCTTTTAAAGTTTTCAATCGAATTTGGACATTTATTTTGGAATATCTCTGGTCATCTTGTAATAAAACTGATTTTCAAAGGTTTGTTGATTTTTTTTTTCCTCATTGAAGAATCTTGATTTATCGGAGTTAAGATCCCTACTAAAGTATTGCAATATTATATATTTCATTTAAATATTTTTAAGTGTTATCGCTATTTGATTTTCAGTTTAACGATAGTCGCATTAAATATTAAAAATATTCTGGTCCTGTTGATTTAATATATAAAATTATTCGTGGAGCATTTTTAAAAGATACGCAATAGTTACGTTACTGGTAATGCGCACAAAATTTTACCACAACACTGAAATCTTATTTACGCGATATCATCAAAATGCTAATCAAACCTCAATAATAATTTTAACAACCAATTTTTTTTTTGTTTGTTATTTATATTTCATATTTTAGAATATTCTTTAATAATTCAAACTGAATATATTATAAGGTTCCGTATAAGTATACTCTTATATACATAAGTATTTTCATCTTGATTAAGGAGTACTATATAACGACTCCACATAAAATTTCCAACTTTATTTCGTATAAATAGAAATGGTTGGTATTCCATATTTTAAATATCAACTTTAGAACAAATATACGACTTAAAATGGCTTTGTTTCTTCTTTTATAATATTATCATTTTCGTTTCATTGTTTTTATTTTTATTATAAATATAAAATAACGAAAAAAAATTCTTATTTCTATTTTATTAGATTATAAAAAATATACTTATATACAATTTTTTTTTTCTTGTATCAAAAATATATAAATTTTTTAGTTTATTTTACGATATAAGAATGAATGTAAGATTACTGCAGAATAAAAAGGAATAAAATTGTATGTAAACATATAAATATACTTATATGGATATAGTATGTTTATACGTACGTACGTATGTAAATATAAATACCAGTAAATATAATACATATATAGAGAAAAGAAGCGTATGTGCTCATATGGAAACACTTTATCAATATCTGAATTTTTGATCAACATTTTTAGATTAAAAAAAAAAAAATCGGGAAAATGATGAACAAAAAAATTTCGTTGTCTTGTTGCTAAATTAGAATTTTTTGTTTGTTTGTTGTTATTATTTGTTGGTTTTGTTAAGGCAAACTCGCATTTGTTAGGCTTAAATTTTCAATAAATAAATCTTTGTGCTAAAATAAAATCAGATTATTTAGGATTGGATGAGAAAGGATTTAAGTCGCTTAATCGCATCGCGAGCCATTTAATGCGGCAAAAATGGCATGATTTTATTTTGAGGATAACCAGAATTTGATGGCTTTAAGTATAAATAGCAATGATCGAAAAATGTGTAATTTGGTAAATAATATATTGGTTAACTGGAATACTTTTCGGTTTTCGCAATCTTCTCTCCAAACATTTTTAGGTTATAAATTTAAAGAAAATTTTGTATTACAATGTTGTATTACTTGCTTTTTAAAATCTCGCATCGTGTACTTTTTGGAGAAGGAATGATTACATTTTTACAAAAATTATAGGAAAAAACTTGAATTGAGTGCTGGAGAGTTCGAATGCTGCGAAATGCTAACCGGTGCACCAATAGTACGACCAAAAACTATAATATCTAGTTCTAAATAGAGACGTGATGGGTGTAGAAAAACTCTATTTGACAATATAGTTCGAGTCATACAGTGGAACCCTTATCATATAGCTAAAATCCATGACTTAATAAATAACAAGTTAGCTCGATTTTTCGAGCCACGTTTTCATGACGTCAAACAAATCCGATAAATAAAGAGAGACAAAGCAAATGAAACATTTTTGTTTCAAGTTGTTTTGTTTTTACTTGTTGTTGTAATTTATACGTCTTTCCTTTACTATAATTGTGTGTTGTCACAACAAAAAAAATGATGGTCATTTGTTTACATATTTAGAGTTAACCTGCACCAGGATTCCGGTTTGATGGGAATAAAGCTAGCTAAGAGCATCAAAATTATTGAATGTCTAATTTGAAAGAAGATTTACTTCAAACCGATCACTTACATATCGTAAATTACGTGTTAGACGAAACCTAAATCACAATAAATTTAATTAATAATAAATTAATTGTTAACCTACATATTTGTTCAGAATATACAAAAACTAATTTTTTATTTAAAAATTTTACCCAATGTACCAAAATAAGTCAAGCTTATAATTTATACCAAATACAAAACGCATTGATTGGTCTAATCGGAATCGGGATTTTTGGGAGAATTTGATGGTGTTAAATAATAAAATATAAATTGTTCAAAATAATAAATTATACATTAAATTAATTTACAAAAACTAATTTTGTTGGCAGTTGGAAGGAAAATAAAAAACGTTTTCTTGTGCATCGTTCGAAACGCCGGCGATAATCATCGAACGCACTTTTACCACAATTGCGCACTGTAAATTCCTTTTTTGTCACTAATTATTATTAGTACATATTTTATAATTTTTGTATTTGAAACAATAAAAACTAATTTTGTGCCAAATAATTAACGTTCCGTTTATTATGACATGCCTGAATCCGTAAACTATTCCCCACTTTCAGGTGCTTAAATAATTCAACTTTTTGGAGCCCACGCCAAAGCCACTATATTTTTTTGAAAGCTCATAGTCTAAGCTACAAAAGCCTATAACCGTTTTTTTTTTAAATATTTGTTTAGTGTAGTTACGAATTTTGTAACAAAATTCGATTTTTTCCGCTTTTTCGACTATTCTTTAATTTTTATTACCAACGGTTTTAAACTTTGGATTTTGGCAACTTCTGGGCCATATAGTAGACACTTGAAGAATTAACCCAGAATTTTTTCAGATTTTTTGAAAGCTTAGAAAACTTAGAAAACCCACTGTTCCGTAAAAGACCCAGTGTACACACCGTGTCTTAAAATATATAGTGTACACACGCAGGGTTAATAATAAAAATAAAAATTTATTTTCAAAATTTGTCCAAAAGACCAATTTGGCTTGGCCAGATATACCAAACATTGATATATATACCTATCACTACCAACCGGTCATATTGACGGAGACGTCTTTTAAAATAAAAGATTTATTATTTAAATTTAATGAGTTCTTTAGAAGCATGTAATTTGGTTTATTTGTTATTTATGTAGGTTAGGTTAGGTTAGGTTGAAGTGGCTGCTATCGCACACTTAGGCCAGCAATGGCCCGTTGTGATACCACAGGATCCCATCTCCACATTACTCCCGTTGAAACCAACCAGAGCTATTTATATAGCGTAATAAATCTCGCACTCCACAGTCCGCGAGTTCCGAAAGGCTGTCCATACCGTACACACCCAAATACTTATGCCTTCTGTATGATAGCGCCGGACATGAGCATAGGAAGTGTTCCAAAGTCTCCTCCTCCTCTTCGTCCATGCAACTTCTACAAAAGTCATTCGTCTGTATCCCCAGCCTTCTCGCATGCTCCTCAAAAAGGCAGTGACCTGTCATTATCCCTACGACCAATCCTATTTCTTCTCTTCCCAGGGATATTAGTACCTTGGAGCGCCGCAAGTCCAGTTTTGGCTAAACTTGCTTTGCTACCCTGCACGTGAGAGTGTTGATCCACCTCTCATTTGTCAAGGCGATTGCCTTTTTACTGAGCGCCCATTTTAGCACTGCCATAGGCCTCCCCAGACCTACCATTTCCGGCTGCATCTGGAGAGTCGTACCGTACCTAGCTAGTTCGTCCGCCCTGCAGTTCCCCGTGACGTCCGAGTGACCCGGGACCCAGATTATCTGGATGCTGAAATACTCGGTCATCTCGTTAAGAGATGATCGGCAATCCAGCGCCACCCGCGACTTCAGACAAACTGCCCCAAGTGACTTGATCGCTGCCTGACTGTCCACATAAATTGCGATATCCCTCCCGGATACCACATTATGCTTCAACCATGTCATGACTTGCCCGATCGCCACCACTTCAGCTTGGTACACGCTGCAGTAGTCAGGGAGACGAACAGAAATATTAACATTAAGTTTATCACAGAAGACTCCGGCTCCTACCTGATCGTCTAGCCTCGAGCCGTCCGTGAAAAATTGCGCTGCCTCATTTTCCAAGATTGATCCGTACTCCAGTATTCCCTTGAGGGAAAGATGGTACGGAAACCCTTATCGAAGCACAACGTTGGTGTAATATAATCCAGATTCGCCAGTTCTTCGCCAGCGAATCAACCTATCGTCGAGTGTCCCACCTGAAGACACTTCCACTGAGAGACAGCCAAGAGTCTCGTAGCCACGTTGGCTGCCATCTGTTTACCATAAAGGTCGATTGGAATAAGGTGGAACATAACCTCTAAAGCGCGTGTAGGTGTTGTCCTAAGCGCCCCGCTTATAAGCATACAGGCCGTTCTTTGCACCTTCTCCATCATACCTCTATATGTTACCTTATCTAGAGCTGGCCACCAAACGCCCACCCCGTACATTAGCACAGGTCTTACCACGGCGGTATAGAGCCAGTATACCAGCTCCGGTTTCAAGCCCCATCTCTTACCTATAGCGTTCCTACACGAGTATAAGGCTACAATAGCCTTATTCACCCTTTCCAAAGTGTTAGGCTTCCAGCTGAGCTTACTATCAAAGATTATGCCCAGAAATCTCGGCAATAGTTCCTCAAACACCTCCCCATATTTCTCCCAGTTTGTCCTTCTAGGATTCCTGAACGGCTTCTGGGTACCCGGGTGTATGTTAAGGTTATAAGTTATATATTGATGATCAGAGAATGAGTGCTCCTTCGCCACTCTCCATCCCCTAATCAACTGAAAAATAGTATCCGAGGCGAGGGTCACATCTAGAACCTCCTGCCGATTACTAACGATAAATATTGGTTCCTGCCCAACATTGCAGACTGAAAGGTTAGTATTTAATAAGTAATCAAAAAATAACTCACCCCTCTCATTAATATCAGTGCTCCCCCAAATTGTGTGATGCGCGTTTGCATCACATCCGAGTATCACACCAATCCTATTTCTCCTTGCTTCTCGGATCAGGTCCCCCAGGTTATCCGGCGGGATCTCCTTCTCCCGATCCATATAAGCAGAGACCAGCCAAAATTTGTCTCTGCCAACCTCCATACTGATCGCAGTAACGTCACCACTACTGTATTGAGAAAGTAGAAAAATTTTTAAAGTATTTTTCACTAAAATGCAAGATCTTATCTTCTCAGAGTTACTTGAGTACAAAGTTGTATACCCTTTCACCTTAAGGCCACAGATCCTGTTTTTGTTAATCCAAGGTTCCTGGATTAACGCTAGCTCCTCTCCTGATCTAGTTAGTCTGAGAACGAGAGCCGCGGAAGAAGCCTTCGTATGGTGAAGATTAATCTGCACAATATTAATCATCATGCATTATCTCACTTACCTCTTCATGCATTCCCTGTTTCAGGCTAATGCTACCTTCCTCCGGGGGGCCGCTAGTATCCGCCGTGTCGCCCCCCATAATTAATGCTTCGCTGCGTTGAGAATCCCCAGCCTATCTTCGTTCAGATTCCGACAGGGTGTCCCCATCGGATCCAAGCGAGAGAAGGCCGCCTCTCTCCAATAGCAGCTCCACGTCATCGTCTGTTATAACCCCATGCGCTTGCTCGACCGTCTGCCGCTGGGTCCCTCCGACGTCCACCTCCGGCCCGTCCTCCGAGCGCATGCCTACCTCATCCCTCTTAAAAACGTTGAGAGTGATCGACCCGAAACCGTAGCTGATCACCCCCTTTGTCTCTGCCAGGGGAGTAAGGGACTCCTTATTGAGCAGCATGATTGCCATTCTGAAGCCCCCTTTAGCCTCCTCCTGTTTGACAATCTTCCAATCTTTCGTTGGAAGATTCGGATTACTTGCCTGAATAATCTCAAGGATCTCTTCTGGCTTTTCTGGTTTGGTTGGTAACCAGACGCGGGCCCTTGGTCTACTCGGAATTTCTTCCTTTCGAACTGCCTCAAGCCTCGCGCCTTCCCATACCTCACCTACTTCGGATATTGCCTTTTTATAAAGATCCACCGATCTTTGATCCGAGCACGCAGTTAACTTTACGCGCCCTTGATGCCATCCCGCATCTCTACAGAACGGAGGGGGTCCTGGATTTTCTCTCAGGACCTTGATGAAAATGGAGTTTAGTGCATTATACACTTCCCTCCACTTTCCTGCCGTGATGCTCCCATCTTCTTGACTTCTGTCAATTACCGCTAGCACCAGTACGTTCTCCTTTACTATTTCACTGAACAATTTCGGTTTTTCCTTTGGATCTCCCGATATCGCTCCAGTGACGGTCTTGGCTCGTTTGCTGTCGCCCACTTCGAGCTCATCCTGGGACCTCTGCCTTTTAGGCACAAGGACCCTATCCGAGCTGTCGCGGCCAACAATCTCCCTCGCCCAAGCCACATATTGCTTCTGTTCTATTGTAAGCTGCCCCTCAGGGGTTGCAGCCAGTTTATCCAGAGGGATCCTTCCCGATCCCCCGCTCTCTTGCCTGGCATTGGTATCGCTGACTCCTGGCTTTGGTGCCATGGTGCTACTTACCTCTGCCACTGATGAGGTAGCTCCACCTTTAAGGAAATAGCCACTTTCTTCCTTCATTGTTTCCGGTTTTTCAAGGGTACCGGCTCCCTTATTTTTATTTTTCAAATCATTCATAGTATTCCCACGAGTGTCGGAGAAATACTGGTCCACCTGCGCAGAGATCCGTATACGCAGGTAAGGCTAAATACAACTGGAAGTAGCCAGGTATCCAGAGGGCTCCGTTAACGACTGGGCTTTGTTAAATGGGCCCCAGCCTAGCTGATCATCAGCACGGGTCGCATAACACCTTAATCCAGTCCATTGGCATTCACACATCCATATGGATATCCCAAACCAATAGGACCCATTCCATTCAAGGGGGTAACCCGTTTAAAGGGGCCCCTCACTCACTACCTGGAGACCCCGGAAATGTGATGCTCAGTTTGCCTGTGGTTATTTGTTGATGGTTTTATGGCGCCATCAGTTCGCCATTCCATACCGGGTATCATAGGCACTCAGAATTTATTAAACTGAGGTTAACCACTCCCCAGTTTCTTGAGACTCTCCTCCCAGCAGGGCTGCGGTTGGGGGCGGCTTATTTAATTCACCGCTAACCTATTTATCGATAGGCCGTTCACTATCCACCACCTGTGACCCCCCCGATAGCTGCAGCATGCCCCGGGTTTTATTTATGTAAGTTTTATACATTATATGAAAATTTAAGTGACTATACAACTCATTGGAAAATAAACCAATCAGATAGTTGAATTTTCCTTAGTTACGCTGTATAATATCGGTTATTTGCGTTGCTAAGTAGTGTTTCGCGAAACACCACTAGTGGTGTTTCGGCCGCAAACAAATAAATCATATCTTCCATGAATATAAACAAACAATTAATATTTTTGATATTTGACATGGTTAATTCGTTGTATAGTCTTAACATATACAACTTCGAAAATCATCTGAATATACAGTTGCGGACTCGATGTGTTACCTAAGAAACACAACTCCACCTGCGGTGTCGTTGTGTTTCCTAGGCAACACAACTCGTCCTATAAACTGTATATTCGATTATTTTCGAACCTCTTGTTGTATAACTAGTGAGAATACAACTTTCACAAAATATGCCATGGAAAATTTTACGAAAAAGTGATTATTACAGCAATTGTATTTAGATTGCCATGCAAAATACGTTCAACAGCACGTTATTATAGCGGTAGTATTACGATTTTCACCATAGCAACGCGATAGTTTTACGATTTTCACCATAGCAACGCGACAGTTTTACAAATTTTACCATAGCAACAATAAAATCCTAAACAATTATCTCTAAATTTGTAATTGTTTTTCAATTTTTTTTATTATGATTGAATTTTTTATACACACACCAAAGGAAAAGCCATGCAAATAAAAGCTTGTCAAATAATTTGCATACAACATGACACAAATGGATGAATTGTGATTCAATCGCTGACGGGAAAGTTGTATTCCCTTACTAAATACAACATGTGCTGTAATTAATGATCGATAATTTTTTACTCGTTAAAACCGACGCAGATAATTCAACTCGTGCTGCGCACTCGTTGCATTTTCAGCGCAGTTTTAACTCGTAAGAAATTATCGATAATAATCGAGCACTATAGTTGTATTACGAGTGATAGTAATTTCATTTTTAAGTTTTATTAGCGCATTTTATACAAACTGAAAGTTTTTTTAATGTACATTTCCCATAAACATATTTTTGCAACCAACAGATATTTGAGGTTTTATATTCGTTGCAAAATCTAATTTGACGGCATTTTCGTGTCAAATTTTTAACTTTATCTACCATCAGTAGTTCATCCAGGTTTCCTGGTTCGAATTTTTGGTAATATTTGCTCCCGTGAGTTCTGTGTGTAGAAGTAAAGCATTAATTCCAGCTATGTCGAGGATATTAAAAATACTTGTAAAGCCCATCTCCGAGATCCCGACTTAATAATGAATTTTTTAGCCATTTGATCCATTATATCTACACCAAATTTGGTGATGTTATGGAATGAAATGGTTTCTGGAAGCTTTTTTCGGTTTTGTCCAATTTTTGGGGAATTATGCTAAGAGCTAAATAGAAGTACTTTCTTGGTTGACTTAGCTTTATATACCGTTAGTATGCAATTAATAGATTTGTAAATTAAACTTAAAAATCTAGGCAATTTATCTTTTTTTTGTTTGGCAATTATTGGTAATTTCTTTCTATTTGAACGAATAGGGGATAGTATCAAAACCCCAAAAATAAACCCAAAATGAAACAAAAAAATTTATTTTCAAATTCCAATTTACATAATTTCAAATTACAAAATAACGATTCCCAAAAAACCTAAAAAAAAATGTCCATAGTTTAAAATCCCAAATTTTTTATATTTTTATTAAACCCATAATCTTAGCTAAGTTAGCTAAGTATTCGTTTGGGCTAATTTTGTGTTATTTTTTCAGCACGCGTTTAATTTGTTTATATTTGGTTATAATTTTCTTATTTGTTGGTTTTATATTTTGACCTGCTTCAATTTTGTTTACATTATTATGTGAAACCACAAGTTCGGCTCTCAGTTCTTCGATTATTTTATATAGCCCGCTGTGTTTTTTCTCGGCTATAACTTTTAACGGACGATACCATGCTTCGACCGAATTTTGTTTCTTCGGATAATTATTTTTAATTGAGTCATTTATTACCCAGAAATGAGGAGGATATTTTGCATTAAGTACGACGTAAGATTTTTTAAAAATTTTAGCAATCTATTGAAGAGCATCATCTTTTAATATCTCTTGGAACATGTTAAAGAATACAGGAATAGAGTTTGGAGGTAAAAAGGCTAGAGCTTTGAGCATTCGTACTCCTAAGGCAAATTCTTCAGAACCCCCATAGTTTTAACTTTTCGACCCTCCTCCAAATTAACTGCCCGAAATGAAAAAAAACACTCCCTAAATTCGGGATCGGTAAAATATTCTTGAGCACAGCGGTGAATTGTCACTTCAAAATCAGTTACTATGATTTGGGGCGTAAATCAGATATTCATCTCTGCAGCTAAACGGTGAAGTTCATAAAAAAATTTATTTTAGCACTCCTTGTTTTTTATTGTCATCAAACACATTAAACTCGTCTGGTATGCGTAGTTTTTTCAACGATTTGGGTTTTTTATATTTTTTATCACGAGCACGTAAATATTCACGAGCACTTGAATTACACTCCACTGTTATATCACGGATAATTTGTGATGGCAAATTAGAAGAATTCCTGGCGTTTGAACTATGTGGTAATGAACCTTGAGGGTCATGAACATGTTCCGTTTGTTGAACGAATATTTGATGTTTACTATTCGGACTAATATTAATTGTCTGAACCGCACTTTTACAATTAAATGAAATCTTATTAGCACACCTCCAAGAAAAAGTTTGTCTTTTAGAAGTGTAGTCGTAGTAGTACTGATATCCATCTAAATATAAACAACGATTTCCTTTGTTGGTTGTAAACTTAATAAGTTCCATTACTAAAATCGAATCAACAAAAAATTTTTTTGGTTTAATGTAATTTTCAACATTATGTCACAGATAACTATACCAGATGTATATCTTGTATGGCCAAAATTTACATAAGGAAATTCAAGCTATAAAAAGTAATCCAACTGAATTCTAACCCAACGAGAAATAGACCGATGCATATTTTCACCCTTTCAAAAATAGTTGTAAGTAACATAATGTTAGAGCCTTTTCTTTTTTCATTGAGTAAACAAACTTGTATCTACCACTTACAACTTTGTAATCCCAATAAAAAATATTTGTCATGTAGATACCACTTTGTGATTTTTGAAGTATTTTTATGTGTACATGCAACTTTGTTATTCTCGCTTATCTTTTTAAAATGAGTTGTTAGTATTTTGTAATACTCAAAAATCCTTATTGATAGTTCAATATTGGATAGTTCAGAACGATCCAGTGCCAATGAAAATGAAGGAAAATTTATTTCGTCATATTGTTTGTATAACATTTGATATCACGTTTCATAAACCTAAGAGCTGGTCCATCCGAAAAATATTGAGCTTGAGCTTAAAGAAAGAACAAAGAACAACATGCTCAGTTGAAAACCTATATGAAGCAGCAGAACGCTATTGACGAAGGAAAGGAACGTCTGCTCCTCTGATTTGATTTACAGAACGTATTAAATTCAGAAATCGGCCCTGTGTTTTACTGTTCTAATTTATCTATAATTTAACTAATTATTTGAGTAGCACAAAAAAAATATTGCTGCCTACGAACGGAATAGAAATTAGGGAAAGTGGATATGATATACATCTGCACTGGTGAAATGTTTATTTAAAATTTTTGAAGATAATAATGAAACCTGCAACCTAATTACCCAAAGTGGTTCGCGCGTGCCCAAAACAAAAACCCAATAATATCAACAGCAATTTTTCATAAGGTTAACCATTAAATAAATTCAATTTGCATAAAATATTCAGTACCACATCATGGTATAATCCAGGAAGAAGACCACTCCTTAGTTCAATTGAAAATACATTGGTAATACCGAATATTATGTGTACCGAATGAAATTTGTGATTTGTACATGAAGAATTAAAACTAAACGGCAATATATAATCATTATTTTTCTGTACTTGTTCTATTGCACATATTGTACAGTTTTTAAATAATCGTATTCATTCAAACTTTTTGTTCATTTTACGGCGAACATTCACCTTTTCATAATCCCATTTATTATGTATGGATGTGATCTTAAGCCGCATTGGCAAACTGCTTGCCAAACCATATGTTTTTTTGCCAAATTTTTCAACAGCTATGGTAGTAATTGCTCCGTCCAGTTCTTTACCTTTCTTTTTGATGTAATATTGGGGACCTGGAAGTGTCGAGAAATCCATTTTGACATAGGTCTCGTCGTTCATTACGAAACAAAAATCTTTTCTTTCGTTCAACCATTTGTTGTGTTTCTTTGCTCGATCGATCCCTCTATTAAATAGTTCAACACTTCTTTTGGGGATTTTTGACTTCTTGTATGTCCGTAGATTATTTCTGGTTTTAGCTCGTTCCACAATCGATTTGGTTGTTTTGGTTTTTCTGGCCAAATCTCGCACAGACATCGAGGGATGTTTCGAAATGACTCTTACAATTTTCTGATCCAACATTTTATTTGGAGCACCTGATTTTTCTCCGGATCCGGGCTTGAGTGATACAGAAAGATTGATTTGACATTTTTTTTTACATTTGTTACCGTATTATTGGAAACACCGGCCAATTTACCAATTTTTTTATTGGTATACTCGGGATGATCATTGCACAATCTAATTATTAAATCACATTTTTCTCCTTATGATGCGTCCATTTCGAAACAAATAAAACAAATGCCCAATTTGACGTTTATTCGTTTTTTTAAATTGTTTTTCTACAAAATAACGGTACCAGTTTTTTTCTTTTGCGTAGTAACCTATGAGATAATATAAATTTGGGAATCACAAATTTCATTCGGTACACATAATATGTATCTCTATGTGGAAGTTGTATATTAAGATCAAGAAAAGCACAATTTACTACCTGAAGCTAGAGATTTACACGATAACTCTGTCTATGTGACACAAAAACGGAATCACCAAACGTTAAAAAGAATCTGCAAGAGATGTATCAGTATATTTTGAAATTAGAATATTCAGGAACGGTTAAATCTGATGAGACAAATCCACCCTCATTCATACGAGTTGGACTGTTGTAACTGAAATGGAAACATCTTTAGGCAATTTGGTATTAGGAAATTCGATCATATTTCTGCCTAATTCCGGTCTAAAATTATTGTAGGTCGTTAAACAAACCTTTTATGTTAGAGGAGTTCCCCTTTGGAATTAATTCCATTGGAAATTAGGAGGTTAGGATCGGTAAAATTATTTAAGTCAATATTTAGTCAATTATTTAGTCAACTAGTTTTATTTCAATAAATTTGAATTCTCCGTGTATAATAAAATTATTTTATTTAATTTTCCATAATTAAAAAGTTGTATTTACAAAAGTGGTATATACTTATATGTATTGTGGTTCATACAATATAACAATGTTGTATCTGCCAGATACATTGTTGTTTTCCAAGAATAAACGTGTCATAGTTCAGTTACAAAGTTGTATTTACTTTTGGAGCTTCAATTATTTCAATAATTATGTACAATTTTGATGTAATAACTACTTTATTTTAAAAATATAAATCAAAACAGTACACTACCACAATTCTATCAAAATTATTCATAAAATGGAAAAGTTATAGTACTTCTAATTTTCAAATTTCATTATCTCAAAACTATGCATCGAGTAGATGCAACAGTGTTATTCTAAGGTCGCGAATTTTATTCATAATTTCTTGTTTCTCTAATATGTGCAAGCAAATCACATAGCAGTTTTGATAATTTTTGGCGAAAGGATTCCAAACGTTTGAGATCATGGCAAATTTGTTGCTTTTCAGTTCGTTTTTCATGTCGAACCGTATAAATTGCAAAATATCCGTGAAATCTTTCCTAGTCATCGTTTTTCCAAAAAATTCAGGTCCCCATTTTTTGACCATAAAAAATGTCACGCTTTAATGTACTTGTTCTTAATGTACACCCTATATAATTTGTAACATCATATTCAAGTTGAGTTTACCGTACACAACGATTATTGTGTACACCGTTTATCGTGATCACCTTATGATCATTTTCTTCAGTCTATTAGTGATTGTGACGGCAATAGGTTATGCCATAATATTATATTAATAAATACTATAATAATAAAGAGTGTTTTAATTATTCCCAAATAAAACACACGCCCATAAAAATTAGCTAAAAATGAGTTGAATTTTTTTTTTTGATAGAACCCACTCTTTTCCAGGGACTTTAGAAGCTTCCATTTCTGTGCATTTCCTAATATAATTTATAATTTCCTTCGATTACTTGTCTTTTTGTAAATGCTGTACGACCATGGATTGCTCTGGAGATAAGAAAAAGGGACGACCCAAGAATAATGTGAATTTATAAAAAAAAATCTTTACGTTTCGCAATATAAAATCACAGCAGCAACGTTAATTATTTGTATATAAAAAACTGAAGAAGGAAGATATATTCCGAAACCGGTCTTTTTTAAAAATAAAATTAAATTTCACTTAATGAATGTATAAAAATGTATATGTGTAGTTATTTTACATAAATATTAAATTTAAACTGATAAAACACAGTCTGTAATTTCTGCTATTTATCGCAATCACGCGCAATAAAATTGACTAATAGACTCAGCTTATATGTAATCTCAGTAATAGTTGTAGCTACAAAGCCACATTAGCCAGACAACTAATACAAAATACACGCAAAGATTTATATAAAACAAAAGAGAGCATCCTGTTATAAAACAAGGGAAAACCCTAAAAGAGGGAGAGAGATAAAACAGAAGATATCGGCCATTTTGACCGGTTGTTATATGTAGGTATACCACATACCAATCTCAGGAAAAATATTACTAACAAATAAGAAGTATTTTCAGATATGTACATAAATTCGGATATAGTATATACAGTCGTTGCCCAAAAATTTGCGCGCCTATTGAAACCACATAAATATTTGTTTTAAAAATCGATTACACTGTTTAAAATTAAAAAAAATATGTGCACTTTTTTCGCTAGAGTAGTATAAGATTGTTGCCCAGTTTCAATGACAGCGGTTGCGGCAGATTTTACTTTGTCGCTGATTTCCTTTCCACCCATTTTTTCAAACACAATTTCAATTTGACACCGATGTACGTAAGATAAAAATCATAAACTTACCTAAAAATATTGCAAATTATCACGTAAACAAAACACAAGTTTTTATATAAACAGATTTTTAATGGTTCACATTTACTCTCTACACTTTTAAATAACAACGAGTCATACCCCGATCTCTGTAAAAAAGCCACGTGTAGACACGCTCAAGCGATCGGGCATTTAACACACGTATAAATAAGAGTACGAAGATAGCATAAAGAAAAGTTGAAGCAAACTTAAAGAAGAAGGGAACACAAAATGTAATTTTATTTAAAAAAGTTGAAATGATGGAGTCGCGCAAAATTTTTGGCTCACGATTGTAAGTGTGTGGTCAACAATAAAAATTCGTTTGCTTTATGTTTTGTTTACGTGATATTTCGTCATATTTTGAGGTCAATTTAAAATTTTTATCTTACGTACAGTGGTGTTAAAGTGAAATTTTGTATAACATTACCAAATTCTATGTTTTTGAAAAAATGGGTGGAAAGGACTGAAACTGTCACTGAAACTGGGCAACAATCTTATACTACTCTAGCCAGAAAACTGCACATATTTTTTTAAATTTTAAACAGTGTAATCGATTTTTAAAACAAATATTTATGTATGTGGTTTCAATAGGCGCGCAAGTTTTTTGGCCAACGAATGTAAATAATATTTTTCATAATACTACATCAAACATTAGAATTTAAATTAACGAAAATTTAGGAGTAAATTTGTAAACCCGTCATTTTAACCGGTTAATATATCTGGTGTTAATTAATTTTATGAAGTTAATATTCTGAAAATTATAAGGGATAGATGTATCCGTTCAAATTAGGAAGCTAATCGTAAAAGTATCGAATTTTAATTTGTGACAGTGAGATTTTTTTTTTTATTTTTAAGTTTTTCAGAGTTTTCTATTAAATAAAATTTAAAACCGATATCATATGGCTTGCCTACCTGCAACTCCTATCTTGCTCAATTTATTTTCAATACTGTTTCGAATTTACCTAAGGAAGCCTTCAATATATTATGTTTGTACATATATAAATAATTGCTCTCCAACCAATTCAACTGAAGTTGCAAAAATTTCGTAAGATTTAAAAAATTATTTTCTGGGCTTTTCAAAAATGAATGGCATTGTAATTGTTTTTACGAGTGAATTCAAACGTTACACTGCAAAACCAAACAAATTTTCAATTTCGAATAGCCATAATGCATTTAAATTCAATGTTGTAAAAATCTTAAATTATGATAGTTAATAACACCGACAGCTATCGCTGGGCTAATTATTAAATCGCTTTGTCCTTGGAAAATTTCCAATTTATTGATTGATTGGAGTGTATAACCAAGCCTAAACGTCTCCCGGAATCCCTTGAAGTTATCCCAGACTCTCATCCCACGAAAATTTGAAATTACCTCCGACAACACAAGCGTAAAAATCCATCGCAGACTTTTTTTTCTACACTGTTAAAGTGGAAGAACTTTAAAATTCATCTCAGACTTTTTACTCAAGAGAAAAATTCATTCTAGGATTGCTATTTATTATAAGACCTTTTTTTTTGCATGGTTAAAAATAAATACAATAAAAATACAAAAATAAAACATTCTTATCCGTTCCTTTCAGTTCCTACACGTATCTTGTGAGACATAATCAATTTATATTATCCGTCAGACATCCATTTTTTGAACAATATTTGTCTGTGTCGGTTCGTGTAGGAACGGAAAGGAACGGATAATATAAATCCTCCTTAATCCCTACGTCATACAGTTTTCGCTACGTCAATAAATGTGTTGCCTTCCCATAGTAAAAAATAAATAAAAAAAAACATAAAAAAATTCTTCTGATCAGGATTATGGTGGGCCTAGGAATTTGGTATGTCGGTTATGTAGGGACTTCCATTTACTACCTCTTGGCCAATTTGGAACGAGGTTAGCTTGTTTTTTAAATTTTGTTATATTCATTTTTAACTAAGGGAATGAAACATATTTATTGATATAGCAAACATTCTAACTAGCGAACCGCATTCAGAATTATCCGAAAGGTAGACAATGGGACTCTTTACTAAACCCATATAACAAATTTTCAGGTCCACCATAAACCTTTAATAATTTTTAAAATTTTCTTTTTTAATCATTTTTTACTATGAGAAAGCAAAACATTTATTGACGTAGCAAAAACTCTATGACGCGACGTAGGGATAATCCTGATCAGAAGGTTTCTTATTTGTATTTTTTTATTATTTATTTTTAACTATACGTCTGAGATGGATTTTAAAGTTCTTATAGTTTAATAGTGTAGAAAAAAAAGTCGGGGATTAGTTGCTCCGCTTGAGTTGTCGGATGTAATTTCAAATTTTCGTGGGATGAAAGTCTGGTATAACTTCAAGGGCGTCTCCCAGATAACGCCGAGCTCACCGTACACCCATTATATATAACACAAAAGGAAGGTTACGATAAGAATGTTAGTATGGAGAGACTTGAAGCGGTTACAGACACCTTTTTAGTCAGGATAGTTAGTGATTTGTTAGTATAATTTATGATAAATTAGTTAGCACAGGACAACACAATTTGAATCTACATATGTATTTGGATTCTTGTTTCTCTGGAAGCCCGGTTACTCAGGTATCTGTAAATTAGATTGCATTCATTTAAATTCAGTTATTTTAAGTAATGTTAATAACCCAAACTGAATTTTATTTTCGTTTAATTTTGAATTTAAACCCTGAAACATATTATTTTAGGAAAGAAACATATTAGTAAAATAGGGCGCCAGCCATCAAGTTCCTTGCTTTGTGCTCGTATGCTTGAAACATTACTCGTAATTCATTACCAGTCAATGTTTTGGTACTGCCTTATTATCAGCCCGTTCATATCTCCTACCGTCAATTTTACTGCTGCTATTCTAAAGCTGTCTCCCGGATGACGCCGGGTCCACCGGAGACCTATTTCATATAACACAAAGGAAGGATAAGTAACTTTACCCGGTTACAGACACCTTTGCAGTCTATAATTAGTAATCAGTAGTTACTCTGGTATCTCTAAGAATTAAAATCAAGTTGAGTTATTCTAATTAATGTTAATAGCCCAAGCTGAAATTATTTAAATTGAAATTTAAACTCTGAAACATATTATTATAGGTTATGAAACATATTAGTTAGCTAGGTGCTGCTATTCCCTTCATAATCTAGATTTATTATTATCAATCATCAGGTACGGGATCTTGTACCATCGGGATATTGTTCCCTCGGGCTTTTGTACCCTCGGAATTATGTACCCTCGGGATTATGTACCCACGGGATTTCCTACTCTCGGGATTATGTCCTGCGAGATTTTGTCTCACGACAAAAAATTTGTTTCCATATTATAGTTAACAAAAATTTAATGGGGTCTTCCTTTTCGATAGGACAGTTTAATTTGTAATTTTTTGGGGGTTTCTTCGTTCGGGAATACGATGGAATCCCTGCTGATGGTATAACCTCCTCTGGTCATTGGACAACCGTAGTCACATTTTGGAATTAGCACTTCGTCGCATTTGGCTTCGGGATGTTATTACCTGGTTCAGTCCACATGCCTAGGCGGGTGACTTTTTGTGGATCTTTTATCATTATTGGTCACTTTCGTGTACTGCGTATCAATAGTTTCAGAACCGTGATTATTTTTTTTTTCATCTCATTAAAGCCACCAAACATCAACGATAGGCTATGCTCAGGGGATTCACCTATGCATATCAAATCAGATCACTGAAATAACGTTCGGATTCATGATCTCTAAAATATATTTTCGCTTTTTAGCAACCATAAAAATCAGTGTGTGTTAACTTGAAAAACTTTGTTTTCAATTTGGAATAACCCATCAGGGTTGGCATCTTTGTTACAGGATCATAGTTTAAATCAATAATAATATTTGGCACTGCAATATGGCGGATATTTGTTTACTTGGTGTGCGTGTGTATTTGTTGGAAATATTTTTTTTTCGGCGCATACCATCAATATCTTGTAAAGTGCGCATTATATATGCATCAAAAACTAACCATATAATGAATATTCAAGCACCAACAATTATCCCATTTTTATAATTTTTGTTGTTGTTGTATTGTGTTATGTATTATTTTTATTTTAAATTAAAAAATATAAATGTACACATAATCAAATATATACACAATATGTATTGGTAAACACTGACCCCATCCTCCACATAATATGCTGCTTATAAATATTCAGTTACACACATGTATAATTGTAATTATTTATATATTACATGCGGAGCGATGTGATGATGATGATGGCTACTATTATCTAATGGGCTGAGTGTATTTTCCACTATACAGTTTTTTATAGTGGTACATAGCACCACATCATTAAAATTTTTTTATTGTGCTACCCGTAGCCCGGGCAAGTAATGTATTATATAATATAAAAAAAAGTTTATATTGATCCAAAATAAAAAAAATGTGTACATAATAAAAAATATATAATAAAAATAAAAATAATAAAAAAACGCGGTTATTTTAGTACAACATAACTCATCCTTTTACAATTCTTTTTTTTTTTTAAATTTTATGTATATGTTTATATTATTATCATTTTATGTTGTTCTGTGTCCCAACAATCCCATTCAACACAACACAAGAAGTCCTTTCTATTCTCTTTAAAACATAAAATCTTCTTTCCAGTTTTTATTCGGTTCAGCAGCAGGACAACAACAAAAAAAAAACCGGGAAAATTTCTATTCCAATTTTTTTTTATTCTACATAAAATATCCTAAACTTTTTTTTTTTGTTGGTTACATCTTTTACTCTCAAAGTGAAAATGGCCACACTTTTATGATGTCAGATCACAACAAAAAAAAACGAATTTGTTTTGCGTTATGAATACATAGGTACATAATATTATGTTCGGATATGTATACATACAAGACTTTGATAGAAAAGGAAAAATTATGGGTGTCTGGCGGAAAAATGGGTACAAAAAAATAAAAAGAAACGGTTCGAATGGGAAGCAAAAAGGTGATAAATTGGGTCATCGCAGTTGATTTCTTTGCAATAAGGCATAAAATTATAATGCCGCTGGATTATTTTGCGTTTAATTGAAACTTTTGCCTAAGTGTTTTTTATGGATTGATTTTTTTATTTTTTATGGAAAAAAGGAAACGTTTCTTTATTCCGGTTGACTGAAGATTGAGTATAAAATGCTAATTTGAAGATGTAATTTCCATTCCAAAGTAATAATCGAATTCTGGTAATAATTTTTTTTTATTGAAATATGGCCTAGAGGTAGGTTGTTTTATTCAGTTAATTTATTTTAAGTGAGAAAAATTACCTCCCGTCTCCTAAAATATCTCATACATATACCAGAACAAGTATGTTCAGCTGTTAAATAACATTTCATTAGTTTGATGTAATAATAAATATTATTCGATTGAAATTGTTGAAATTTAACTTCATTATTTTCAAAAGCAATTAAAACAGTTACCAATTTTAATATTTAAGAAAAATAAAATAAAAGAACGAGGTAAATTTGTTAAAAGTACTTTACCTTCTCTAAATTTCTACTCAAACCGATTGTACTTACTTTAAACTGTTCCCTATTTTGCCCCAATATATTTAGTTTTTATTCTTTTCTAAATTCTCACATCCTAGATTACCGATTTCTAAGAGAGCCCGTTTGAACTGAAATCATTTAACATTTTGATTATGTACGTAAATTTTATTCTTTAATAGTTATATACGTTATTCTGTTCGTCCCCTTTGACATTTCAACGTAAAATTCCTTCATAGTGGATTTTACTCTTCAACACAAGCATTTTACACAATTTAGCTTTATTATTTTAGTTTTGCTGCTTTGTGTCCGATCTTTGAATTTTTCTCATTTTGATAAATACGACAACATGCATCTTTATTCCAGGAAAAGTAATTTGCGACAACTTTTCAACTTATTTATGCATATCCAGCCAATAAGCCATGTAATCCGTCATTTAACCTACCTCTTCGACCATCAACAAATAAACAGTTCCTGTTTTAAAATAAGAATGTGCAGCTAATTTTTAATAAAAGACAAATCTAAATTGGTAGAAAGTGGGCACCGTTGATGTTAACTCTATATACATTTAAATGCTTTATTATGAAACTTTACCCGAAAGAACACTTAACGTTCTCAAGGCAAAAGAAGGGCAATGAATGGCATCTAGCAAAGTAGGTAGAGTAGGACCTCACTGCGAACCTTCACGATTCCAAAGCCGTCATTTTCAACGTAAGTTGTTTTATTGAGATTAGGCCACTCTTATAGGAGTCTTAAATCAACTATGAAAAAATTAAAGCAAATTAAGTAAGCTAATCTACAATACAAAAGTATAGAGACAGATGACAGTGATTTGCTGTCGATAGTCACACAGTTTCTTAATCAATTTATTTCCAGGGATATCACATCGATCCTATTAGAGGCATTATTACCCATAGGATTTTCCGGGAACAAAATTGATTCTTCGCTAGAAGTGGCAAAGAACTTTGTCAACTATTGGAGATCTCATCATCAAAAGATCAATACTGGCCGCAATGTTAATTCTGATCACATAGTCTTATTTCCCTTTATATTTAGGAAATTTATATTAAGGTACCCGAGAGGCATTTAGCGGAAATTTTCATATCCTCCTTACTCCGTCATGCTTCCAATTGGTACACTGACGGGTCAATAGGACTGTGGTTATTGCGATACGAATGCAGTGACAATTAGGCCTTGTTTTAACTCAGCACAACACAAATTTTTATTGCGAAATTGGGTTCCGCATTTTTAAAACGACATTTGCCCTTTGCTTTCGACATATTTTGGCTCAGAGTAAAAAAATTGTCAAAATATTCACTAATTTTCACGTTGATAGCTCTTGAACCAATAAGATTTTCGTTTTGCTTTCTTCATCAAAGTTGTTCCGCAAGTCAAGACTGTGGTAATCCACGCAGTCAAATTATCAATTTTCATTAGTTTATCTCCAAAATTGTTAGAAATAAATGTATTTAGTTGTACGGGTATTTAGATCGCTCGAATATTTCTACAAATTTTGTGGAAAATTTAATTTGATTGAAAATCAACTGAACTATAGCTCACAAATTCAGAGCTTTAAAAATCGAAAATCTGCAATTATGCTCCGATTTCGATGATTGATACCTCTAGCAATAGGTGTTGAGACCTGTAATTGTGATGCCAACGGGTATTTAGATCGCTCGAATATTTCTACACATTTTGTGGAAAATTTAATTTTATTGAAAATCAACTGAACTATAGCCCACAAATTCAGAGCTTTAAAAATCGAAAATCTGCAATTATGCTCCGATTTCGATGATTGATACCTCTAGCAATAGGTGTTGAGACCTGTAATTGTGATGCCAACGGGTATTTAGATCGCTCGAATATTTCTACACATTTTGTGAAAAATTTAATTTTATTGAAAATCAACTGAACTATAGCCCACAAATTCAGAGCTTTGAAAATCGAAAATCTGCAATTATGCTCCGATTTCGATGATTTATACCTCTATCAATAGGTGTTGAGACCTGTAATTGTGATGCCAACGGGTATTTAGATCGCTCGAATATTTCTACACATTTTGTGGAAAATTTAATTTTATTGAAAATCAACTGAACTATAGCCCACAAATTCAGAGCTTTAAAAATCGAAAATCTGCAATTATGCTCCGATTTCGATGATTGTTACCTCTATCAATAGGTGTTGAGACCTGTAATTGTGATGCCAACGGGTATTTAGATTGCTCGAATATTTCTACACATTTTGTGGAAAATTTAATTTTATTAAAAATCAACTGAACTATAGCCCACAAATTCAGAGCTTTAAAAATCGAAAATCTGCAATTATGCTCCGATTTCGATGATTGATACCTCTAGCAATAGGTGTTGAGACCTGTAATTGTGATGCCAACGGGTATTTAGATCGCTCGAATATTTCTACACATTTTGTGGAACATTTAATTTTATTGAAAATCAACTGAACTATAGCCCACAAATTCAGAGCTTTAAAAATCGAAAATCTGCAATTATGCTCCGATTTCGATGATTGATACCTCTAGCAATAGGTGTTGAGACCTGTAATTGTGATGCCAACGGGTATTTAGATCGCTCGAATATTTCTACACATTTTGTGGAAAATTTGGTTTAATTGAAAATCAACTGAACTATAGCCCACAAATTCAGAGCTTTAAAAATCGAAAATCTGCAATTATGCTCCGATTTCGATGATTTATACCTCTATCAACAGGTGTTGAGACCTGTAATTGTGATGCCAACGGGTATTTAGATCGCTCGAATATTTCTACACATTTTGTTGAAAATTTAATTTTATTGAAAATCAACTGAACTATAACCCACAAATTCAGAGCTTTAAAAATCGAAAATCTGCAATTATGCTACGATTTCGATGATTGATACCTCTAGCAATAGGTGTTGAGACCTGTAATTGTGATGCCAACGGGTATTTAGATCACTCGAATATTTCTACACATTTTGTGGAAAATTTAATTTTATTGAAAATCAACTGAACTATAGCCCACAAATTCAGAGCTTTAAAAATCGAAAATCTGCAATTATGCTCCGATTTCGATGATTTATACCTCTATCAATAGGTGTTGAGACTAGAGAATCCAAATTACTCGAGTTTTAAAGTACCCGGGTAGTCGAGTACTAGTTTTTTCAATACCCGGGTTACCCGGGTACCTGGGTAATAAACAAGAAACATAAATATACATAAAATCTGTAAAAAAAATCATCGATGATGCTATTGTCACCCTCTCTTTGGTTTAGTAAGTAGCACATATTCTGTCTCTATATTCTGAGTCCCATTTTTCTTCCTTCTTAAAAGGGTCCCATATGAATTATTTGTTAATGGCATGCATTCGAAAATATAGATTAGATCAATTTTTTTAAAATCAAATCAGTTCAAATATTTGTTACATTTTTGTCGTACAAATTAAATTTGTAATTATTTTCTGTTGTACTCATGACTACAACCCAATCAAATTGAATCATTATACTTGATTAAATTAAGTTGAATCCAATTAATTTTTATTTTACCATGCATTATTAAAAAAATGATTTTAAAATCCTTCATGTTCTTGTATATTTAAAATATTTGTCACCATTTATCGTAATTTTATAAATTAAATAATAAAACAAACTAAAAACCTAAAAGATAACCAAAAGCCGATAATAAAAGTTATCGAAATTTTAATTAATCTGGAAAATTGATAGAACGCTTCAAATTCATATTTATCACTCGACACAAACTAATATCGTTTTAGATTGATTTGTTTCCTCTCTATGAAAAAGCAATCACAATTTTGGCGTCAATCAAACAAGAAAATTTCATTGATCTTTTACGTTTGTGCATTATCCGGCAAAATATAAGACCCGTGCAAATTGCACATATAAATTCTAAAAAAATCGTTTTCCAAGCAATGCCGAGATTAATCTAATGGTATTTCTAACAAACACAATAATCAAAGTTGTCAAACTGAAAACGTCAGCCAATTAGCCAAATGGTTAATAAACCTTTACATATACTTATAATATGTAAAAGGGGAATAAATCTACGGAAAATCTAAATCGAAAAAGTGCCCTCGAGCTAAAATATTTTACTCTCAGAACAACATTTTTTCTTCAATCGAACAAAATAAAATTCACTCTTCCAATATTTTCTTTGAATCAAGTTACCCGGGTGCTCGCTCAAATTACTCGGGTAATCAAGTACTCGAAAAAAGGCCAAAATATCCGAGTACCCGAGTACTCGATAATCGGTATTGGATACCCTAGTTGAGACCTGTAATTGTGATGCCAACGGGTATTTAGATCGCTAGAATATTTCTACACATTTTGTGGAAAATTTAATTTTATTGAAAATCAACTGAACTATAGCCCACAAATTCAGAGCTTTAAAAATCGAAAATCTGCAATTATGCTCCGATTTCGATGATTGATACCTCTAGCAATAGGTGTTGAGACCTGTAATTGTGATGCCAACGGGTATTTAGATCGCTCAAATATTTCTACACATTTTGTGGAAAATTTAATTTTATTGAAAATCAACTGAACTATAGCCCACAAATTCCGAGCTTAAAAATCGAAAATCTGCAATTATGCTCCGATTTCGATGATTTATACCTCTATCAATAGGTGTTGAGACCTGTAATTGTGATGCCAACGGGTATTTAGATCGCTCGAATATTTCTACACATTTTGTGGAAAATTTAATTTTATTGAAAATCAACTGAACTATAGCCCACAAATTCAGAGCTTTAAAAATCGAAAATCTGCAATTATGCTCCGATTTCGATGATTTATACCTCTATCAATAGGTGTTGAGACCTGTAATTGTGATGCCAACGGGTATTTAGATCGCTCGAATATTTCTACACATTTTGTGGAAAATTTAATTTTATTGAAAATCAACTGAACTATAGCCCACAAATTCAGAGCTTTAAAAATCGAAAATCTGCAATTATGCTCCGATTTCGATGATTGATACCTCTATCAATAGGTGTTGAGACCTGTAATTGTGATGCCAACGGGTAGTTAGATCGTTAGAATATTTCTACACATTTTGTGGAAAATTTAATTTTATTGAAAATCAACTGAACTATAGCCCACAAATTCAGAGCTTTAAAAATCGAAAATCTGCAATTATGCTCCGATTTCGATGATTGATACCTCTAGCAATAGGTGTTGAGACCTGTAATTGTGATGCCAACGGGTATTTAGATCGCTCGAATATTTCTACACATTTTGTGGAACATTTAATTTTATTGAAAATCAACTGAACTATAGCCCACAAATTCAGAGCTTTAAAAATCGAAAATCTGCAATTATGCTCCGATTTCGATGATTGATACCTCTAGCAATAGGTGTTGAGACCTGTAATTGTGATGCCAACGGGTATTTAGATCGCTCGAATATTTCTACACATTTTGTGGAAAATTTGGTTTAATTGAAAATCAACTGAACTATAGCCCACAAATTCAGAGCTTTAAAAATCGAAAATCTGCAATTATGCTCCGATTTCGATGATTTATACCTCTATCAACAGGTGTTGAGACCTGTAATTGTGATGCCAACGGGTATTTAGATCGCTCGAATATTTCTACACATTTTGTTGAAAATTTAATTTTATTGAAAATCAACTGAACTATAACCCACAAATTCAGAGCTTTAAAAATCGAAAATCTGCAATTATGCTACGATTTCGATGATTGATACCTCTAGCAATAGGTGTTGAGACCTGTAATTGTGATGCCAACGGGTATTTAGATCACTCGAATATTTCTACACATTTTGTGGAAAATTTAATTTTATTGAAAATCAACTGAACTATAGCCCACAAATTCAGAGCTTTAAAAATCGAAAATCTGCAATTATGCTCCGATTTCGATGATTTATACCTCTATCAATAGGTGTTGAGACTAGAGAATCCAAATTACTCGAGTTTTAAAGTACCCGGGTAGTCGAGTACTAGTTTTTTCAATACCCGGGTTACCCGGGTACCTGGGTAATAAACAAGAAACATAAATATACATAAAATCTGTAAAAAAAATCATCGATGATGCTATTGTCACCCTCTCTTTGGTTTAGTAAGTAGCACATATTCTGTCTCTATATTCTGAGTCCCATTTTTCTTCCTTCTTAAAAGGGTCCCATATGAATTATTTGTTAATGGCATGCATTCGAAAATATAGATTAGATCAATTTTTTTAAAATCAAATCAGTTCAAATATTTGTTACATTTTTGTCGTACAAATTAAATTTGTAATTATTTTCTGTTGTACTCATGACTACAACCCAATCAAATTGAATCATTATACTTGATTAAATTAAGTTGAATCCAATTAATTTTTATTTTACCATGCATTATTAAAAAAATGATTTTAAAATCCTTCATGTTCTTGTATATTTAAAATATTTGTCACCATTTATCGTAATTTTATAAATTAAATAATAAAACAAACTAAAAACCTAAAAGATAACCAAAAGCCGATAATAAAAGTTATCGAAATTTTAATTAATCTGGAAAATTGATAGAACGCTTCAAATTCATATTTATCACTCGACACAAACTAATATCGTTTTAGATTGATTTGTTTCCTCTCTATGAAAAAGCAATCACAATTTTGGCGTCAATCAAACAAGAAAATTTCATTGATCTTTTACGTTTGTGCATTATCCGGCAAAATATAAGACCCGTGCAAATTGCACATATAAATTCTAAAAAAATCGTTTTCCAAGCAATGCCGAGATTAATCTAATGGTATTTCTAACAAACACAATAATCAAAGTTGTCAAACTGAAAACGTCAGCCAATTAGCCAAATGGTTAATAAACCTTTACATATACTTATAATATGTAAAAGGGGAATAAATCTACGGAAAATCTAAATCGAAAAAGTGCCCTCGAGCTAAAATATTTTACTCTCAGAACAACATTTTTTCTTCAATCGAACAAAATAAAATTCACTCTTCCAATATTTTCTTTGAATCAAGTTACCCGGGTGCTCGCTCAAATTACTCGGGTAATCAAGTACTCGAAAAAAGGCCAAAATATCCGAGTACCCGAGTACTCGATAATCGGTATTGGATACCCTAGTTGAGACCTGTAATTGTGATGCCAACGGGTATTTAGATCGCTAGAATATTTCTACACATTTTGTGGAAAATTTAATTTTATTGAAAATCAACTGAACTATAGCCCACAAATTCAGAGCTTTAAAAATCGAAAATCTGCAATTATGCTCCGATTTCGATGATTGATACCTCTAGCAATAGGTGTTGAGACCTGTAATTGTGATGCCAACGGGTATTTAGATCGCTCAAATATTTCTACACATTTTGTGGAAAATTTAATTTTATTGAAAATCAACTGAACTATAGCCCACAAATTCCGAGCTTTAAAAATCGAAAATCTGCAATTATGCTCCGATTTCGATGATTTATACCTCTATCAATAGGTGTTGAGACCTGTAATTGTGATGCCAACGGGTATTTAGATCGCTCGAATATTTCTACACATTTTGTGGAAAATTTAATTTTATTGAAAATCAACTGAACTATAGCCCACAAATTCAGAGCTTTAAAAATCGAAAATCTGCAATTATGCTCCGATTTCGATGATTTATACCTCTATCAATAGGTGTTGAGACCTGTAATTGTGATGCCAACGGGTATTTAGATCGCTCGAATATTTCTACACATTTTGTGGAAAATTTAATTTTATTGAAAATCAACTGAACTATAGCCCACAAATTCAGAGCTTTAAAAATCGAAAATCTGCAATTATGCTCCGATTTCGATGATTGATACCTCTAGCAATAGGTGTTGAGACCTGTAATTGTGATGCCAACGGGTATTTAGATCGCTCGAATATTTCTACACATTTTGTGAAAAATTTAATTTTATTGAAAATCAACTGAACTATAGCCCACAAATTCAGAGCTTTGAAAATCGAAAATCTGCAATTATGCTCCGATTTCGATGATTTATACCTCTATCAATAGGTGTTGAGACCTGTAATTGTGATGCCAACGGGTATTTAGATCGCTCGAATATTTCTACACATTTTGTGGAAAATTTAATTTTATTGAAAATCAACTGAACTATAGCCCACAAATTCAGAGCTTTAAAAATCGAAAATCTGCAATTATGCTCCGATTTCGATGATTGTTACCTCTATCAATAGGTGTTGAGACCTGTAATTGTGATGCCAACGGGTATTTAGATTGCTCGAATATTTCTACACATTTTGTGGAAAATTTAATTTTATTAAAAATCAACTGAACTATAGCCCACAAATTCAGAGCTTTAAAAATCGAAAATCTGCAATTATGCTCCGATTTCGATGATTGATACCTCTAGCAATAGGTGTTGAGACCTGTAATTGTGATGCCAACGGGTATTTAGATCGCTCGAATATTTCTACACATTTTGTGGAAAATTTAATTTTATTGAAAATCAACTGAACTATAGCCCACAAATTCAGAGCTTTAAAAATCGAAAATCTGCAATTATGCTCCGATTTCGATGATTGATACCTCTAGCAATAGGTGTTGAGACCTGTAATTGTGATGCCAACGGGTATTTAGATCGCTCGAATATTTCTACACATTTTGTGGAAAATTTGGTTTAATTGAAAATCAACTGAACTATAGCCCACAAATTCAGAGCTTTAAAAATCGAAAATCTGCAATTATGCTCCGATTTCGATGATTTATACCTCTATCAACAGGTGTTGAGACCTGTAATTGTGATGCCAACGGGTATTTAGATCGCTCGAATATTTCTACACATTTTGTTGAAAATTTAATTTTATTGAAAATCAACTGAACTATAACCCACAAATTCAGAGCTTTAAAAATCGAAAATCTGCAATTATGCTACGATTTCGATGATTGATACCTCTAGCAATAGGTGTTGAGACCTGTAATTGTGATGCCAACGGGTATTTAGATCACTCGAATATTTCTACACATTTTGTGGAAAATTTAATTTTATTGAAAATCAACTGAACTATAGCCCACAAATTCAGAGCTTTAAAAATCGAAAATCTGCAATTATGCTCCGATTTCGATGATTTATACCTCTATCAATAGGTGTTGAGACTAGAGAATCCAAATTACTCGAGTTTTAAAGTACCCGGGTAGTCGAGTACTAGTTTTTTCAATACCCGGGTTACCCGGGTACCTGGGTAATAAACAAGAAACATAAATATACATAAAATCTGTAAAAAAAATCATCGATGATGCTATTGTCACCCTCTCTTTGGTTTAGTAAGTAGCACATATTCTGTCTCTATATTCTGAGTCCCATTTTTCTTCCTTCTTAAAAGGGTCCCATATGAATTATTTGTTAATGGCATGCATTCGAAAATATAGATTAGATCAATTTTTTTAAAATCAAATCAGTTCAAATATTTGTTACATTTTTGTCGTACAAATTAAATTTGTAATTATTTTCTGTTGTACTCATGACTACAACCCAATCAAATTGAATCATTATACTTGATTAAATTAAGTTGAATCCAATTAATTTTTATTTTACCATGCATTATTAAAAAAATGATTTTAAAATCCTTCATGTTCTTGTATATTTAAAATATTTGTCACCATTTATCGTAATTTTATAAATTAAATAATAAAACAAACTAAAAACCTAAAAGATAACCAAAAGCCGATAATAAAAGTTATCGAAATTTTAATTAATCTGGAAAATTGATAGAACGCTTCAAATTCATATTTATCACTCGACACAAACTAATATCGTTTTAGATTGATTTGTTTCCTCTCTATGAAAAAGCAATCACAATTTTGGCGTCAATCAAACAAGAAAATTTCATTGATCTTTTACGTTTGTGCATTATCCGGCAAAATATAAGACCCGTGCAAATTGCACATATAAATTCTAAAAAAATCGTTTTCCAAGCAATGCCGAGATTAATCTAATGGTATTTCTAACAAACACAATAATCAAAGTTGTCAAACTGAAAACGTCAGCCAATTAGCCAAATGGTTAATAAACCTTTACATATACTTATAATATGTAAAAGGGGAATAAATCTACGGAAAATCTAAATCGAAAAAGTGCCCTCGAGCTAAAATATTTTACTCTCAGAACAACATTTTTTCTTCAATCGAACAAAATAAAATTCACTCTTCCAATATTTTCTTTGAATCAAGTTACCCGGGTGCTCGCTCAAATTACTCGGGTAATCAAGTACTCGAAAAAAGGCCAAAATATCCGAGTACCCGAGTACTCGATAATCGGTATTGGATACCCTAGTTGAGACCTGTAATTGTGATGCCAACGGGTATTTAGATCGCTAGAATATTTCTACACATTTTGTGGAAAATTTAATTTTATTGAAAATCAACTGAACTATAGCCCACAAATTCAGAGCTTTAAAAATCGAAAATCTGCAATTATGCTCCGATTTCGATGATTGATACCTCTAGCAATAGGTGTTGAGACCTGTAATTGTGATGCCAACGGGTATTTAGATCGCTCAAATATTTCTACACATTTTGTGGAAAATTTAATTTTATTGAAAATCAACTGAACTATAGCCCACAAATTCCGAGCTTTAAAAATCGAAAATCTGCAATTATGCTCCGATTTCGATGATTTATACCTCTATCAATAGGTGTTGAGACCTGTAATTGTGATGCCAACGGGTATTTAGATCGCTCGAATATTTCTACACATTTTGTGGAAAATTTAATTTTATTGAAAATCAACTGAACTATAGCCCACAAATTCAGAGCTTTAAAAATCGAAAATCTGCAATTATGCTCCGATTTCGATGATTTATACCTCTATCAATAGGTGTTGAGACCTGTAATTGTGATGCCAACGGGTATTTAGATCGCTCGAATATTTCTACACATTTTGTGGAAAATTTAATTTTATTGAAAATCAACTGAACTATAGCCCACAAATTCAGAGCTTTAAAAATCGAAAATCTGCAATTATGCTCCGATTTCGATGATTGATACCTCTATCAATAGGTGTTGAGACCTGTAATTGTGATGCCAACGGGTAGTTAGATCGTTAGAATATTTCTACACATTTTGTGGAAAATTTAATTTTATTGAAAATCAACTGAACTATAGCCCACAAATTCAGAGCTTTAAAAATCGAAAATCTGCAATTATGCTCCGATTTCGATGATTTATACCTCTATGCTCTATCAATAGGTGTTGAGACCTGTAATTGTGATGCCAACGGGTATTTAGATCGCTCGAATATTTCTACACATTTTGTGGAAAATTTAATTTTATTGAAAATCAACTGAACTATAGCCCACAAATTCAGAGCTTTAAAAATCGAAAATCTGCAATTATGCTCCGATTTCGATGATTTATACCTCGATCAACAGGTGTTGAGACCTGTAATTGTGATGCCAACGGATATTTAGATCGCTAGAATATTTCTACACATTTTGTGGAAAATTTAATTTTATTGAAAATCAACTGAACTATAGCCCACAAATTCAGAGCTTTAAAAATCGAAAATCTGCAATTATGCTCCGATTTCGATGATTGATACCTCTATCAATAGGTGTTGAGACCTGTAATTGTGATGCCAACGGGTAGTTAGATCGCTCGAATATTTCTACACATTTTGTGGAAAATTTGGTTTAATTGAAAATCAACTGAACTATAGCCCACAAATTCAGAGCTTTAAAAATCGAAAATCTGCAATTATGCTCCGATTTCGATGATTTATACCTCTATCAACAGGTGTTGAGACCTGTAATTGTGATGCCAACGGGTATTTAGATCGCTCGAATATTTCTACACATTTTGTTGAAAATTTAATTTTATTGAAAATCAACTGAACTATAACCCACAAATTCAGAGCTTTAAAAATCGAAAATCTGCAATTATGCTACGATTTCGATGATTGATACCTCTAGCAATAGGTGTTGAGACCTGTAATTGTGATGCCAACGGGTATTTAGATCACTCGAATATTTCTACACATTTTGTGGAAAATTTAATTTTATTGAAAATCAACTGAACTATAGCCCACAAATTCAGAGCTTTAAAAATCGAAAATCTGCAATTATGCTCCGATTTCGATGATTTATACCTCTATCAATAGGTGTTGAGACTAGAGAATCCAAATTACTCGAGTTTTAAAGTACCCGGGTAGTCGAGTACTAGTTTTTTCAATACCCGGGTTACCCGGGTACCTGGGTAATAAACAAGAAACATAAATATACATAAAATCTGTAAAAAAAATCATCGATGATGCTATTGTCACCCTCTCTTTGGTTTAGTAAGTAGCACATATTCTGTCTCTATATTCTGAGTCCCATTTTTCTTCCTTCTTAAAAGGGTCCCATATGAATTATTTGTTAATGGCATGCATTCGAAAATATAGATTAGATCAATTTTTTTAAAATCAAATCAGTTCAAATATTTGTTACATTTTTGTCGTACAAATTAAATTTGTAATTATTTTCTGTTGTACTCATGACTACAACCCAATCAAATTGAATCATTATACTTGATTAAATTAAGTTGAATCCAATTAATTTTTATTTTACCATGCATTATTAAAAAAATGATTTTAAAATCCTTCATGTTCTTGTATATTTAAAATATTTGTCACCATTTATCGTAATTTTATAAATTAAATAATAAAACAAACTAAAAACCTAAAAGATAACCAAAAGCCGATAATAAAAGTTATCGAAATTTTAATTAATCTGGAAAATTGATAGAACGCTTCAAATTCATATTTATCACTCGACACAAACTAATATCGTTTTAGATTGATTTGTTTCCTCTCTATGAAAAAGCAATCACAATTTTGGCGTCAATCAAACAAGAAAATTTCATTGATCTTTTACGTTTGTGCATTATCCGGCAAAATATAAGACCCGTGCAAATTGCACATATAAATTCTAAAAAAATCGTTTTCCAAGCAATGCCGAGATTAATCTAATGGTATTTCTAACAAACACAATAATCAAAGTTGTCAAACTGAAAACGTCAGCCAATTAGCCAAATGGTTAATAAACCTTTACATATACTTATAATATGTAAAAGGGGAATAAATCTACGGAAAATCTAAATCGAAAAAGTGCCCTCGAGCTAAAATATTTTACTCTCAGAACAACATTTTTTCTTCAATCGAACAAAATAAAATTCACTCTTCCAATATTTTCTTTGAATCAAGTTACCCGGGTGCTCGCTCAAATTACTCGGGTAATCAAGTACTCGAAAAAAGGCCAAAATATCCGAGTACCCGAGTACTCGATAATCGGTATTGGATACCCTAGTTGAGACCTGTAATTGTGATGCCAACGGGTATTTAGATCGCTAGAATATTTCTACACATTTTGTGGAAAATTTAATTTTATTGAAAATCAACTGAACTATAGCCCACAAATTCAGAGCTTTAAAAATCGAAAATCTGCAATTATGCTCCGATTTCGATGATTGATACCTCTAGCAATAGGTGTTGAGACCTGTAATTGTGATGCCAACGGGTATTTAGATCGCTCAAATATTTCTACACATTTTGTGGAAAATTTAATTTTATTGAAAATCAACTGAACTATAGCCCACAAATTCCGAGCTTTAAAAATCGAAAATCTGCAATTATGCTCCGATTTCGATGATTTATACCTCTATCAATAGGTGTTGAGACCTGTAATTGTGATGCCAACGGGTATTTAGATCGCTCGAATATTTCTACACATTTTGTGGAAAATTTAATTTTATTGAAAATCAACTGAACTATAGCCCACAAATTCAGAGCTTTAAAAATCGAAAATCTGCAATTATGCTCCGATTTCGATGATTTATACCTCTATCAATAGGTGTTGAGACCTGTAATTGTGATGCCAACGGGTATTTAGATCGCTCGAATATTTCTACACATTTTGTGGAAAATTTAATTTTATTGAAAATCAACTGAACTATAGCCCACAAATTCAGAGCTTTAAAAATCGAAAATCTGCAATTATGCTCCGATTTCGATGATTGATACCTCTATCAATAGGTGTTGAGACCTGTAATTGTGATGCCAACGGGTAGTTAGATCGTTAGAATATTTCTACACATTTTGTGGAAAATTTAATTTTATTGAAAATCAACTGAACTATAGCCCACAAATTCAGAGCTTTAAAAATCGAAAATCTGCAATTATGCTCCGATTTCGATGATTTATACCTCTATGCTCTATCAATAGGTGTTGAGACCTGTAATTGTGATGCCAACGGGTATTTAGATCGCTCGAATATTTCTACACATTTTGTGGAAAATTTAATTTTATTGAAAATCAACTGAACTATAGCCCACAAATTCAGAGCTTTAAAAATCGAAAATCTGCAATTATGCTCCGATTTCGATGATTTATACCTCGATCAACAGGTGTTGAGACCTGTAATTGTGATGCCAACGGATATTTAGATCGCTAGAATATTTCTACACATTTTGTGGAAAATTTAATTTTATTGAAAATCAACTGAACTATAGCCCACAAATTCAGAGCTTTAAAAATCGAAAATCTGCAATTATGCTCCGATTTCGATGATTTATACCTCTATCAATAGGTGTTGAGACCTGTAATTGTGATGCCAACGGGTATTTAGATCGCTCGAATATTTCTACACATTTTGTGGAAAATTTAATTTTATTGAAAATCAACTGAACTATAGCCCACAAATTCAGAGCTTTAAAAATCGAAAATCTGCAATTATGCTCCGATTTCGATGATTGATACCTCTAGCAATAGGTGTTGAGACCTGTAATTGTGATGCCAACGGGTATTTAGATCGCTCGAATATTTCTACACATTTTGTGAAAAATTTAATTTTATTGAAAATCAACTGAACTATAGCCCACAAATTCAGAGCTTTGAAAATCGAAAATCTGCAATTATGCTCCGATTTCGATGATTTATACCTCTATCAATAGGTGTTGAGACCTGTAATTGTGATGCCAACGGGTATTTAGATCGCTCGAATATTTCTACACATTTTGTGGAAAATTTAATTTTATTGAAAATCAACTGAACTATAGCCCACAAATTCAGAGCTTTAAAAATCGAAAATCTGCAATTATGCTCCGATTTCGATGATTGTTACCTCTATCAATAGGTGTTGAGACCTGTAATTGTGATGCCAACGGGTATTTAGATTGCTCGAATATTTCTACACATTTTGTGGAAAATTTAATTTTATTAAAAATCAACTGAACTATAGCCCACAAATTCAGAGCTTTAAAAATCGAAAATCTGCAATTATGCTCCGATTTCGATGATTGATACCTCTAGCAATAGGTGTTGAGACCTGTAATTGTGATGCCAACGGGTATTTAGATCGCTCGAATATTTCTACACATTTTGTGGAAAATTTAATTTTATTGAAAATCAACTGAACTATAGCCCACAAATTCAGAGCTTTAAAAATCGAAAATCTGCAATTATGCTCCGATTTCGATGATTGATACCTCTAGCAATAGGTGTTGAGACCTGTAATTGTGATGCCAACGGGTATTTAGATCGCTCGAATATTTCTACACATTTTGTGGAAAATTTGGTTTAATTGAAAATCAACTGAACTATAGCCCACAAATTCAGAGCTTTAAAAATCGAAAATCTGCAATTATGCTCCGATTTCGATGATTTATACCTCTATCAACAGGTGTTGAGACCTGTAATTGTGATGCCAACGGGTATTTAGATCGCTCGAATATTTCTACACATTTTGTTGAAAATTTAATTTTATTGAAAATCAACTGAACTATAACCCACAAATTCAGAGCTTTAAAAATCGAAAATCTGCAATTATGCTACGATTTCGATGATTGATACCTCTAGCAATAGGTGTTGAGACCTGTAATTGTGATGCCAACGGGTATTTAGATCACTCGAATATTTCTACACATTTTGTGGAAAATTTAATTTTATTGAAAATCAACTGAACTATAGCCCACAAATTCAGAGCTTTAAAAATCGAAAATCTGCAATTATGCTCCGATTTCGATGATTTATACCTCTATCAATAGGTGTTGAGACTAGAGAATCCAAATTACTCGAGTTTTAAAGTACCCGGGTAGTCGAGTACTAGTTTTTTCAATACCCGGGTTACCCGGGTACCTGGGTAATAAACAAGAAACATAAATATACATAAAATCTGTAAAAAAAATCATCGATGATGCTATTGTCACCCTCTCTTTGGTTTAGTAAGTAGCACATATTCTGTCTCTATATTCTGAGTCCCATTTTTCTTCCTTCTTAAAAGGGTCCCATATGAATTATTTGTTAATGGCATGCATTCGAAAATATAGATTAGATCAATTTTTTTAAAATCAAATCAGTTCAAATATTTGTTACATTTTTGTCGTACAAATTAAATTTGTAATTATTTTCTGTTGTACTCATGACTACAACCCAATCAAATTGAATCATTATACTTGATTAAATTAAGTTGAATCCAATTAATTTTTATTTTACCATGCATTATTAAAAAAATGATTTTAAAATCCTTCATGTTCTTGTATATTTAAAATATTTGTCACCATTTATCGTAATTTTATAAATTAAATAATAAAACAAACTAAAAACCTAAAAGATAACCAAAAGCCGATAATAAAAGTTATCGAAATTTTAATTAATCTGGAAAATTGATAGAACGCTTCAAATTCATATTTATCACTCGACACAAACTAATATCGTTTTAGATTGATTTGTTTCCTCTCTATGAAAAAGCAATCACAATTTTGGCGTCAATCAAACAAGAAAATTTCATTGATCTTTTACGTTTGTGCATTATCCGGCAAAATATAAGACCCGTGCAAATTGCACATATAAATTCTAAAAAAATCGTTTTCCAAGCAATGCCGAGATTAATCTAATGGTATTTCTAACAAACACAATAATCAAAGTTGTCAAACTGAAAACGTCAGCCAATTAGCCAAATGGTTAATAAACCTTTACATATACTTATAATATGTAAAAGGGGAATAAATCTACGGAAAATCTAAATCGAAAAAGTGCCCTCGAGCTAAAATATTTTACTCTCAGAACAACATTTTTTCTTCAATCGAACAAAATAAAATTCACTCTTCCAATATTTTCTTTGAATCAAGTTACCCGGGTGCTCGCTCAAATTACTCGGGTAATCAAGTACTCGAAAAAAGGCCAAAATATCCGAGTACCCGAGTACTCGATAATCGGTATTGGATACCCTAGTTGAGACCTGTAATTGTGATGCCAACGGGTATTTAGATCGCTAGAATATTTCTACACATTTTGTGGAAAATTTAATTTTATTGAAAATCAACTGAACTATAGCCCACAAATTCAGAGCTTTAAAAATCGAAAATCTGCAATTATGCTCCGATTTCGATGATTGATACCTCTAGCAATAGGTGTTGAGACCTGTAATTGTGATGCCAACGGGTATTTAGATCGCTCAAATATTTCTACACATTTTGTGGAAAATTTAATTTTATTGAAAATCAACTGAACTATAGCCCACAAATTCCGAGCTTTAAAAATCGAAAATCTGCAATTATGCTCCGATTTCGATGATTTATACCTCTATCAATAGGTGTTGAGACCTGTAATTGTGATGCCAACGGGTATTTAGATCGCTCGAATATTTCTACACATTTTGTGGAAAATTTAATTTTATTGAAAATCAACTGAACTATAGCCCACAAATTCAGAGCTTTAAAAATCGAAAATCTGCAATTATGCTCCGATTTCGATGATTTATACCTCTATCAATAGGTGTTGAGACCTGTAATTGTGATGCCAACGGGTATTTAGATCGCTCGAATATTTCTACACATTTTGTGGAAAATTTAATTTTATTGAAAATCAACTGAACTATAGCCCACAAATTCAGAGCTTTAAAAATCGAAAATCTGCAATTATGCTCCGATTTCGATGATTGATACCTCTATCAATAGGTGTTGAGACCTGTAATTGTGATGCCAACGGGTAGTTAGATCGTTAGAATATTTCTACACATTTTGTGGAAAATTTAATTTTATTGAAAATCAACTGAACTATAGCCCACAAATTCAGAGCTTTAAAAATCGAAAATCTGCAATTATGCTCCGATTTCGATGATTTATACCTCTATGCTCTATCAATAGGTGTTGAGACCTGTAATTGTGATGCCAACGGGTATTTAGATCGCTCGAATATTTCTACACATTTTGTGGAAAATTTAATTTTATTGAAAATCAACTGAACTATAGCCCACAAATTCAGAGCTTTAAAAATCGAAAATCTGCAATTATGCTCCGATTTCGATGATTTATACCTCGATCAACAGGTGTTGAGACCTGTAATTGTGATGCCAACGGATATTTAGATCGCTAGAATATTTCTACACATTTTGTGGAAAATTTAATTTTATTGAAAATCAACTGAACTATAGCCCACAAATTCAGAGCTTTAAAAATCGAAAATCTGCAATTATGCTCCGATTTCGATGATTGATACCTCTATCAATAGGTGTTGAGACCTGTAATTGTGATGCCAACGGGTATTTAGATCGCTCGAATATTTCTACACATTTTGTGGAAAATTTAATTTTATTGAAAATCAACTGAACTATAGCCCACAAATTCCGAGCTTTAAAAATCGAAAATCTGCAATTATGCTCCGATTTCGATGATTTATACCTCTATCAATAGGTGTTGAGACCTGTAATTGTGATGCCAACGGGTATTTAGATCGCTCGAATATTTCTACACATTTTGTGGAAAATTTAATTTTATTGAAAATCAACTGAACTATAGCCCACAAATTCAGAGCTTTAAAAATCGAAAATCTGCAATTATGCTCCGATTTCGATGATTTATACCTCTATCAATAGGTGTTGAGACCTGTAATTGTGATGCCAACGGGTATTTAGATCGCTCGAATATTTCTACACATTTTGTGGAAAATTTAATTTTATTGAAAATCAACTGAACTATAGCCCACAAATTCAGAGCTTTAAAAATCGAAAATGTGCAATTATGCTCCGATTTCGATGATTTATACCTCTATCAATAGGTGTTGAGACCTGTAATTGTGATGCCAACGGGTATTTAGATCGCTCGAATATTTCTACACATTTTGTGGAAAATTTAATTTTATTGAAAATCAACTGAACTATAGCCCACAAATTCAGAGCTTTAAAAATCGAAAATCTGCAATTATGCTCCGATTTCGATGATTTATACCTCGATCAACAGGTGTTGAGACCTGTAATTGTGATGCCAACGGATATTTAGATCGCTAGAATATTTCTACACATTTTGTGGAAAATTTAATTTTATTGAAAATCAACTGAACTATAGCCCACAAATTCAGAGCTTTAAAAATCGAAAATCTGCAATTATGCTCCGATTTTGATGATTTATACCTCTTTCAAGAGGTGTTGAGACCTGTAATTGTGATGCCAACGGGTATTTAGATCGCTCAAATATTTCTACACATTTTGTGGAAAATTTAATTTTATTGAAAATCAACTGAACTATAGCCCACAAATTCAGAGCTTTAAAAATCGAAAATCTGCAATTATGCTCCGATTTCGATGATTGATACCTCTATCAATAGGTGTTGAGACCTGTAATTGTGATGCCAACGGGTACTTAGATCGCTCAAATATTTTTACACATTTTGTGGAAAATTTAATTTTATTGAAAATCAACTGAACTATAGCCCACAAATTCAGAGCTTTAAAAATCGAAAATCTGCAATTATGCTCCGATTTCGATGATTGATACCTCTATCAATAGGTGTTGAGACCTGTAATTGTGATGCCAACGGGTACTTAGATCGCTCAAATATTTTTACACATTTTGTGGAAAATTTAATTTTATTGAAAATCAACTGAACTATAGCCCACAAATTCAGAGCTTTAAAAATCGAAAATCTGCAATTATGCTCCGATTTCGATGATTTATACCTCTATCAATAGGTGTTGAGACCTGTAATTGTGATGCCAACGGGTATTTAGATCGCTCGAATATTTCTACACATTTTGTGGAAAATTTAATTTTATTGAAAATCAACTGAACTATAGCCCACAAATTCAAAGCTTTAAAAATCGAAAATCTGCAATTATGCTCCGATTTCGATGATTGATACCTCTATCAATAGGTGTTGAGGCCTGTAATTGTGCTGCCAACGGGTATTTAGATCGCTCAAATATTTCTACACATTTTGTGGAAAATTTAATTTTATTGAAAATCAACTGAACTATAGCCCACAAATTCAGAGCTTTAAAAATCGAAAATCTGCAATTATGCTCCGATTTCGATGATTTATACCTCTATCAATAGGTGTTGAGACCTGTAATTGTGATGCCAACGGGTATTTAGATCGCTCGAATATTTCTACACATTTTGTGGAAAATTTAATTTTATTGAAAATCAACTGAACTATAGCCCACAAATTCAGAGCTTTAAAAATCGAAAATCTGCAATTATGCTCCGATTTTGATGATTTATACCTCTTTCAAGAGGTGTTGAGACCTGTAATTGTGATGCCAACGGGTATTTAGATCGCTCAAATATTTCTACACATTTTGTGGAAAATTTAATTTTATTGAAAATCAACTGAACTATAGCCCACAAATTCAGAGCTTTAAAAATCGAAAATCTGCAATTATGCTCCGATTTCGATGATTGATACCTCTATCAATAGGTGTTGAGACCTGTAATTGAGATGCCAACGGGTACTTAGATCGCTCAAATATTTTTACACATTTTGTGGAAAATTTAATTTTATTGAAAATCAACTGAACTATAGCCCACAAATTCAGAGCTTTAAAAATCGAAAATCTGCAATTATGCTCCGATTTCGATGATTGATACCTCTATCAATAGGTGTTGAGACCTGTAATTGTGATGCCAACGGGTACTTAGATCGCTCAAATATTTTTACACATTTTGTGGAAAATTTAATTTTATTGAAAATCAACTGAACTATAGCCCACAAATTCAGAGCTTTAAAAATCGAAAATCTGCAATTATGCTCCGATTTCGATGATTGATACCTCTATCAATAGGTGTTGAGACCTGTAATTGTGATGCCAACGGGTACTTAGATCGCTCAAATATTTTTACACATTTTGTGGAAAATTTAATTTTATTGAAAATCAACTGAACTATAGCCCACAAATTCAGAGCTTTAAAAATCGAAAATCTGCAATTATGCTCCGATTTCGATGATTGATACCTCTATCAATAGGTGTTGAGACCTGTAATTGTGATGCCAACGGGTACTTAGATCGCTCAAATATTTTTACACATTTTGTGGAAAATTTAATTTTATTGAAAATCAACTGAACTATAGCCCACAAATTCAGAGCTTTAAAAATCGAAAATCTGCAATTATGCTCCGATTTCGATGATTTATACCTCTATCAATAGGTGTTGAGACCTGTAATTGTGATGCCAACGGGTATTTAGATCGCTCGAATATTTCTACACATTTTGTGGAAAATTTAATTTTATTGAAAATCAACTGAACTATAGCCCACAAATTCAGAGCTTTAAAAATCGAAAATCTGCAATTATGCTCCGATTTCGATGATTGATACCTCTATCAATAGGTGTTGAGACCTGTAATTGTGATGCCAACGGGTACTTAGATCGCTCAAATATTTTTACACATTTTGTGGAAAATTTAATTTTATTGAAAATCAACTGAACTATAGCCCACAAATTCAGAGCTTTAAAAATCGAAAATCTGCAATTATGCTCCGATTTCGATGATTGATACCTCTATCAATAGGTGTTGAGACCTGTAATTGTGATGCCAACGGGTACTTAGATCGCTCAAATATTTTTACACATTTTGTGGAAAATTTAATTTTATTGAAAATCAACTGAACTATAGCCCACAAATTCAGAGCTTTAAAAATCGAAAATCTGCAATTATGCTCCGATTTTGATGATTTATACCTCTTTCAAGAGGTGTTGAGACCTGTAATTGTGATGCCAACGGGTATTTAGATCGCTCAAATATTTCTACACATTTTGTGGAAAATTTAATTTTATTGAAAATCAACTGAACTATAGCCCACAAATTCAGAGCTTTAAAAATCGAAAATCTGCAATTATGCTCCGATTTCGATGATTGATACCTCTATCAATAGGTGTTGAGACCTGTAATTGTGATGCCAACGGGTACTTAGATCGCTCAAATATTTTTACACATTTTGTGGAAAATTTAATTTTATTGAAAATCAACTGAACTATAGCCCACAAATTCAGAGCTTTAAAAATCGAAAATCTGCAATTATGCTCCGATTTCGATGATTGATACCTCTATCAATAGGTGTTGAGACCTGTAATTGTGATGCCAACGGGTACTTAGATCGCTCAAATATTTTTACACATTTTGTGGAAAATTTAATTTTATTGAAAATCAACTGAACTATAGCCCACAAATTCAGAGCTTTTATAAAATCGAAAATCTGCAATTATGCTCCGATTTCGATGATTTATACCTCTATCAATAGGTGTTGAGACCTGTAATTGTGATGCCAACGGGTATTTAGATCGCTCGAATATTTCTACACATTTTGTGGAAAATTTAATTTTATTGAAAATCAACTGAACTATAGCCCACAAATTCAGAGCTTTAAAAATCGAAAATCTGCAATTATGCTCCGATTTTGATGATTTATACCTCTTTCAAGAGGTGTTGAGACCTGTAATTGTGATGCCAACGGGTATTTAGATCGCTCAAATATTTCTACACATTTTGTGGAAAATTTAATTTTATTGAAAATCAACTGAACTATAGCCCACAAATTCAGAGCTTTAAAAATCGAAAATCTGCAATTATGCTCCGATTTCGATGATTGATACCTCTATCAATAGGTGTTGAGACCTGTAATTGTGATGCCAACGGGTACTTAGATCGCTCAAATATTTTTACACATTTTGTGGAAAATTTAATTTTATTGAAAATCAACTGAACTATAGCCCACAAATTCAGAGCTTTAAAAATCGAAAATCTGCAATTATGCTCCGATTTCGATGATTGATACCTCTATCAATAGGTGTTGAGACCTGTAATTGTGATGCCAACGGGTACTTAGATCGCTCAAATATTTTTACACATTTTGTGGAAAATTTAATTTTATTGAAAATCAACTGAACTATAGCCCACAAATTCAGAGCTTTAAAAATCGAAAATCTGCAATTATGCTCCGATTTCGATGATTGATACCTCTATCAATAGGTGTTGAGACCTGTAATTGTGATGCCAACGGGTACTTAGATCGCTCAAATATTTTTACACATTTTGTGGAAAATTTAATTTTATTGAAAATCAACTGAACTATAGCCCACAAATTCAGAGCTTTAAAAATCGAAAATCTGCAATTATGCTCCGATTTTGATGATTTATACCTCTTTCAAGAGGTGTTGAGACCTGTAATTGTGATGCCAACGGGTATTTAGATCGCTCAAATATTTCTACACATTTTGTGGAAAATTTAATTTTATTGAAAATCAACTGAACTATAGCCCACAAATTCAGAGCTTTAAAAATCGAAAATCTGCAATTATGCTCCGATTTCGATGATTGATACCTCTATCAATAGGTGTTGAGACCTGTAATTGTGATGCCAACGGGTACTTAGATCGCTCAAATATTTTTACACATTTTGTGGAAAATTTAATTTTATTGAAAATCAACTGAACTATAGCCCACAAATTCAGAGCTTTAAAAATCGAAAATCTGCAATTATGCTCCGATTTCGATGATTGATACCTCTATCAATAGGTGTTGAGACCTGTAATTGTGATGCCAACGGGTACTTAGATCGCTCAAATATTTTTACACATTTTGTGGAAAATTTAATTTTATTGAAAATCAACTGAACTATAGCCCACAAATTCAGAGCTTTAAAAATCGAAAATCTGCAATTATGCTCCGATTTCGATGATTTATACCTCTATCAATAGGTGTTGAGACCTGTAATTGTGATGCCAACGGGTATTTAGATCGCTCGAATATTTCTACACATTTTGTGGAAAATTTAATTTTATTGAAAATCAACTGAACTATAGCCCACAAATTCAAAGCTTTAAAAATCGAAAATCTGCAATTATGCTCCGATTTCGATGATTGATACCTCTATCAATAGGTGTTGAGGCCTGTAATTGTGCTGCCAACGGGTATTTAGATCGCTCAAATATTTCTACACATTTTGTGGAAAATTTAATTTTATTGAAAATCAACTGAACTATAGCCCACAAATTCAGAGCTTTAAAAATCGAAAATCTGCAATTATGCTCCGATTTCGATGATTTATACCTCTATCAATAGGTGTTGAGACCTGTAATTGTGATGCCAACGGGTATTTAGATCGCTCGAATATTTCTACACATTTTGTGGAAAATTTAATTTTATTGAAAATCAACTGAACTATAGCCCACAAATTCAGAACTTTAAAAATCGAAAATCTGCAATTATGCTCCGATTTCGATGATTTATACCTCGATCAATAGGTGTTGAGACCTGTAATTGTGATGCCAACGGGTATTTAGATCGCTCGAATATTTCTACACATTTTGTGGAAAATTTAATTTTATTGAAAATCAACTGAACTATAGCCCACAAATTCAGAGCTTTAAAAATCGAAAATCTGCAATTATGCTCCGATTTCGATGATTGATACCTCTAGCAATAGGTGTTGAGACCTGTAATTGTGATGCCAACGGGTATTTAGATCGCTAGAATATTTCTACACATTTTGTGGAAAATTTAATTTGATTGAAAATCAACTGAACTATAGTCCACAAATTCAGAGCTTTAAAAATCGAAAATCTGCAATTATGCTCCGATTTCGATGATTGATACCTCTATCAATAGGTGTTGAGACCTGTAATTGTGATGCCAACGGGTACTTAGATCGCTCAAATATTTTTACACATTTTGTGGAAAATTTAATTTTATTGAAAATCAACTGAACTATAGCCCACAAATTCAGAGCTTTAAAAATCGAAAATCTGCAATTATGCTCCGATTTCGATGATTGATACCTCTATCAATAGGTGTTGAGACCTGTAATTGTGATGCCAACGGGTACTTAGATCGCTCAAATATTTTTACACATTTTGTGGAAAATTTAATTTTATTGAAAATCAACTGAACTATAGCCCACAAATTCAGAGCTTTAAAAATCGAAAATCTGCAATTATGCTCCGATTTCGATGATTTATACCTCTATCAATAGGTGTTGAGACCTGTAATTGTGATGCCAACGGGTATTTAGATCGCTCGAATATTTCTACACATTTTGTGGAAAATTTAATTTTATTGAAAATCAACTGAACTATAGCCCACAAATTCAAAGCTTTAAAAATCGAAAATCTGCAATTATGCTCCGATTTCGATGATTGATACCTCTATCAATAGGTGTTGAGGCCTGTAATTGTGCTGCCAACGGGTATTTAGATCGCTCAAATATTTCTACACATTTTGTGGAAAATTTAATTTTATTGAAAATCAACTGAACTATAGCCCACAAATTCAGAGCTTTAAAAATCGAAAATCTGCAATTATGCTCCGATTTCGATGATTTATACCTCTATCAATAGGTGTTGAGACCTGTAATTGTGATGCCAACGGGTATTTAGATCGCTCGAATATTTCTACACATTTTGTGGAAAATTTAATTTTATTGAAAATCAACTGAACTATAGCCCACAAATTCAGAGCTTTAAAAATCGAAAATCTGCAATTATGCTCCGATTTTGATGATTTATACCTCTTTCAAGAGGTGTTGAGACCTGTAATTGTGATGCCAACGGGTATTTAGATCGCTCAAATATTTCTACACATTTTGTGGAAAATTTAATTTTATTGAAAATCAACTGAACTATAGCCCACAAATTCAGAGCTTTAAAAATCGAAAATCTGCAATTATGCTCCGATTTCGATGATTGATACCTCTATCAATAGGTGTTGAGACCTGTAATTGTGATGCCAACGGGTACTTAGATCGCTCAAATATTTTTACACATTTTGTGGAAAATTTAATTTTATTGAAAATCAACTGAACTATAGCCCACAAATTCAGAGCTTTAAAAATCGAAAATCTGCAATTATGCTCCGATTTTGATGATTTATACCTCTTTCAAGAGGTGTTGAGACCTGTAATTGTGATGCCAACGGGTATTTAGATCGCTCAAATATTTCTACACATTTTGTGGAAAATTTAATTTTATTGAAAATCAACTGAACTATAGCCCACAAATTCAGAGCTTTAAAAATCGAAAATCTGCAATTATGCTCCGATTTCGATGATTTATACCTCTATCAATAGGTGTTGAGACCTGTAATTGTGATGCCAACGGGTATTTAGATCGCTCGAATATTTCTACACATTTTGTGGAAAATTTAATTTTATTGAAAATCAACTGAACTATAGCCCACAAATTCAAAGCTTTAAAAATCGAAAATCTGCAATTATGCTCCGATTTCGATGATTGATACCTCTATCAATAGGTGTTGAGGCCTGTAATTGTGCTGCCAACGGGTATTTAGATCGCTCAAATATTTCTACACATTTTGTGGAAAATTTAATTTTATTGAAAATCAACTGAACTATAGCCCACAAATTCAGAGCTTTAAAAATCGAAAATCTGCAATTATGCTCCGATTTCGATGATTTATACCTCTATCAATAGGTGTTGAGACCTGTAATTGTGATGCCAACGGGTATTTAGATCGCTCGAATATTTCTACACATTTTGTGGAAAATTTAATTTTATTGAAAATCAACTGAACTATAGCCCACAAATTCAGAGCTTTAAAAATCGAAAATCTGCAATTATGCTCCGATTTTGATGATTTATACCTCTTTCAAGAGGTGTTGAGACCTGTAATTGTGATGCCAACGGGTATTTAGATCGCTCAAATATTTCTACACATTTTGTGGAAAATTTAATTTTATTGAAAATCAACTGAACTATAGCCCACAAATTCAGAGCTTTAAAAATCGAAAATCTGCAATTATGCTCCGATTTCGATGATTGATACCTCTATCAATAGGTGTTGAGACCTGTAATTGTGATGCCAACGGGTACTTAGATCGCTCAAATATTTTTACACATTTTGTGGAAAATTTAATTTTATTGAAAATCAACTGAACTATAGCCCACAAATTCAGAGCTTTAAAAATCGAAAATCTGCAATTATGCTCCGATTTTGATGATTTATACCTCTTTTAAGAGGTGTTGAGACCTGTAATTGTGATGCCAACGGGTATTTAGATCGCTCAAATATTTCTACACATTTTGTGGAAAATTTAATTTTATTGAAAATCAACTGAACTATAGCCCACAAATTCAGAGCTTTAAAAATCGAAAATCTGCAATTATGCTCCGATTTCGATGATTTATACCTCTATCAATAGGTGTTGAGACCTGTAATTGTGATGCCAACGGGTATTTAGATCGCTCGAATATTTCTACACATTTTGTGGAAAATTTAATTTTATTGAAAATCAACTGAACTATAGCCCACAAATTCAAAGCTTTAAAAATCGAAAATCTGCAATTATGCTCCGATTTCGATGATTGATACCTCTATCAATAGGTGTTGAGGCCTGTAATTGTGCTGCCAACGGGTATTTAGATCGCTCAAATATTTCTACACATTTTGTGGAAAATTTAATTTTATTGAAAATCAACTGAACTATAGCCCACAAATTCAGAGCTTTAAAAATCGAAAATGTGCAATTATGCTCCGATTTCGATGATTTATACCTCTATCAATAGGTGTTGAGACCTGTAATTGTGATGCCAACGGGTATTTAGATCGCTCGAATATTTCTACACATTTTGTGGAAAATTTAATTTTATTGAAAATCAACTGAACTATAGCCCACAAATTCAGAGCTTTAAAAATCGAAAATCTGCAATTATGCTCCGATTTCGATGATTTATACCTCGATCAACAGGTGTTGAGACCTGTAATTGTGATGCCAACGGATATTTAGATCGCTAGAATATTTCTACACATTTTGTGGAAAATTTAATTTTATTGAAAATCAACTGAACTATAGCCCACAAATTCAGAGCTTTAAAAATCGAAAATCTGCAATTATGCTCCGATTTTGATGATTTATACCTCTTTCAAGAGGTGTTGAGACCTGTAATTGTGATGCCAACGGGTATTTAGATCGCTCAAATATTTCTACACATTTTGTGGAAAATTTAATTTTATTGAAAATCAACTGAACTATAGCCCACAAATTCAGAGCTTTAAAAATCGAAAATCTGCAATTATGCTCCGATTTCGATGATTGATACCTCTATCAATAGGTGTTGAGACCTGTAATTGTGATGCCAACGGGTACTTAGATCGCTCAAATATTTTTACACATTTTGTGGAAAATTTAATTTTATTGAAAATCAACTGAACTATAGCCCACAAATTCAGAGCTTTAAAAATCGAAAATCTGCAATTATGCTCCGATTTCGATGATTGATACCTCTATCAATAGGTGTTGAGACCTGTAATTGTGATGCCAACGGGTACTTAGATCGCTCAAATATTTTTACACATTTTGTGGAAAATTTAATTTTATTGAAAATCAACTGAACTATAGCCCACAAATTCAGAGCTTTAAAAATCGAAAATCTGCAATTATGCTCCGATTTCGATGATTTATACCTCTATCAATAGGTGTTGAGACCTGTAATTGTGATGCCAACGGGTATTTAGATCGCTCGAATATTTCTACACATTTTGTGGAAAATTTAATTTTATTGAAAATCAACTGAACTATAGCCCACAAATTCAAAGCTTTAAAAATCGAAAATCTGCAATTATGCTCCGATTTCGATGATTGATACCTCTATCAATAGGTGTTGAGGCCTGTAATTGTGCTGCCAACGGGTATTTAGATCGCTCAAATATTTCTACACATTTTGTGGAAAATTTAATTTTATTGAAAATCAACTGAACTATAGCCCACAAATTCAGAGCTTTAAAAATCGAAAATCTGCAATTATGCTCCGATTTCGATGATTTATACCTCTATCAATAGGTGTTGAGACCTGTAATTGTGATGCCAACGGGTATTTAGATCGCTCGAATATTTCTACACATTTTGTGGAAAATTTAATTTTATTGAAAATCAACTGAACTATAGCCCACAAATTCAGAGCTTTAAAAATCGAAAATCTGCAATTATGCTCCGATTTTGATGATTTATACCTCTTTCAAGAGGTGTTGAGACCTGTAATTGTGATGCCAACGGGTATTTAGATCGCTCAAATATTTCTACACATTTTGTGGAAAATTTAATTTTATTGAAAATCAACTGAACTATAGCCCACAAATTCAGAGCTTTAAAAATCGAAAATCTGCAATTATGCTCCGATTTCGATGATTGATACCTCTATCAATAGGTGTTGAGACCTGTAATTGTGATGCCAACGGGTACTTAGATCGCTCAAATATTTTTACACATTTTGTGGAAAATTTAATTTTATTGAAAATCAACTGAACTATAGCCCACAAATTCAGAGCTTTAAAAATCGAAAATCTGCAATTATGCTCCGATTTTGATGATTTATACCTCTTTCAAGAGGTGTTGAGACCTGTAATTGTGATGCCAACGGGTATTTAGATCGCTCAAATATTTCTACACATTTTGTGGAAAATTTAATTTTATTGAAAATCAACTGAACTATAGCCCACAAATTCAGAGCTTTAAAAATCGAAAATCTGCAATTATGCTCCGATTTCGATGATTGATACCTCTATCAATAGGTGTTGAGACCTGTAATTGTGATGCCAACGGGTACTTAGATCGCTCAAATATTTTTACACATTTTGTGGAAAATTTAATTTTATTGAAAATCAACTGAACTATAGCCCACAAATTCAGAGCTTTAAAAATCGAAAATCTGCAATTATGCTCCGATTTCGATGATTGATACCTCTATCAATAGGTGTTGAGACCTGTAATTGTGATGCCAACGGGTACTTAGATCGCTCAAATATTTTTACACATTTTGTGGAAAATTTAATTTTATTGAAAATCAACTGAACTATAGCCCACAAATTCAGAGCTTTAAAAATCGAAAATCTGCAATTATGCTCCGATTTCGATGATTTATACCTCTATCAATAGGTGTTGAGACCTGTAATTGTGATGCCAACGGGTATTTAGATCGCTCGAATATTTCTACACATTTTGTGGAAAATTTAATTTTATTGAAAATCAACTGAACTATAGCCCACAAATTCAAAGCTTTAAAAATCGAAAATCTGCAATTATGCTCCGATTTCGATGATTGATACCTCTATCAATAGGTGTTGAGGCCTGTAATTGTGCTGCCAACGGGTATTTAGATCGCTCAAATATTTCTACACATTTTGTGGAAAATTTAATTTTATTGAAAATCAACTGAACTATAGCCCACAAATTCAGAGCTTTAAAAATCGAAAATCTGCAATTATGCTCCGATTTCGATGATTTATACCTCTATCAATAGGTGTTGAGACCTGTAATTGTGATGCCAACGGGTATTTAGATCGCTCGAATATTTCTACACATTTTGTGGAAAATTTAATTTTATTGAAAATCAACTGAACTATAGCCCACAAATTCAGAACTTTAAAAATCGAAAATCTGCAATTATGCTCCGATTTCGATGATTTATACCTCGATCAATAGGTGTTGAGACCTGTAATTGTGATGCCAACGGGTATTTAGATCGCTCGAATATTTCTACACATTTTGTGGAAAATTTAATTTTATTGAAAATCAACTGAACTATAGCCCACAAATTCAGAGCTTTAAAAATCGAAAATCTGCAATTATGCTCCGATTTCGATGATTGATACCTCTAGCAATAGGTGTTGAGACCTGTAATTGTGATGCCAACGGGTATTTAGATCGCTCGAATATTTCTACACATTTTGTGGAAAATTTAATTTTATTGAAAATCAACTGAACTATAGCCCACAAATTCAGAACTTTAAAAATCGAAAATCTGCAATTATGCTCCGATTTCGATGATTTATACCTCGATCAATAGGTGTTGAGACCTGTAATTGTGATGCCAACGGGTATTTAGATCGCTCGAATATTTCTACACATTTTGTGGAAAATTTAATTTTATTGAAAATCAACTGAACTATAGCCCACAAATTCAGAGCTTTAAAAATCGAAAATCTGCAATTATGCTCCGATTTCGATGATTTATACCTCTATCAATAGGTGTTGAGACCTGTAATTGTGATGCCAACGGGTATTTAGATCGCTCGAATATTTCTACACATTTTGTGGAAAATTTAATTTTATTGAAAATCAACTGAACTATAGCCCACAAATTCAGAACTTTAAAAATCGAAAATCTGCAATTATGCTCCGATTTCGATGATTTATACCTCGATCAATAGGTGTTGAGACCTGTAATTGTGATGCCAACGGGTATTTAGATCGCTCGAATATTTCTACACATTTTGTGGAAAATTTAATTTTATTGAAAATCAACTGAACTATAGCCCACAAATTCAGAGCTTTAAAAATCGAAAATCTGCAATTATGCTCCGATTTCGATGATTGATACCTCTAGCAATAGGTGTTGAGACCTGTAATTGTGATGCCAACGGGTATTTAGATCGCTAGAATATTTCTACACATTTTGTGGAAAATTTAATTTGATTGAAAATCAACTGAACTATAGTCCACAAATTCAGAGCTTTAAAAATCGAAAATCTGCAATTATGCTCCGATTTCGATGATTGATACCTCTAGCAATAGGTGTTGAGACCTGTAATTGTGATGCCAACGGATATTTAGATCGCTAGAATATTTCTACACATTTTGTGGAAAATTTAATTTTATTGAAAATCAACTGAACTATAGCCCACAAATTCAGAGCTTTAAAAATCGAAAATCTGCAATTATGCTCCGATTTTGATGATTTATACCTCTTTCAAGAGGTGTTGAGACCTGTAATTGTGATGCCAACGGGTATTTAGATCGCTCGAATATTTCTACACATTTTGTGGAAAATTTAATTTTATTGAAAATCAACTGAACTATAGCCCACAAATTCAGAGCTTTAAAAATCGAAAATCTGCAATTATGCTCCGATTTCGATGATTGATACCTCTATCAATAGGTGTTGAGACCTGTAATTGTGATGCCAACGGGTACTTAGATCGCTCAAATATTTTTACACATTTTGTGGAAAATTTAATTTTATTGAAAATCAACTGAACTATAGCCCACAAATTCAGAGCTTTAAAAATCGAAAATCTGCAATTATGCTCCGATTTCGATGATTGATACCTCTATCAATAGGTGTTGAGACCTGTAATTGTGATGCCAACGGGTACTTAGATCGCTCAAATATTTTTACACATTTTGTGGAAAATTTAATTTTATTGAAAATCAACTGAACTATAGCCCACAAATTCAGAGCTTTAAAAATCGAAAATCTGCAATTATGCTCCGATTTCGATGATTTATACCTCTATCAATAGGTGTTGAGACCTGTAATTGTGATGCCAACGGGTATTTAGATCGCTCGAATATTTCTACACATTTTGTGGAAAATTTAATTTTATTGAAAATCAACTGAACTATAGCCCACAAATTCAAAGCTTTAAAAATCGAAAATCTGCAATTATGCTCCGATTTCGATGATTGATACCTCTAGCAATAGGTGTTGAGGCCTGTAATTGTGCTGCCAACGGGTATTTAGATCGCTCAAATATTTCTACACATTTTGTGGAAAATTTAATTTTATTGAAAATCAACTGAACTATAGCCCACAAATTCAGAGCTTTAAAAATCGAAAATCTGCAATTATGCTCCGATTTCGATGATTTATACCTCTATCAATAGGTGTTGAGACCTGTAATTGTGATGCCAACGGGTATTTAGATCGCTCGAATATTTCTACACATTTTGTGGAAAATTTAATTTTATTGAAAATCAACTGAACTATAGCCCACAAATTCAGAACTTTAAAAATCGAAAATCTGCAATTATGCTCCGATTTCGATGATTTATACCTCGATCAATAGGTGTTGAGACCTGTAATTGTGATGCCAACGGGTATTTAGATCGCTCGAATATTTCTACACATTTTGTGGAAAATTTAATTTTATTGAAAATCAACTGAACTATAGCCCACAAATTCAGAGCTTTAAAAATCGAAAATCTGCAATTATGCTCCGATTTCGATGATTGATACCTCTAGCAATAGGTGTTGAGACCTGTAATTGTGATGCCAACGGGTATTTAGATCGCTAGAATATTTCTACACATTTTGTGGAAAATTTAATTTTATTGAAAATCAACTGAACTATAGCCCACAAATTCAGAGCTTTAAAAATCGAAAATCTGCAATTATGCTCCGATTTCGATGATTGATACCTTGATCAATAGGTGTTGAGACCTGTAATTGTGATGCCAACGGGTATTTAGATAGCTCAAATATTTCTACACATTTTGTGGAAAATTTAATTTTATTGAAAATCAACTGAACTATAGCCCACAAATTCAGAGCTTTAAAAATCGAAAATCTGCAATTATGCCTCCGATTTCGATGATTTATACCTCTAGCAATAGGTGTTGAGACCTGTAATTGTGATGCCAACGGGTATTTAGATCGCTAGAATATTTCTACACATTTTGTGGAAAATTTAATTTTATTGAAAATCAACTGAACTATAGCCCACAAATTCAGAGCTTTAAAAATCGAAAATCTGCAATTATGCTCCGATTTCGATGATTTATACCTCGATCAATAGGTGTTGAGACCTGTAATTGTGATGCCAACGGATATTTAGATCGCTAGAATATTTCTACACATTTTGTGGAAAATTTAATTTGATTGAAAATCAACTGAACTATAGCCCACAAATTCAGAGCTTTAAAAATCGAAAATCTGCAATTATGCTCCGATTTCGATGATTTATACCTCTTTCAATAGGTGTTGAGACCTGTAATTGTGATGCCAACGGGTATTTAGATCGCTCGAATATTTCTACACATTTTGTGGAAAATTTAATTTTATTGAAAATCAACTGAACTATAGCCCACAAATTCAGAGCTTTAAAAATCGAAAATCTGCAATTATGCTCCGATTTCGATGATTGATACCTTGATCAATAGGTGTTGAGACCTGTAATTGTGATGCCAACGGGTATTTAGATAGCTCAAATATTTCTACACATTTTGTGGAAAATTTAATTTTATTGAAAATCAACTGAACTATAGCCCACAAATTCAGAGCTTTAAAAATCGAAAATCTGCAATTATGCTCCGATTTCGATGATTTATACCTCTATCAATAGGTGTTGAGACCTGTAATCGTGATGCCAACGGGTATTTAGATCGCTCGAATATTTCTACACATTTTGTGGAAAATTTAATTTTATTGAAAATCAACTGAACTATAGCCCACAAATTCAGAGCTTTAAAAATCGAAAATCTGCAATTATGCTCCGATTTCGATGATTTATACCTCTATCAATAGGTGTTGAGACCTGTAATTGTGATGCCAATGGGTATTTAGATCGCTAGAATATTTCTACACATTTTGTGGAAAATTTAATTTTATTGAAAATCAACTGAACTATAGCCCACAAATTCAGAGCTTTAAAAATCGAAAATCTGCAATTATGCTCCGATTTCGATGATTTATACCTCTTTCAATAGGTGTTGAGACCTGTAATTGTGATGCCAACGGGTATTTAGATCGCTCGAATATTTCTACACATTTTGTGGAAAATTTAATTTTATTGAAAATCAATTGAACTATAGCCCACAAATTCAGAGCTTTAAAAATCGAAAATCTGCAAATATGCTCCGATTTCGATGATTGATACCTCTATCAATAGGTGTTGAGACCTGTAATTGTGATGCCAACGGGTATTTAGATCGCTCAAATATTTCTACACATTTTGTGGAAAATTTAATTTTATTGAAAATCAACTGAACTATAGCCCACAAATTCAGAGCTTTAAAAATCGAAAATCTGCAATTATGCTCCGATTTCGATGATTTATACCTCTATCAATAGCTGTTGAGACCTGTAATTGTGATGCCAACGGGTATTTAGATCGCTCGAATATTTCTACACATTTTGTGGAAAATTTAATTTTATTGAAAATCAACTGAACTATAGCCCACAAATTCAGAGCTTTAAAAATCGAAAATCTGCAATTATGCTCCGATTTCGATGATTGACACCTCTAGCAATAGGTGTTGAGACCTGTAATTGTGATGCCAACGGGTATTTAGATCGCTTAAATATTTCTACACATTTTGTGGAAAATTTAATTTTATTGAAAATCAACTGAACTATAGCCCACAAATTCAGAGCTTTAAAAATCGATCTGCAATTATGCTCCGATTTCGATGATTGATACCTCTTTCAATAGCTGTTGAGACCTGTAATTGTGATGCCAACGGGTATTTAGATCGCTCAAATATGTCTACACATTTTGTGGAAAATTTAATTTTATTGAAAATCAACTGAACTATAGCCCACAAATTCAGAGCTTTAAAAATCGAAAATCTGCAATTATGCTCCGATTTCGATGATTTATACCTCGATCAATAGGTGTTGAGACCTGTAATTGTGATGCCAACGGGTATTTAGATCGCTCGAATATTTCTACACATTTTGTGGAAAATTTAATTTTATTGAAAATCAACTGAACTATAGCCCACAAATTCAGAGCTTTAAAAATCGAAAATCTGCAATTATGCTCCGATTTCGATGATTGACACCTCTAGCAATAGGTGTTGAGACCTGTAATTGTGATGCCAACGGGTATTTAGATCGCTTAAATATTTCTACACATTTTGTGGAAAATTTAATTTTATTGAAAATCAACTGAACTATAGCCCACAAATTCAGAGCTTTAAAAATCGATCTGCAATTATGCTCCGATTTCGATGATTGATACCTCTTTCAATAGCTGTTGAGACCTGTAATTGTGATGCCAACGGGTATTTAGATCGCTCAAATATGTCTACACATTTTGTGGAAAATTTAATTTTATTGAAAATCAACTGAACTATAGCCCACAAATTCAGAGCTTTAAAAATCGAAAATCTGCAATTATGCTCCGATTTCGATGATTTATACCTCTATCAATAGGTGTTGAGACCTGTAATTGTGATGCCAACGGGTATTTAGATCGCTCGAATATTTCTACACATTTTGTGGAAAATTTAATTTTATTGAAAATCAACTGAACTATAGCCCACAAATTCAGAGCTTTAAAAATCGAAAATCTGCAATTATGCTCCGATTTCGATGATTGACACCTCTAGCAATAGGTGTTGAGACCTGTAATTGTGATGCCAACGGGTATTTAGATCGCTTAAATATTTCTACACATTTTGTGGAAAATTTAATTTTATTGAAAATCAACTGAACTATAGCCCACAAATTCAGAGCTTTAAAAATCGTTCTGCAATTATGCTCCGATTTCGATGATTGATACCTCTTTCAATAGCTGTTGAGACCTGTAATTGTGATGCCAACGGGTATTTAGATCGCTCAAATATGTCTACACATTTTGTGGAAAATTTAATTTTATTGAAAATCAACTGAACTATAGCCCACAAATTCAGAGCTTTAAAAATCGAAAATCTGCAATTATGCTCCGATTTCGATGATTTATACCTCGATCAATAGGTGTTGAGACCTGTAATTGTGATGCCAACGGGTATTTAGATCGCTCGAATATTTCTACACATTTTGTGGAAAATTTAATTTTATTGAAAATCAACTGAACTATAGCCCACAAATTCAGAGCTTTAAAAATCGAAAATCTGCAATTATGCTCCGATTTCGATGATTGACACCTCTAGCAATAGGTGTTGAGACCTGTAATTGTGATGCCAACGGGTATTTAGATCGCTTAAATATTTCTACACATTTTGTGGAAAATTTAATTTTATTGAAAATCAACTGAACTATAGCCCACAAATTCAGAGCTTTAAAAATCGATCTGCAATTATGCTCCGATTTCGATGATTGATACCTCTTTCAATAGCTGTTGAGACCTGTAATTGTGATGCCAACGGGTATTTAGATCGCTCAAATATGTCTACACATTTTGTGGAAAATTTAATTTTATTGAAAATCAACTGAACTATAGCCCACAAATTCAGAGCTTTAAAAATCGAAAATCTGCAATTATGCTCCGATTTCGATGATTTATACCTCTATCAATAGGTGTTGAGACCTGTAATTGTGATGCCAACGGGTATTTAGATCGCTCGAATATTTCTACACATTTTGTGGAAAATTTAATTTTATTGAAAATCAACTGAACTATAGCCCACAAATTCAGAGCTTTAAAAATCGAAAATCTGCAATTATGCTCCGATTTCGATGATTTATACCTCTATCAATAGGTGTTGAGACCTGTAATTGTGATGCCAACGGGTATTTAGATCGCTAGAATATTTCTACACATTTTGTGGAAAATTTAATTTTATTGAAAATCAACTGAACTATAGCCCACAAATTCAGAGCTTTAAAAATCGAAAATCTGCAATTATGCTCCGATTTCGATGATTTATACCTCTTTCAATAGGTGTTGAGACCTGTAATTGTGATGCCAACGGGTATTTAGATCGCTCGAATATTTCTACACATTTTGTGGAAAATTTAATTTTATTGAAAATCAACTGAACTATAGCCCACAAATTCAGAGCTTTAAAAATCGAAAATCTGCAATTATGGTCCGATTTCGATGATTTATACCTCTATCAATAGGTGTTGAGACCTGTAATTGTGATGCCAACGGGTATTTAGATCGCTAGAATATTTCTACACATTTTGTGGAAAATTTAATTTTATTGAAAATCAACTGAACTATAGCCCACAAATTCAGAGCTTTAAAAATCGAAAATCTGCAATTATGCTCCGATTTCGATGATTTATACCTCGATCAATAGGTGTTGAGACCTGTAATTGTGATGCCAACGGGTATTTAGATCGCTAGAATATTTCTACACATTTTGTGGAAAATTTAATTTTATTGAAAATCAACTGAACTATAGCCCACAAATTCAGAGCTTTAAAAATCGAAAATCTGCAATTATGCTCCGATTTCGATGATTTATACCTCTATCAATAGGTGTTGAGACCTGTAATTGTGATGCTAACGGGTATTTAGATCGCTCTAATATTTCTACACATTTTGTGGAAAATTTAATTTTATTGAAAATCAACTGAACTATAGCCCACAAATTCAGAGCTTTAAAAATCGAAAATCTGCAATTATGCTCCGATTTCGATGATTTATACCTCGATCAATAGGTGTTGAGACCTGTAATTGTGATGCCAACGGGTATTTAGATCGCTAGAATATTTCTACACATTTTGTGGAAAATTTAATTTGATTGAAAATCAACTGAACTATAGCCCACAAATTCAGAGCTTTAAAAATCGAAAATCTGCAATTATGCTCCGATTTCGATGATTTATACCTCTATCAATAGCTGTTGAGACCTGTAATTGTGATGCCAACGGGTATTTAGATCGCTCGAATATTTCTACACATTTTGTGGAAAATTTAATTTTATTGAAAATCAACTGAACTATAGCCCACAAATTCAGAGCTTTAAAAATCGAAAATCTGCAATTATGCTCCGATTTCGATGATTGACACCTCTAGCAATAGGTGTTGAGACCTGTAATTGTGATGCCAACGGGTATTTAGATCGCTTAAATATTTCTACACATTTTGTGGAAAATTTAATTTTATTGAAAATCAACTGAACTATAGCCCACAAATTCAGAGCTTTAAAAATCGATCTGCAATTATGCTCCGATTTCGATGATTGATACCTCTTTCAATAGCTGTTGAGACCTGTAATTGTGATGCCAACGGGTATTTAGATCGCTCAAATATGTCTACACATTTTGTGGAAAATTTAATTTTATTGAAAATCAACTGAACTATAGCCCACAAATTCAGAGCTTTAAAAATCGAAAATCTGCAATTATGCTCCGATTTCGATGATTTATACCTCGATCAATAGGTGTTGAGACCTGTAATTGTGATGCCAACGGGTATTTAGATCGCTCGAATATTTCTACACATTTTGTGGAAAATTTAATTTTATTGAAAATCAACTGAACTATAGCCCACAAATTCAGAGCTTTAAAAATCGAAAATCTGCAATTATGCTCCGATTTCGATGATTGACACCTCTAGCAATAGGTGTTGAGACCTGTAATTGTGATGCCAACGGGTATTTAGATCGCTTAAATATTTCTACACATTTTGTGGAAAATTTAATTTTATTGAAAATCAACTGAACTATAGCCCACAAATTCAGAGCTTTAAAAATCGATCTGCAATTATGCTCCGATTTCGATGATTGATACCTCTTTCAATAGCTGTTGAGACCTGTAATTGTGATGCCAACGGGTATTTAGATCGCTCAAATATGTCTACACATTTTGTGGAAAATTTAATTTTATTGAAAATCAACTGAACTATAGCCCACAAATTCAGAGCTTTAAAAATCGAAAACTGCAATTATGCTCCGATTTCGATGATTTATACCTCTATCAATAGGTGTTGAGACCTGTAATTGTGATGCCAACGGGTATTTAGATCGCTCGAATATTTCTACACATTTTGTGGAAAATTTAATTTTATTGAAAATCAACTGAACTATAGCCCACAAATTCAGAGCTTTAAAAATCGAAAATCTGCAATTATGCTCCGATTTCGATGATTTATACCTCTATCAATAGGTGTTGAGACCTGTAATTGTGATGCCAACGGGTATTTAGATCGCTAGAATATTTCTACACATTTTGTGGAAAATTTAATTTTATTGAAAATCAACTGAACTATAGCCCACAAATTCAGAGCTTTAAAAATCGAAAATCTGCAATTATGCTCCGATTTCGATGATTTATACCTCTTTCAATAGGTGTTGAGACCTGTAATTGTGATGCCAACGGGTATTTAGATCGCTCGAATATTTCTACACATTTTGTGGAAAATTTAATTTTATTGAAAATCAACTGAACTATAGCCCACAAATTCAGAGCTTTAAAAATCGAAAATCTGCAATTATGCTCCGATTTCGATGATTTATACCTCTATCAATAGGTGTTGAGACCTGTAATTGTGATGCCAACGGGTATTTAGATCGCTAGAATATTTCTACACATTTTGTGGAAAATTTAATTTTATTGAAAATAAACTGAACTATAGCCCACAAATTCAGAGCTTTAAAAATCGAAAATCTGCAATTATGCTCCGATTTCGATGATTTATACCTCGATCAATAGGTGTTGAGACCTGTAATTGTGATGCCAACGGGTATTTAGATCGCTAGAATATTTCTACACATTTTGTGGAAAATTTAATTTTATTGAAAATCAACTGAACTATAGCCCACAAATTCAGAGCTTTAAAAATCGAAAATCTGCAATTATGCTCCGATTTCGATGATTTATACCTCTATCAATAGGTGTTGAGACCTGTAATTGTGATGCTAACGGGTATTTAGATCGCTCTAATATTTCTACACATTTTGTGGAAAATTTAATTTTATTGAAAATCAACTGAACTATAGCCCACAAATTCAGAGCTTTAAAAATCGAAAATCTGCAATTATGCTCCGATTTCGATGATTTATACCTCGATCAATAGGTGTTGAGACCTGTAATTGTGATGCCAACGGGTATTTAGATCGCTAGAATATTTCTACACATTTTGTGGAAAATTTAATTTGATTGAAAATCAACTGAACTATAGCCCACAAATTCAGAGCTTTAAAAATCGAAAATCTGCAATTATGCTCCGATTTCGATGATTTATACCTCTTTCAATAGGTGTTGAGACCTGTAATTGTGATGCCAACGGGTATTTAGATCGCTCGAATATTTCTACACATTTTGTGGAAAATTTAATTTTATTGAAAATCAACTGAACTATAGCCCACAAATTCAGAGCTTTAAAAATCGAAAATCTGCAATTACGCTCCGATTTCGATGATTTATACCTCTTTCAATAGGTGTTGAGACCTGTAATTGTGATGCCAACGGGTATTTAGATCGCTCGAATATTTCTACACATTTTGTGGAAAATTTAATTTTATTGAAAATCAACTGAACTATAGCCCACAAATTCAGAGCTTTAAAAATCGAAAATCTGCAATTATGCTCCGATTTCGATGATTTATACCTCGATCAATAGGTGTTGAGACCTGTAATTGTGATGCCAACGGGTATTTAGATCGCTCGGATATTTCTACACATTTTGTGGAAAATTTAATTTTATTGAAAATCAACTGAACTATAGCCCACAAATTCAGAGCTTTAAAAATCGAAAATCTGCAATTATGCTCCGATTTCGATGATTTATACCTCTTTCAATAGGTGTTGAGACCTGTAATTGTGATGCCAACGGGTATTTAGATCGCTCGAATATTTCTACACATTTTGTGGAAAATTTAATTTTATTGAAAATCAACTGAACTATAGCCCACAAATTCAGAGCTTTAAAAATCGAAAATCTGCAATTATGCTCCGATTTCGATGATTGATACCTCTATCAATAGGTGTTGAGACCTGTAATTGTGATGCCAACGGGTATTTAGATCGCTCAAATATTTCTACACATTTTGTGGAAAATTTAATTTTATTGAAAATCAACTGAACTATAGCCCACAAATTCAGAGCTTTAAAAATCGAAAATCTGCAATTACGCTCCGATTTCGATGATTTATACCTCTAGCAATACGTGTTGAGACCTGTAATTGTGATGCCAACGGGTATTTAGATCGCTCGAATATTTCTACACATTTTGTGGAAAATTTAATGTGGAAAATTTAATTTTATTGAAAATCAACTGAACTATAGCCCACAAATTCAGAGCTTTAAAAATCGAAAATCTGCAATTATGCTCCGATTTCGATGATTTATACCTCTTTCAATAGGTGTTGAGACCTGTAATTGTGATGCCAACGGGTATTTAGATCGCTCAAATATTTCTACACATTTTGTGGAAAATTTAATTTTATTGAAAATCAACTGAACTATAGCCCACAAATTCAGAGCTTTAAAAATCGAAATCTGCAATTATGCTCCGATTTCGATGATTTATACCTCTATCAATAGGTGTTGAGACCTGTAATTGTGATGCCAACGGGTATTTAGATCGCTCGAATATTTTTTCACATTTTGTGGAAAATTTAATTTGATTGAAAATCAACTGAACTATAGCCCACAAATTCAGAGCTTTAAAAATCGAAAATCTGCAATTATGCTCCGATTTCGATGATTGATACCTCTAGCAATAGGTGTTGAGACCTGTAATTGTGATGCCAACGGGTATTTAGATCGCTAGAATATTTCTACACATTTTGTGGAAAATTGAATTTTATTGAAATCAACTGAACTATAGCCCACAAATTCAGAGCTTTAAAAATCGAAAATCTGCAATTATGCTCCGATTTCGATGATTTATACCTCTATCAATAGGTGTTGAGACCTGTAATTGTGATGCTAACGGGTATTTAGATCGCTCTAATATTTCTACACATTTTGTGGAAAATTTAATTTTATTGAAAATCAACTGAACTATAGCCCACAAATTCAGAGCTTTAAAATCGAAAATCTGCAATTATGCTCCGATTTCGATGATTTATACCTCGATCAATAGGTGTTGAGACCTGTAATTGTGATGCCAACGGGTATTTAGATCGCTAGAATATTTCTACACATTTTGTGGAAAATTTAATTTGATTGAAAATCAACTGAACTATAGCCCACAAATTCAGAGCTTTAAAATCGAAAATCTGCAATTATGCTCCGATTTCGATGATTTATACCTCTTTCAATAGGTGTTGAGACCTGTAATTGTGATGCCAACGGGTATTTAGATCGCTCGAATATTTCTACACATTTTGTGGAAAATTTAATTTTATTGAAAATCAACTGAACTATAGCCCACAAATTCAGAGCTTTAAAAATCGAAAATCTGCAATTACGCTCCGATTTCGATGATTTATACCTCTTTCAATAGGTGTTGAGACCTGTAATTGTGATGCCAACGGGTATTTAGATCGCTCGAATATTTCTACACATTTTGTGGAAAATTTAATTTTATTGAAAATCAACTGAACTATAGCCCACAAATTCAGAGCTTTAAAAATCGAAAATCTGCAATTATGCTCCGATTTCGATGATTTATACCTCGATCAATAGGTGTTGAGACCTGTAATTGTGATGCCAACGGGTATTTAGATCGCTCGGATATTTCTACACATTTTGTGGAAAATTTAATTTTATTGAAAATCAACTGAACTATAGCCCACAAATTCAGAGCTTTAAAAATCGAAAATCTGCAATTATGCTCCGATTTCGATGATTTATACCTCTTTCAATAGGTGTTGAGACCTGTAATTGTGATGCCAACGGGTATTTAGATCGCTCGAATATTTCTACACATTTTGTGGAAAATTTAATTTTATTGAAAATCAACTGAACTATAGCCCACAAATTCAGAGCTTTAAAAATCGAAAATCTGCAATTATGCTCCGATTTCGATGATTGATACCTCTATCAATAGGTGTTGAGACCTGTAATTGTGATGCCAACGGGTATTTAGATCGCTCAAATATTTCTACACATTTTGTGGAAAATTTAATTTATTGAAAATCAACTGAACTATAGCCCACAATTCAGAGCTTTAAAAATCGAAAATCTGCAATTACGCTCCGATTTCGATGATTTATACCTCTAGCAATACGTGTTGAGACCTGTAATTGTGATGCCAACGGGTATTTAGATCGCTCGAATATTTCTACACATTTTGTGGAAAATTTAATTTTATTGAAAATCAATTGAACTATAGCCCACAAATTCAGAGCTTTAAAAATCGAAAATCTGCAATTATGCTCCGATTTCGATGATTTATACCTCTTTCAATAGGTGTTGAGACCTGTAATTGTGATGCCAACGGGTATTTAGATCGCTCAAATATTTCTACACATTTTGTGGAAAATTTAATTTTATTGAAAATCAACTGAACTATAGCCCACAAATTCAGAGCTTTAAAAATCGAAAATCTGCAATTATGCTCCGATTTCGATGATTTATACCTCTATCAATAGGTGTTGAGACCTGTAATTGTGATGCCAACGGGTATTTAGATCGCTCGAATATTTTTTCACATTTTGTGGAAAATTTAATTTGATTGAAAATCAACTGAACTATAGCCCACAAATTCAGAGCTTTAAAAATCGAAAATCTGCAATTATGCTCCGATTTCGATGATTGATACCTCTAGCAATAGGTGTTGAGACCTGTAATTGTGATGCCAACGGGTATTTAGATCGCTAGAATATTTCTACACATTTTGTGGAAAATTGAATTTTATTGAAAATCAACTGAACTATAGCCCACAAATTCAGAGCTTTAAAAATCGAAAATCTGCAATTACGCTCCGATTTCGATGATTTATACCTCTTTCAATAGGTGTTGAGACCTGTAATTGTGATGCCAACGGGTATTTAGATCGCTCGAATATTTCTACACATTTTGTGGAAAATTTAATTTTATTGAAAATCAACTGAACTATAGCCCACAAATTCAGAGCTTTAAAAATCGAAAATCTGCAATTATGCTCCGATTTCGATGATTTATACCTCTTCAATAGGTGTTGAGACCTGTAATTGTGATGCCAACGGGTATTTAGATCGCTCAAATATTTCTACACATTTTGTGGAAAATTTAATTTTATTGAAAATCAACTGAACTATAGCCCACAAATCAGAGCTTTAAAAATCGAAAATCTGCAATTATGCTCCGATTTCGATGATTGATACCTCTAGCAATAGGTGTTGAGACCTGTAATTGTGATGCCAACGGGTATTTAGATCGCTCAAATATTTCTACACATTTTGTGGATAATTTAATTTTATTGAAAATCAACTGAACTATAGCCCACAAATTCAGAGCTTTAAAAATCGAAAATCTGCAATTATGCTCCGATTTCGATGATTTATACCTCGATCAATAGGTGTTGAGACCTGTAATTGTGATGCCAACGGGTATTTAGATCGCTCGAATATTTCTACACATTTTGTGGAAAATTGAATTTTATTGAAAATCAACTGAACTGCCCACAAATTCAGAGCTTTAAAAATCGAAAATCTGCAATTATGCACCGATTTCGATGATTTATACCTCGATCAATAGGTGTTGAGACCTGTAATTGTGATGCAAACGGGTATTTAGATCGCTAGAATATTTCTACACATTTTGTGGAAAATTTAATTTTATTGAAAATCAACTGAACTATAGCCCACAAATTCAGAGCTTTAAAATCGAAATCTGCAATTATGCTCCGATTTCGATGATTTATACCTCTTTCAATAGTGTTGAGACCTGTAATTGTTGATGCCAACGGGTATTTAGATCGCTAGAATATTTCTACACATTTTGTGGAAAATTTAATTTTATTGAAAATCAACTGAACTATAGCCACAAATTCAGAGCTTTAAAAATCGAAAATCTGCAATTACGCTCCGATTTCGATGATTTATACCTCTTTCAATAGGTGTTGAGACCTGTAATTGTGATCCCAACGGGTATTTAGATCGCTCGAATATTTCTACACATTTTGTGGAAAATTGAATTTTATTGAAAATCAACTGAACTATAGCCCACAAATTCAGAGCTTTAAAAATCGAAAATCTGCAATTATGCTCCGATTTCGATGATTTATACCTCGATCAATAGGTGTTGAGACCTGTAATTGTGATGCAAACGGGTATTTAGATCGCTAGAATATTTCTACACATTTTGTGGAAAATTTAATTTTATTGAAAATCAACTGAACTATAGCCCACAAATTCAGAGCTTTAAAAATCGAAAATCTGCAATTATGCTCCGATTTCGATGATTTATACCTCGATCAATAGGTGTTGAGACCTGTAATTGTGATGCCAACGGGTATTTAGATCGCTAGAATATTTCTACACATTTTGTGGAAAATTTAATTTTATTGAAAATCACTGAACTATAGCCCACAAATTCAGAGCTTTAAAAATCGAAAATCTGCAATTATGCTCCGATTTCGATGATTTATACCTCGATCAATAGGTGTTGAGACCTGTAATTGTGATGCCAACGGGTATTTAGATCGCTAGAATATTTCTACACATTTTGTGGAAAATTTAATTTTATTGAAAATCAACTGAACTATAGCCCACAAATTCAGAGCTTTAAAAATCGAAAATCTGCAATTATGCTCCGATTTCGATGATTTATACCTCTATCAATAGGTGTTGAGACCTGTAATTGTGATGCCAACGGGTATTTAGGTCGCTATAATATTTCTACACATTTTGTGGAAAATTTAATTTTATTGAAAATCAACTGAACTATAGCCCACAAATTCAGAGCTTTAAAATCGAAAATCTGCAATTATGCTCCGATTTCGATGATTTATACCTCTATCAATAGGTGTTGAGACCTGTAATTGTGATGCCAACGGGTATTTAGATCGCTCGAATATTTCTACACATTTTGTGGAAAATTTAATTTTATTGAAAATCAACTGAACTATAGCCCACAAATTCAGAGCTTTAAAAATCGAAAATCTGCAATTATGCTCCGATTTCGATGATTTATACCTCTATCAATAGGTGTTGAGACCTGTAATTGTGATGCAAACGGGTATTTAGATCGCTCGAATATTTCTACACATTTTGTGGAAAATTTAATTTTATTGAAAATCAACTGAACTATAGCCCACAAATTCAGAGCTTTAAAAATCGAAAATCTGCAATTACGCTCCGATTTCGATGATTTATACCTCTATCAATAGGTGTTGAGACCTGTAATTGTGATGCCAACGGGTATTTAGATCGCTCGATTTCTACACATTTTGTGGAAAATTTAATTTTATTGAAAATCAACTGAACTATAGCCCACAAATTCAGAGCTTTAAAAATCGAAAATCTGCAATTATGCTCCGATTTCGATGATTTATACCTCTATCAATAGGTGTTGAGACCTGTAATTGTGATGCCAACGGGTATTTAGATCGAATATTTTTACACATTTTGTGGAAAATTTAATTTTATTGAAAATCAACTGAACTTGCTATAGCCCACAAATTCAGAGCTTTAAAAATCGAAAATCTGCAATTATGCTCCGATTTCGATGATTTATACCTATATCAATAGGTGTTGAGACCTGTAATTGTGATGCCAACGGGTATTTAGATCGCTAGAATATTTCTACACATTTTGTGGAAAATTTAATTTTATTGAAAATCAACTGAACTATAGCCCGCAAATTCAGAGCTTTAAAAATCGAAAATCTGCAATTATGCTCCGATTTCGATGATTTATACCTCTAGCAATAGGTGTTGAGACCTGTAATTGTGATGCCAACGGGTATTTAGATCGCTCGAATATTTCTACACATTTTGTGGAAAATTTAATTTTATTGAAAATCAACTGAACTATAGCCCACAAATTCAGAGCTTTAAAAATCGAAAATCTGCAATTACGCTCCGATTTCGATGATTTATACCTCTATCAATAGGTGTTGAGACCTGTAATTGTGATGCCAACGGGTATTTAGATCGCTCGAATATTTTTTCACATTTTGTGGAAAATTTAATTTTATTGAAAATCAACTGAACTATAACCCACAAATTCAGAGCTTTAAAAATCGAATATATGCAATTATGCTCCGATTTCGATGATTGATATCTCTATCAATAGGTGTTGAGACCTGTAATTGTGATGCCAACGAGTATTTAGATCGCTCGAATATTTCTACACATTTTGTGAAAATTTAATTTTATTGAAAATCAATTGAACTATAGCCCACAAATTCAGAGCTTTAAAAATCGAAAATCTGCAATTATGCTCCGATTTCGATGATTTATACCTCTATCAATAGGTGTTGAGACCTGTAATTGTGATGCCAATGGGTATTTAGATCGCTCGAATATTTCTACACATTTTGTGGAAAATTTAATTTTATTGAAAATCAACTGAACTATAGCCCACAAATTCAGAGCTTTAAAAATCGAAAATCTGCAATTATGCTCCGATTTCGATGATTGATACGTCTAGCAATAGGTGTTGAGACCTGTAATTGTGATGCCAATGGGTATTTAGATCGCTCGAATATTTCTACACATTTTGTGGAAAATTTAATTTTATTGAAAATCAACTGAACTATAGCCCACAAATTCAGAGCTTTAAAAATCGAAAATCTGCAATTATGCTCCGATTTCGATGATTGATACGTCTAGCAATAGGTGTTGAGACCTGTAATTGTGATGCCAACGGGCATTTAGATCGCTCGAATATTTCTACACATTTTGTGGAAAATTTAATTTTATTGAAAATCAACTGAACTATAGCCCACAAATTCAGAGCTTTAAAAATCGAAAATCTGCAATTACGCTCCGATTTCGATGATTTATACCTCTATCAATAGGTGTTGAGACCTGTAATTGTGATGCCAACGGGTATTTAGATCGCTCGAATATTTCTACACATTTTGTGGAAAATTTAATTTTATTGAAAATCAACTGAACTATAGCCCACAAATTCAGAGCTTTAAAAATCGAAAATCTGCAATTATGCTCCGATTTCGATGATTTATACCTCTATCAATAGGTGTTGAGACCTGTAATTGTGATGCCAACGGGTATTTAGATCGCTCGAATATTTCTACACATTTTGTGGAAAATTTAATTTTATTGAAATTCAACTGAACTATAGCCCACAAATTCAGAGCTTTAAAAATCGAAAATCTGCAATTATGCTCCGATTTCGATGATTGATACGTCTAGCAATAGGTGTTGAGACCTGTAATTGTGATGCCAACGAGTATTTAGATCGCTCGAATATTTCTACACATTTTGTGGAAAATTTAATTTTATTGAAAATCAATTGAACTATAGCCCACAAATTCAGAGCTTTAAAAATCGAAAATCTGCAATTATGCTCCGATTTCGATGATTTATACCTCTATCAATAGGTGTTGAGACCTGTAATTGTGATGCCAATGGGTATTTAGATCGCTCGAATATTTCTACACATTTTGTGGAAAATTTAATTTTATTGAAAATCAACTGAACTATAGCCCACAAATTCAGAGCTTTAAAAATCGAAAATCTGCAATTATGCTCCGATTTCGATGATTGATACGTCTAGCAATAGGTGTTGAGACCTGTAATTGTGATGCCAACGGGCATTTAGATCGCTCGAATATTTCTACACATTTTGTGGAAAATTTAATTTTATTGAAAATCAACTGAACTATAGCCCACAAATTCAGAGCTTTAAAAATCGAAAATCTGCAATTATGCTCCGATTTCGATGATTTATACCTCTATCAATAGGTGTTGAGACCTGTAATTGTGATGCCAACGGGTATTTAGATCGCTCGAATATTTCTACACATTTTGTGGAAAATTTAATTTTATTGAAATTCAACTGAACTATAGCCCACAAATTCAGAGCTTTAAAAATCGAAAATCTGCAATTATGCTCCGATTTCGATGATTGATACGTCTAGCAATAGGTGTTGAGACCTGTAATTGTGATGCCAACGAGTATTTAGATCGCTCGAATATTTCTACACATTTTGTGGAAAATTTAATTTTATTGAAAATCAATTGAACTATAGCCCACAAATTCAGAGCTTTAAAAATCGAAAATCTGCAATTATGCTCCGATTTCGATGATTTATACCTCTATCAATAGGTGTTGAGACCTGTAATTGTGATGCCAATGGGTATTTAGATCGCTCGAATATTTCTACACATTTTGTGGAAAATTTAATTTTATTGAAAATCAACTGAACTATAGCCCACAAATTCAAAGCTTTAAAAATCGAAAATCTGCAATTATGCTCCGATTTCGATGATTTATACCTCTAGCAATAGGTGTTGAGACCTGTAATTGTGATGCCAACGGGTATTTAGATCGCTCAAATATTTCTACACATTTTGTGGAAAATTTAATTTTATTGAAAATCAACTGAACTATAGCCCACAAATTCAGAGCTTTAAAAATCGAAAATCTGCAATTATGCTCCGATTTCGATGATTTATACCTCTAGCAATAGGTGTTGAGACCTGTAATTGTGATGCCAACGGGTATTTAGATCGCTCAAATATTTCTACACATTTTGTGGAAAATTTAATTTTATTGAAAATCAACTGAACTATAGCCCACAAATTCAGAGCTTTAAAAATCGAAAATCTGCAATTATGCTCCGATTTCGATGATTTATACCTCTATCAATAGCTGTTGAGACCTGTAATTGTGATGCCAACGGGTATTTAGATCGCTCGAATATTTCTACACATTTTGTGGAAAATTTAATTTTATTGAAAATCAACTGAACTATAGCCCACAAATTCAGAGCTTTAAAAATCGAAAATCTGCAATTATGCTCCGATTTCGATGATTTATACCTCGATCAATAGCTGTTGAGACCTGTAATTGTGATGCCAACGGGTATTTAGATCGCTCGAATATTTCTACACATTTTGTGGAAAATTTAATTTTATTGAAAATCAACTGAACTATAGCCCACAAATTCAGAGCTTTAAAAATCGAAAATCTGCAATTATGCTCCGATTTCGATGATTTATACCTCTATCAATAGGTGTTGAGACCTGTAATTGTGATGCCAACTGGTATGTAGATTGCTCTATTATTTATAGACATTTTTTGGAAAATTTAATTTTATTAAAAATCAACTGAACTATAGCCCACAAATTCAAAGCTTTAAAAATCGAAAATCTGCAATTATGCTCCGATTTCGATGATTTATACCTCTAGCAATAGGTGTTGAGACCTGTAATTGTGATGCCAACGGGTATTTAGATCGCTCAAATATTTCTACACATTTTGTGGAAAATTTAATTTTATTGAAAATCAACTGAACTATAGCCCACAAATTCAGAGCTTTAAAAATCGAAAATCTGCAATTATGCTCCGATTTCGATGATTTATACCTCTAGCAATAGGTGTTGAGACCTGTAATTGTGATGCCAACGGGTATTTAGATCGCTCAAATATTTCTACACATTTTGTGGAAAATTTAATTTTATTGAAAATCAACTGAACTATAGCCCACAAATTCAGAGCTTTAAAAATCGAAAATCTGCAATTATGCTCCGATTTCGATGATTTATACCTCTATCAATAGCTGTTGAGACCTGTAATTGTGATGCCAACGGGTATTTAGATCGCTCGAATATTTCTACACATTTTGTGGAAAATTTAATTTTATTGAAAATCAACTGAACTATAGCCCACAAATTCAGAGCTTTAAAAATCGAAAATCTGCAATTATGCTCCGATTTCGATGATTTATACCTCGATCAATAGCTGTTGAGACCTGTAATTGTGATGCCAACGGGTATTTAGATCGCTCGAATATTTCTACACATTTTGTGGAAAATTTAATTTTATTGAAAATCAACTGAACTATAGCCCACAAATTCAGAGCTTTAAAAATCGAAAATCTGCAATTATGCTCCGATTTCGATGATTTATACCTCTATCAATAGCTGTTGAGACCTGTAATTGTGATGCCAACGGGTATTTAGATCGCTCGAATATTTCTACACATTTTGTGGAAAATTTAATTTTATTGAAAATCAACTGAACTATAGCCCACAAATTCAGAGCTTTAAAAATCGAAAATCTGCAATTATGCTCCGATTTCGATGATTTATACCTCTATCAATAGCTGTTGAGACCTGTAATTGTGATGCCAACGGGTATTTAGATCGCTCGAATATTTCTACACATTTTGTGGAAAATTTAATTTTATTGAAAATCAACTGAACTATAGCCCACAAATTCAGAGCTTTAAAAATCGAAAATCTGCAATTATGCTCCGATTTCGATGATTTATACCTCTTTCAATAGGTGTTGAGACCTGTAATTGTGATGCCAACGGGTATTTAGATTGCTATAATATTTCTACACATTTTGTGGAAAATTTAATTTTATTGAAAATCAACTGAACTATAGCCCACAAATTCAGAGCTTTAAAAATCGAAAATCTGCAATTACGCTCCGATTTCGATGATTTATACCTCTATCAATAGGTGTTGAGACCTGTAATTGTGATGCCAACGGGTATTTAGATCGCTCGAATATTTCTACACATTTTGTGGAAAATTTAATTTTATTGAAAATCAACTGAACTATAGCCCACAAATTCAGAGCTTTAAAAATCGAAAATCTGCAATTATGCTCCGATTTCGATGATTTATACCTCTATCAATAGGTGTTGAGACCTGTAATTGTGATGCCAACGGGTATTTAGATCGCTCGAATATTTTTACACATTTTGTGGAAAATTTAATTTTATTGAAAATCAACTGAACTAGCTATAGCCCACAAATTCAGAGCTTTAAAAATCGAAAATCTGCAATTATGCTCCGATTTCGATGATTTATACCTCTATCAATAGGTGTTGAGACCTGTAATTGTGATGCCAACGGGTATTTAGATCGCTAGAATATTTCTACACATTTTGTGGAAAATTTAATTTTATTGAAAATCAACTGAACTATAGCCCGCAAATTCAGAGCTTTAAAAATCGAAAATCTGCAATTATGCTCCGATTTCGATGATTTATACCTCTAGCAATAGGTGTTGAGACCTGTAATTGTGATGCCAACGGGTATTTAGATCGCTCGAATATTTCTACACATTTTGTGGAAAATTTAATTTTATTGAAAATCAACTGAACTATAGCCCGCAAATTCAGAGCTTTAAAAATCGAAAATCTGCAATTATGCTCCGATTTCGATGATTTATACCTCTATCAATAGGTGTTGAGACCTGTAATTGTGATGCCAACGGGTATTTAGATCGCTCGAATATTTTTTCACATTTTGTGGAAAATTTAATTTTATTGAAAATCAACTGAACTATAACCCACAAATTCAGAGCTTTAAAAATCGAATATATGCAATTATGCTCCGATTTCGATGATTGATATCTCTATCAATAGGTGTTGAGACCTGTAATTGTGATGCCAACGGGTATTTAGATCGCTAGAATATTTCTACACATTTTGTGGAAAATTTAATTTTATTGAAAATCAACTGAACTATAGCCCGCAAATTCAGAGCTTTAAAAATCGAAAATCTGCAATTATGCTCCGATTTCGATGATTTATACCTCTATCAATAGGTGTTGAGACCTGTAATTGTGATGCCAACGGGTATTTAGATCGCTAGAATATTTCTACACATTTTGTGGAAAATTTAATTTTATTGAAAATCAACTGAACTATAGCCCGCAAATTCAGAGCTTTAAAAATCGAAAATCTGCAATTATGCTCCGATTTCGATGATTTATACCTCTATCAATAGGTGTTGAGACCTGTAATTGTGATGCCAACTGGTATGTAGATTGCTCTATTATTTATAGACATTTTTTGGAAAATTTAATTTTATTAAAAATCAACTGAACTATAGCCCACAAATTCAAAGCTTTAAAAATCGAAAATCTGCAATTATGCTCCGATTTCGATGATTTATACCTCTAGCAATAGGTGTTGAGACCTGTAATTGTGATGCCAACGGGTATTTAGATCGCTCAAATATTTCTACACATTTTGTGGAAAATTTAATTTTATTGAAAATCAACTGAACTATAGCCCACAAATTCAGAGCTTTAAAAATCGAAAATCTGCAATTATGCTCCGATTTCGATGATTTATACCTCTAGCAATAGGTGTTGAGACCTGTAATTGTGATGCCAACGGGTATTTAGATCGCTCAAATATTTCTACACATTTTGTGGAAAATTTAATTTTATTGAAAATCAACTGAACTATAGCCCACAAATTCAGAGCTTTAAAAATCGAAAATCTGATTTATACCTCTATCAATAGCTGTTGTGACCTGTAATTGTGATGCCAACGGGTATTTAGATCGCTCGAATATTTCTACACATTTTGTGGAAAATTTAATTTTATTGAAAATCAACTGAACTATAGCCCACAAATTCAGAGCTTTAAAAATCGAAAATCTGCAATTATGCTCCGATTTCGATGATTTATACCTCGATCAATAGGTGTTGAGACCTGTAATTGTGATGCCGACGGGTATTTAGATCGCTAGAATATTTCTACACATTTTGTGGAAAATTTAATTTTATTGAAAATCAACTGAACTATAGCCCACAAATTCAGAGCTTTAAAAATCGAAAATCTGCAATTACGCTCCGATTTCGATGATTTATACCTCTATCAATAGGTGTTGAGACCTGTAATTGTGATGCCAACGGGTATTTAGATCGCTCGAATATTTCTACACATTTTGTGGAAAATTTAATTTTATTGAAAATCAACTGAACTATAGCCCACAAATTCAGAGCTTTAAAAATCGAAAATCTGCAATTATGCTCCGATTTCGATGATTTATACCTCTATCAATAGGTGTTGAGACCTGTAATTGTGATGCCAACGGGTATTTAGATCGCTCGAATATTTCTACACATTTTGTGGAAAATTTAATTTTATTGAAATTCAACTGAACTATAGCCCACAAATTCAGAGCTTTAAAAATCGAAAATCTGCAATTATGCTCCGATTTCGATGATTGATACGTCTAGCAATAGGTGTTGAGACCTGTAATTGTGATGCCAACGAGTATTTAGATCGCTCGAATATTTCTACACATTTTGTGGAAAATTTAATTTTATTGAAAATCAATTGAACTATAGCCCACAAATTCAGAGCTTTAAAAATCGAAAATCTGCAATTATGCTCCGATTTCGATGATTTATACCTCTATCAATAGGTGTTGAGACCTGTAATTGTGATGCCAATGGGTATTTAGATCGCTCGAATATTTCTACACATTTTGTGGAAAATTTAATTTTATTGAAAATCAACTGAACTATAGCCCACAAATTCAGAGCTTTAAAAATCGAAAATCTGCAATTATGCTCCGATTTCGATGATTGATACGTCTAGCAATAGGTGTTGAGACCTGTAATTGTGATGCCAACGGGCATTTAGATCGCTCGAATATTTCTACACATTTTGTGGAAAATTTAATTTTATTGAAAATCAACTGAACTATAGCCCACAAATTCAGAGCTTTAAAAATCGAAAATCTGCAATTATGCTCCGATTTCGATGATTTATACCTCTATCAATAGGTGTTGAGACCTGTAATTGTGATGCCAACTGGTATGTAGATTGCTCTATTATTTATAGACATTTTTTGGAAAATTTAATTTTATTAAAAATCAACTGAACTATAGCCCACAAATTCAAAGCTTTAAAAATCGAAAATCTGCAATTATGCTCCGATTTCGATGATTTATACCTCTAGCAATAGGTGTTGAGACCTGTAATTGTGATGCCAACGGGTATTTAGATCGCTCAAATATTTCTACACATTTTGTGGAAAATTTAATTTTATTGAAAATCAACTGAACTATAGCCCACAAATTCAGAGCTTTAAAAATCGAAAATCTGCAATTATGCTCCGATTTCGATGATTTATACCTCGATCAATAGGTGTTGAGACCTGTAATTGTGATGCCAACGGGTATTTAGATCGCTAGAATATTTCTACACATTTTGTGGAAAATTTAATTTTATTGAAAATCAACTGAACTATAGCCCACACATTCAGAGCTTTAAAAATCGAAAATCTGCAATTACGCTCCGATTTCGATGATTTATACCTCTATCAATAGGTGTTGAGACCTGTAATTGTGATGCCAACGGGTATTTAGATCGCTCGAATATTTCTACACATTTTGTGGAAAATTTAATTTTATTGAAAATCAACTGAACTATAGCCCACAAATTCAGAGCTTTAAAAATCGAAAATCTGCAATTATGCTCCGATTTCGATGATTTATACCTCTATCAATAGCTGTTGAGACCTGTAATTGTGATGCCAACGGGTATTTAGATCGCTCGAATATTTCTACACATTTTGTGGAAAATTTAATTTTATTGAAAATCAACTGAACTATAGCCCACAAATTCAGAGCTTTAAAAATCGAAAATCTGCAATTATGCCTCCGATTTCGATGATTTATACCTCGATCAATAGGTGTTGAGACCTGTAATTGTGATGCCAACGGGTATTTAGATCGCTAGAATATTTCTACACATTTTGTGGAAAATTTAATTTTATTGAAAATCAACTGAACTATAGCCCACAAATTCAGAGCTTTAAAAATCGAAAATCTGCAATTACGCTCCGATTTCGATGATTTATACCTCTATCAATAGGTGTTGAGACCTGTAATTGTGATGCCAACGGGTATTTAGATCGCTCGAATATTTCTACACATTTTGTGGAAAATTTAATTTTATTGAAAATCAACTGAACTATAGCCCACAAATTCAGAGCTTTAAAAATCGAAAATCTGCAATTATGCTCCGATTTCGATGATTTATACCTCTATCAATAGGTGTTGAGACCTGTAATTGTGATGCCAACGGGTATTTAGATCGCTCGAATATTTCTACACATTTTGTGGAAAATTTAATTTTATTGAAATTCAACTGAACTATAGCCCACAAATTCAGAGCTTTAAAAATCGAAAATCTGCAATTATGCTCCGATTTCGATGATTGATGTCTAGCAATAGGTGTTGAGACCTGTAATTGTGATGCCAACGAGTATTTAGATCGCTCGAATATTTCTACACATTTTGTGGAAAATTTAATTTTATTGAAAATCAATTGAACTATAGCCCACAAATTCAGAGCTTTAAAAATCGAAAATCTGCAATTATGCTCCGATTTCGATGATTTATACCTCTATCAATAGGTGTTGAGACCTGTAATTGTGATGCCAATGGGTATTTAGATCGCTCGAATATTTCTACACATTTTGTGGAAAATTTAATTTTATTGAAAATCAACTGAACTATATATAGCCCACAAATTCAGAGCTTTAAAAATCGAAAATCTGCAATTATGCTCCGATTTCGATGATTGATACGTCTAGCAATAGGTGTTGAGACCTGTAATTGTGATGCCAACGGGCATTTAGATCGCTCGAATATTTCTACACATTTTGTGGAAAATTTAATTTTATTGAAAATCAACTGAACTATAGCCCACAAATTCAGAGCTTTAAAAATCGAAAATCTGCAATTATGCTCCGATTTCGATGATTTATACCTCTAGCAATAGGTGTTGAGACCTGTAATTGTGATGCCAACGGGTATTTAGATCGCTCGAATATTTCTACACATTTTGTGGAAAATTTAACTTTATTGAAAATCAACTGAACTATAGCCCACAAATTCAGAGCTTTAAAAATCGAAAATCTGCAATTATGCTCCGATTTCGATGATTTATACCTCTATCAATAGGTGTTGAGACCTGTAATTGTGATGCCAACGGGTATTTAGATTGCTAGAATATTTCTACACATTTTGTGGAAAATTTAATTTTATTGAAAATCAACTGAACTATAGCCCACAAATTCAGAGCTTTAAAAATCGAAAATCTGCAATTATGCTCCGATTTCGATGATTTATACCTCTATCAATAGGTGTTGAGACCTGTAATTGTGATGCCAACGGGTATTTAGATCGCTCGAATATTTCTACACATTTTGTGGAAAATTTAATTTTATTGAAAATCAACTGAACTATAGCCCGCAAATTCAGAGCTTTAAAAATCGAAAATCTGCAATTATGCTCCGATTTCGATGATTTATACCTCTAGCAATAGGTGTTGAGACCTGTAATTGTGATGCCAACGGGTATTTAGATCGCTTGAATATTTCTACACATTTTGTGGAAAATTTAATTTTATTGAAAATCAATTGAACTATAGCCCACAAATTCAGAGCTTTATAAATCGAAAATCTGCAATTATGCTCCGATTTCGATGATTTATACCTCGATCAATAGGTGTTGAGACCTGTAATTGTGATGCCAACGGGTATTTAGATCGCTCGAATATTTCTACACATTTTGTGGAAAATTTAATTTTATTGAAAATCAACTGAACTATAGCCCACAAATTCAGAGCTTTAAAAATCGAAAATCTGCAATTATGCTCCGATTTCGATGATTTATACCTCTTTCAATAGGTGTTGAGACCTGTAATTGTGATGCCAACGGGTATTTAGATCGCTCGAATATTTCTACACATTTTGTGGAAAATTTAATTTTATTGAAAATCAACTGAACTATAGCCCACAAATTCAGAGCTTTAAAAATCGAAAATCTGCAATTATGCTCCGATTTCGATGATTTATACCTCTATCAATAGGTGTTGAGACCTGTAATTGTGATGCCAATGGGTATTTAGATCGCTCGAATATTTCTACACATTTTGTGGAAAATTTAATTTTATTGAAAATCAACTGAACTATATATAGCCCACAAATTCAGAGCTTTAAAAATCGAAAATCTGCAATTATGCTCCGATTTCGATGATTGATACGTCTAGCAATAGGTGTTGAGACCTGTAATTGTGATGCCAACGGGCATTTAGATCGCTCGAATATTTCTACACATTTTGTGGAAAATTTAATTTTATTGAAAATCAACTGAACTATAGCCCACAAATTCAGAGCTTTAAAAATCGAAAATCTGCAATTATGCTCCGATTTCGATGATTTATACCTCTAGCAATAGGTGTTGAGACCTGTAATTGTGATGCCAACGGGTATTTAGATCGCTCGAATATTTCTACACATTTTGTGGAAAATTTAACTTTATTGAAAATCAACTGAACTATAGCCCACAAATTCAGAGCTTTAAAAATCGAAAATCTGCAATTATGCTCCGATTTCGATGATTTATACCTCTATCAATAGGTGTTGAGACCTGTAATTGTGATGCCAACGGGTATTTAGATTGCTAGAATATTTCTACACATTTTGTGGAAAATTTAATTTTATTGAAAATCAACTGAACTATAGCCCACAAATTCAGAGCTTTAAAAATCGAAAATCTGCAATTATGCTCCGATTTCGATGATTTATACCTCTATCAATAGGTGTTGAGACCTGTAATTGTGATGCCAACGGGTATTTAGATCGCTCGAATATTTCTACACATTTTGTGGAAAATTTAATTTTATTGAAAATCAACTGAACTATAGCCCGCAAATTCAGAGCTTTAAAAATCGAAAATCTGCAATTATGCTCCGATTTCGATGATTTATACCTCTAGCAATAGGTGTTGAGACCTGTAATTGTGATGCCAACGGGTATTTAGATCGCTTGAATATTTCTACACATTTTGTGGAAAATTTAATTTTATTGAAAATCAACTGAACTATAGCCCACAAATTCAGAGCTTTAAAAATCGAAAATCTGCAATTATGCTCCGATTTCGATGATTTATACCTCGATCAATAGGTGTTGAGACCTGTAATTGTGATGCAAACGGGTATTTAGATCGCTAGAATATTTCTACACATTTTGTGGAAAATTTAATTTTATTGAAAATCAACTGAACTATAGCCCACAAATTCAGAGCTTTAAAAATCGAAAATCTGCAATTATGATCCGATTTCGAAGATTTATACCTCTTTCAATAGGTGTTGAGACCTGTAATTGTGATGCCAACGGGTATTTAGATCGCTATAATATTTCTACACATTTTGTGGAAAATTTAATTTTATTGAAAATCAACTGAACTATAGCCCACAAATTCAGAGCTTTAAAAATCGAAAATCTGCAATTACGCTCCGATTTCGATGATTTATACCTCTATCAATAGGTGTTGAGACCTGTAATTGTGATGCCAACGGGTATTTAGATCGCTCGAATATTTCTACACATTTTGTGGAAAATTTAATTTTATTGAAAATCAACTGAACTATAGCCCACAAATTCAAAGCTTTAAAAATCGAAAATCTGCAATTATGCTCCGATTTCGATGATTTATACCTCTATCAATAGGTGTTGAGACCTGTAATTGTGATGCCAACGGGTATTTAGATCGCTCGAATATTTCTACACATTTTGTGGAAAATTTAATTTTATTGAAAATCAACTGAACTATAGCCCACAAATTCAGAGCTTTAAAAATCGAAAATCTGCAATTATGCTCCGATTTCGATGATTGATACGTCTAGCAATAGGTGTTGAGACCTTTAATTGTGATGCCAACGAGTATTTAGATCGCTCGAATATTTCTACACATTTTGTGGAAAATTTAATTTTATTGAAAATCAACTGAACTATAGCCCACAAATTCAGAGCTTTAAAAATCGAAAATCTGCAATTATGCTCCGATTTCGATGATTTATACCTCTATCAATAGGTGTTGAGACCTGTAATTGTGGTGCCAATGGGTATTTAGATCGCTCGAATATTTCTACACATTTTGTGGAAAATTTAATTTTATTGAAAATCAACTGAACTATAGCCCACAAATTCAGAGCTTTAAAAATCGAAAATCTGCAATTATGCTCCGATTTCGATGATTGATACGTCTAGCAATAGGTGTTGAGACCTTTAATTGTGATGCCAACGAGTATTTAGATCGCTCGAATATTTCTACACATTTTGTGGAAAATTTAATTTTATTGAAAATCAATTGAACTATAGCCCACAAATTCAGAGCTTTAAAAATCGAAAATCTGCAATTATGCTCCGATTTCGATGATTGATACGTCTAGCAATAGGTGTTGAGACCTGTAATTGTGATGCCAACGGGCATTTAGATCGCTCGAATATTTCTACACATTTTGTGGAAAATTTAATTTTATTGAAAATCAACTGAACTACAGCCCACAAATTCCGAGCTTTAAAAATCGAAAATCTGCAATTATGCTCCGATTTTGATGATTTATACCTCTAGCAATAGGTGTTGAGACCTGTAATTGTGATGCCAACGGGTATTTAGATCGCTCGAATATTTCTACACATTTTGTGGAAAATTTAACTTTATTGAAAATCAACTGAACTATAGCCCACAAATTCAGAGCTTTAAAAATCGAAAATCTGCAATTATGCTCCGATTTCGATGATTTATACCTCTATCAATAGGTGTTGAGACCTGTAATTGTGATGCCAACGGGTATTTAGATTGCTAGAATATTTCTACACATTTTGTGGAAAATTTAATTTTATTGAAAATCAACTGAACTATAGCCCACAAATTCAAAGCTTTAAAAATCGAAAATCTGCAATTATGCTCCGATTTCGATGATTTATACCTCTATCAATAGGTGTTGATACCTGTAATTGTGATGCCAACGGGTATTTAGATCGCTCAAATATTTCTACACATTTTGTGGAAAATTTAATTTTATTGAAAATCAACTGAACTATAGCCCACAAATTCAGAGCTTTAAAAATCGAAAATCTGCAATTATGCTCCGATTTCGATGATTTATACCTCTAGCAATAGGTGTTGAGACCTGTAATTGTGATGCCAACGGGTATTTAGATCGCTCAAATATTTCTTCACATTTTGTGGAAAATTTAATTTTATTGAAAATCAACTGAACTATAGCCCACAAATTCAGAGCTTTAAAAATCGAAAATCTGCAATTATGCTCCGATTTCGATGATTTATACCTCGATCAATAGGTGTTGAGACCTGTAATTGTGATGCCAACGGGTATTTAGATCGCTCGAATATTTCTACACATTTTGTGGAAAATTTAATTTTATTGAAAATCAACTGAACTATAGCCCACAAATTCAGAGCTTTAAAAATCGAAAATCTGCAATTATGCTCCGATTTCGATGGTTTATACCTCTATCAATAGGTGTTGAGACCTGTAATTGTGATGCAAACGGGTATTTAGATCGCTCGAATATTTCTACACATTTTGTGGAAAATTTAATTTTATTGAAAATCAACTGAACTATAGCCCACAAATTCAGAGCTTTAAAAATCGAAAATCTGCAATTATGCTCCGATTTCGATGATTTATACCTCTATCAATAGGTGTTGAGACCTGTAATTGTGATGCCAACGGGTATTTAGATCGCTCGAATATTTCTACACATTTTGTGGAAAATTTAATTTTATTGAAAATCAACTGAACTATAGCCCACAAATTCAGAGCTTTAAAAATCGAAAATCTGCAATTATGCTCCGATTTCGATGATTTATACCTCTATCAATAGGTGTTGAGACCTGTAATTGTGATGCAAACGGGTATTTAGATCGCTCGAATATTTCTACACATTTTGTGGAAAATTTAATTTTATTGAAAATCAACTGAACTATAGCCCACAAATTCAGAGCTTTAAAAATCGAAAATCTGCAATTATGCTCCGATTTCGATGATTTATACCTCTATCAATAGCTGTTGAGACCTGTAATTGTGATGCCAATGGGTATTTAGATCGCTCGAATATTTCTACACATTTTGTGGAAAATTTAATTTTATTGAAAATCAACTGAACTATAGCCCACAAATTCAGAGCTTTAAAAATCGAAAATCTGCAATTATGCTCCGATTTCGATGATTTATACCTCTATCAATAGGTGTTGAGACCTGTAATTGTGATGCAAACGGGTATTTAGATCGCTCGAATATTTCTACACATTTTGTGGAAAATTTAATTTTATTGAAAATCAACTGAACTATAGCCCACAAATTCAGAGCTTTAAAAATCGAAAATCTGCAATTATGCTCCGATTTCGATGATTGATACCTCTATCAATAGATGTTGAGACCTGTAATTGTGATGCAAACGGGTATTTAGATCGCTCGAATATTTCTACACATTTTGTGGAAAATTTAATTTTATTGAAAATCAACTGAACTATAGCCCACAAATTCAGAGCTTTAAAAATCGAAAATCTGCAATTATGCTCCGATTTCGATGATTTATACCTCTATCAATAGGTATTGAGACCTGTAATTGTGATGCAAACGAGTATTTAGATCGCTCGAATATTTCTACACATTTTGTGGAAAATTTAATTTTATTGAAAATCAACTGAACTATAGCCCACAAATTCAGAGCTTTAAAAATCGAAAATCTGCAATTATGCTCCGATTTCGATGATTGATACCTCTATCAATAGGTGTTGAGACCTGTAATTGTGATGCAAACGGGTATTTAGATCGCTCGAATATTTCTACACATTTTGTGGAAAAAATTTTATTGAAAATCAACTGAACTATAATAGCCCACAAATTCAGAGCTTTAAAAATCGAAAATCTGCAATTATGCTCCGATTTCGATGATTGATACCTCTATCAATAGGTGTTGAGACCTGTAATTGTGATGCCAACGGGTATTTAGATCGCTCAAATATTTCTACACATTTTTTGGAAAATTTAATTTTATTGAAAATCAACTGAACTATAGCCCACAAATTCAGAGCTTTAAAAATCGAAAATCTGCAATTATGCTCCGATTTCGATGATTTATACCTCTATCAATAGCTGTTGAGACCTGTAATTGTGATGCCAACGGGTATTTAGATCGCTCGAATATTTCTACACATTTTGTGGAAAATTTAATTTTATTGAAAATCAACTGAACTATAGCCCACAAATTCAGAGCTTTAAAAATCGAAAATCTGCAATTATGCTCCGATTTCGATGATTTATACCTCTATCAATAGGTGTTGAGACCTGTAATTGTGATGCCAACGGGTATTTAGATCGCTCGAATATTTCTACACATTTTGTGGAAAATTTAATTTTATTGAAAATCAACTGAAATATAGCCCACAAATTCAGAGCTTTAAAAATCGAAAATCTGCAATTATGCTCCGATTTCGATGATTTTATACCTCTATCAATAGCTGTTGAGACCTGTAATTGTGATGCCAACGGGTATTTAGATCGCTCAAATATTTCTACACATTTTGTGGAAAATTTAATTTTATTGAAAATCAACTGAACTATAGCCCACAAATTCAGAGCTTTAAAAATCGAAAATCTGCAATTATGCTCCGATTTCGATGATTGATACCTCTAGCAATAGGTGTTGAGACCTGTAATTGTGATGCCAACGGGTATTTAGATCGCTCAAATATTTCTACACATTTTGTGGAAAATTTAATTTTATTGAAAATCAACTGAACTATAGCCCACAAATTCAGAGCTTTAAAAATCGAAAATCTGCAATTATGCTCCGATTTCGATGATTTATACCTCTATCAATAGCTGTTGAGACCTGTAATTGTGATGCCAACGGGTATTTAGATCGCTCGAATATTTCTACACATTTTTTGGAAAATTTAATTTTATTGAAAATCAACTGAACTATAGCCCACAAATTCAGAGCTTTAAAAATCGAAAATCTGCAATTATGCTCCGATTTCGATGATTTATACCTCTATCAATAGCTGTTGAGACCTGTAATTGTGATGCCAACGGGTATTTAGATCGCTCAAATATTTCTACACATTTTGTGGAAAATTTAATTTTATTGAAAATCAACTGAACTATAGCCCACAAATTCAGAGCTTTAAAAATCGAAAATCTGCAATTATGCTCCGATTTCGATGATTGATACCTCTAGCAATAGGTGTTGAGACCTGTAATTGTGATGCCAACGGGTATTTAGATCGCTCAAATATTTCTACACATTTTTTGGAAAATTTAATTTTATTGAAAATCAACTGAACTATAGCCCACAAATTCAGAGCTTTAAAAATCGAAAATCTGCAATTATGCTCCGATTTCGATGATTTATACCTCTATCAATAGCTGTTGAGACCTGTAATTGTGATGCCAACGGGTATTTAGATCGCTCGAATATTTCTACACATTTTGTGGAAAATTTAATTTTATTGAAAATCAACTGAACTATAGCCCACAAATTCAGAGCTTTAAAAATCGAAAATCTGCAATTATGCTCCGATTTCGATGATTTATACCTCTATCAATAGGTGTTGAGACCTGTAATTGTGATGCCAACGGGTATTTAGATCGCTCGAATATTTCTACACATTTTGTGGAAAATTTAATTTTATTGAAAATCAACTGAACTATAGCCCACAAATTCAGAGCTTTAAAAATCGAAAATCTGCAATTATGCTCCGATTTCGATGATTTATACCTCTATCAATAGCTGTTGAGACCTGTAATTGTGATGCCAACGGGTATTTAGATCGCTCAAATATTTCTACACATTTTGTGGAAAATTTAATTTTATTGAAAATCAACTGAACTATAGCCCACAAATTCAGAGCTTTAAAAATCGAAAATCTGCAATTATGCTCCGATTTCGATGATTTATACCTCTATCAATAGCTGTTGAGACCTGTAATTGTGATGCCAACGGGTATTTAGATCGCTCGAATATTTCTACACATTTTGTGGAAAATTTAATTTTATTGAAAATCAACTGAACTATAGCCCACAAATTCAGAGCTTTAAAAATCGAAAATCTGCAATTATGCTCCGATTTCGATGATTTATACCTCTATCAATAGGTGTTGAGACCTGTAATTGTGATGCCAACGGGTATTTAGATCGCTCGAATATTTCTACACATTTTGTGGAAAATTTAATTTTATTGAAAATCAACTGAACTATAGCCCACAAATTCAGAGCTTTAAAAATCGAAAATCTGCAATTATGCTCCGATTTCGATGATTTATACCTCTATCAATAGCTGTTGAGACCTGTAATTGTGATGCCAACGGGTATTTAGATCGCTCAAATATTTCTACACATTTTGTGGAAAATTTAATTTTATTGAAAATCAACTGAACTATAGCCCACAAATTCAGAGCTTTAAAAATCGAAAATCTGCAATTATGCTCCGATTTCGATGATTGATACCTCTAGCAATAGGTGTTGAGACCTGTAATTGTGATGCCAACGGGTATTTAGATCGCTCGAATATTTCTACACATTTTGGGGAAAATTTAATTTTATTGAAAATCAACTGAACTATAGCCCACAAATTCAGAGCTTTAAAAATCGAAAATCTGCAATTATGCTCCGATTTCGATGATTTATACCTCTATCAATAGCTGTTGAGACCTGTAATTGTGATGCCAACGGGTATTTAGATCGCTCAAATATTTCTACACATTTTGTGGAAAATTTAATTTTATTGAAAATCAACTGAACTATAGCCCACAAATTCAGAGCTTTAAAAATCAAAAATCTGCAATTATGCTCCGATTTCGATGATTGATACCTCTAGCAATAGGTGTTGAGACCTGTAATTGTGATGCCAACGGGTATTTAGATCGCTCAAATATTTCTACACATTTTGTGGAAAATTTAATTTTATTGAAAATCAACTGAACTATAGCCCACAAATTCAGAGCTTTAAAAATCGAAAATCTGCAATTATGCTCCGATTTCGATGATTTATACCTCTATCAATAGCTGTTGAGACCTGTAATTGTGATGCCAACGGGTATTTAGATCGCTCGAATATTTCTACACATTTTTTGGAAAATTTAATTTTATTGAAAATCAACTGAACTATAGCCCACAAATTCAGAGCTTTAAAAATCGAAAATCTGCAATTATGCTCCGATTTCGATGATTTATACCTCTATCAATAGCTGTTGAGACCTGTAATTGTGATGCCAACGGGTATTTAGATCGCTCAAATATTTCTACACATTTTGTGGAAAATTTAATTTTATTGAAAATCAACTGAACTATAGCCCACAAATTCAGAGCTTTAAAAATCGAAAATCTGCAATTATGCTCCGATTTCGATGATTGATACCTCTAGCAATAGGTGTTGAGACCTGTAATTGTGATGCCAACGGGTATTTAGATCGCTCAAATATTTCTACACATTTTTGGAAAATTTAATTTTATTGAAAATCAACTGAACTATAGCCCACAAATTCAGAGCTTTAAAAATCGAAAATCTGCAATTATGCTCCGATTTCGATGATTTATACCTCTATCAATAGCTGTTGAGACCTGTAATTGTGATGCCAACGGGTATTTAGATCGCTCAAATATTTCTACACATTTTGTGGAAAATTTAATTTTATTGAAAATCAACTGAACTATAGCCCACAAATTCAGAGCTTTAAAAATCGAAAATCTGCAATTATGCTCCGATTTCGATGATTTATACCTCTAGCAATAGCTGTTGAGACCTGTAATTGTGATGCCAACGGGTATTTAGATCGCTAGAATATTTCTACACATTTTGTGGAAAATTTAATTTTATTGAAAATCAACTGAACTATAGCCCACAAATTCAGAGCTTTAAAAATCGAAAATCTGCAATTATGCTCCGATTTCGATGATTTATACCTCTATCAATAGCTGTTGAGACCTGTAATTGTGATGCCAACGGGTATTTAGATCGCTCAAATATTTCTACACATTTTGTGGAAAATTTAATTTTATTGAAAATCAACTGAACTATAGCCCACAAATTCCGAGCTTTAAAAATCGAAAATCTGCAATTATGCTCCGATTTCGATGATTGATACCTCTAGCAATAGCTGTTGAGACCTGTAATTGTGATGCCAACGGGTATTTAGATCGCTAGAATATTTCTACACATTTTGTGGAAAATTTAATTTTATTGAAAATCAACTGAACTATAGCCCACAAATTCCGAGCTTTAAAAATCGAAAATCTGCAATTATGCTCCGATTTCGATGATTGATACCTCTAGCAATAGGTGTTGAGACCTGTAATTGTAATGCCAACGGGTATTTAGATCGCTCAAATATTTCTACACATTTTGTGGAAAATTTAATTTTATTGAAAATCAACTGAACTATAATAGCCCACAAATTCAGAGCTTTAAAAATCGAAAATCTGCAATTATGCTCCGATTTCGATGATTGATACCTCTATCAATAGGTGTTGAGACCTGTAATTGTGATGCCAACGGGTATTTAGATCGCTAGAATATTTCTACACATTTTGTGGAAAATTTAATTTTATTGAAAATCAACTGAACTATAGCCCACAAATTCCGAGCTTTAAAAATCGAAAATCTGCAATTATGCTCCGATTTCGATGATTGATACCTCTAGCAATAGGTGTTGAGACCTGTAATTGTGATGCCAACGGGTATTTAGATCGCTCAAATATTTCTACACATTTTTTGGAAAATTTAATTTTATTGAAAATCAACTGAACTATAGCCCACAAATTCAGAGCTTTAAAAATCGAAAATCTGCAATTATGCTCCGATTTCGATGATTTATACCTCTATCAATAGGTGTTGAGACCTGTAATTGTGATGCCAACGGGTATTTAGATCGCTCGAATATTTCTACACATTTTGTGGAAAATTTAATTTTATTGAAAATCAACTGAACTATAGCCCACAAATTCAGAGCTTTAAAAATCGAAAATCTGCAATTATGCTCCGATTTCGATGATTGATACCTCTAGCAATAGGTGTTGAGACCTGTAATTGTGATGCCAACGGGTATTTAGATCGCTCGAATATTTCTACACATTTTGTGGAAAATTTAATTTTATTGAAAATCAACTGAACTATAGCCCACAAATTCAGAGCTTTAAAAATCGAAAATCTGCAATTATGCTCCGATTTCGATGATTTATACCTCTATCAATAGCTGTTGAGACCTGTAATTGTGATGCCAACGGGTATTTAGATCGCTAGAATATTTCTACACATTTTGTGGAAAATTTAATTTTCTTGAAAATCAACTGAACTATAGCCCACAAATTCCGAGCTTTAAATTCGAAAATCTGCAATTATGCTCCGATTTCGATGATTGATACCTCTAGCAATAGGTGTTGAGACCTGTAATTGTAATGCCAACGGGTATTTAGATCGCTCAAATATTTCTACACATTTTGTGGAAAATTTAATTTTATTGAAAATCAACTGAACTATAGCCCACAAATTCAGAGCTTTAAAAATCGAAAATCTGCAATTATGCTCCGATTTCGATGATTTATACCTCTATCAATAGCTGTTGAGACCTGTAATTGTGATGCCAACGGGTATTTAGATCGCTCGAATATTTCTACACATTTTTTGGAAAATTTAATTTTATTGAAAATCAACTGAACTATAGCCCACAAATTCAGAGCTTTAAAAATCGAAAATCTGCAATTATGCTCCGATTTCGATGATTTATACCTCTATCAATAGCTGTTGAGACCTGTAATTGTGATGCCAACGGGTATTTAGATCGCTCGAATATTTCTACACATTTTGTGGAAAATTTAATTTTATTGAAAATCAACTGAACTATAGCCCACAAATTCAGAGCTTTAAAAATCGAAAATCTGCAATTATGCTCCGATTTCGATGATTTATACCTCTAGCAATAGGTGTTGAGACCTGTAATTGTGATGCCAACGGGTATTTAGATCGCTAGAATATTTCTACACATTTTGTGGAAAATTTAATTTTATTGAAAATCAACTGAACTATAGCCCACAAATTCCGAGCTTTAAAAATCGAAAATCTGCAATTATGCTCCGATTTCGATGATTGATACCTCTAGCAATAGGTGTTGAGACCTGTAATTGTAATGCCAACGGGTATTTAGATCGCTCAAATATTTCTACACATTTTGTGGAAAATTTAATTTTATTGAAAATCAACTGAACTATAATAGCCCACAAATTCAGAGCTTTAAAAATCGAAAATCTGCAATTATGCTCCGATTTCGATGATTGATACCTCTATCAATAGGTGTTGAGACCTGTAATTGTGATGCCAACGGGTATTTAGATCGCTAGAATATTTCTACACATTTTGTGGAAAATTTAATTTTATTGAAAATCAACTGAACTATAGCCCACAAATTCCGAGCTTTAAAAATCGAAAATCTGCAATTATGCTCCGATTTCGATGATTGATACCTCTAGCAATAGGTGTTGAGACCTGTAATTGTGATGCCAACGGGTATTTAGATCGCTCAAATATTTCTACACATTTTTTGGAAAATTTAATTTTATTGAAAATCAACTGAACTATAGCCCACAAATTCAGAGCTTTAAAAATCGAAAATCTGCAATTATGCTCCGATTTCGATGATTTATACCTCTATCAATAGCTGTTGAGACCTGTAATTGTGATGCCAACGGGTATTTAGATCGCTCGAATATTTCTACACATTTTGTGGAAAATTTAATTTTATTGAAAATCAACTGAAATATAGCCCACAAATTCAGAGCTTTAAAAATCGAAAATCTGCAATTATGCTCCGATTTCGATGATTTATACCTCTATCAATAGCTGTTGAGACCTGTAATTGTGATGCCAACGGGTATTTAGATCGCTCAAATATTTCTACACATTTTGTGGAAAATTTAATTTTATTGAAAATCAACTGAAATATAGCCCACAAATTCAGAGCTTTAAAAATCGAAAATCTGCAATTATGCTCCGATTTCGATGATTTATACCTCTATCAATAGCTGTTGAGACCTGTAATTGTGATGCCAACGGGTATTTAGATCGCTCAAATATTTCTACACATTTTGTGGAAAATTTAATTTTATTGAAAATCAACTGAACTATAGCCCACAAATTCAGAGCTTTAAAAATCGAAAATCTGCAATTATGCTCCGATTTCGATGATTGATACCTCTAGCAATAGGTGTTGAGACCTGTAATTGTGATGCCAACGGGTATTTAGATCGCTCAAATATTTCTACACATTTTGTGGAAAATTTAATTTTATTGAAAATCAACTGAACTATAGCCCACAAATTCAGAGCTTTAAAAATCGAAAATCTGCAATTATGCTCCGATTTCGATGATTTATACCTCTATCAATAGCTGTTGAGACCTGTAATTGTGATGCCAACGGGTATTTAGATCGCTCGAATATTTCTACACATTTTTTGGAAAATTTAATTTTATTGAAAATCAACTGAACTATAGCCCACAAATTCAGAGCTTTAAAAATCGAAAATCTGCAATTATGCTCCGATTTCGATGATTTATACCTCTATCAATAGCTGTTGAGACCTGTAATTGTGATGCCAACGGGTATTTAGATCGCTCAAATATTTCTACACATTTTGTGGAAAATTTAATTTTATTGAAAATCAACTGAACTATAGCCCACAAATTCAGAGCTTTAAAAATCGAAAATCTGCAATTATGCTCCGATTTCGATGATTGATACCTCTAGCAATAGGTGTTGAGACCTGTAATTGTGATGCCAACGGGTATTTAGATCGCTCAAATATTTCTACACATTTTTTGGAAAATTTAATTTTATTGAAAATCAACTGAACTATAGCCCACAAATTCAGAGCTTTAAAAATCGAAAATCTGCAATTATGCTCCGATTTCGATGATTTATACCTCTATCAATAGCTGTTGAGACCTGTAATTGTGATGCCAACGGGTATTTAGATCGCTCGAATATTTCTACACATTTTGTGGAAAATTTAATTTTATTGAAAATCAACTGAACTATAGCCCACAAATTCAGAGCTTTAAAAATCGAAAATCTGCAATTATGCTCCGATTTCGATGATTGATACCTCTATCAATAGGTGTTGAGACCTGTAATTGTGATGCCAACGGGTATTTAGATCGCTAGAATATTTCTACACATTTTGTGGAAAATTTAATTTTATTGAAAATCAACTGAACTATAGCCCACAAATTCCGAGCTTTAAAAATCGAAAATCTGCAATTATGCTCCGATTTCGATGATTGATACCTCTAGCAATAGGTGTTGAGACCTGTAATTGTAATGCCAACGGGTATTTAGATCGCTCAAATATTTCTACACATTTTGTGGAAAATTTAATTTTATTGAAAATCAACTGAACTATAATAGCCCACAAATTCAGAGCTTTAAAAATCGAAAATCTGCAATTATGCTCCGATTTCGATGATTGATACCTCTATCAATAGGTGTTGAGACCTGTAATTGTGATGCCAACGGGTATTTAGATCGCTAGAATATTTCTACACATTTTGTGGAAAATTTAATTTTATTGAAAATCAACTGAACTATAGCCCACAAATTCCGAGCTTTAAAAATCGAAAATCTGCAATTATGCTCCGATTTCGATGATTGATACCTCTAGCAATAGGTGTTGAGACCTGTAATTGTGATGCCAACGGGTATTTAGATCGCTCAAATATTTCTACACATTTTTTGGAAAATTTAATTTTATTGAAAATCAACTGAACTATAGCCCACAAATTCAGAGCTTTAAAAATCGAAAATCTGCAATTATGCTCCGATTTCGATGATTTATACCTCTATCAATAGCTGTTGAGACCTGTAATTGTGATGCCAACGGGTATTTAGATCGCTCGAATATTTCTACACATTTTGTGGAAAATTTAATTTTATTGAAAATCAACTGAACTATAGCCCACAAATTCAGAGCTTTAAAAATCGAAAATCTGCAATTATGCTCCGATTTCGATGATTTATACCTCTATCAATAGGTGTTGAGACCTGTAATTGTGATGCCAACGGGTATTTAGATCGCTCGAATATTTCTACACATTTTGTGGAAAATTTAATTTTATTGAAAATCAACTGAAATATAGCCCACAAATTCAGAGCTTTAAAAATCGAAAATCTGCAATTATGCTCCGATTTCGATGATTTATACCTCTATCAATAGCTGTTGAGACCTGTAATTGTGATGCCAACGGGTATTTAGATCGCTCAAATATTTCTACACATTTTGTGGAAAATTTAATTTTATTGAAAATCAACTGAACTATAGCCCACAAATTCAGAGCTTTAAAAATCGAAAATCTGCAATTATGCTCCGATTTCGATGATTGATACCTCTAGCAATAGGTGTTGAGACCTGTAATTGTGATGCCAACGGGTATTTAGATCGCTCAAATATTTCTACACATTTTGTGGAAAATTTAATTTTATTGAAAATCAACTGAACTATAGCCCACAAATTCAGAGCTTTAAAAATCGAAAATCTGCAATTATGCTCCGATTTCGATGATTTATACCTCTATCAATAGCTGTTGAGACCTGTAATTGTGATGCCAACGGGTATTTAGATCGCTCGAATATTTCTACACATTTTTTGGAAAATTTAATTTTATTGAAAATCAACTGAACTATAGCCCACAAATTCAGAGCTTTAAAAATCGAAAATCTGCAATTATGCTCCGATTTCGATGATTTATACCTCTATCAATAGCTGTTGAGACCTGTAATTGTGATGCCAACGGGTATTTAGATCGCTCAAATATTTCTACACATTTTGTGGAAAATTTAATTTTATTGAAAATCAACTGAACTATAGCCCACAAATTCAGAGCTTTAAAAATCGAAAATCTGCAATTATGCTCCGATTTCGATGATTGATACCTCTAGCAATAGGTGTTGAGACCTGTAATTGTGATGCCAACGGGTATTTAGATCGCTCAAATATTTCTACACATTTTTTGGAAAATTTAATTTTATTGAAAATCAACTGAACTATAGCCCACAAATTCAGAGCTTTAAAAATCGAAAATCTGCAATTATGCTCCGATTTCGATGATTTATACCTCTATCAATAGCTGTTGAGACCTGTAATTGTGATGCCAACGGGTATTTAGATCGCTCGAATATTTCTACACATTTTGTGGAAAATTTAATTTTATTGAAAATCAACTGAACTATAGCCCACAAATTCAGAGCTTTAAAAATCGAAAATCTGCAATTATGCTCCGATTTCGATGATTTATACCTCTATCAATAGGTGTTGAGACCTGTAATTGTGATGCCAACGGGTATTTAGATCGCTCGAATATTTCTACACATTTTGTGGAAAATTTAATTTTATTGAAAATCAACTGAACTATAGCCCACAAATTCAGAGCTTTAAAAATCGAAAATCTGCAATTATGCTCCGATTTCGATGATTTATACCTCTATCAATAGCTGTTGAGACCTGTAATTGTGATGCCAACGGGTATTTAGATCGCTCAAATATTTCTACACATTTTGTGGAAAATTTAATTTTATTGAAAATCAACTGAACTATAGCCCACAAATTCAGAGCTTTAAAAATCGAAAATCTGCAATTATGCTCCGATTTCGATGATTGATACCTCTAGCAATAGGTGTTGAGACCTGTAATTGTGATGCCAACGGGTATTTAGATCGCTCGAATATTTCTACACATTTTGGGGAAAATTTAATTTTATTGAAAATCAACTGAACTATAGCCCACAAATTCAGAGCTTTAAAAATCGAAAATCTGCAATTATGCTCCGATTTCGATGATTTATACCTCTATCAATAGGTGTTGAGACCTGTAATTGTGATGCCAACGGGTATTTAGATCGCTCGAATATTTCTACACATTTTGTGGAAAATTTAATTTTATTGAAAATCAACTGAACTATAGCCCACAAATTCAGAGCTTTAAAAATCGAAAATCTGCAATTATGCTCCGATTTCGATGATTTATACCTCTATCAATAGCTGTTGAGACCTGTAATTGTGATGCCAACGGGTATTTAGATCGCTCAAATATTTCTACACATTTTGTGGAAAATTTAATTTTATTGAAAATCAACTGAACTATAGCCCACAAATTCAGAGCTTTAAAAATCGAAAATCTGCAATTATGCTCCGATTTCGATGATTGATACCTCTAGCAATAGGTGTTGAGACCTGTAATTGTGATGCCAACGGGTATTTAGATCGCTCAAATATTTCTACACATTTTGTGGAAAATTTAATTTTATTGAAAATCAACTGAACTATAGCCCACAAATTCAGAGCTTTAAAAATCGAAAATCTGAAATTATGCTCCGATTTCGATGATTTATACCTCTATCAATAGCTGTTGAGACCTGTAATTGTGATGCCAACGGGTATTTAGATCGCTCGAATATTTCTACACATTTTTTGGAAAATTTAATTTTATTGAAAATCAACTGAACTATAGCCCACAAATTCAGAGCTTTAAAAATCGAAAATCTGCAATTATGCTCCGATTTCGATGATTTATACCTCTATCAATAGCTGTTGAGACCTGTAATTGTGATGCCAACGGGTATTTAGATCGCTCAAATATTTCTACACATTTTGTGGAAAATTTAATTTTATTGAAAATCAACTGAACTATAGCCCACAAATTCAGAGCTTTAAAAATCGAAAATCTGCAATTATGCTCCGATTTCGATGATTGATACCTCTAGCAATAGGTGTTGAGACCTGTAATTGTGATGCCAACGGGTATTTAGATCGCTCAAATATTTCTACACATTTTTTGGAAAATTTAATTTTATTGAAAATCAACTGAACTATAGCCCACAAATTCAGAGCTTTAAAAATCGAAAATCTGCAATTATGCTCCGATTTCGATGATTTATACCTCTATCAATAGCTGTTGAGACCTGTAATTGTGATGCCAACGGGTATTTAGATCACTCGAATATTTTTACACATTTTGTGGAAAATTTAATTTTATTGAAAATCAACTGAACTATAGCCCACAAATTCAGAGCTTTAAAAATCGAAAATCTGCAATTATGCTCCGATTTCGATGATTTATACCTCTATCAATAGGTGTTGAGACCTGTAATTGTGATGCCAACGGGTATTTAGATCGCTCGAATATTTCTACACATTTTGTGGAAAATTTAATTTTATTGAAAATCAACTGAACTATAGCCCACAAATTCAGAGCTTTAAAAATCGAAAATCTGCAATTATGCTCCGATTTCGATGATTTATACCTCTATCAATAGCTGTTGAGACCTGTAATTGTGATGCCAACGGGTATTTAGATCGCTCAAATATTTCTACACATTTTGTGGAAAATTTAATTTTATTGAAAATCAACTGAACTATAGCCCACAAATTCAGAGCTTTAAAAATCGAAAATCTGCAATTATGCTCCGATTTCGATGATTAATACCTCTAGCAATAGGTGTTGAGACCTGTAATTGTGATGCCAACGGGTATTTAGATCGCTCGAATATTTCTACACATTTTGGGGAAAATTTAATTTTATTGAAAATCAACTGAACTATAGCCCACAAATTCAGAGCTTTAAAAATCGAAAATCTGCAATTATGCTCCGATTTCGATGATTTATACCTCTATCAATAGGTGTTGAGACCTGTAATTGTGATGCCAACGGGTATTTAGATCGCTCGAATATTTCTACACATTTTGTGGAAAATTTAATTTTATTGAAAATCAACTGAACTATAGCCCACAAATTCAGAGCTTTAAAAATCGAAAATCTGCAATTATGCTCCGATTTCGATGATTGATACCTCTAGCAATAGGTGTTGAGACCTGTAATTGTGATGCCAACGGGTATTTAGATCGCTCGAATATTTCTACACATTTTGTGGAAAATTTAATTTTATTGAAAATCAACTGAACTATAGCCCACAAATTCAGAGCTTTAAAAATCGAAAATCTGCAATTATGCTCCGATTTCGATGATTTATACCTCTATCAATAGCTGTTGAGACCTGTAATTGTGATGCCAACGGGTATTTAGATCGCTAGAATATTTCTACACATTTTGTGGAAAATTTAATTTTATTGAAAATCAACTGAACTATAGCCCACAAATTCAGAGCTTTAAAAATCGAAAATCTGCAATTATGCTCCGATTTCGATGATTGATACCTCTAGCAATAGGTGTTGAGACCTGTAATTGTGATGCCAACGGGTATTTAGATCGCTCAATATTTCTACACATTTTGTGGAAAATTTAATTTATTGAAAATCAACTGAACTATAGCCCACAAATTCAGAGCTTTAAAAATCGAAAATCTGCAATTATGCTCCGATTTCGATGATTGATACCTCTAGCAATAGGTGTTGAGACCTGTAATTGTGATGCCAACGGGTATTTAGATCGCTCAAATATTTCTACACATTTTGTGGAAAATTTAATTTTATTGAAAATCAACTGAACTATAGCCCACAAATTCAGAGCTTTAAAAATCGAAAATCTGCAATTATGCTCCGATTTCGATGATTGATACCTCTAGCAATAGGCGTTGAGACCTGTAATTGTGATGCCAACGGGTATTTAGATCGCTCGAATATTTCTACACATTTTGGGAAATTTAATTTTATTGAAAATCAACTGAACTATAATAGCCCACAAATTCAGAAGCTTTAAAAATCGAAAATCTGCAATTATGATCCGATTTCGATGATTGATACCTCTAGCAATAGGTGTTGAGACCTGTAATTGTAATGCCAACGGGTATTTAGATCGCTCAAATATTTCTACACATTTTGTGGAAAATTTAATTTTATTGAAAATCAACTGAACTATAATAGCCCACAAATTCAGAGCTTTAAAAATCGAAAATCTGCAATTATGCTCCGATTTCGATGATTGATACCTCTAGCAATAGGTGTTGAGACCTGTAATTGTGATGCCAACGGGTATTTAGATCGCTCGAATATTTCTACACATTTTGTGGAAAATTTAATTTATTGAAAATCAACTGAACTATAGCCCACAAATTCAGAGCTTTAAAAATCGAAAATCTGCAATTATGCTCCGATTTCGATGATTGATACCTCTAGCAATAGGTGTTGAGACCTGTAATTGTGATGCCAACGGGTATTTAGATCGCCCAAATATTTCTACACATTTTGTGGAAAATTTAATTTTATTGAAAATCAACTGAACTATAGCCCACAAATTCAGAGCTTTAAAAATCGAAAATCTGCAATTATGCTCCGATTTCGATGATTGATACCTCTAGCAATAGGTGTTGAGACCTGTAATTGTGATGCCAACGGGTATTTAGATCGCTAGAATATTTCTACACATTTTGTGGAAAATTTAATTTTATTGAAAATCAACTGAACTATAGCCCACAAATTCAGAGCTTTAAAATCGAAAATCTGCAATTATGCTCCGATTTCGATGATTGATACCTCTAGCAATAGGTGTTGAGACCTGTAATTGTGATGCCAACGGGTATTTAGATCGCTTAAATATTTCTACACATTTTGTGGAAAATTTAATTTTATTGAAAATCAACTGAACCATAGCCCACAAATTCAGAGCTTTAAAAATCGAAAATCTGCAATTATGCTCCGATTTCGATGATTTATACCTCTATCAATAGGTGTTGAGACCTGTAATTGTGATGCCAACGGGTATTTAGATCGCTAGAATATTTCTACACATTTTGTGGAAAATTTAATTTTATTGAAAATCAACTGAACTATAGCCCACAAATTCAGAGCTTTAAAATCGAAAATCTGCAATTATGCTCCGATTTCGATGATTGATACCTCTATCAATAGGTGTTGAGACCTGTAATTGTGATGCCAACGGGTATTTAGATCGCTCAAATATTTCTACACATTTTGTGGAAAATTTAATTTTATTGAAAATCAACTGAACTATAGCCCACAAATTCAGGGCTTTAAAAATCGAAAATCTGCAATTATGCTCCGATTTCGATGATTGATACCTCTAGCAATAGGTGTTGAGACCTGTTTGCCAACGGGTATTTAGATCGCTCAAATATTCTACACATTTTGTGGAAAATTTAATTTTATTGAAAATCAACTGAACTATAGCCCACAAATTCAGAGCTTTAAAAATCGAAAATCTGCAATTATGCTCCGATTTCGATGATTGATACCTCTATCAATAGGTGTTGAGACCTGTAATTGTGATGCCAACGGGTATTTAGATCGCTCAAATATTTCTACACATTTTGTGGAAAATTTAATTTTATTGAAAATCAACTGAACTATAGCCCACAAATTCAGAGCTTTAAAAATCGAAAATCTGCAATTATGCTCCGATTTCGATGATTGATACCTCTAGCAATAGGTGTTGAGACCTGTAATTGTGATGCCAACGGGTATTTAGATCGCTCGAATATTTCTACACATTTTGTGGAAAATTTAATTTTATTGAAAATCAACTGAACTATAGCCCACAAATTCAGAGCTTTAAAAATCGAAAATCTGCAATTATGCTCCGATTTCGATGATTGATACCTCTAGCAATAGGTGTTGAGACCTGTAATTGTGATGCCAACGGGTATTTAGATCGCTCAAATATTTCTACACATTTTGTGGAAAATTTAATTTTATTGAAAATCAACTGAACTATAGCCCACAAATTCAGAGCTTTAAAAATCGAAAATCTGCAATTATGCTCCGATTTCGATGATTTATACCTCTATCAATAGGTGTTGAGACCTGTAATTGTGATGCCAACGGGTATTTAGATCGCTCGAATATTTCTACACATTTTGTGGAAAATTTAATTTTATTGAAAATCAACTGAACTATAGCCCACAAATTCAGAGCTTTAAAAATCGAAAATCTGCAATTATGCTCCGATTTCGATGATTGATACCTCTAGCAGTAGGTGTTGAGACCTGTAATTGTGATGCCAACGGGTATTTAGATCGCTCAAATATTTCTACACATTTTGTGGAAAATTTAATTTTATTGAAAATCAACTGAACTATAGCCCACAAATTCAGAGCTTTAAAAATCGAAAATCTGCAATTATGCTCCGATTTCGATGATTTATACCTCTATCAATAGGTGTTGAGACCTGTAATTGTGATGCCAACGGGTATTTAGATCGCTCAAATATTTCTACACATTTTGTGGAAAATTTAATTTTATTGAAAATCAACTGAACTATAGCCCACAAATTCAGAGCTTTAAAAATCGAAAATCTGCAATTATGCTCCGATTTCGATGATTGATACCTCTAGCAATAGGTGTTGAGACCTGTAATTGTGATGCCAACGGGTATTTAGATCGCTCAAATATTTCTACACATTTTGTGGAAAATTTAATTTTATTGAAAATCAACTGAACTATAGCCCACAAATTCAGAGCTTTAAAAATCGAAAATCTGCAATTATGCTCCGATTTCGATGATTTATACCTCTATCAATAGGTGTTGAGACCTGTAATTGTGATGCCAACGGGTATTTAGATCGCTCGAATATTTCTACACATTTTGTGGAAAATTTAATTTTATTGAAAATCAACTGAACTATAGCCCACAAATTCAGAGCTTTAAAAATCGAAAATCTGCAATTATGCTCCGATTTCGATGATTGATACCTCTAGCAATAGGTGTTGAGACCTGTAATTGTGATGCCAACGGGTATTTAGATCGCTCAAATATTTCTACACATTTTGTGGAAAATTTAATTTTATTGAAAATCAACTGAACTATAGCCCACAAATTCAGAGCTTTAAAAATCGAAAATCTGCAATTATGCTCCGATTTCGATGATTGATACCTCTAGCAATAGGTGTTGAGACCTGTAATTGTGATGCCAACGGGTATTTAGATCGCTCAAATATTTTTACACATTTTGTGGAAAATTTAATTTTATTGAAAATCAACTGAACTATAGCCCACAAATTCAGAGCTTTAAAAATCGAAAATCTGCAATTATGCTCCGATTTCGATGATTTATACCTCTATCAATAGGTGTTGAGACCTGTAATTGTGATGCCAACGGGTATTTAGATCGCTAGAATATTTCTACACATTTTGTGGAAAATTTAATTTTATTGAAAATCAACTGAACTATAGCCCACAAATTCAGAGCTTTAAAAATCGAAAATCTGCAATTATGCTCCGATTTCGATGATTGATACCTCTAGCAATAGGTGTTGAGACCTGTAATTGTGATGCCAACGGGTATTTAGATCGCTCAAATATTTCTACACATTTTGTGGAAAATTTAATTTTATTGAAAATCAACTGAACTATAGCCCACAAATTCAGAGCTTTAAAAATCGAAAATCTGCAATTATGCTCCGATTTCGATGATTGATACCTCTAGCAATAGGTGTTGAGACCTGTAATTGTGATGCCAACGGGTATTTAGGTCGCTCAAATATTTCTACATATTTTGTGGAAAATTTAATTTTATTGAAAATCAACTGAACTATAGCCCACAAATTCAGAGCTTTAAAAATCGAAAATCTGCAATTATGCTCCGATTTCGATGATTTATACCTCTATCAATAGGTGTTGAGACCTGTAATTGTGATGCCAACGGGTATTTAGATCGCTCGAATATTTCTACACATTTTGGGGAAAATTTAATTTTATTGAAAATCAACTGAACTATAGCCCACAAATTCATAGCTTTAAAAATCGAAAATCTGCAATTATGCTCCGATTTCGATGATTGATACCTCTAGCAATAGGTGTTGAGACCTGTAATTGTGATGCCAACGGGTATTTAGATCGCTCAAATATTTCTACACATTTTGTGGAAAATTTAATTTTATTGAAAATCAACTGAACTATAGCCCACAAATTCAGAGCTTTAAAAATCGAAAATCTGCAATTATGCTCCGATTTCGATGATTTATACCTCTATCAATAGGTGTTGAGACCTGTAATTGTAATGCCAACGGGTATTTAGATCGCTCGAATATTTCTACACATTTTGTGGAAAATTTAATTTTATTGAAAATCAACTGAACTATAGCCCACAAATTCAGAGCTTTAAAAATCGAAAATCTGCAATTATGCTCCGATTTCGATGATTGATACCTCTAGCAATAGGTGTTGAGACCTGTAATTGTGATGCCAACGGGTATTTAGATCGCTCAAATATTTCTACACATTTTGTGGAAAATTTAATTTTATTGAAAATCAACTGAACTATAGCCCACAAATTCAGAGCTTTAAAAATCGAAAATCTGCAATTATGCTCCGATTTCGATGATTGATACCTCTAGCAATAGGTGTTGAGACCTGTAATTGTGATGCCAACGGGTATTTAGATCGCTCAAATATTTCTACACATTTTTTGGAAAATTTAATTTTATTGAAAATCAACTGAACTATAGCCCACAAATTCAGAGCTTTAAAAATCGAAAATCTGCAATTATGCTCCGATTTCGATGATTGATACCTCTATCAATAGGTGTTGAGACCTGTAATTGTGATGCCAACGGGTATTTAGATCGCTCGAATATTTCTACACATTTTGTGGAAAATTTAATTTTATTGAAAATCAACTGAACTATAGCCCACAAATTCAGAGCTTTAAAAATCGAAAATCTGCAATTATTCTCCGATTTCGATGATTGATACCTCTAGCAATAGGTGTTGAGACCTGTAATTGTGATGCCAACGGGTATTTAGATCGCTCGAATATTTCTACACATTTTGTGGAAAATTTAATTTTATTGAAAATCAACTGAACTATAGCCCACAAATTCAGAGCTTTAAAAATCGAAAATCTGCAATTATGCTCCGATTTCGATGATTGATACCTCTATCAATAGGTGTTGAGACCTGTAATTGTGATGCCAACGGGTATTTAGATCGCTCAAATATTTCTACACATTTTGTGGAAAATTTAATTTTATTGAAAATCAACTGAACTATAGCCCACAAATTCAGAGCTTTAAAAATCGAAAATCTGCAATTATGCTCCGATTTCGATGATTTATACCTCTATCAATAGGTGTTGAGACCTGTAATTGTGATGCCAACGGGTATTTAGATCGCTCGAATATTTCTACACATTTTGTGGAAAATTTAATTTTATTGAAAATCAACTGAACTATAGCCCACAAATTCAGAGCTTTAAAAATCGAAAATCTGCAATTATGCTCCGATTTCGATGATTGATACCTCTAGCAATAGGTGTTGAGACCTGTAATTGTGATGCCAACGGGTATTTAGATCGCTCGAATATTTCTACACATTTTGTGGAAAATTTAATTTTATTGAAAATCAACTGAACTATAGCCCACAAATTCAGAGCTTTAAAAATCGAAAATCTGCAATTATGCTCCGATTTCGATGATTTATACCTCTATCAATAGCTGTTGAGACCTGTAATTGTGATGCCAACGGGTATTTAGATCGCTAGAATATTTCTACACATTTTGTGGAAAATTTAATTTTATTGAAAATCAACTGAACTATAGCCCACAAATTCCGAGCTTTAAAAATCGAAAATCTGCAATTATGCTCCGATTTCGATGATTGATACCTCTAGCAATAGGTGTTGAGACCTGTAATTGTAATGCCAACGGGTATTTAGATCGCTCAAATATTTCTACACATTTTGTGGAAAATTTAATTTTATTGAAAATCAACTGAACTATAATAGCCCACAAATTCAGAGCTTTAAAAATCGAAAATCTGCAATTATGCTCCGATTTCGATGATTGATACCTCTAGCAATAGGTGTTGAGACCTGTAATTGTGATGCCAACGGGTATTTAGATCGCTCAAATATTTCTACACATTTTGTGGAAAATTTAATTTTATTGAAAATCAACTGAACTATAGCCCACAAATTCAGAGCTTTAAAAATCGAAAATCTGCAATTATGCTCCGATTTCGATGATTGATACCTCTAGCAATAGGTGTTGAGACCTGTAATTGTGATGCCAACGGGTATTTAGATCGCTCGAATATTTCTACACATTTTGTGGAAAATTTAATTTTATTGAAAATCAACTGAACTATAGCCCACAAATTCAGAGCTTTAAAAATCGAAAATCTGCAATTATGCTCCGATTTCGATGATTGATACGTCTAGCAATAGGTGTTGAGACCTGTAATTATGATGCCAATGGGTATTTAGATCGCTCGAATATTTCTACACATTTTGTGGAAAATTTAATTTTATTGAAAATCAACTGAACTATAGCCCACAAATTCAGAGCTTTAAAAATCGAAAATCTGCAATTATGCTCCGATTTCGATGATTTATACCTCTATCAATAGGTGTTGAGACCTGTAATTGTGATGCCAACGGGTATTTAGATCGCTCAAATATTTCTACACATTTTGTGGAAAATTTAATTTTATTGAAAATCAACTGAACTATAGCCCACAAATTCAGAGCTTTAAAAATCGAAAATCTGCAATTATGCTCCGATTTCGATGATTGATACCTCTAGCAATAGGTGTTGAGACCTGTAATTGTGATGCCAACGGGTATTTAGATCGCTCAAATATTTCTACACATTTTGTGGAAAATTTAATTTTATTGAAAATCAACTGAACTATAGCCCACAAATTCAGAGCTTTAAAAATCGAAAATCTGCAATTATGCTCCGATTTCGATGATTTATACCTCTATCAATAGGTGTTGAGACCTGTAATTGTGATGCCAACGGGTATTTAGATCGCTCGAATATTTCTACACATTTTGTGGAAAATTTAATTTTATTGAAAATCAACTGAACTATAGCCCACAAATTCAGAGCTTTAAAAATCGAAAATCTGCAATTATGCTCCGATTTCGATGATTGATACCTCTAGCAATAGGTGTTGAGACCTGTAATTGTGATGCCAACGGGTATTTAGATCGCTCAAATATTTCTACACATTTTGTGGAAAATTTAATTTTATTGAAAATCAACTGAACTATAGCCCACAAATTCAGAGCTTTAAAAATCGAAAATCTGCAATTATGCTCCGATTTCGATGATTGATACCTCTAGCAATAGGTGTTGAGACCTGTAATTGTGATGCCAACGGGTATTTAGATCGCTAGAATATTTCTACACATTTTGTGGAAAATTTAATTTTATTGAAAATCAACTGAACTATAGCCCACAAATTCAGAGCTTTAAAAATCGAAAATCTGCAATTATGCTCCGATTTCGATGATTGATACCTCTAGCAATAGGTGTTGAGACCTGTAATTGTGATGCCAACGGGTATTTAGATCGCTTAAATATTTCTACACATTTTGTGGAAAATTTAATTTTATTGAAAATCAACTGAACCATAGCCCACAAATTCAGAGCTTTAAAAATCGAAAATCTGCAATTATGCTCCGATTTCGATGATTTATACCTCTATCAATAGGTGTTGAGACCTGTAATTGTGATGCCAACGGGTATTTAGATCGCTAGAATATTTCTACACATTTTGTGGAAAATTTAATTTTATTGAAAATCAACTGAACTATAGCCCACAAATTCAGAGCTTTAAAAATCGAAAATCTGCAATTATGCTCCGATTTCGATGATTGATACCTCTAGCAATAGGTGTTGAGACCTGTAATTGTGATGCCAACGGGTATTTAGATCGCTCAAATATTTCTACACATTTTGTGGAAAATTTAATTTTATTGAAAATCAACTGAACTATAGCCCACAAATTCAGAGCTTTAAAAATCGAAAATCTGCAATTATGCTCCGATTTCGATGATTGATACCTCTAGCAATAGGTGTTGAGACCTGTAATTGTGATGCCAACGGGTATTTAGATCGCTAGAATATTTCTACACATTTTGTGGAAAATTTAATTTTATTGAAAATCAACTGAACTATAGCCCACAAATTCAGAGCTTTAAAAATCGAAAATCTGCAATTATGCTCCGATTTCGATGATTGATACCTCTAGCAATAGGTGTTGAGACCTGTAATTGTGATGCCAACGGGTATTTAGATCGCTCAAATATTTTTACACATTTTGTGGAAAATTTAATTTTATTGAAAATCAACTGAACTATAGCCCACAAATTCAGAGCTTTAAAAATCGAAAATCTGCAATTATGCTCCGATTTCGATGATTTATACCTCTATCAATAGGTGTTGAGACCTGTAATTGTGATGCCAACGGGTATTTAGATCGCTAGAATATTTCTACACATTTTGTGGAAAATTTAATTTTATTGAAAATCAACTGAACTATAGCCCACAAATTCAGAGCTTTAAAAATCGAAAATCTGCAATTATGCTCCGATTTCGATGATTGATACCTCTATCAATAGGTGTTGAGACCTGTAATTGTGATGCCAACGGGTATTTAGATCGCTCAAATATTTCTACACATTTTGTGGAAAATTTAATTTTATTGAAAATCAACTGAACTATAGCCCACAAATTCAGAGCTTTAAAAATCGAAAATCTGCAATTATGCTCCGATTTCGATGATTGATACCTCTAGCAATAGGTGTTGAGACCTGTAATTGTGATGCCAACGGGTATTTAGATCGCTCAAATATTTTTACACATTTTGTGGAAAATTTAATTTTATTGAAAATCAACTGAACTATAGCCCACAAATTCAGAGCTTTAAAAATCGAAAATCTGCAATTATGCTCCGATTTCGATGATTTATACCTCTATCAATAGGTGTTGAGACCTGTAATTGTGATGCCAACGGGTATTTAGATCGCTAGAATATTTCTACACATTTTGTGGAAAATTTAATTTTATTGAAAATCAACTGAACTATAGCCCACAAATTCAGAGCTTTAAAAATCGAAAATCTGCAATTATGCTCCGATTTCGATGATTGATACCTCTATCAATAGGTGTTGAGACCTGTAATTGTGATGCCAACGGGTATTTAGATCGCTCAAATATTTCTACACATTTTGTGGAAAATTTAATTTTATTGAAAATCAACTGAACTATAGCCCACAAATTCAGAGCTTTAAAAATCGAAAATCTGCAATTATGCTCCGATTTCGATGATTGATACCTCTATCAATAGGTGTTGAGACCTGTAATTGTGATGCCAACGGGTATTTAGGTCGCTCAAATATTTCTACATATTTTGTGGAAAATTTAATTTTATTGAAAATCAACTGAACTATAGCCCACAAATTCAGAGCTTTAAAAATCGAAAATCTGCAATTATGCTCCGATTTCGATGATTTATACCTCTATCAATAGGTGTTGAGACCTGTAATTGTGATGCCAACGGGTATTTAGATCGCTCAAATATTTCTAAACATTTTGTGGAAAATTTAATTTTATTGAAAATCAACTGAACTATAGCCCACAAATTCAGAGCTTTAAAAATCGAAAATCTGCAATTATGCTCCGATTTCGATGATTGATACCTCTAGCAATAGGTGTTGAGACCTGTAATTGTGATGCCAACGGGTATTTAGATCGCTCAAATATTTCTACACATTTTGTGGAAAATTTAATTTTATTGAAAATCAACTGAACTATAGCCCACAAATTCAGAGCTTTAAAAATCGAAAATCTGCAATTATGCTCCGATTTCGATGATTGATACCTCTAGCAATAGGTGTTGAGACCTGTAATTGTGATGCCAACGGGTATTTAGATCGCTCAAATATTTCTACACATTTTGTGGAAAATTTAATTTTATTGAAAATCAACTGAACTATAGCCCACAAATTCAGAGCTTTAAAAATCGAAAATCTGCAATTATGCTCCGATTTCGATGATTGATACCTCTAGCAATAGGTGTTGAGACCTGTAATTGTGATGCCAACGGGTATTTAGATCGCTCAAATATTTCTACACATTTTGTGGAAAATTTAATTTTATTGAAAATCAACTGAACTATAGCCCACAAATTCAGAGCTTTAAAAATCGAAAATCTGCAATTATGCTCCGATTTTGATGATTGATACCTCTATCAATAGGTGTTGAGATCTGTAATTGTGATGCCAACGGGTATTTAGATCGCTCGAATATTTCTACACATTTTGTGGAAAATTTAATTTTATTGAAAATCAACTGAACTATAGCCCACAAATTCAGAGCTTTAAAAATCGAAAATCTGCAATTATGCTCCGATTTTGATGATTGATACCTCTATCAATAGGTGTTGAGATCTGTAATTGTGATGCCAACGGGTATTTAGATCGCTCGAATATTTCTACACATTTTGTGGAAAATTTAATTTTATTGAAAATCAACTGAACTATAGCCCACAAATTCAGAGCTTCAAAAATCGAAAATCTGCAATTATGCTCCGATTTCGATGATTGATACCTCTAGCAATAGGTGTTGAGACCTGTAATTGTGATGCCAACGGGTATTTAGATCGCTCAAATATTTCTACACATTTTGTGGAAAATTTAATTTTATTGAAAATCAACTGAACTATAGCCCACAAATTCAGAGCTTTAAAAATCGAAAATCTGCAATTATGCTCCGATTTCGATGATTTATACCTCTATCAATAGGTGTTGAGACCTGTAATTGTGATGCCAACGGGTATTTAGATCGCTCAAATATTTCTAAACATTTTGTGGAAAATTTAATTTTATTGAAAATCATCTGAACTATAGCCCACAAATTCAGAGCTTTAAAAATCGAAAATCTGCAATTATGCTCCGATTTTGATGATTGATACCTCTATCAATAGGTGTTGAGATCTGTAATTGTGATGCCAACGGGTATTTAGATCGCTCGAATATTTCTACACATTTTGTGGAAAATTTAATTTTATTGAAAATCAACTGAACTATAGCCCACAAATTCAGAGCTTTAAAAATCGAAAATCTGCAATTATGCTCCGATTTCGATGATTTATACCTCTATCAATAGGTGTTGAGACCTGTAATTGTGATGCCAACGGGTATTTAGATCGCTAGAATATTTCTACACATTTTGTGGAAAATTTAATTTTATTGAAAATCAACTGAACTATAGCCCACAAATTCAGAGCTTTAAAAATCGAAAATCTGCAATTATGCTCCGATTTCGATGATTGATACCTCTAGCAATAGGTGTTGAGACCTGTAATTGTGATGCCAACGGGTATTTAGATCGCTCAAATATTTCTACACATTTTGTGGAAAATTTAATTTTATTGAAAATCAACTGAACTATAGCCCACAAATTCAGAGCTTTAAAAATCGAAAATCTGCAATTATGCTCCGATTTCGATGATTTATACCTCTATCAATAGGTGTTGAGACCTGTAATTGTGATGCCAACGGGTATTTAGATCGCTCGAATATTTCTACACATTTTGTGGAAAATTTAATTTTATTGAAAATCAACTGAACTATAGCCCACAAATTCAGAGCTTTAAAAATCGAAAATCTGCAGTTATGCTCCGATTTCGATGATTGATACCTCTAGCAATAGGTGTTGAGACCTGTAATTGTGATGCCAACGGGTATTTAGATCGCTCAAATATTTCTACACATTTTGTGGAAAATTTAATTTTATTGAAAATCAACTGAACTATAGCCCACAAATTCAGAGCTTTAAAAATCGAAAATCTGCAATTATGCTCCGATTTCGATGATTGATACCTCTAGCAATAGGTGTTGAGACCTGTAATTGTGATGCCAACGGGTATTTAGATCGCTCAAATATTTCTACACATTTTGTGGAAAATTTAATTTTATTGAAAATCAACTGAACTAACTATAGCCCACAAATTCAGAGCTTTAAAAATCGAAAATCTGCAATTATGCTCCGATTTCGATGATTTATACCTCTATCAATAGGTGTTGAGACCTGTAATTGTGATGCCAACGGGTATTTAGATCGCTCGAATATTTCTACACATTTTGTGGAAAATTTAATTTTATTGAAAATCAACTGAACTATAGCCCACAAATTCAGAGCTTTAAAAATCGAAAATCTGCAATTATGCTCCGATTTCGATGATTGATACCTCTAGCAATAGGTGTTGAGACCTGTAATTGTGATGCCAACGGGTATTTAGATCGCTCAAATATTTCTACACATTTTGTGGAAAATTTAATTTTATTGAAAATCAACTGAACTATAGCCCACAAATTCAGAGCTTTAAAAATCGAAAATCTGCAATTATGCTCCGATTTCGATGATTGATACCTCTAGCAATAGGTGTTGAGACCTGTAATTGTGATGCCAACGGGTATTTAGATCGCTCAAATATTTCTACACATTTTGTGGAAAATTTAATTTTATTGAAAATCAACTGAACTATAGCCCACAAATTCAGAGCTTTAAAAATCGAAAATCTGCAATTATGCTCCGATTTCGATGATTTATACCTCTATCAATAGGTGTTGAGACCTGTAATTGTGATGCCAACGGGTATTTAGATCGCTCGAATATTTCTACACATTTTGTGAAAAATTTAATTTTATTGAAAATCAACTGAACTATAGCCCACAAATTCAGAGCTTTAAAAATCGAAAATCTGCAATTATGCTCCGATTTCGATGATTGATACCTCTAGCAATAGGTGTTGAGACCTGTAATTGTGATGCCAACGGGTATTTAGATCGCTCAAATATTTCTACACATTTTGTGGAAAATTTAATTTTATTGAAAATCAACTGAACTATAGCCCACAAATTCAGAGCTTTAAAAATCGAAAATCTGCAATTATGCTCCGATTTCGATGATTTATACCTCTAGCAATAGGTGTTGAGACCTGTAATTGTGATGCCAACGGGAATTTAGATCGCTCAAATATTTCTACACATTTTGTGGAAAATTTAATTTTATTGAAAATCAACTGAACTATAGCCCACAAATTCAGAGCTTTAAAAATCGAAAATCTGCAATTATGCTCCGATTTCGATGATTGATACCTCTAGCAATAGGTGTTGAGACCTGTAATTGTGATGCCAACGGGTATTTAGATCGCTCAAATATTTCTACACATTTTGTGGAAAATTTAATTTTATTGAAAATCAACTGAACTATAGCCCACAAATTCAGAGCTTTAAAAATCGAAAATCTGCAATTATGCTCCGATTTCGATGATTGATACCTCTAGCAATAGGTGTTGAGACCTGTAATTGTGATGCCAACGGGTATTTAGATCGCTCAAATATTTCTACACATTTTGTGGAAAATTTAATTTTATTGAAAATCAACTGAACTATAGCCCACAAATTCAGAGCTTTAAAAATCGAAAATCTGCAATTATGCTCCGATTTCGATGATTTATACCTCTATCAATAGGTGTTGAGACCTGTAATTGTGATGCCAACGGGTATTTAGATCGCTCGAATATTTCTACACATTTTGTGGAAAATTTAATTTTATTGAAAATCAACTGAACTATATATAGCCCACAAATTCAGAGCTTTAAAAATCGAAAATCTGCAATTATGCTCCGATTTCGATGATTGATACCTCTAGCAATAGGTGTTGAGACCTGTAATTGTGATGCCAACGGGTATTTAGATCGCTCAAATATTTCTACACATTTTGTGGAAAATTTAATTTTATTGAAAATCAACTGAACTATTGCCCACAAATTCAGAGCTTTAAAAATCGAAAATCTGCAATTATGCTCCGATTTCGATGATTGATACCTCTAGCAATAGGTGTTGAGACCTGTAATTGTGATGCCAACGGGTATTTAGATCGCTCAAATATTTCTACACATTTTGTGGAAAATTTAATTTTATTGAAAATCAACTGAACTATAGCCCACAAATTCAGAGCTTTAAAAATCGAAAATCTGCAATTATGCTCCGATTTCGATGATTGATACCTCTAGCAATAGGTGTTGAGACCTGTAATTGTGATGCCAACGGGTATTTAGATCGCTCGAATATTTCTACACATTTTGTGGAAAATTTAATTTTATTGAAAATCAACTGAACTATAGCCCACAAATTCAGAGCTTTAAAAATCGAAAATCTGCAATTATGCTCCGATTTCGATGATTGATACCTCTAGCAATAGGTGTTGAGACCTGTAATTGTGATGCCAACGGGTATTTAGATCGCTAGAATATTTCTACACATTTTGTGGAAAATTTAATTTTATTGAAAATCAATTGAACTATAGCCCACAAATTCAGAGCTTTAAAAATCGAAAATCTGCAATTATGCTCCGATTTCGATGATTTATACCTCTATCAATAGGTGTTGAGACCTGTAATTGTGATGCCAACGGGTATTTAGATCGCTCGAATATTTCTACACATTTTGTGGAAAATTTAATTTTATTGAAAATCAACTGAACTATAGCCCACAAATTCAGAGCTTTAAAAATCGAAAATCTGCAATTATGCTCCGATTTCGATGATTGATACCTCTAGCAATAGGTGTTGAGACCTGTAATTGTGATGCCAACGGGTATTTAGATCGCTCAAATATTTCTACACATTTTGTGGAAAATTTAATTTTATTGAAAATCAACTGAACTATAGCCCACAAATTCAGAGCTTTAAAAATCGAAAATCTGCAATTATGCTCCGATTTCGATGATTGATACCTCTAGCAATAGGTGTTGAGACCTGTAATTGTGATGCCAACGGGTATTTAGATCGCTCAAATATTTCTAAACATTTTGTGGAAAATTTAATTTTATTGAAAATCAACTGAAGTATAGCCCACAAATTTAGAGTTTTAAAAATCTAAAATCTGCAATTATGCTCCGATTTCGATGATTTATACCTCTAGCAATAGGTGTTGAGACCTGTAATTGTGATACCAACGGGTATTTAGATTGCTCGAATATTTCTACACATTTTTTGGAAAATTTAATTTTATTAAAAATCAACTGAACTATAGCCCACAAATTCAGAGCTCTAAAAATTGAAAATCTGCAATTATGCTCCGATTCCAATGATTGATACCTCTATCAATCAAAAACAATTGACATTTTCATAACAGTTTTATTTTTTCCCTAAATGCTTATTCTGGAATCCTTAATAGGAATTTTATTTCAGATAAAAAAATAATAAAAATGGGTGCATGTTTATAACCGACAAATTTCAGTTTTGTTTAAAACAAATCTGCTTAATTACATCTTTATAATGAATAACAATGTAAAACATATTGTTTTTATTTATTTATATTAATAGAAAATTGTATTTAACTACAAAATGTTTGACGTTTGATTACCTTTAACTAATCGCAGATCCTTAGCGTAGGGAATCAAAACTAACAAAAAAATGCCTATTATTTTTTCTTTTTTACTCCAGAATAAACCGTAGGAAAAACTTATATCCAAAATAATTCCTATAAGGAAAAAAATTCCAAATTCCTAAGGAAACCCAGAATACACCCGCTGGTAATTTAAGTAATTTTATGTTATCGTTTAATTTAAAAAATGGGCGCCTAAGAAAATACTTGCATAGGGCGCAAAGTGTTCTAGGGCCGGCACTGACGATGGTATATGTAAATATATCAGTATGATATATAAGTGAATCGATTTTGGAGCGATAAACAAGTACATATTTGTATTTTCGTTTAACAGATAAAATAAGATTTTTCCTTCCTTCCTCCCATCGGAGTAATAATAATAAACGAACTACCTTGCATCCTAAATACTAATTTCATTCGGTTTTAAGAATGCAACTTGAAGCAAGCCACACAAAAATATTGACCATATAATTTGTATTCCGCTAATAATTGATAACAGCCGAGATAGATTAGCAAAAACCCTTCTATAATATAAAGAAAAACTAGAATCAGCATTTTAACAAAATGGATGGAATTACAACATTTTACAACACACTAACACACACCACTACAAAAGAAAACTTGAAGCAAACGGAACAAAATATTATTTTTCATTTAATAAACTCCTAAACTATACGATTCATTCCAAATGTACACACCATCACATAAAAATAAAATCCGTGATCTCCACACTCATCCCGTTGTCCACTTCTTCATCTCGGCTTCTCACCGCTAGTGTACAAAAATACATAATAATAAAAAAAAAAAACAGAACGAAAAAAATTATAATAGAAAATTCTTTTACAATTTTTTATATTCTCGACTTTTTTTTTTATTTTTTGGAAAGAAAATTCATGAGAAGAAAAAAATTAAATAAAGAAATTAAAATAAAAAATGTAAACGAAGATAGTCTAAAGTTAACAAAAAAAAAAAAAAATGTACAAAACTTATAATTCAAGCGAGGGTGGAAACCCCCTCTAAGAACGTTAAGCACCTAGTATGAAATAAAAACACCAACAAAAAAATGGGGCGTTAGTAAATTTTCTTACACCAAAACTTTTTTTTTATTATGGTTTTTCGTATATTTTGCCGTTATTTTTTTTTATGATGTTCCAACAAAAAAAAATGATGAAGAAAATGGTGAAGGTGGTTTAGTGAATGTAGAATAGATGATTTTTATTATATAAACATTTTTTATTTTTTTTGGGCTTGAAAGTTTATATTCCATTTTATTTATTCTCTTTATTTTTATATGAGTATTTTATTTTGGGCAGCCATAACGGATTCCAGATGAAACAAAAACATTATTGCTTTGGAATCCATGCACAAAGTATTTGTTTACAATCGCGGGCAGTGCTAACCTTAATATTTGTATTCAAGTGCAAGATCTGTTAAGAATATTTTTGGAATAGCTAAATTTTACCTAGAGTTGTTCTATTTCTAAAGAAAAGAAAATTTGTCATATAACACGTCAGTCAAATACATTTAAATAGCACTAGCAGAAACAAGATACAAATGTTTCTTTGGATGGCATATTTCCCGAATCGTCGAATCATTGCGTGATGCGGAGCGCTCCTTAAATGAATTCATAAGCATATAGCACAATCAATGGTGTACATCGTTGATAATTTCCTCTTGGGTTTGAGGCGGCTATAATGATTATGCAATTCAATGTGCATGGGTCAGATGTCGCATTTGTTTGATGTTTGATTTGCTGCTCGAATGATGTGGCGTGTGTGTCGTGGTTGAGGTGGAAAATAAAAAACTGGCGGATGGGAGATCGATTTGATAATGAGACAGCGAAAAGAACAAATTAACAAAAAAATTCTGTAAGAAATTAAATAAAAATAAAAAAAGAAAATAAACGTAAAAGAAATCAAATCGAAAAAAATTACCCGGATAATCCAGGAAATGAATTACTAATATTGTGCGTACAAATATCGTATTCGGATACGGAAGATCTGCCTGTGTTAAAGTGGGATATGGTGTGTAATTTACCAAATAATTGGTACACATCAATAATTCCCTGTATATGTTGACCTGAATTATCCTCTAGTTGGTAGGCTACAGTCACAATTCTTGCTTTGATGAACGCAGGAACAAATTTAGGTGCTAATTTGGCCGAGAAACTACTAGTAGCGCAACTTTGTGGGAATGTCCTCAGATAGATCTTCTGACCCACAGCAAATTCCCGAGACAGACCCCTTGAATTGTAAATTCATTCATTTTTCAAATGTGCGTTGCGAAGATGTTTAAAGTTTAAGTACTGAGTCACGTACTAATACTATACGAGAAGATTTGTCTGTTATATGGGTATCATTATCATCATGGGTAACTGTTGTACAAAACCACGATAGTATGGTGAGAATGCAGTTGAACTATGTACAACATTTCTCAGAACTGAAGCTATATCTGGTAAGAAACGATCCCACTCCACATGATTTTCACCTACAGGTATGATCTAATACCAGCCAATATCGTGCGATTGGATCTATCTGAAGTATTACATTGAGGTGCGTGTGCGGGAGTTTTTATATGTTTGATTCCGTATCCCGTCAATAGATTATTGAACAAGTGAGACAGGAATTGCTTTCCATTATCTGAAATAATGAATTCAGGAACCGAATAAACGCTAAAGACATCGTTTCTTAAGAAGTCACACATCGTGGCTGATGACGCTTCTCTCATTGGTTTTAGCAGAAGAAACCTAGAAAAAAATTTCAATACAATGAGAATATAACAATTACCATTGCGAGAACGTGGATAAGGGCCTAAAAAATCGAGGTAAAGTTGCTGAAATGGTCGGATACTTTCATGGTACTCACCCATGTTTGGTCTCGTTCGATAGTTTACCGCTGCTAACTTAGTTCTGAACATCTTTTGCCATTCCAGGCCAGAAAAAATATCGCTTCAATAGTTCCGTGGTTTCAGCAATGCCAATGTGTCCTCCAGTTATGTGTGTATGCGCTTTGACGAGGAGCGCTGGAATTACACGTATAGGTACAACCAATTTCCAATGTGGCAGTTCCATTTCCTCACAGTATCTCCATCCGTGTCCTGTAAAGATGAGAATTTTTCCATTTTCCACTCTAAAATTAGTTAATTCATCCGGCGTATTCTCAATCTTCCTTATCCTATTCAAGACTGTCAGGCGCGAAGTTGCTCGGAGGATGCAAGCTGACACTTGCTGTCAGCTCCGTAACCTGCAGCTTCCGCAAGTGCTCGTGTTACCTCCTCATGGTGACTGCTGGTAACCAGATTGCGAATCTTTTCGGTTTCTAGGCTAAAACACGGCGCTAGAGGAGTCAACCATAAACCAATCACTGGGCTGGGTTAAGGTGTTATTCGTACTGAGGGGCCAGTTTAAAAACTAGCTCAGTCGCTAACAATCTATCCGGATACCTGGCGCCCTCCGGATTAAGTAGCCTTGTCTTTGTATTGCGGATCTCTGCACAGATGAACACTCTTTTCTCCGCTACTCGTGGGACCAAGTATGGGAGACCAACAAACACAAAAACAAAAGAGCCCGGTTCTCTTACAAAATCGCAAAAAGTAGAGAAGGAGACTCGAGTCTATAGGCCTACCTCTAAACCTACTAACAAACAACGGGACAAAAGCTTAGATGAGGCTGGTCCCTCCACTCGGGTCCAAAACCTGAGAAAAGAAATATAATGAGGAACCAAAGCACCAATGAAGCTGGTTCCTCAAAACCAACCTATAACAGTATAAGGAAGGCATGAAGGGCCCTGGAGAAGATAAATAACATAAGTCAGGCCGGAGAATGACAAAGCTACGCTTGCGTGGACGAAAAAAGTCACCGAACAGAAGTCGGAATGTCCTTCAGTTGGCTTAAACATCAAAAGAAACAGATCTCAGGAGGAAAGCCCTAAGATCGCAAATAGAACTAAGCTCCATGCTACCGAAATGAGGACTTTTAACGAGGTACTCAAGGATCAGCTGGTTGTGGCAGTTGTTGACCAGTCCCAAGAGGATAGCAGTATCACGCCCGCCAATTGGAGAAAGGTGGAAAGGGCCCTAACCACCACCTACCTGAATATCCTGACAGAAAACCGAGGACCTGCTCCGACTTGACGGTACTCGCCCACGAATCGTGAAGTGCACGTAAAATGGGCCACGGTAGTCCACACCCACGTGACAAAATGGATATGTTTTATTAACCCTTTCAAACGGAAGGTCGCTCATCTTCTGCCGCAGTAAAGTCGGTCTGGCTCGAGTGCAGATCACGCATTGTTTAAACACTTCGCAAGGCGACGCCCATTTATTGGCCAGTAGTTACATCGCACGGCAGCAAGAAGCCCTTGTGGATCGACGTGAAGGTGTGTCCTGTGAAAAAATAAGAAAACTGCTTGTGTAAAGAAATGATTCGGTGGAAGCAAAGCCGGATGCTTCGATGTGTAAGACAACGCAGAAAATTGCAAGCGGTCGCCAACTCGAATAATTTTATCATCACCCACAAACAATGATAAAGACTTCAACTTCGGATCACGAACGATAAATGAAGAATTTTGAAGACCATAGTATTCTGAAGAATATGACGTAATTTGTACTAGTCGTATAATGGTTTGGAGCGCATTAGCGGCTTCAGATGAAGAAATTTGACCCGAGCGGCGACTAGCAGGATTTTTCGTATTGTAAATGAAGCGCAAAACGTAACTCATAGCGTTTTGTATAGTAAGAAAAGATCCTCTTGCGTGTATGCGCAGCATCATTCCTTCTATATTCTAACTGCATGGATCGTGTGGAGCTCATCGCAATTAAAAACTGTGTAGGTTTTTTCTGCTCAGATAATTCGATTTCACTCGTTGGCACAAACGATTGGGACCAGGGTTCGTCAGAAGATTGAAGAAACCTCGGACCATTCCACCATAATTCAGAACTGAGTAACTGGTCCGGGAGTAATCCACGCGAAATCAAATCGGCCGGATTGTGATTGGAACTAACATGGCGCCAATTTTTTGTTGCAACCAACGATTGAATATTAGATACACGGTTAGCAACGGAGGTTTTCCAACGAGCAGACGGAGCGTTTAGCCAGTGCAACACAATCATGGAGTCAGTCCATAGATAATACTCATCTACTGAAAAATTTAGATTATAGGTTTGAGTTTCGCAACCAACTTGGACAATAACTGAGCCGCTAAAAGCTCAAGCCGAGGTAAGATCGTTTGTTTGACGGGAGCAACTCGAGATTTTGAACACAGTAGTCTAACGATGATTCCATTGGTGGTGTGACTTCGAACATATGTAGATTGCTTCACCGTAGCCCTTTTGGCTTGCATCTGGAAAATCATGTATTTGTATGTTTGTTGGAATTTTACAATGATTTAACATGTGTCGCGGTATGTAAAGCTCTTGTAGCTTTTGCAAATTTTCGCGAAAATGACACCAACTCGTGTGTAGATCCATGGGCAGTCTTTCGTCCCAATTTAGCTTAAGCTAGCTATTTCAGAAATAACTATGCGTTTTGTTATTCTAGGAGGTTCCTTACCAAGGTTGACATTAATACGAAACGTATCGGATTTTGAATGCCAATATAAACCCAAAGTTTTGATAAATTCGTCATCGTCTATTTGTACCAGTTGCTCACGGTCAACATCGGGAATATCGGCAAGAATAGATACTTGCAGACTGAAGAATGAATGATACATTTTCCTTGAGCGCAATGATTTCTTCTTTTGAATTAGCTCCACTTAGAAGATCGTCAACATATATACATGTCATTGGAAATTGTGGCACTCGCCGTTGGAAATTCTGACTCGTGATCTAGAGCTAGTTGATGAAGGCAGCGAGTAGCCAAGAAAGGTGCCGGAGTCGTGCCGTATATGACCGTTTTGAGCTGATATGTGAGTAACGGATCATTCGGATCAAATCACCAAAATATATACTGAAATCTTCGATCATCGGGATGAAGATCGACCTGACGGGACATTTTTGTAATATCTGCTTTTATTGCGTATGCATGTGAACCAAATCTGAGTAGAATTAAGAAGAGTTCATTTTGTATGACAGGATCACACATTAGAATTCGATTTTGAGAGGCGCCGGAGCTAGTTTTAGCTGAGCCATCAAACACTACTCTCAATTTGGTGGAGGTCGAGTCAGGTTTAAGCACAGTGGTGCGGCAGATAAAAATGATTTAATTCAATCGTCTTAACTAATTCCATATGGCCGAGTGACATATATTCACTCATAAATGCATTGTATGATTCGCGAAGCTCAGAGTCTCGACTTAACTTTGTTTCAAGATTGAAGAATCGCCGGCGTGCTAGAATTGATGAATTGCCTAGTTCACCTTCAGCATTAGAAAATGGCAGCCGAACTATGAAACGACCATCGATATCCGTGGTATAATTTTGTAAAAAATGTTTCTCGCACACATTGTTTGAAATAATATCTTATGTGGAATCATCTACCTCCTCTATAGCTATATGCCCAATAGTCTGTAACTCAAAGAATAATTCTGCGCCAATGAGCAAATCAATTTTTTGCTGTGAATAGAAATTTGGATCCGCCAGTTTGATATTAGATGGAATAAACCATTTAGATGAATCATATTGAATGGTCGGCTGATAATTGGATATTTTTGGTAAAATGTGTACCTCTATTGAAGCAGAATAATTGCTGACTCGGTATCGAAACTCAATATATGCAGAATTGCATTCCATGATGGACGAACCGCCAATATGGTAATTTCATTACCCTTAAACTTAATTTGGATGCTAGTGATTTTGTAATTAAGTTAAACATGGAGCCGGAATCCAGCATTGCCCTCGCAACAACAGTACGGTTGTTAGCATCAGATAATTCAACGAGTGCCATGGCGAGGAGGACACGACTTGGATTTTTGTTGATCGCGGCTAGCGCAGTGCCGGAATTACACTCGGTTGCTTTGATGGTAGATTTTTAGCTTTCGATGGATTATTAGCTTTGGCTGATGACGCCGGCTGAACGATAGAAATACTATTAGTGATGTGAAGAAGACTGTGATGTTTACCATTACAAGTACGACATCGTTCTTCAACAGTACAATAATCAATACGGTGACTAGATCGCAAGCAATTGGAGCAGATTTTTAATTGCTCGACCCGTTTTCGTCGTTCTTCAGCAGACAGATTAAGAAATTGGAAGCAACGCATGTTCGAATGTCTTGTTTGGTTGCAATAGATGCATGAATAGGTTCCAGTTGCATGAAAGCTTTGACGAGAATAATTAATAGGCTTCTTTATAGCGATCGTTGGCTTCGTTGACTGCTGAGAAATATATAAAGTCTCGGATTTTTGCCCATCTAACTTGTAGCTCCTTTTTTAATAAATTTAGAAATGTCTTCGAATGTGGGAATAGAATTTAGTGGAATTTCGTCCCTCCACCTTAATTTGGTCTCCGAATCATTTGAAGCCAACAAATAAGTGATCAAGTCATCCCAGTATTCAGTAGTACAGCCAAGAACCTTGAGGGGTCGAAGGTGAGAATTAAACTCATGAAGGAGATCAAGTAACCTTTGCGAATTTGCCTTATCAATAGTATTGGCCCTGAACATGGTATTTATATATTCTTCCACAGTAAGGTTCCTTTTATTAAATCGTTCAAATAGTAATTCCCTAGCTTATTCGTAGTTTGTCGCAATAAACTCTAAATTTTCAAATGGCTTGGCACCAGGATCCTTACAACAACTTTTGAGATACTGAAACTTTGTAAAATCATTTAACCCAGGATTTTTATGAATGTGAGTATCGAAAGATTCGATGAAGCTGCGAAATGTTGTCGGCTCACCACGAAACACTTCGAATGTAAGTTCAGGCAATTTTGGAAGGAACGCAAGATCATCAATTGCCTTCATGGAGGACCTGCTAGATGTATCTTTTAATTCTTCTATACGATCTTCCAATAACGGCCTCAATTTGTAGTAGTGTCGGCAACTCTAATTGAGACGTAGTGGCACTTGCAATATCAGCAGTAATAAATTTGTCGAGCTCATCAAGGAAATTCAAAAATATTGTTATCACACTCTTTAAACGTTTAATATTTACGACCATAATTGTGACTAGTTAAATGAACGCGTCTACTTACAATTTTTTTTATATATCCAAACAAACCCTTTGAAATGTTAATAATCCGCAACCAATAAAATATAGCCAAAATTTGAAGGGCAGCAACTGGCATGAACTGTTAATAATCGGCAATAAAACAGCAATACAGCTCAAATCCGTAGAGCAGCAAATGGCAAGAACTCTTAATGATCAGCAACACACAACAATAATACAGTTCAATTCGAAGAGCAGCTTATGGCAAGAACTGTAACTTTTGAAGAATAGCGATGTATAATAACACAGTTCACTTCGAAGAGCAGGAAATGGCAGTAATGTAAATTGAAACTGTTAATGCAGAATAATGATTCACTAGCTGTGATTTATAGTTAAATAACTGGAACACATCAATTTTTCTCGATCAAAAATCACCAGTTTGAAATGACGTGGTTTTGTATCCTACCGCTGTCACCAATGTTAATTGTAGGGAGAAGCTTTTTCCTCCCAGGTGGAAGAAATGAGAATTGTTGACGATACACTAAGGCGTAAGGCTTAATCACACAAAACTTTCACATAGAACAAATTTTTCCTTTGTTGCAAGTTTAAAATGTAATTTTAGAATAACTTGTTTAAATATCACTGTGTAGAATTCTGTGGCCAAATTTATGCACTATTTTGCATTCTCAATTTTTTATTAAATACAACCTCTTTTTCTATTATAATTTATTGATTATAAAAAACAACTATGAAATGAAGTGATATTATTGAAGTATAATAAATGAAATGTATGCAAGAATAATTATGTTTATCACATTCCATTATGCTCATCAACAAAATTCTAAAATTTACACAATAATTTTTTTTTATTTTAAAACTAGTTATCTTTACTTAAATATTTACAAAGTACCTCTTGTTTTTTAATAAAACTAGCTATCTGCAGATATCGACCTTTTATGAATTTAAATTCAGATAAATCAAAACAGGATATCTCATCTATTTCCATTTTACAGCATAACAAACCTGGTTTTACATACTATGTTTTTGTAAATTGAAGTCTGTCATCTGGTTAGTTTGATAATACAAACAAAATAAATAAATTTTTCAAAATTATTTGAATTATAGTTATTTTTGTTTGAAGTGCAATTTCCCCTAAAATGGTCTTTTTGCAGTTAACTAGTTTCTCAAAAAACAATAGAATTTATCTTTCAGGGGTCTCAAAGAATGGTGTTAATCAACATTGACAAAAATAATAAATTATTTAATCAAACTCTAACAAAACTCATTAATAATGTAGTCAAAATGCAGACCAAAATAATTCTTAAGCTCAAATTTTAAAATTGTATCAGAAAAACCGAATGTTGATTTTTCACATTACAAATTGAATCAAATTTCATAATTTAAATAAATTCAGTTGGTCAGTTCAAATTTCCATCAAACTTTATCGACCAACAAGAAATAAAATGGAATCGTTTCCGATCGAATTTAATTTCTGATAAACCAATTGACAGTAATTATAAACTCATAAAAGGCAATCACTTGTTGCACATGAATATCGAATTCATTTCCAAATCTACTGTGAAATTGATTTAATGACAATTTATTCAAAGAACCATCAACATTTTTTATGTATGGCAATGATAAAGGCAATCACTGCGAAATTCGCGGCATGATGCAAAAAATAAACCAAACAGTCATTTTTCCAACATAACACACAGTATTACTACATCCATGCCATTTCTTCTTGGGGGTACAAAAAAAAATTCATTCCACGTCAGCATCATCATCATCATCATTCATCCACATATCACATCAAATCATCATAATACCATCAACAGCATCATATATGTTTCACTTTTTATTCTTTTTTTTTTTTGGTGTTGCTGCAGGATTTTCCAGCAATTTTTTTTTGTTTGTGCACAACGTTCAATTCAATTTATTTCAATTCAATTTAAACCACCCAGCTGATCTTGGAAATAAAAAAACGAGAAAAATATTTGTTTTTTTTTCTGAATGGATTTTCTTTTTTTTTTTGTGTCGAACGTGGAAAATAATAACAGAAGCAACAACAAAAAAGGTACAACGAAAAAACGCTTGTTGTTGATGCACTTTAGCATTTTTTATTTTTTTTTTGCTGAACGGAGGAAAAAAAATTGGGTTGATGGAACAAATCGTTTTTCTGTTATGTTATTTTGTTGTTGTCGTTGTGTGCCGTTTTGGTAGCTCATGGTATTTGAGAAAATGGATATAAAAGTAAAAAAATAAAAAAAATAAAAGTGGTGAAAGGGAAAATTCATTCAGAAAATACAAATTGAAGTTTGTTTGTCTGTATAGTATTCATTTGGGGGATGGAGAAAATGGGTTCTGGTTTAATGCTCTTGATTTTCGTGTCAATGGGTTTGCACTTTTATATACTCGTTTATTTTTTGTCGTCATCGAATGAGATTTTTTTGTGCTACGATATATGCTATTGTCATTGTTGCTCTACATAATATACTGTTCGTGTAATCTTAACCTTGTGTATTGGAATAGGTTATTGTACACACTGTTTGAACTTGACACGATAAATCTGGTTGCACAATAAATTATTTTATTAAACCAAAGTTATAGTAGTTACTAACTGCTTAATTCGTTTATGAGTAATTGTTCAGAGTAAATCTGTTCTTACAATCTGGTTTCTAATTAGAATGTGTAATAGTCTCTGAATAGTCGTTCCTTATTTCTTGTAAATTACCGTACTTTTTAGGTATCTGCAACGATTTATGCTGGCATTTTTTTATTGGCTTGGAGTACCTATTCAAAGTTCAACATTTTAGAAATCAGGTACTTTCTTTTTCTGGCTAGTTATCTTTGCTGTGTTCTTCCTCCTTATTGGTCGTATTTACTACATTTAGCACTAGATACCAAACAAGTGAATTAAATAGTTATATTTGAATTAAATAGTTATATTTTCATAATTTCAAAATAATGAAAATTAGAATAAATAAATTTATAAATAAGGAATTGATAAATAGATTTTATAAATGAATTAAACGGGTTTTAATAATGCTGTGGAAAATTTAAAATTAAGGTCGTAATTGGTAGGAAAATATTAGTTACATTTGAGATTTGTGGTAATAGTAAACCATCGGGTATTTTTCTCGTCCAGTTTCTTGTGAAAGTCCATTATTCTTGTTCTCTCCTTGTTCATATTAGCTGTATAAAGCTCTTGCGAAAGCTTATTTTTTGCTTTTAATTCTCTTCGTGGCTCCAATTAGATAACTAGCCTGAAATACGTTTGCAGGCTACGACTTGATCGCCACTCTTGCCTGAGACTGATATTATCCAACGAATGTTCATTTGCACATGCATTTTTATTATCCTGCCGTAATACATTCCATTGCCACCCAGAGTCTTCATAGTTAACCATGCGGGCGATAACTTTTTGTTTCTGGGAACTGATTTTACGCTTAATGTCCGCTTGAGACATTGGATGGCGTTCCTTTCTGTATGCTTTTGGTTTTGCTATCGAGTTTAAGTATTGATCCCGTTTTACAAATTGTCGTACATTTCCTTGTGGTGCGATTCCAACTTGTACTTGTTTGCTATTTCTAGAAAGTTGTACTTCTTTCTCGTTATTCGAAAATACGTATTCATCTTCTGCTTTCGGTAGTGAGACAAATAAAAGAGAATGTGTACAGTTGTGTGTTGTGTAAAACTCATCTTTTGCAACACCGAATTTCTATTTGGAATACTTTATATTTGTAATAAAGCCTCTGGCATTTTAATAACTAGAATTTATCTAATCGCGCGAAGTAGTGGATGACAAAAGGCGAGGAAGACATTGAAGAAGTTATTTACTACAAGTTCCAAACTAAATTGATGAAATAGTAAGAAATTAAAACAAACAATTAATTTTAGTGTAAGAATGTGAGCATTAGTGAAATAAAAAACTTATATGTTACAGGGTCTCAAAATGTACATACATAACAAAAAATTATTATAAGGCGTTAGTTTGGATTTCAAAACTTTAGTATTAAATATTTTAGAAAACGTTCTCAATATAGATGAAACCATGTCAATAATTACTTCAAAATTTGATATTTCACTATAATAGATAATAATCAACAAGCTACTAGAAACTTGAACAAAAATATTGTTGAGAAAATCAAAAAGTTAAAACAAATTGACTAATGATCTCTGTTGTACCAATCATAAAAAATACTGATGTTTATGATGTTGTTGCAAATATTTGTGTAGTCTTAAAAAGCAGAGACAAAACTACTGTGATTCTTAGTGTTTTACTTAGGACCTCTATAAATAAATCTAGATCAAACATGTTACACCAAAGCATACATTCGGGCGAATTTATTACATAGGAAATTCATTCAAATCAAATACATAGTTATGTACATTAGCACGTACACCACCAGTGACTCATGTATCCAAGTCAACATCCGACTTAAATAAACATCCGATAATTAAATAGTAAAACGATTAATAAGCAGTAGTTCGATATTCAATCTTGAATATCATATTCTTTTTATTATATAAAATCATTATTGTAAACATCTTTTTATTATATAAAATCATTATTGTAAACATCTTTTTATTATATAAAACCATATTGTAAACATTTCTTATTGTATTAAACTGGTTCAAACTAAATAATAAAGCTCATAGTCAGCATAATCAAATAATATAAAATACGAACCAAATACAAAACAGACAGCATTTATAATTGTAACGTGTTGTATTAATAAAGTATTAAAAGATAAAATCTATTTTCTTTCACTTAAGAATAGAACGTTAAAGGGAACGCTCCCATCCGATTAAAATAAATATTGTTACGGTCCACACCATAACTGGCGCAGTTACGGAAAAGTTAACGCGAAGTGAATAAAAGTAATTTTAATTATAATACAAAAGTTAGTGAAAAAAAACAATAAAATAAAGCATCCAGTAGTGCCTGCATCTGTATTTTGCCTGATCAACAATGTACTCGTGTTTAATATTGTGTACTTTCGTAAGGTAAGATTTTTAACATATAAAATCCCTAACAAAGTTCCGTCTCACTAACACAAAAAAAAAAAAAAAAAAACAATAATTACAATAAGTGTCTCCAAGTGATCAACTTGTTAAAAATGTTTTAAGTGCGTTTAAATATAAAACTTTGTTTTTTCGTATTAACAATTTAAGTATAAAACTCTACGAGAATTGTTCAAAATAAAAGTCGTACGGGCGACGTAATAAAAAATTATCTAAAATTCAGTTGCAAAAAGTTCATGTCAAAAGAGAAGGATCAAAAAATTCCTCCTCTACCAATTGGTAAAATAATTAAGATTCGTGAAAATCTTGATCTTTTCAATCGAAAGCTCAAAAAACTTAACGTTCAAAATCGACTAAACCTCGAGGTTCAGGAACAAAAATTACCTCTAAACCTCAAGGAATTAAAAAATAATATAATGGATGAAGCTTTAACAGAAGTACTCAATTTGTATAGAATTGAGCCAATAACCAAAAATTTACCTCAATTCGATGGTAATCGAAACGAAGTATTTTTCTTTATCGAATCAGTAGATAAAACTTTACTAAATTGTGCGGGTTTACGAGAATTCCCATTGTACACACAAATTATTTCCAACATAAGAAATAAAATTATTGGTGTAGCAAGCCAATCCTTAATAACTCACAATATTCCAAGCGATAATTGGGCAAAAATTAAAACACATCTAACGTCTCAATATGCGGATACGCGAGATGAACACAACCTTCAATTCGAATTATATTCCCTAATAAAACTTAATTTAGAACCAGAACAGTTATTTGAAAAAATAAAAACTTTATTGACTCTTTTATCTAATTATGTGAAATTACATAATGACAATAACGCTATTGTCGAGCACCAAACAACACATTATCAAAATGTGGGGCTAACGATATTCCAAGCAGGAATCCGTGAACCACTTGGTGGAAGACTAAGAGCATCAAAACCAATAACCTTGCAAGCCGCAATGGATTTCGTAATTAAAGAACAAAATATAACAAAACTTAAATTTCCACCTAATTCTAATTCTAATTCTAAAGGGACTCCAAACTATAATCGAAATTTTACCCAAAATTATAAGGTCATCCCAAAACCAAATACATCGCAACCAACCATAAATAACACGAAACCAGGTTATTTTAAACAAACAAACAGGGATATTCCTTTAAATAATCCAAGTACAAGCACAAATAGCATAAATAAAAGCGGTTATATACCACCAAATTATCCATACATAAAAAAAGAAATTAAAAAGGAGAAAAATAATTACAACATCGAAACACTCGTCAATGATGACGAGGATTTTCAAGAACAAGCCTTGGAAATCTAAACACAATCTTCAATATGACACATCTTAGCACATTACCATTTGTCGTGCTCACTTTCGGAAATCAAATCCAAAAATTTCTCATTGATACAGGAGCAGCTAAGTCTTACATAAATCCAATTTTTGTACCAAAATTAAATCGACAACCAACCGACTTAAAAATTAAAAATCTCTTCCAAACCTCAAATATTACGGAAAAAACCAAAATAAAATTTAATGAATTCAACAAACCTGTAGAACTCTTTCTTTTAAAATTTCATAGACACTATGATGGCCTTATAGGCTACGAAACTCTAAAATTCTTAAATGCAAATATCTTAGTAGACAGCCATGTACTACAAAGTCCAAAATTCTCAATCAAACTACATGATAAAATAACATCATGTATACAACCTTTCTTTATGCAACCAATGGAAAAAGCAGTTGTTGAAATCCCAATTAATATACATCATGGTGAATTTTACACCAATCATATTCAATTGCAAGAAGATGTGCATATTCAAGAAGGAATTTATTCCACTCACAAACCAAATCACTCATACGTCGAAATAATAAATTTAAACAATGAACCAAAAGAAGTATATTTACTTCAACCAATTAAAGTTACTGAATTTGATAAAGCATATAGTGAAATAAATTTTCACATACCCCAAAATAGGGAAATTCAAAAATTTAAAATTGAATCACAAATCTTGACGGATCATCTGAATCCGGAGGAAAAAACAAAAATATTAAGTCTGTGTAATCAGTTCAAAAACATTTTCCATAATGAAAATGAAAAATTAACTTTCTCAAACGAAATAAAACACGATATAAATCTCTCCAAGGAAAAGCCGGTATTCGTGAAACAGTATCGACACCCGGAAAACCAAAAAGGAGAAATCAAAAACGAAATCAATAAATTATTGCAAAATGGTATAATCAGACCTTCATTCAGTCCTTGGTCGTCACCTATATGGATGGTGCCAAAAAAACCTGATTTGAACGGTAATAAAAAATGGCGACTAGTTATAGACTATAGGCAGCTAAACGCTCAAACTATAGATGACAAGTATCCTTTGCCGAATATTAATAGTATACTCGACAAATTAGGAAAATCTGTCTATTTTTCAACCATCGATCTCGCATCGGGATTTCACCAAATTGAAATCGCAGCGAAAGATATCCCTAAAACTGGATTCTCAATAGAATCCGGCCACTTTGAATTCGTTAGAATGCCATTTGGGCTGAAAAACGCCCCAAGCACTTTTCAAAGAATAATGGACCACATTCTAGGCGAACTTCAGGGTAACCACGTACTATGCTATATGGACGATATTATTGTCTATAGCACTAGTTTACAGGAACACCTCGAAGACTTAAGAAAAGTATTCCAAAAACTTAAAAGGGCGAACCTAAAAATCCAAATAGAGAAAACTCATTTCTTGCAAAAAGAAATAGGATTCTTAGGACATCTTATAACACCAGATGGTGTTAAACCCAATCCAACAAAAATTCAAGCCATACAACAATTTAAAATACCACAAACACCTAAGGAGATAAAAAGTTTCCTAGGATTAATCGGTTACTACCGAAAATTTATAAAAGATTTCGCTAAAATTACGAAACCATTCACGTCATGTCTCTCGAAAAAGTCAACAATTTATATTGACAAAGAGTATACGGAATGCTTTGAGAAATGTAAAAAATTACTAACAAATGATCCAATACTACGGTATCCAAACTTTAAAGAGCCGTTCACTCTAACAACCGATGCATCAAATTATGCTTTGGGTGCAATTTTAAGCCAAAATTACGATGGAAAAGATCTCCCGATAGCATACGCATCACGAACTCTTTCACAAACAGAAACCCACTATAGTACCATTGAAAAGGAATGCTTAGCTATAGTATGGGCTTGTAAATATTTTCGACCATACTTGTATGGAAGAAAATTCTCTATTATAACGGATCATAAACCACTAGTCTGGCTATTCAACGCGAAAGACCCCACGTCAAAAATCGTACGATGGCGTCTCAGATTAGAAGAGTTCGATTATCAAGTAATTTACAAAAAAGGAACATCAAACACTAATGCTGATGCATTATCACGATTAGAACTTAATAAATACATACAGGAAGGTAAACTAAAATTTCCTAATACTATAGATTCAATAACCCCCGTAGGTAACAAAAATAAATTAGATAGTGAATTAGCTACTCCTATCGAAAACAAATTAAAAAATAACAAAGCATATAACGATGAATTCGCTATGCTGTGTAATATTAATACTGAAGAAACCAGCTTCAATAGTGTTAAAAATACAACAAAAATACCTGAATCCAATTCAGCATTAAATGAATTCGTTCATCAATTAATTCTACAAGTGGATCCAAACCACATAGAAATGTACGAATCAGCGGAAGTCTTATACAACAAATATACCCGCAACACAATCAAAAAATTTAAGTTCTCAAACATGGATATCATCGTAATCTTAAACAGCTATACTAACACAAGATATCTCACCGCACTTTTTACGGATGATATCACATTTCAAACAGTACAACAGGAATTCAGCAAGGATCCCCAATTAAAAATTATACGTGTAGCTACAAGAAAAACAGATGTGCCAATGGAGGAAGAAGAAATGGTAATAAAAAACATCCACTTGCCGAATACCACAGAGGAATAAAAGAAAATTATGAAAAAATCAAACGTACCTTTTATTTCCCAAATTTAAAACAAAAAATAGCAAAATTCATTCAGAATTGTGAAATCTGTAACAAAAATAAATACGAACGACAACCAGTCAATGTAAAATTTAAAATTTCACAAACCCCTCAAGGTCCCATGGAAATAGTCCATGCAGACACATTTGCTCTCAGAAGTAAAAATTTCTTAACGATCATAGATAAATTTAGTAAATTTATCTCCATTTTCGAACTTCAAGATAGAAGATCTCAAACTATGATCCAGAACTTTCTCAAATTCTTTTCACAAGAAGGAATCCCAAAATTGCTAGTATTAGACTCAGCAACGGAATTTAGCTCTGAATTATTCCGCAATTTCACAGAAATGATGAAAATTAAGTTACACATAACTACGGCAAAATCATCAACAGGTAACTCACCCATAGAACGACTCCATTCAACCTTAACGGAGCTCAGTAGGATCATATATCAACAAGATCCGAATAAAACAATAACACAGGTGATGAATGAGGCAGCCTTCGCCTATAACAATTCAATTCACTCTACAACCAATCTTACACCATTCGAACTTCATAAAGGGCATATTTTAATAAAAAATATACCTGAAGACATGGCCAATCAATCAAACGAATACCTTAACGGAATTCGAAACGATTACTCAAAAATAGCAAAACATATTGCAACCCTGAACGAAAAATCAAAAACAAAAACCATAGAAACTCTAAATAAAAATCGTTCAGATCCTAGAGTATTTCAACAAAACGAAATAATTCTCGAAAAATCTACCACTAGGGACAAGTTAGTTCCAAAGTTTATTAAACACACAGTAACAAAAAACAAAGAAGTAACAGTAAACACAAATAAACGTCCGGTTCATAAGAATCGAATCAAAAAAATTATTAGCTATGGTTTAGATACAATTAATGTTTCATCTACTCCACAGCTTGGTGCATCCACAGAGCCTCGAAGTCTTCGATCTCACAACAAGTAAAGGCCTGATAGCATTAAAACTGGGAGAAGCAAGAGTGATCACAGGTTACTCAAAACTCTTTCACATAATCGAATTAAACGATTTAGAACAAAACTATAAAAATATCGAAATAACAATTCAAACTTTAGAATCAATAATGAAAGAAAAAAATATAAAGAATATCACTCTTTTACGTATTCTCAAAAGAAAATTAGCACAAGCTAAAAGATCCCTTACCAATATTTTACCTAATTATCCAACACGATTCAAACGAGGAATTTTTAACCCGTTAGGAACCTTTATTAAAGCCATCACCGGTAATTTAGATCAAAATGACTACGAAACTATCCAAAATTCAATAACACGTTTAGATGACGGACAATATAAAATTAATGACCAATTTAACAAACAAATAAAAATTAACGCATTAATAATAGATCGATTTGAAGAAATCACAGACCAAATAGACAATATGACAAACATTCTTAATAAATATCTTAAGGAAATAGATAAAACTGATAAAAAATTACTTGAGCAAGCACTCATGACTCATGCACAATTTTGCATAGAGGATAATATTTTAATCCTATCAGAACAGATCAACGAAGTTCACGAGATTTTGACATTTGCCAAGGTAGGGATAATTTCTAGACATATTCTTGATAACACCGAAATGAGTTACGTAATTGAAGATTTAGATAAAAGTCAAATAAAAATTAAATCGGAAGAACAAATTTATTCCTTATTACAACTTAAAGCATATTACAACAATACCGATCTTGTAATACTTATTGAAATTCCACAATTTTCACAAGATATTTTTAATTATTTTAAAATAAAAACATATCCTATTAACAATTATACAATTAAACAATATACTAATACCCTAATATCCAATACCCAAAAATATATGTTAATTAATCAGCTATGCCAAACGATAGAACAAGTATTTTACTGCCAACAAGAACAAGTACAACCCAACAACAACAGTTGTATACCAAATATTATAAACAACAAAGATGCAAATTGCGACGCAATACAAACAATAAATCAGGATGATATAGAATTCCTACATGATGAGTACTTATTCATCAAATCCACAAATGGAACCAAAATTCAAACAACCTGTGAAATCAGCAATGCAATGATTAAAGGAATAAAACTACTACATTTCCAAAATTGCAGTATCATAGCAGGAGGAAAAACGTTTACGAATGATCAAACACGCAGAATCCAACGCTCACAAATCATCCAACCGTTCGATAATATATTTATTAACCTTACAAAGGAAGAAATTTTAGATATACCATATTTAACTAAAAATACAATCAAAAATTTGGAAAAAATTCATCAAACGCAAAAGAAAACTATTACATATACACATACGATAGCATCGTCAACTCTAATCACCATCATTATAATCATAATAATTCTATTCTTTCTTTTCAAAAAATATAAAGGTTCTATACAAAAAATTAAGCAGCAATTTACAGCTACGGTAGCTGAAAGCGCTGAGGACAGCTTCAATCCTAGTGGGGAGGAGTTATGTACATTAGCACGTACACCACCAGTGACTCATGTATCCAAGTCAACATCCGACTTAAATAAACATCCGATAATTAAATAGTAAAACGATTAATAAGCAGTAGTTCGATATTCAATCTTGAATATCATATTCTTTTTATTATATAAAATCATTATTGTAAACATCTTTTTATTATATAAAATCATTATTGTAAACATCTTTTTATTATATAAAACCATATTGTAAACATTTCTTATTGTATTAAACTGGTTCAAACTAAATAATAAAGCTCATAGTCAGCATAATCAAATAATATAAAATACGAACCAAATACAAAACAGACAGCATTTATAATTGTAACGTGTTGTATTAATAAAGTATTAAAAGATAAAATCTATTTTCTTTCACTTAAGAATAGAACGTTAAAGGGAACGCTCCCATCCGATTAAAATAAATATTGTTACGGTCCACACCATAACTACATATTTGAATTTAATAACGGATCGAGGCGTTAATCTATTAATAAACACTGTCTGACAATTTAAACATTTAATCTTACCCATATCCAAAAAATCGGCATATCAAAATTTTCTTTCAGTGGCCAACATCTAACCTTCATTTTCTATGAGTGTACTCTAATCATGCTCAACCGGAAAAATTTCATATTAGGTTTACCTATTGCAATAACGGTTATTCGAAAACTTGAGCAATCAAATATCTCTCTATAATTTTCTTATAGGCCTTTAAAATTAATGTAAGTCATCTTTCGAATAATCGTTATTTCAATAGGTAAACGCAATATGAAATTTTAGCGGATATGCATGGTTAAACTACACACATAGGCCTATCACAAAATCATAGTGAGATGTTTAACGATAGAAAAAAGTTTTGGGATATCGATTTTCATAGACATGCGTAAGATACAATTTTTCAAATTTTGGAATAATCGTTTTTTCAATAGGTAAACCTGTAATATTGGCAATTACCTTTGCACAAAATTTTTATTATATTTGGGCCACACTTGACGAATAAACACAACAATAGAAAATATGTACAATTTGGCAATAAACTTGCATAAAATTCGGTGTTGGAAAGAAATAAAAGCTTAACCAAATTTTTAATATTGTATAATTTCGATTTTGTAATTTATTTTACAATTTTGTTGTTCACTCGTTGATGGCTGGTAAATAAAAGAAACTTTTATTTCTGCTTAGTGCAGACGGCCAAAATTCTACACAAAAACATTTCGAGAGTATACATTTAAATATAATGGGTTTAGTTTTATGGTTAAATGGCAGATGGGCCAAGATATATACAACAATATTTGTAAAGTTATTAAGTACACAATTAATATTATTAAGGTAAGTATGCAATTAATGTTACTAAAGTTAATTTATAAATGAATTATATGATATAATAAAAAAATAATAATAAAAACTAATGAAATTGATGCTTGGAGTTAGTGTTAGTTAAACAATGTGAATATTCTGACATTTTGAAAATTCAATTCGAAAATCTAACCTCTATATTCTCAAGATAAATAAGCGCGTTACAAGTGTTCTGCTCTGCCTTTTGTCTGTTGCTGTTCTACTGTGGTTTCCATCGACTTCTCGACTTTTAGGCTTCTTAATCGTGACGCAATATTACTGACATCTTGCAAAATCAATTTGGGGCCGCTTCAACGTTTGTCCCAGCTGCTTCGTGACGCATCTCTTGGCTGTCCAACTGGTTAAGGAGTGTCGCAAGATTTCAGATTGATAAGTGCCACATACTAGGAAAAATCTTTTCGAGCTCCTTTTCCATTTTCTGGCACTTGTAGCTTATAGAACACTTTGATTTCTTAAGGCCAAAAATACGCTTGAGTTCTGTTACCACGTCATCGAAGGAAATAGTGTCTTTCTTTTGATCGGCTGTAGAAAGGTTTTCGGACCGCAAAGCCGCTTTCTGTAGTGCAGTCATGGTAACTGTCTCCGGTAGCCGGTACCACAATTCCACACCACAATGCGAAGCTGTCTTCAGCGCAATATACAAACTTCTCGATACAGTCCGGCAAGTTGTTAAGAAAAAGAAATGCCAACAGTGTTACAATCTTGGGGCTTGCAAACAAGTACGTGCATCCTTTTAAAAAATGGCTATAATTCGATTACACATTTAGAATGATTAAGTGATGATGACATCAAAGAAATGTTTTCCAAATTATATAGGAGCGCTTATTATGGAGAAATGTCTTTGTTGACCAGACGGCTACAAAAGTGGAAAGAACAGAGAGTAAGTATCATAATTTAATAATTTATTTGATAAAATCTAAATCGGCAATATAGGCCGTAACCGACTACAATTATAAATTACATATATCTAGATAGTCGTATATTCCAATTGTGCTTTATAGAGTGTTCAATTTTCTTGGTCGAGGTTTTCAAGGATCTACAGACAAAATTATTAAATGACTTGAGAAAATTAATGATGAAGTTTGCAGTAGGTATGGAAAATGAGTTGTTCGAAAGTGGAGAAACGGGCAAATGCCATTGAAAAATATTTTCTGTATAAAATAACCGTAAGTTATTTATAATTAATTAAATTTACGAAAATGAAAAGAATAATTTTAACGGTTTTTAGGACCAACCCAAATTGTACCCACAGAACCACCAATCATCATAATGGCTGAAGATATTGTTATGTGTAAACCTAACACTTATAACTTACCTTGAGAATACAGACATTAGATTTCCCAATTGATTTTCAAAATGTCCGAATATTCACACTAAGTTTTTCTTTTAATAAAAATCTCCAATTTCAATTCAAAAAGAAACATCATGCTGAATTTTGAACAAAAGAACGTTTTTGTTTCGGACCATCTACTATTGACTAATCGGTTGGCTTGGCCTGATAGCAGTTGATAGTGTCTAAGTAATTAAGTATGTTCCAAACCAAGAAAGAAAATAAAAGATTGGCGAAAAATTAATGTATTGCCACCTGAGGCTAGATGAATCACAGAGCAAAGTTCCGCTTGCGTTGGCGTCAATTTTAAACAGACCTTTTAGTAAGCACGTTAGGATGCCAAGGTTTGCTCAGTAGAGCAGTCCACTCGGCGTAAGTTGGATAAAACATTCACCAAGCACGGCACATAAAAACACTTACCGACTGTTGCTTCACTTACATCCACGATCTACCTCGATTTTGTTATACTCAAATTGGATACTGACTTCTGCGATGATATGTGCGATTACTGATTCAATTGCGTGGATGAAATCGCTCAGCTGCACTGAGTACTCATTGACGACCAACTTTCTAATTCTTATTTTACAATTATTTTTTTTAGTTTTAGTCTTTGTGTTGTTCTACTCGACGTGTAGGCAATTACTCATTTACTTTTTTTTTGCATTTAAACGGCCTCTACTGTTCTATACACTAATGTGTACTGTTCTATACCCTTAACCAATGTTCGCAGTTCAATTTCACTACTATTGTCTACCAATTTGTTCTCGACCTTTTTTACACTAGCGGCAACTTGCACGGCACTTTGCTGATCGTGTCACAACGAATGATTACCATCAATTGCTTATTCTCAAGACGAAGAAATAGAAAAAAACACTATTCACTTTAACTCTGCTTCGTTTCGCAGTCTTTTCGGGTTAAAGTACTCAAAATCGAGATCACAAACGGTTTGTTCTATATTTTTTAATTATCTCGATTTAATAAATAATATTTGTTTGTAAAAACAAAAACACAAATATAAATAACAGATTTTTTAACTTACAGGAAACATCAATTAATGCTCCTACTCCCAAAAAAGAATTCATTTCGGATCCGATTCAAATTCGCATTTATTGCGCATACTTTGGCTTGTGAAATATATTTCTCGAAAGAATCTTCGGAATTATCAGAAATCAAAATTTCAATTTTTGTGTCTACACAATAGCTGCTGATTTCACATTAATTTTTCATTCATTTTATAACAATTTACTCGCACAATTTATTTCTGTTAGAACCTCCTGTTAGAATTGAAATAAATTCAAAATTTCCTAATTTCGATGAGGTTGATTCAGTTGTTGTATGTGTAAGTGTCTCTTTTTTTTAATTGAACGACTTCTTTTAACGATAAATGCGTTTTAAACCGGCGTTCAACGCACTAACACATAGATAGGGCTTTCCCATCGAGTATCGTTTAATGGGTTTTCTGTCAATTTGCAACACATGGATGTGAAAATACTCCAACACTTTGGCGATCTTGAAAAAAAAAAAATTAATAATTTCAATAACTCCTTTTACTGCATCAACAACGATTAAATTTAAGGGGTGAAAGACACATGGAACGAAGAAATCCCTTTTCATTTTAAGCGCCTTTTCATTTTCGGCGCCTGTGTGCATTTCATACTTCGAACACGCTACGAGCCGGGCCTGTGTAACGCAAAACCTATATCATTCTAGAAATGGTAGAGTGTCGTTAGCATGAAATTTTCCAATAAATTTCCCATTCTTCTTAACAAACTCATAGGTGTTTGTACATAATTTTCTAGAAACTTTACATTTCACGAATATTGTATCCAGTTTTGCATATGCCTTAAGGATGCACATGGATAAAGAAACCCTAATACAGGACTGCGTTGAGCTGGTAACAAAAAATGGTTTTACTTTCAAAATTTTGGAAAGCTCGGGATTCAAAAAAATTGTACAGCTACTGACCATGGGGCTTAATTCAAAATTAATAATAAATGCTCACAACATAAAAAACAAGGTAAGTGGGGCGAGTAGAGAAGAGAGAAGAGACGCAACAACTTCAACAACGATGATGGAACGAAATCTCGCCCCTCCCACCGCCCAACCGTCGCCGGAAGTACACAGACATATACAAGCACACATACATACACACATACATACATACACATCTAATATTATTCCAGAATTAATTATACATGGGATTAAAATGTAATCCTAACTTTCATTAACAAAAAACAGTTATAGCCGAACTCAACGCTCCAGGCAAAAGCAGTTAACGTAGTTTAGATATTGTGTTGTCTTATTTACTAACTATCAACCGCCATGGTGTCTGGATTCTCTATTACTAACATACCTTTCCTTCCCTCGATCTAGTTATTCGTAAAATGGTGTACGGTGGACACGGCACGGCGTATCCGGGAAACTTGCCTTGTACACACTAAATCAATCAATCAATGAACAACATAAGAAACTAGGCAACTGATCTTGCAGACAAAATTAAACAACGATAGATTCGTTTTAAGTAAAAACGCGCAGTATTTTTGTAGATGACAAAATTATTTTACGCACTTTGGCAATGACTGAAATGAAAGAAAGGCATTTATTATTATTATTACTTGAGGGCCATGTGGGCGTTAAGCCACCTCGCACTGCGACCTAAAAGATCTTTTGTGCATCAAGCCCTACTTAATTATCCGTTCAGCTAATATTCAGGCTCTTAATGAACCTGATAATACTGCCGACCGGCACGTGATACATACTATCTGGGCTCATTGCGCTCCCTCCTAGATGTCTACTGTAGGAAATACTTCTACATGCGTTACTATCTGGGCTCATTGCTCTCCCTCCTAGATGTAATAATATTTACTTCTGTTAGAAGATCGGTAGCATTGGGGCTCAAGGACTTCGAGAGGGCAGACCCACTCCCGTGTATTCCTTCCCGTGCCTCGTCTACCGTTTTGATTTAAATCTTGCGAGTTGCTGGGAATAAAAAAAGTCGCCTGTAGGTCACCCAGCTTTACTACAGGAAGGCTAAATAAAACTGGAGGGTGCCTGGTATCCAGAGTCCGCATATATAAACTAATTAACCTATCAGCCATTCATCCTTCGGTATATGCTGTTCCACCTTAGATTAGGGTTTTTTGTCAAGGCTTTCTCCTTTAGCGCCGTACTTTAGCCTGTCCCAAAAGGCCATATTCTGCCTAATGGTTTCAGTTACCAGTGGTGCCACGAGGAGGCAGTACGTACACTTGTGCCTACTGGAAGGTTACGGAGCCCCTTCCAATAGGCGCCAAACCACCAAAAAGAAAGGTACATTAAAGAAGTTTTGCTAAATGTTTTGGCGAAATTGGGAATATAATTAAAACAAATTTACACAATGACGCCCGATAATGGGGCAAATATGGTGAAGAGCGTGCAATTAATTTGATCAGATTGAGAAAACGAAATCGGTCTAAGTTCTGATGATGATTGTGTCTGACTCTATGTGGTTTAATTTTTAAATATTGACTAAAAACTACGATGTTAATTACTGCCTCTGATCGATGGTCTGATCTTGATTAAATAAAAAAAATTACTTAAAACTTTTAGTTTATATACAAATTGATTTCTACTTATTCTCCAAACAATTTTGTTTTAATTTTATTCTCAAATTCTGATTTTTATTTTAATAAAAAAAATTGATTTATCGGCACTTCTGCCGAATTGAAATTTTGATTTTGTTCTCAAGTTTTAATTTTTATTTTAGTAAAAAGAAAATTAATTTGCTTGTATTTCCTGTATACTGGCATAGGTTATTTTGACGTGATAATGTTTTACACCGCATGTTCAGAAAATTGACCCGAAATTAAGACCTTAGTCGTAAGCAATTACTCATCAACTATAAGCATTACCTTTAATTTAAAGATATGATTGCTTAGATTGGTCATTCGGCTATATGTGTCACGCATAAATTATCGCAATGACTTCATCAGGCGGCAAAGAAACCCGCGCCGCGAACCTCTGATTTCGACAGATTTCAATGCTTGAACCAGTGTAGCGAGAAAATGGCGCATCCGATCAGAGATCCCGCTGGTGTCAATTTTTGCGTAAAAAACCAGTGGTGGTTAATTTATTTTAAATTAAATTAATTAATCTCCACATAAATTTTTATTAAAAATTCAAACTACAAAATAGCGATTTACAGAGGTTGAGAGTAGTGATTGCAAATTTGGGACAAAATTCTAAAACCGGTTTTTCGGTTTTAATTTTTCAAAAAAACCGGAAACCGGTTTTAAAACCGGTTTTTTTAATAATTAAAATATATTAATTTTGTACCAAATTTTTACCAGAAATTAGAAAACAATAATCCAAACAAGATCTATTCAGGTTTTTCACGTTTTTTAATTGAAATTCAGTCAAAAAACAAACAAAACAAAACAAAAATATTGTTTTGACAATTTAAAAAAAATACGAATTATACAAGAAAATTATTTATTTTTCTGTTCCAGAAAATGCGATCTCATTAAACATAACATGTTTAATGTTTCATCAGCTAGACGTAACCGAGTTTTTGTACATACTGACGCTGAAAACTCTCTTTCTGAAGAAGGTTGTACACTCAGGAAAGGGTTCTCAAGAAAGTTGTACACTATCTCGAGTTCCGGGCCTCTGACCCCATCCGATTCGAACTGGGCCAACTCCCGGCGAATCTTAGTTTTAGACCAGGAGCGTTTTGGTCTTCTTTCTGTGATTGAACCGTTAATTGGTGGTCGATTGATTTTTGTAATAAATTTTTCATCACATCCGCTGTTGGTGGTTCATTATTTCTTCCACTACTCCTGTTTTTCATTTAAATATTTACGTATTTTATTAGTTCGTGCTCCAATTAAATAACTCAAATTTTTTATTCGAGTTATTTAACTCTTGTCGCGTGTAATTGTTGTTGTAAATTTCTCAACAAAACACACTATTTGTTAAAATAATAAAACCGGTTTTCAAGAATAATAAAACCGGTTTTTCGGTGGCGTAAAATAGCAAAAAAAACCGGTTATTCGGTTACCGGAAAAACCGGTTTGCAATCACTAGTTGAGAGCACTATAACGGGAGAATACCTCATCAGATTGGATCAATTCGAGTATTGATTTGTGCTTAATAATACTGTGGCAGATAATTTATGTTAAATTAAAATAATTAATCTCCAATTCTTCACATAAATTTTAATTAAAATTACAAACTACAAAATAGCGATTTAAAATGCTTGAAAGCACTATAGCGATAGAACGCATCATCTGAGCAGAAAAATTCTGGTGTCAGTTTGTGCGTAAAGAATCTGAGGTAGATAATTTATTGTAAATTAAAATAAATAATTTTCACATAAATTTCAATTGAAATTTAGATCTACAAAGTGGCGATTTATAATGATAGAGAGTACTGTAAAGTAAGAATGCCTTACCTGATAGGAGCAGATGAGGCATTCTCCCGGAGCCAGTACATCCCGCCATATATCAGTGTAGGACACGTTGGACCTAGACTGCGCCTCTAACACACTAGCCTCAACGACTTTGGGAGACACTTGTCTGGATCTCACATTCGTCAGGCGCATCACCGCTGCGCTTCATATCGTACTTCTCGTACCTTCGTCCAGTACTTAATCGTTTGCAAACAACCACTGTACTCTCAGTTCATGATGCTAATAACAAACCCATACATCGTGCTATTCCTCGCATCGTTTACAAACGTTATCACGGAAAACTCCTACGGCCGTGTAGTATGTTTCATGGGAATTTTAATTGTTTGGAAAAAGCCATATTGATAATTAATTTCTATTTAAATCGTCTGGAAAATAAGTAAATATGTTATGTACATACATGTGTGTATGTTTTGATTTACATTTTATTTTTCTTTGCATTTAATTGTATGTTACGTATAATAAGAACATTTTTCTTATTTTGTTGTAATTTTGTTGTCACACTATTGTTATGCATTTCTAAATAGGTCAATTTTCTTTATTATTATTTTCTGTTGTTGTTGGGGATTCCTATATGGAATGTGAGTTACATTTGCTGACTTATGTTAATTGTATGAAATTATTATATTTATATAAGAAAAATTGGAATGTCTTATCTGTTTATGTGTCGTTATGTACTTACTATACATTTAATAAATAAGGCAGGCTTATACAACAAGTTGGCTAATTATGACGTCACAAAAGATCTGATGATTGCAAGAAAAATCTCAAAATGCCGTTTAGCGTGCAAAAAACTGAGCAGGACTAATATCTTGGCACTTATTAAGGCATCGTACGATATGATCAATCGACTGCTCGAGCTGAAAGGTTTTTGCCTGCAGGTGATGGCAACTTATCCATGTCTGAAACTTTCAGATAGAGATTGAAAGTTTGCGAAGGAGTTCGTCAACCTGTTCCATCCAAATTTGCTTCAAAAAGTGTATGTATTAACAGCTATATGTATATTCGGATTCGCGACTTACGTTTTTACTGACATCAATGCAAAACAATTGCATGTGAATTTTTGATTAGAATGGGCCGCTTTTACTTCACCAACTTTAATTCATCACCTATCCAAACATTGTGTGATTTGCCAAATCACAACGACAAAATTGAGATTGAGGAAAACGAAAGCCAGACTAACTTGGAAAAATTTCTCGCAGAAAAGGAAAAAGAGATAAATTCATCAAACAGTCATCCATCAATCTGGTGGTCTATTATGAAATTATTCGACGCGGTTTTTTTCATTAAATCGAAAATTTTCCTATTATGAAATTAAAAAGTAGGCAACCGTGTTTTGTTTTAGATAACGTCGAATATTATACGACTGCTTTTGAGGTGACGATACCGATACGTGTAAAGGAAAAAGTATTAAAATAAAAATTATTTTCTATATAATTTTAATTATTTATTAGGGTTAACACTCATTATTAGTGGTATGATTTTGTGAAATTACAATACATTTGTTGGTGCTATTATACTATCAAAATATGAGTTATGTAGATTTAAATTTTGGATTTTTAGGCCATTATATTTTTGTACATATTAAACTAATTTGTTTAAATAATCTACAATTTTATTATAGGACCGCAACAAGCCACGATCAGATTGAAATACTTATGAAGTTTATGGAGAAAAACGAAGGTGTTACTAAAAATGTATTAAATACTCTTCAGTATCGCGATATGCTAAATTCTTTATGGAATAGAATAAAGGAACGATTAAACGCTACTGGTCCTCCAAAAAAAAAAACGGTTGAAGGTTGGAAAAAGTAAGTTTACGAGAAGAAGTATAATGATAAAATATATTAAAATAATTATTTTTTAATTAGGTATGGAGGGGTTTTAAATATAACACCAAAACAAACTAAGGTACAACAAAAAAGCAATTTCTGGAACTGGTGGAGGGCCGTGCAGAATCAAACACCTAAATAATTTAGAGGAGCGACTCATCGTTTTGATGGTTTTACAGGGGGAAATTGAAGGCGTAAACGCCAAGAATTTCGTGTGTTCATCAATAAACTCAGAAATTTCAATAAACACCATTGCCACCACAACTAGCCAAATAGATAAAATCGCCTCCATCACAAATAGCCACAATATAGATAGGTACCAATATAGACCAGCAAGTTGAACAACCACCAGTATTAAATGAGCTAGAACCAACAGCACTACTACTACAGAACACTGATCGCAAAAAACCAATTAGAGCACAGAAGGAATCCAGAGAAAGTTTTTACAAAAACAAGATTTGATTTTGGAAATAAATAGACAAAATAAAATCTTAAAATAAAAAACATCTTGTTTGTTTGATTTGAAATATTTGCGCATTTCAACTTGAATTCATAAAATTGTTTTTTATAACCTTCTTAGCTTCTTGGGTCATGTTTTCGGGACGTACACACAAATTTTGGAGTAAGCAACTCACATTAACAATTTTGGTTACTTTTTCTGGTTGATCCAACGACCTTTTAATATGGCAAATACGCGTTGGATTATCGAACGCGCTTTAGCTTGTGCTGTATTAAACCGCGATTCAGCTGAGCCTTCCGTTCATTTTCTACAGGGAGTCATCATCCAGGGCTTCAACGAACATCCGGAATCACCTAAACGTTCGATAATGATAGAAATTTATAATTACTAAAATATTTTATTAATTTCCTAGAATACTGGAAGAATTATCTCGTCTCCACTCCTGTTCCATAATTTTTCGATTTTCGCTAAAGTTCCAAATGACAGAGTCGTGAAAACAACCCCCGAAACGCGTTGTAGTCACATGCCACAGACGATCATAACATTCAAGCTGTGCGAGCCTTTCCTATTAAAAAAATGATGCTCATTTCTTTCTGGCCGCACAGCCTATCACGCTTGGTGTAAACATATCGTGGTGGCATGTTTTAGAATAGGTAGAATAGCGTCTTTGTTTTCTCTGGTAATACATACATTTAGGTTCGATTTCATTCAAAATATCAGAAAATAAAGTTTTTGATACTCTGAATAATCTGGTGAACCTGAAAGCATTTAATTTCCCTTGAAATAAATTTAAAATGCGAAGCAACAAGTGATTACCTTTTATTAGGCACATCAAGTATATTTGAATTGTCTCTTAACTGCTTCCTTTGAATATGTGCCGGCGTTACTTCATTGTGGGAATCATCTTCATTGCTGCGCACAAAAAACCCGCACTCGCTTCCATTTCATGAGCAGAAACGATTATTTATATACATATGTATAGAAAATTATTTTTTAAGAAATTTAAAAAAATGTGTTGTAAAACGGCACGATAAATTTACAAAACAATTGATATTTTCACTTTGACAACTTAAATAAAATGGTGTCGATGATTTTAATTGTAACATTTTGGCTGAGATTATTTTAGTTTTAGTCGCATAATTCATAATAGCTATTCTCGACGTTGTCGAATTCGTTGACAATGTCGAGAAAAAAAACCGGTCGACAATTTCATAATATACCCTTTATGAATTGGTGAAACTTGGTAAAGTAATTTTAGCTGCTGTACCCCTCACGCAAGTAAGCGTGGAGCGGAATTTTTTGGCGTTGAAGCCTGTCCTGACCGACAAACGGACGAACCTGACGTAAAATAATCTTGAAATTATTTTAATGGTTAAATTAAATAATGATTTTAGGCAGGTTAATATTATAAAATTTAATTTTTTTTTAACATAATTGTTTATGTAATATTATAACGAATACCGTATTAAATTTATTTTTTGTTATTTTTAATTTTTTTTTTCTTTATATAAATAAAAACGAATAAAATTTGTATTTTATTGCATCTTTTATTTTTTTTTAACAGTTTTAAACCGGTTTATAACCCGAACCGAGAAAAAAATTTAAAACCCAGAACAGAACCGGAACGAAAAAGTAAATTTGGGAACATAACCCTAAACCGGACAGAAAAGCATTTCGGTTTTACTCTCTGGTTCCCTCAAACAAAAAAAGCGATTCGTAAAAAATACTGCGCGTTCGATAGATACATTTACTTTCATACTCCCGTGGAAACAACTAAAATAAAAATCATGTGTAGTGCATTCTCTGTCTCGCCACTTCATTTCAAGTTTAACCTGGGCCCTGATTTCTGAATACGATTCGTATCGTCGTACGATACGAAAATGATATACGATACGAATATGAATTGGTATTTCTGAATACGAACGTACCACAAATCACTTATAATAGATTACGCATTGCGCACTTTGCCTATTTGGATCATAAAATAAACGGCATGAAATAATGACGTCAAATGAGAGTGAACATGATTGTTTCACAATATTTTTGTATGTAATTGAATCCAAAAATTAAATTAAATTAAATAAATAACGTGGTGCACCGTATTTAATTATTATAATAACAATATAAATAACTGTCCATATAGTTTCCATTCTTTTCCAACAAATAAGAGATTGTTGAAAGCATGGATCCTATTTTGTCAGAGGAAAGAAATATTCAACCATAATATATCCATATATTATACATTTATTAGACAAATTCCTTATTTTTCATACATTTCCTTTGCAATATCTTACTAGCAACTCTCAGTTGACGTAATGCGCAGTAAACTACGAAAACGAAATCCACGAAGGCGTAATCTATTATAAGTGATTTGTGCGAATGTACTAAGTATTTTCATTTTTGTAGTGTACGCAAAGGGAAATTTTTTTAACATGAAGCAAACTTAAAATGACAGTGTAAAACTGAAAATAAACGTAAATATGTATGTCAAATTTTTGACATCAATTTATTTTTTAATTGCCTACGTGAATAAACCGCGCCATGTTTCATAAATAATTTATTTTAAATCATACTAAAATAATTTTATTAAATAAAAGCAAATATAAATCTGTATCTAGAAAAATACATTTTTCGTAAAATTTTAGTTTTATTCATTTAGTTTATTGTGCTTGTGGCGTTAAGGGACCCCGGTAATTAACATAAAAAATTGGAGTACGTAAATGTGAATAGTTAATGCTGTGTTTATGACATAGGAACATAGGAAGATAGGGAGTGTGACACGACCAACCAAATTATTTAAAATGTCACCAGCTCAGCCTACTAGCCTACTTTGATCAAAAGTAAGAAATTTTTCAACTAGAGCATGGAAGTAATAACCGGGGCTTGTGATATTTTAAATAATTTGATTGGTCCTGTCACCCTCTCTATCTTCCTATGTTCCTATGTCATAAACTCAGCATAAGATAAATTATGTGAAATTTTACTAAATAAAAAATATTTTCAATTAACATAAATTGGCTTTTAGTTTTTAACAATATGTATTTCTTTTAAAAATAAAAAAATATAAATTTCTTGTGTACATCTTGACAACAATCGATGCGATTGTAGACAAATTAATTTTTTTATTTTTTTTAAACCACAATTAAAAAGAAACACGTAAGTATATTTAATTCTCACTTATAATTTTATTTTTATTTAGTTAATATTATTTTTTGAAAACAGAACCTTTTCATCTCAATGTGTTGTACAGAATGATTTTTTATTACAATGCTAGTTTTTTACAATAAAAATTTTAGTACATGGATTTTGTGATAGATGTCCTATGTAGGATATACTACTGAACGCAAACAAATTTCACTACTGAATGCAACCACATTACACTACTGAATGTAACCACATTATATTTGACATTATGATAAAAATGTCAGTGAACACTGAACAATAACATAACAGGTAAGAAAATATTTAATACATAATTAGTTTTTAAAACACATAAATAAATGAAATTTTTCTATTCTAGGTTATAATAATAATGTGGCAACAATTGCTTGCAGCAAAAGCTAAGTTAAATCTAATTTAATATTTTGTGTTTGTGTTTATTTAATTTTTTTTTTTGTTCTGTTTTCACATCAGCTGGTTTGACATCCACTTATTCTGAGCATACTCCCGGACTATTAAAACTCCAGTTTTAATTTGTGTAGATATGCGACTAACGATGTGTTTTCTTCGTTTGATAACAGCGGGCATATTTTAAAAATTGGCCGCTTTAGTGTTCCCGCAGTTGTTTTTATGGATGCTACTCGGACCAAATCATCATTGCCAGGATGTAGTGCTATGACGCGACCCATTATCCATTTTTATGGTGGTAGGTTGTCATCTTTGACGAGAATTAAGTCTCCAATACTAATGTTTTGTTGTTTTGTGTTCCATTTTCGCCGCTGTTGCAAAGTGTGCAGATAATTGACTGTCCATTGTTTCCAGAAACCTTGCACTCTTGCCTGGACATTTTGCCATCTTGATAGACGATTAGTTGGTATGTGGTCGAGTGAAGGTTCCGGGATCGAAGTAATAGGCTCGCCAATTAAAAAATTAACTGGCGTTAGTACCGATAAATCGTCGATGTCATCGGTTATTGGGCACAGCGGTCGAGAGTTGAGAAAACCTTCAATTTGTATCAATCATGTCTCCATTTCATGCGTAGTCATTATGGTATTTTTGGTAACTCTAGTGATATGGTGTTTGATGGATTTTATCCTGGATTCCCACAGTCCACCAAAATGCGGACCACTATAGCTGGATTGAATGAAAATTTGTGTTTTGCTGTGAAAAGAAATCAGAAATATGTTTATTACTATAATTTTGTTGGTATAAGTGGAATAATTCTGATAATTTTCTTTTAGCTCCCACAAAATTGGAACCGTTATCGGACATGATTTCAACTGGTATTCCTCTTCTCGATACAAAACGACGCAGCGGCTGCGATGAATGATTCAGCTGTCATGTCTTGACATAGCTCTATATGAATGGCTTTTGTGGCCAAGCATATAAAACTACATATGTGACGTTTAACTATATGCCAGTATACAGAAACGGACGACTACTGAGGTGATATTCTGGCTCTAGGTAAGTCTCCCATTAATTGATGCGAAGTCGCCGCCTTTTGTCTCTTACATTCAATACATTTGTTGATATAACTTCCGACTGCATTTCGACAATTTATGATCCAGTATCGCAAATATCGACGATGAGTTTCGTGAATTATTTTGTCATTCAAAATATGTTTCTTCGGTAGAATTATTGGGTGTTTCTTATTGAACGAGGCATGTAAGTGTCTCAATCTTCCTCCTACTCTTAGCATACCGTCTTGATCTATGAAGGGGGACAATGATAGGATTTTACTTGGCGTGCCAACTGTTTTGCTTTGGTTTAGAGACTTCATCTCGTCGAAAAATTCTGCAGACTGGACCCATCTCACACACACTACTTCAGCTTTCCTGAGGATGTCAACTGAGTCGAGCCTTCTATGCACGTTTCTCCATCTTAAAATCCTTGCCCAAATTCGTTTGATCTTAGAATATGACTCAATTCGCATGAACAAATCTTCCATTACCTGATTTTGTTTAACGTTGCGGCAACCAATTAATGATACAGGCCGTTCTTCCAGATAATGATACAGGCCGTTCTTCCAGATTCGCCAATTCAATTTTTGTTGTGATTGGCCACTCAACTGTTGGCTTGAGCAACCAGGTAGGTCCATTCCACTAAAGCTCGGTCTCTGATAGCTGCTTGGGAGTCACACCTCTTGACGCGAAGTCTGCTGGGTTATACTTTGACGCGACGTGATTCCATTTGACTCCCGGACCGTTCGCTAAGATTTCCGATCTCCTATTTCCAATGAAACATTTCCATCGTATCAGTCGTACGGAGGTAAATCACTGCTGCGTATGCCTGTTCCGATGCGTCACAAAATCCGTGAATTTGTATGTTGGTTGTCGACTTAGTCGTCATTAGAAACCGTGGGATCTCGAGTTCACCTAGTTCTTGCCATCCATTTTCGTTCTATGTCCGCAAGGAGTGGATCTTCCCAACCTATTTTTTGTAACCACAGCTTTTGTAAGCTTATCTTGAACACGATGGTTACAGGCGACACCCAACCTGGTGGACCCAAAACTCGTGATATTTGTGATAAAATCTCGCGCTTGGTGGCAACCCTACCGTCACTAAGATTGATTTTGTACGAGAATGTGTCCTTGATGGGATTCCATTGAAGCCCCCAAGTTTTGACTGTTGCAGTATTGTCATTGATCTGTAGATTGGTGTTTTCTCTGAACTCTGGTGAGATTGTACTCAATAATTCTGGTGAGTTGGATTTCCACTTGCGGAGATTAAAGCCACCCTTGCTAAGCATTTGTGATATTTCTTGCTTTGCTAACTTCGCTTCCTTGGTTGAATCAGCACGTGATAAGCAGTCATCCACGTAAAAATCTCTTTTAGCGATCTGGGAACCTAAAGGATGAGTAGCCTCATGATCATCGGCGATTTGATGGAGCGTGCGGATTGCTAGAAATGGTGCACAATCTTCTCTTTGCTAGAAATGGTGCACAAATTCTCCATAGAATTGTTTGATAATTTTGATCCAACTGGTTGACTTCAATCTGTCGGTACATTTTTTCCACATCTGATGAGAATGCAACGGCATCTTTCCTGTTCCCATTCCAAAGTCAATTTTAAATTTATGACATACGCGCCCTCAAACTTTGTTCTGCACAGATCAGAAAAATGGCTTCAATTTAATTCTATTAAAAAAGAAAATGAAGAATATTTCAACTATTCGGCATTCCTCAATTGGAATTTTAGTATAGGTAGCCTGAAAATCAATATGACCCTTAAATAATCATTTAACAGTGGTTTTTTATTAATTTTTATTTATAGATTTTCTCTGAATTGATCGACGTATTGAAAATTATTTTGAGTTGGGGTTATATGCTGGGAAGCATAATTTTCTTCATACAATTTTTTCCAATTGATTAGTTGATACTTCAGATCAAAATGGAATTCCTCAATGAAATAATGATTTTCAAATGGGCTTTATCAAATTTGCCGTTCACATTTTTTTAGATACCTAGTTAGGAATGCCACCGTTACATCGCTACAAGTTTTCACTCGGGCTTTAATATTTTCAAAGCTCCTCAATATATGGTTAATGGCTAAAGTTTCCACCATTTTGTGGTCAATTTACTGACCGTAATTAATTTCCCAAATATTTTGAAAATTTTACAGTTATTGTTCGAAACGTTCTCAATAACCTTCCACTTCAAGTTTCTCACTATCGCAGTTTAAATAACGATTTTTGATAATTAATACTCACATGTATTAAATTGTGCCACAGTTTTAGTGAAGTTACTCACAGTTTTATTTAAAATGGGCGCCAATCCGACTCGAAGGGCCATGATGAACAAAGAGTCGCAAATTGACTGATTGTCCGGTTCGAATCTTTGCTTAATATGCACTTGTTAGGCACAATTCAGATATTAAAAGCTTGTATCTATATTGTTGTACAATTGTAACTATTTCGTGTCCGGTTGTAAAGCGGTGGTCAATTTAATCGTGTGTGAATTCTCCGTATCAAAATTAAGGAGCAAGTCGAATGATCGTGATAGTTCTCTCGTTTCAAAATCGCAGGCGAAGGTCGACAAATCGAATACAGAATATCTTGTGTCCATTGAATATATTTTAATCTTAATTTTTCCCATATTAATTTAAATTTATTGTCAAAATGGATTTGTATCAATGTCATATCCAAATACGCTTTATAGAATTCGTCTTTCACACGTTTTTTGATAGCTTAGAATTCCTTCCACTCGTCTATATTTAATGAAAATACTTTTTTGGATCGAAAGTTACCGAGATACCCTTTCGGTCGAAAGTACTTAGGTTCCATTCACCAACGACTGTACTAATATTGCAATCAGTGATACCAACGTTTTTTGTAACGACATATTTTAAAGATTTTTCAAAAAATAAATTAGGATTTTTTGGTCATGTACTAATTGGTCATGATCGTCGAATAGTAGTTTAAGTCAAGCCTCTAACTTATTTAAATAAATAATAAAAATGTTTAGCTCAAGAAAGCCAACTACCTAGAACTAGTGATATTCTATGTTTTCCAAAATGTATTAAATTTGTCACCGATTGTTAATAAGTGCTACGAGGAATTACTTTTAGAGTGGACAATGACTTAAGCAAAACCGTTCATGTGGAGCTGATTGTAAATCAACACGGAGCCCATATTGTTATATTTTTGTTTTTTAAGGAACGGTATTTTCGGTCACCAACAATAATAAATCTGAGTTTTCCAGTCGCATAATTTATCATACAATATACCAACGAAGTAATTACCCAGAACAATTAATTCAAAATGTGATTTTTAAAAGGTTGACCTGTATTTATCGACTCGGTCTCAATGATTGTCTCCAAAAAAACAATAAACAAAAAATAATGTTAAAATATTTGTTAACGAAAAGTCTACTTTATGCGGAAAACCAAAATTGTTTTTTTTTTCGTAATTATGTTATCACCGTCAATCAAAAATGTCGATAATAAAAAAAATCTTTTTTCATTTCGATCAATAACAAAAAAAAAACACAAAAACAATAAACAAACAACAATAAAAGCTTATAAAATCCTTTCCTCATTATTATTATGGTCCAACAAAAATAAAAAATGTTGTATCCTCATCATCGCATCTCATTAAAAACATTGAATGTGCATATTTGATTGTCATAACAGAAAATAAATTGTTTTTTTATTTTATTTTGCAATTTAATTTCCGAAATAATAAGAGAAAAAAAAAATGTTTTATATATTTTTCCAAATTTTCTCACAATCACAAAAAAAAAACTACAAAAAAAAACTGGAAAATTGCGGAAAAATTAAAAATTCGATGGTACAAAAAAAAATGTATATAAAAATAACCATAATAATAATAACAAATTGTAGGTTGAGTGCACTCCAATTATTTTTAATTAAAAAAAATTATTTAATTTTTTTTTCGGAACTTTTTTTTTTTTTGTGCAATAAAATAAAAAAAATTGGTCCACAAGCGGGACTGGAGAGTAAGGACCAAAAAATAATAAAAAAAAACAAAAAGTGTGTTCATTATGTCGTTTTTCTATTTGATAGTAATTTCCTCTTGATAATTTTTAATACTTTTATTATTATTATGTGGGTGGAGCTAGAGTTATGATCTCGTTCATTGCATATGCGATTTTTCCATTTGAGATTGTTTTTGTTGGTGTATTTTTCATGCATTTCTGAATGTTTTATAATGCGCAAATTCATGTTTCACACACACACACAGAACATACATATTTTTGAATAATTTTAACGACTATTTGTGGCGTATTCTATGTAAGCCAAATAAAATGGGTTTTGATAAGTTTTAGTTATGAAATAAAACTCAATTCTTCAATGATAACATCGTTATATAAATTTATAACTGATACATAGCTACACATACCTAAATATATGATATGAGTAAATCTTATGAAAACACAAACATCCTTTCTCTCTTACTACAAAATCAAAAAAAATTTGAAAATTTTTGTTCATTTCTGTCTATTTTACTCTTCATAGCTTTGTATATATTTTCGACTCTAGAGCTTTCATTAGATACCGCCAATTATTGATTTTTGCGCAACTACAAGCAAAATTTATTCATGAAGAGATTTAAATTTACGGTACGGTATAGACATGAAACCTTCAATTTCCCATGATAGCAGAAGCTAATTGGATTACATTTTTTTTTTTGTTTGCCTTGTTTGGACTATTAATTACTTGCTACTTTTGGTGGTTATGCTTCAGTACTGCAGATACATGAATTTAAATCTATCCGAGGACATTTTGAGATGATGATGGTTTTATTGGCAAATTTATGAAACTTTTGTTAAAAAGCTGTTTTAATATGCTTTATAAACAAATATATTTTGAAACTGCTAACTTATTACACTGATATTTTTTTTCCTATATATAGGACTCAACCATGCACTTGTTGTATTAGCGAATTTTACAGTTCTTCTTTGAAAATTTTAAAATATTTCAATTTTATTATATTTAACGCGTACATGCGGATTCTATTTGAAACATTAGGTTATTCCGGAATTAGCCCGTTATAGATAATAATTTTACGAGAGAAATTGATAAGAGTTTTAAATTTAACTGCAAAAACTTTTAACAATTTTTCCTCATCGGAAAATTATTATCTATCTGGCTAATTTCGGAATAACTTAGTGTTTCAAATAGAATCCGCATGCATGTATGCGCTAGAGACAATAAAATTGAAATGGTTTTAAAATTGTTTTAAGTTTTTAAAGGGGAATTTTAAAATACGCTACTTGTTTAAGACAGCCACTCCAACATCTATATTAACTTCAAACACAATCAGTCTATATTTCCCAAAACATAAGTTTGTGTTTACGGCGAATACTAAAATAAAGAGAAAATTCACGAAGAACCACCAAAACCCAAAATTATAACAAATATGATTTGATACTGTTAAAGTTAGCCGAAAGTTGCCAACCGAAAGTGAAAAATCGATAATGCAAATTGCAATTACTTCAGCCGAAAGTGAAACACGGTAATGCACATTTTGTCATCCCAGTCGAAATTAAAAAACAATCGGTAATGCAGAGCGAGTTAGACAGCCGAAAATATAAATGAAGTCGATATTAATCGGTAGGGCTTAGACCCTTTTAAAGTTAGCCGAAAGTTTCCAGGCGAAAGTAAAAAGTCGATAATGCTGATTGCGTTATTAACATTCCAGCCGAAAATAAAAAATTGTGTGGTTATCAGCCGAAAGTGAATAGGATACATGGGTTGTAATAAAAAATTTTGTAAATAGTCTCACGTGGAAATTCTTCTTTAACCTAATCGGGGAAAATCGGAGGAATTCAGAAAATTGGAATAAAATCAACCTCTAGAGTATGTATATCTGAAGTTGAATCGTTGCTGTGGAAAATTTGTATAAAATTAGCCTCTAAAGTGTTATGTCTGGAAATAGATTACATTTATGTAACTTGTCAGTAGGTATCGCAGGACAAAAATTCAGTACAAGTTTCCCGTGGGAAATCTCAGAAAATCCAATTTCCCAAAAATCATTAGAAAATTTGTATGAAATCAGCCTCTAGAGGCTATGTCTGCAGATGCATTTTATTGATGTAACTTGTCAAAAGCTATAGCAGGAAAAAAATTAGTACAAGTTTCTTGTGAGAAATCTCGCAAAAATTGATCTAGAGCAGTGATCGCAAATATGTGGCACGCAAATATGTGGCAATTTTTTTCAGTTATTCTTACAAAAAAAAATGGACAAGGCGGTTTTAAAGTTTTGATAAAGTTCGAATATCGAAATGCTGGGAAATGGGAAAGCATGACAATTTGAACATAATATAACATTTACGAATACCAAATATTTTCGAAAAATACGGAAAACTTGAAAGAAAACTGCTAGGTGATAAAATATATGATTTGATAAAAATATCGAGGGATTTTTGAACTTCTGTATGTCCAATTGTTACAAGTTTTATTATTGTATTGATTCACTTGTACCGGCGAATATGGAGGCATCATAACTTTGTCGTTTTAGACCAAAAAATTACTATGAAGAAGCAAAGTGTAACTTTCAGGTATAGTACTCCTTATTGTTACTGCCTGGTAGGAAGAACTCTTAGCATACTATGCCATTGAAGTCGAAGCTCATTGTTGAGCAGAACCTTGATATTCTTTCGAATGTGACGAGCTTTTTTCGGTTTTGCCCCTTCAGGAAGCTTCTATTAGGATCATTAGGCCTTAGCATCGATGTTATATTCGTACGCTGCCATTTTATCACCAGTTACGAACCATTCGAGCAGTTCTGGATCGCCGTTCACTTCATTCCGCGATTTCCGAGCAATGTCCTTTCGGTACTGCTTTCGGTCGAAATTCAACAAACCGTTGTACACTTCTTTCAGATTATTTTTCCTTTTTTTTTTCACCAGTAAAAAATCGCTGAGCACACCAAACCACATATAACTTATCAACAGCTAAAAATTCCGCGTGTTTTGATCAAACATTTAAATCTCTCGCAAAATCCTCTTGCTGAACCATCGCAAATTTTACGAGCTTAGCGTTATTTTATTCATTGGCTTAAATAGTTTTAGTTCTGGGTTTATTTAACCTGAACGAAGTTTGAAAAATTTTGGAAAAGTAGACCATTTCGACTTAAAAACCCAAGAGAGCTTTTAAATCTCGAAATTTATTGTGTTTATAAGAAAACATCTTTATAAAATTGTTGACGATCATTTATTGGTTAGAAAACAGATTTGTAGTGAAATTTATTCTAGAAAAGTTTCAAAACCGAGTATCCGCAACTAATTCATTTATCATCGTATTTCCATGAGAATTTTACAACAACAATTGCTCGCGATACGAATTAAATAATTCAAACCAAAAGTTTGAATTATTTAATTCATTCCTAATTTTAGTTATACCACCCGACACCTGACGCCAACTTGGTCTTTCTACTTGATGTTTTATTTCAATTCGAAAAAATAATTCGCGACTTGTTTCCATGAGAAAAAATAATTCAAAAATAATTTGAATTCATTTTTCTCATGGAAATACGATAATTGCTGATTAAGTCAGATAATAAATTTTAATGGAATTGGTGCTTAATCTGATTTGCACTTATCTGAAATTACGACTGACAACATTTAAATCCCGGCAAATGGATTTTTTGCCGTTAAAGTATTAAAAATGAATTATGGATTTGGTTTATCTTAAATTACAATATTACCTACTATTTGACACTTAATTATTATTTTTGTTTGTTATAATCAGGTACCAATCTTTAAAAGTAATTATAATTGTAAATAAATATAGTAAAACAGTTACCATCTTAATTGTATTCTTAGGCTGCGTGCCATAGTCAAGGTAAATCACAAAATTCGGTAAATTGCAGTTTTAGTACAAATTTACTTCTAATATCGTGCCAAATTTGAAGTAAATTTTATAGTAAAAATTGGCTTTACGGGAAAAATATACCGGTTTGAAGGGTTGAATTCACTGGTTTAAGGTGATAAAATAGACGTTAAATAATACCTAGCCTTACATCTTTCCGAATAATTTTTTTTGATTTTTTCCATTTTCGTCATTCGAGATAAAATATTTAATTATATTAACATATATATTAATGAAAATATTTTATTAATATGTGTAGATATAAATATTTGAAATCACTTTGACTAATGTCAAAAAAACGTTAACTACAATCAATTACCGTTTTTTCACTATTTACCCTACTTTTTAGTACAGTATTTCAATTTACTAAATTTTTTACCGAAAATGTCATTTACGTTGAGTATGGCACACAGCCTTAATATCTTTGATTATTGAAATGATAGATGGCGAGGTATTGTAGAACAATTTTTTTATAACACTTTATTGCTATAGAGGTAATAATGCAGTAAATGTGATTTTTATCAAACAGTGACAAACAGTGATTTTTATTTTATATGGACCGAAACTAATTTGGACAAGAGATAACCTACTTTGAAAATTATTGACTTGCGCCTTCATTTTGTATACGAGAAATTCACACACGAATATTTGGTCCTACACCTGCATATTGGACACGGAGAGCACATTTAACGATTGAAACTTCGTAGCTTAAAATAAAATCATAAAAGCCGTGTTTTTGTTAAAAATCGTAACCTAAAAAAATAAAAGAGAACAAACAAAGAATAATTTGGATCATATAAAAGTACATAATTAATAGTATACTTTTCTGACAATTCTGTCCAGTAGCATCTGGATTTTTTTTATTTTGGTATCTGTAAATGGAAAATCCATATGTGAAAATTTGTATAATTTCGAGTTTTCTCGTCCCTTCTAGTCAATTTATTCAGTCCAAACGGTGTAATCTTGAAGAACGAAAGTAGATGATACGTCTGAATTGATGGAGAAACCTATTAATCGGCCAATTATTCAACCTCAGCAAATGGTACGGGAGCAGCAACCAGCACATAAAGGCATAAGTATATTCGAAGGTGAACTACCCCAATTGAATGGATTCTCAAGGTCTTCCTGCAAAACGAAATCGGTGAAAGTACAGCCATTAAATTTATTCGAGGAACCAGCCAGTGCTTATCATGACGATTTACTTGGGAGGCAATTCGTGTCTTTAAAACCTTTAGTATGAGATTTATGAATACTCCTCTGGCGGACGAGTCTAATGAAGATGGTAACGTGAAACAGTCCAAAACAGCGACAAACATATTTCATGGTGATAGTAATATTGAAACAGCGATTTTCATTAAACCACCATTATCAGAGCAATTATCAAGTGGGTTAATTTTGACGTTAGGGGTAAAGCAGCAGATACCATCCAAAGTGTGCCGGAATCGCAAAGGTACTACCAGCAACTTGTTAGTCCGTTGGAGTTACGATATGGAGACTCATATGAAGGAGCTTCACAAGATACAACCACAAAACAGCCGGCAAGCCAAAGGTGAAAGTCTACAACAATTGGAAGCAGAAATCACACGGCTTGCCAGACTAGCATACGGCACAGCTTCTGCGAAATGCGGTGAAGTACAAAAAAATAAAATAATAAAAAATGGAATACCAAGGCGACCCAAATAGTGTTTCTGTTCGGGACGAACAGAATTAAGGAGGGAGTAGTGTGACGATTTTGTCTATCATACAACAAGAACAGCGATAGCTTAGACGGTTGGAGCGTAGTATGAACATAAAGGTCGATGATTTGATGTGCGTCGGAATTTACAATTATTGATCCAGTAAAAACGAGAACGCCCGAAAAATAGCGTAAAGAGGAAGGCATGGTTTAGTTATTGAGAATAAAATGAACAACGAGACAAAATTCATTCATTCACACCGCCCGTCGACGATGATGAATGATCATGATTATAGTAAGTCATAAACGATATATGATTATGGGTCATAAATAATACTCAAGAATGAAGATGGTTTATGACACGCAATAAAGGAAATTTCGAGAGCAGTATCAAACTGGTATATAAACACGACCGATGGCAAGCAGAGAGCAGTCTCTGGTTTACTTTAAATCATTAAACAAGGAAATAAATCTATTGACATAGCCCCACCAGTGGCAAGCGGATATTTTTAAATAGTGAAGTCAGGAAACTACTAAAGTTTGCAAATGTCAAAAGTGAAACGTTTCTAAATAATAATTCTAGCTGAGCAATACCCAAACTTTAAACATAACCTAACTTGCTCTGTTAGCACCTGTGGAAAACCCATAACAAATAAACAATCTTTATTTGAATGTTGTGGCTGCAAAAAGTGTTACCTTCCACACTGTAAAGGCGTTGTTGGACAACATATAAGCAGAAAATCTTTTGAGCCCCTTTGGTTCTGCTCAGACTTGTGTTAAAAATCAAAAGCTGGACAGAATTCATCCAATCCCGAATATAACAAAAATGCTGAGATTTTAAAAAAACTGCAAAAGCATGATGGAAAATTCAGTGAAATAAAAGCATTGATGACAGAAATAAAACGTTACCAGAGTTTATTTCATCGGAGTTTGATAAATTGAAAGCTGAATATCAGAAAGTTGTTTCTTATAATTCAGAGCTTCTGGAGCTTTTGCGGAAATCAAACATTGCCAATAAACAACATGAGGACACCCATAGATTAGACGCAATCATCGATGACCTTCATCAAAATCAAATTGCGTCAAATTTAATTATCGCCGGTCTTCCTAATGAACTTGTACCGCCAATGGGAGGGTTATGTATAGTTAAGATACTAAATGTATTGGACTCCAAAGCCTCTATCAATGAAGGTGGAGTACATAACGCTTGTGAAGTTTATTTAGGATAAACTAAACCAACAAAAACAACAGAATCTGTAAATGTATTGGTAAAAATGACAAAAATGACATTTAGGCGAACATTTTTCAATAAATAATTTGAAAACTTTTATTTGTTGTTTTAAATAAATTAAGTTTTGTTATAATCAAATTGAATTATGTATTTTGTTAACCCAAAAAAATAAAACCTACATAAATACACATCTATATACTAAAATAACATAATTCGAAAAGTGTATGTCTTTTAAATAACTTGTAAAGTTATGCTTTTCATATTGCCACATTTGGAAACATAAAAGTTAGGATTTTCTTAAGAAAGCATGTATCTTAAGATTTTCCATATTTATCTCCAATACCACTATGATTTTTTGGAAGGCCTAATCTAAGACTACGAGCATGCTTAACCATTTGAAAAGCTAATGCCTTTCACATGGTCAAATTGCAATATTTGTGAATTTACTATATAGGATTTTCTTAAGAAAGTCTGTATCTTAAGATTTTCCATATTTATCTCCAATGCCACTATGATTTTTTGGAAGGCCTAATCTAAGACTACGAGCATGCTTAACCATTTGAAAAGCTAATGCCTTTCACATGGTCAAATTGCAATATTTGTGAATTTACTATATAGGATTTTCTTAAGAAAGTCTGTATCTTAAGATTTTCCATATTTATCTCCAACGCCACTATGATTTTTTGGAAGGCCTAATCTAAGACTACGAGCATGCTTAACCATTTAAAAAGCTAATGCCTTTCACATGATCAAATTGCAATATTTGTGAATTTACTATATAGGATTTTCTTAAGAAAGTCTGTATCTTAAGATTTTCCATATTTATCTCCAATGCCACTATGATTTTTTGGAGGGCCTAATCTAAGACTACGAGCATGCTTAACCATTTGAAAAGCTAATGCCTTTCACATGGTCAAATTGCAATATTTGTGAATTTACTATATAGGATTTTCTTAAGAAAGTCTGTATCTTAAGATTTTCCATATTTATCTCCAATGCCACTATGATTTTTTGGAAGGCCTAATCTAAGACTACGAGCATGCTTAACCATTTGAAAAGCTAATGCCTTTCACATGGTCAAATTGCAATATTTGTGAATTTACTATATAGGATTTTCTTAAGAAAGTCTGTATCTTAAGATTTTCCATATTTATCTCCAATGCCACTATGATTTTTTGGAAGGCCTAATCTAAGACTACGAGCATGCTTAACCATTTGAAAAGCTAATGCCTTTCACATGGTCAAATTGCAATATTTGTGAATTTACTATATAGGATTTTCTTAAGAAAGTCTGTATCTTAAGATTTTCCATATTTATCTCCAATACCACTATGATTTTTTGGAAGGCCTAATCTAAGACTACGAGCATGCTTAACCATTTGAAAAGCTAATGCCTTTCACATGGTCAAATTGCAATATTTGTGAATTTACTATATAGGATTTTCTTAAGAAAGTCTGTATCTTAAGATTTTCCATATTTATCTCCAATGCCACTATGATTTTTTGGAAGGCCTAATCTAAGACTACGAGCATGCTTAACCATTTGAAAAGCTAATGCCTTTCACATGGTCAAATTGCAATATTTGTGAATTTACTATATAGGATTTTCTTAAGAAAGTCTGTATCTTAAGATTTTCCATATTTATCTCCAACGCCACTATGATTTTTTGGAAGGCCTAATCTAAGACTACGAGCATGCTTAACCATTTAAAAAGCTAATGCCTTTCACATGATCAAATTGCAATATTTGTGAATTTACTATATAGGATTTTCTTAAGAAAGTCTGTATCTTAAGATTTTCCATATTTATCTCCAATGCCACTATGATTTTTTGGAGGGCCTAATCTAAGACTACGAGCATGCTTAACCATTTGAAAAGCTAATGCCTTTCACATGGTCAAATTGCAATATTTGTGAATTTACTATATAGAATTTTCTTAAGAAAGTCTGTATCTTAAGATTTTCCATATTTATCTCCAATGCCACTATGATTTTTTGGAAGGCCTAATCTAAGACTACGAGCATGCTTAACCATTTAAAAAGCTAATGCCTTTCACATGGTCAAATTGCAATATTTGTGAATTTACTATATAGGATTTTCTTAAGAAAGTCTGTATCTTAAGATTTTCCATATTTATCTCCAATGCCACTATGATTTTTTGGAAGGCCTAATCTAAGACTACGAGCATGCTTAACCATTTGAAAAGCTAATGCCTTTCACATGGTCAAATTGCAATATTTGTGAATTTACTATATAGGATTTTCTTAAGAAAGTCTGTATCTTAAGATTTTCCATATTTATCTCCAACGCCACTATGATTTTTTGGAAGACCTAATCTAAGACTACGAGCGTGCTTAACCATTTGAAAAGCTAATGCCTTTCACATGGTCAAATTGCAATATTTGTGAATTTACTATATAGGATTTTCTTAAGAAAGTCTGTATCTTAAGATTTTCCATATTTATCTCCAACGCCACTATGATTTTTTGGAAGGCCTAATCTAAGACTACGAGCATGCTTAACCATTTGAAAAGCTAATGCCTTTCACATGGTCAAATTGCAATATTTGTGAATTTACTATATAGAATTTTCTTAAGAAAGTCTGTATCTTAAGATTTTCCATATTTATCTCCAATGCCACTATGATTTTTTGGAAGGCCTAATCTAAGACTACGAGCATGCTTAACCATTTAAAAAGCTAATGCCTTTCACATGGTCAAATTGCAATATTTGTGAATTTACTATATAGGATTTTCTTAAGAAAGTCTGTATCTTAAGATTTTCCATATTTATCTCCAATGCCACTATGATTTTTTGGAAGGCCTAATCTAAGACTACGAGCATGCTTAACCATTTGAAAAGCTAATGCCTTTCACATGGTCAAATTGCAATATTTGTGAATTTACTATATAGGATTTTCTTAAGAAAGTCTGTATCTTAAGATTTTCCATATTTATCTCCAACGCCACTATGATTTTTTGGAAGGCCTAATCTAAGACTACGAGCATGCTTAACCATTTAAAAAGCTAATGCCTTTCACATGATCAAATTGCAATATTTGTGAATTTACTATATAGGATTTTCTTAAGAAAGTCTGTATCTTAAGATTTTCCATATTTATCTCCAATGCCACTATGATTTTTTGGAAGGCCTAATCTAAGACTACGAGCATGCTTAACCATTTGAAAAGCTAATGCCTTTCACATGGTCAAATTGCAATATTTGTGAATTTACTATATAGAATTTTCTTAAGAAAGTCTGTATCTTAAGATTTTCCATATTTATCTCCAATGCCACTATGATTTTTTGGAAGGCCTAATCTAAGACTACGAGCATGCTTAACCATTTAAAAAGCTAATGCCTTTCACATGGTCAAATTGCAATATTTGTGAATTTACTATATAGGATTTTCTTAAGAAAGTCTGTATCTTAAGATTTTCCATATTTATCTCCAATGCCACTATGATTTTTTGGAAGGCCTAATCTAAGACTACGAGCATGCTTAACCATTTGAAAAGCTAATGCCTTTCACATGGTCAAATTGCAATATTTGTGAATTTACTATATAGGATTTTCTTAAGAAAGTCTGTATCTTAAGATTTTCCATATTTATCTCCAACGCCACTATGATTTTTTGGAAGACCTAATCTAAGACTACGAGCGTGCTTAACCATTTGAAAAGCTAATGCCTTTCACATGGTCAAATTGCAATATTTGTGAATTTACTATATAGGATTTTCTTAAGAAAGTCTGTATCTTAAGATTTTCCATATTTATCTCCAACGCCACTATGATTTTTTGGAAGGCCTAATCTAAGACTACGAGCATGCTTAACCATTTGAAAAGCTAATGCCTTTCACATGGTCAAATTGCAATATTTGTGAATTTACTATATAGAATTTTCTTAAGAAAGTCTGTATCTTAAGATTTTCCATATTTATCTCCAATGCCACTATGATTTTTTGGAAGGCCTAATCTAAGACTACGAGCATGCTTAACCATTTAAAAAGCTAATGCCTTTCACATGGTCAAATTGCAATATTTGTGAATTTACTATATAGGATTTTCTTAAGAAAGTCTGTATCTTAAGATTTTCCATATTTATCTCCAATGCCACTATGATTTTTTGGAAGGCCTAATCTAAGACTACGAGCATGCTTAACCATTTGAAAAGCTAATGCCTTTCACATGGTCAAATTGCAATATTTGTGAATTTACTATATAGGATTTTCTTAAGAAAGTCTGTATCTTAAGATTTTCCATATTTATCTCCAACGCCACTATGATTTTTTGGAAGACCTAATCTAAGACTACGAGCGTGCTTAACCATTTGAAAAGCTAATGCCTTTCACATGGTCAAATTGCAATATTTGTGAATTTACTATATAGAATTTTCTTAAGAAAGTCTGTATGTTAAGATTTCCATAATATCACTGGTAGTTGGCGATTTGCGACACTTAGGTGGGTTAAATAATTTACGATGGATTCTGGTGCTCTATTGAACACATAAATCTTATTATTTAGATTTTATACAAAAAATTTCCGTAAGCTTTTATCATTCACTCAAAGCCTGCAGTCGTTCTCGTTTGGTCGGACAAACGGATCGATTTGGTCGGGTCGAATGCAATGTTTTATAATGCGTAGACTGGTGAAGCATGCGGTAAGTCTTAGATTAGGCCTTCTAAAAAATCATAGTGGCGTTGGAGATAAATATGGAAAATCTTAAGATACAGACTTTCTTAAGAAAATCCTATATAGTAAATTCACAAATATTGCAATTTGACCATGTGCAAGGCATTAGCTTTTCAAATGATTTTTCATGCATGCCAGGTTAATTTCCAAATTCTTAAGATAAACTGTTTTATTTAAAATATATGGTTATATGAAGATATGCATAATAAAAATTATTTATCATTATATTTTAGATAAATAAGGTAATTTGATACGCATAAAACATGTAATTACAATAATTTTTATTAAAAACTAAAGTTTTATACATTTTGAATTAAGAAATGTTCGCCTAAATGTCAGTAAAGTTGAATATTCACTAATACATATATACTTATATTGTTTTTGTTGGTTTAGTTCTAAGTTAGGATAAACTTCACACGTGTACTATAGCGTGTGAAGTTTGTGCTTAATTAATCCTAACTTTTTTTTTTTTTTTTAATTCCAATTTAGGTCTAACTTCACTTGCATGAGTACATAACACAACGAATTAATCATGCGAATTCCGTTCCAGCCACTTTGTCAGGAAAGGAAAATTTTGGTGACATTCAAGAGCAAAGAAGCGAAATATCAACTGTAAGAGAAGAAAAAAAGGAATTTAGAAATGATCCTCTTAAGTCAGGTGGGATACAAACCAACATTTGATGACAAATTTTCTGCAGAGATTATTTGACTTAATTTAGGCTAAAATTACACAGTGAGGCTATAAATCTTAAAAAATTAATTAACTACAAGTTTCTCTGGATTAATAAATCTGTTACTTATTTTCGGAAAGAAGATAAAGCTCCTATTAGTATAGAATCTCTTCGTAAACTGTTATAAGTTGTTGTCGGCAAATAATATTAGTCCAGACTCACTTGTTTGAAAATCAAGAAGTTCACAAAAGTATTGCAAATTATAAATTTATTTTATTAATTGTCTTTAAATTTTTCATTAGTTTTGGGTTAATATAGAGAGTTATAGCAATTAGGTACATTAATATTATATCACTTCAAACTATTGTATTCCGTAATAAGATAATTTCTATCGGTATCGGTACAGCATTTCAAATTGATTTTATAAGAGTACATCCGCTTGATTCAATGTTACAGCAAATAATTCTTGCTAGTACAATCATCACATAATAGACATAATCATTGCTATTTACATCAGAATTTTATGACTCCTAAAATTACACAAACAATTAATTTTCATACATCTTTCAATAATAGCTTTTTTTCAGTTTTCACAGACAATTTTCAGACGAAATGTTGTTTTCGTTTTTAATTTTTAAATGATGAAATTGACAATCAAAATATTTACTGTAGTCACGTCAATCATACAATAAAATTGAATCATAAAAAATTATTGTCGGTAATGCAGATTTTCATATTCTATATTTAAACATGCGAAGCTTAAGAAATAAATGGTACGATTTAGAAGTGTTAGAAATTTATATACATACAGTGTAGCATCGATGTTATAATCTTAACGGAAATTTGTATAACTGAGGAGGAGAATAAATTTTTAAATTTAAAGGAATTCAATAGTCATTTTTCTGATAGATCTGGTACGTCAATCTTTGTCAGGTTAAATATAAACGTGGCAAAGATATCTGTTGATGATGATGATTTCTGTCAAGTAGTGGGAATCAAACTAACTGACATAAATATTAATATTATTGCTATTTACCGGTCTCAAATAAATTCTGTTTTTCAATTTTTCGAAATGCTTGATAAATATTTAACGCATTCGCGGACACATTTTTCAGCAGAAGTTGCAGAATGACACATATTTTTACTTCTGCAATATGAAAGATAAAATTGTCGAATAAAGATCAAATTACTACAAATGTGATTCTTAGCCCTTCCCGACGGCAAATGCCGACTAGTCGGCTACTCCTGTCTTGTCCTGTAAGGTTTGACGAAATTATTTCCTTATAGAATATTTGACATATCAACTACCGAATCCGTAATAACTGACAAATACAGTATTAAAATTGTAATGTGAATAGCAAAATTATTATTTTTATTATTATTTTTTTAGTGTGCCGTAGAAATTTCGAGGTATTTGACATTTCCTTCAGTTTGCGCGTTAATTTTCGCTCTTTTAAGTGACAGTTGAACTGAACGAAAAGTTCTTAAAGATTCGCTGGTCAGTAACATGTACTTTCTGTATATCGCATTCTTACTTAAAGTTGGTACTGACTCGCTGGTTCCCACATTAGCTTTCTTGTCCTTGCTATATTGTTTGAAACTCAGTCTTCCACGAAGCAACAAAAGCAATTCATCTACCCATTTCCTCGGAATCAATAGGTCTAAATTTAGCAATACGCCAGTTCCTTATCTCTGGACGGTGAATTTCACAAAGTTTTTTACCAAAAGCATTTGTTGGGAATATATTAGTAGACACATATTTATGAGTATCAATGGAATTCTTCCCGGTGGCACAGTGGTTAGCATGCTTGCTTTAAGCTCCGGAGGTCCCGGGTTCGATTCCCGGCGGGTGATGAAAAAATCACGGCTGGTTAATGTTGGATCAATGAATTAATCACTCATTATCCGTTAAAAAAAATGATTACGAAACTTCAAATGAAGCGGCCAAATCCCTCTATGGGATGTAGCGCCAGCGAAAAAAAAAAAAAAAATTTGTTGCTTCGACGAGCTTTTCCAAAATTAACGGATTCAAAATTTGTTCAAAAACTTGTTGTGGTGTTGTGTCAGGCCGATTTCAATTTATACACCGCTGCTGCTCGCATCAAAAGAAAAACACGGTATTTATTTAACGCATCCATCGATTTTTCACCCGATTCACTGACAATATGTTCACCTAAATCTTCTTGATTTGAATCATTTTCGATTTCGGATATTTCGCCACCTAGATTCGAATAATTTAGTTCAATATTTGAAATTTTCATATTACTCATTTCGGCACTATCGCTTATTGGTGGTTCATACGTCGGATCATCTCCAAATTCACCATCATCACAAAAAGGATCGATGTCTGAACCATCATCATCGCTTGGACAATCGTCGTATAATTTCCTTAACCGCTCTCTGGATGCTTGATATTCTTCTGTCATCTTGGACATTTTAAATTATAGCTACAATATTTACTTCTTTTTAAAATTTATTGCAAAACGATTAACCTAATTTTATTACTTACCACGAAGTATTTACCTAACCGGTATCAACACTTTCAAAATAAAAATAACAATATGTATAGCAGCTCGTTAATTGATCATATATTTGCAGATCTGTTAACAAATTTTTATAATTTATACACTTCTGATACTATACACTATCACTTCTGATACTATCTGATCACATCTGATCAAATGTTTTTTTATAAAGTATACTAAACTACCAGAACATTTACAATGATTCCATTTGGGTTGAAATTTTAAACTCCAAAAATATAAATGGGGCATTCTCTGTCAAATCGGCCGCCCCCATGCACATTTCATTTTTTGAGATAAATAAACTGTTTTGGGTTTAAAATTTGGCTTAGACTCAGCGTATTTCCTAGAAAAATTTACAACAACAATTGCATAGGATAAACCCTCGCAAGAATAACATTAACCCAAAAAAATATTGGGTTAAATTAAACCCAATTCTAATTTTTGGTTATGATACCTGCCACCAGGTCATATTACATATTAAATTTATATTTTATTTCGAAAAGTTGGCTTTTGCCAATTAAATCAAATTGGCTATTTTCTTGGGAAACAAATAAACCCAAAATAGTTTGGATTCAATTTTGGTCAACAAAATACGCTAAATGTCTACTTTTTAATGCCGTATAGCGTTTTATGGCTTCCTTGGATTTTCAAAATGGAGGACCATATCTGCCAAGCAAGTCTTTAATTTTTAATAAAATTGATATAAAAACGTAATTTTAACTCCGTTAATTTAGTCAAGAGTGTTTTTGGTGTCATAGATTACACATTTTTTATTTTTTTGACAATTACAAGATGGCGGATCCAATATGGCCGCCAAAATGGCAAATTTGTTGACGTCCATAAAGATCGTTAGAAACATGTCCTAGAAGGTTTTCGGGGTCGCTGATCACGAATTTAGGGTCAGAATTTTAATATTCAAGATGGCGGACACAAGATGGTGGTCGATTATGGCCGAAGGAAGGCTAATTTTTCTACGTTCATAGCAGTCAATAAAAACTCGGTGTAGGGGGTTTTCGGGGTCAGTGATCGTTAATTTAGGGTCAGAATTTGAAAATTCAAGACGGCGGACCCAAGATGGTCGCCATAAATGTCAATTTTTCAACGTTTATGAAAATCGATAAAAATATGATCTAGGGAGTTTTCGGGGTCGCTGATCACGAATCTGAGGCATTATGGCGGCCATCTTGAATTTTCAAATTCTGAGTTTTTATTGATTTCTAGAACCGTCGAAAAATTAGCTTCTTTCGGCCATATTCGATCACCATCTTGTATCCGCCATCTTGAATATAAAAATTCTGACCTCAAATTCGTGATCAGCGACCCCGAAAACCTTCTAGGACATGTTTCTAACGATATTTATGAACGTCGAAAAATTTTCCAATTTTGGCGGCCATGTTGGATCAGCCATCTTGGAGTTGTAAAAAGTAATAAAAAAAGTGTAATCTATATGACACCAAAAATACTTTTGAGCAAATTAACAGAATTAAAATTACGTTTTTATATCAATTTTATTAAAAATGAAAGACTTCCTTAGCAGATATGGTCCGTCATTTTGAAAATTCAAGAACGCCATAAAAACGCCATACGGCATATAAAAAGTAGACATTCTACGCAAAATTTTAAGCCCAAAAAGATTTATTTACCTCAAAAAATGAAATGTGCAGGGGGGGGGGGGTGGTCGATTTTACAGAGAATGCCCCAAATGAATTTTCTGTAAAACTACATGAACTTATTTGTTCTAATATGTATGCAAGTATAATACAGAGGAAAATTAAAGTAAATGCCCCATGGATAACCCCAGAAAAGGTAAACTTAAACAGTGAACGAGAAAAATTCTTTAGATTAAAGAAAAAATTCACAGATAATGCTTACCTTGCTGAAAAGCACAAACTTTTCAGTTCCTTAGTAGCTTCAAAAATAAAGAAAGCCAAGAGAGAAAATGGTTTTACTTTTGTAAAAAAAAATTTCGCCAAACCTTAAGAACTGTGAAAATATTTTAACGAAGTTATTTCCAATAAGGCTAGTAACACGGAACATTGAAAAATTGCTTTAGTTTCATAGTAAACCATTGGATTTTGAATTTTTTTTAAACAGAATAGAAGAATAACTTCTATCAAGATAAGTGATCAACTAGATTGCTGATCAGTTTAACAATTATTTTGTCAATGTTCTGATTGAAATTAATAGTCAGTTTGCACCACCAAATGCTAATGATTGTAGATATTTAGACAATAGAATTACCTAAGCGTTGCAGCTGTATCTCACGGATGAGATAAACATCAAAAATACGGTTTTAAGTCTTAATCCTAATGTAGCTGCTGGAGTGGATAGTATTTCTACGAAAGTTCTACAGGACGTCATTAATTATACAAGCCCACTGCTTGCGACATACATAAATTATGCATTTACCACTAGAATTTAACCAGATTGTATATTAAACCGGTGAAAGTTATACCAGTATTAAAGTAGGAGATGAAACTGATTTATCGAATTATAGACCTATCTCAATACTGAATGATGTGTCGAAATTATTCGGAAAACTTATACGTGACAGAGTTGGAAGGTTTCTGGAATTAAACAAAATAATTATTAAACATCAATTTGGTTTCACATCAAATTTAAATACTACTGTTGCGTGTTATATTTAAATACTACTAAAGTATTGACCAAGGGTTTTCTTGTGCATGTCTTTTCTTTGACTTGCGAAAAATTTTTGATACAGTTAATCCGGAGATAGTGATGATTAAGCTAAACAAACTGTATTTTACTCAGGCTCAAAAGCAGCTATTTAAAAGTTATTTTTCCTCCAAACGAAAGTGAATTTGGGGGTACCACAGAGTTCCATCTTGGGTCCCACTTTATTCAATCTATTTATTAACGATATAACTTTTATTAAGTTACAGAGGAAAATCCAATTATATGCAGACGACTGTTTAATTATGTATGATGTACCATCTCTAGATATAATGTGGCCTCAGATGCAATATGATTTGCAATTACTCAAAATCTGATTTGATACTAACCATTTAACGTTAAATTATAACAAAATCAAGACCATGGTAATTGAGAATCGGCGTCCAATAGTAGATGTCTTCGAAGCTAACCTTTTGTAATTTAAAGAACCCGTATTTAGGGTTAGTGATTGACAGTAACCTTAAATGTATCTATCATGTTGATAAAATAAAAAAAACTATAGTGCCATAACAGAATAAGGTATGTGATACCCAGAAAGTAGTGGAGTATAAGGTAGCGGAGCTAGATATTTTACAGAAGAGAGTACTAAAATATATAATTAAAGCTCCAATCAGGTTTCTAACTGAGCAATTTTTTAAAGAATTTGATTCCCTGCACTTTTTAATTGATCGAGAACTTTTAATTTTGATCAATAAAATAGTTACGAACCAGATACTTAAAACATAATTTTGAATTGACAAAAGTTCATGATCATCATGTTAACAAGACAAGAAGGAGGTCTCATTTTTTGATGGATCATTTTAGGATGGGTTCAGTGGATTACCCATATATAATAAAGCTGATGTTTCCAATTTACTAATAACAATGTTTATTTATTTAAATTAACAAGTACTCGTAGATTATTAAATTTAAAATGTGTAAAATAATTAGTTTAATTAGTTTGTTAAACGTATTTCAAATTTTCTTATTTATAATTAGATAGGAATGAAGTCAAATCTTTATTTTTTAATGAATTATTAGTTAATATAAAAGTATGAAATTATCAGTAGCTGAAATCTTAAAATTATAAAGTTGCGTTACAATTTCTATAGGTTCGAGCAACTGATTTGTATAAATATTAAAATGCTGAACTTCCTTATAATAAAAGCACAAAAAATTGTAAAATTGTATTGAACGAAATTTAGCATTAAGAAATTTGTTAATTATAATCTAATTCTAAAATAAAGTAAAATAAGTCGAAGCAAATATCAAAGTGTATAAAAATAAAGTGAAATAAAGTTAAGTCAAGTGACATAAAAGTACACAGTGTTTTTAATTGCAAAATCCAGATGAACTCAATAGCTCAGTTCGTAAAATTGGCCAAGGAATACGAAATATTATCATTAAATTTCTTAATTTATAATTTTTTTCAGAGGGTCAAATTTAAATTTAATATAATTTATTCAATAAAAACGGATTAATTAGAATTTTATTTTTCAGATATCATTGAGCAACCTGAGTCAACTTTCCAGGAACTGAAAGCAGCAAATGAACATATAGCTTAGAAGTTGTGTTGCTTTGTGGTAATTAAATTACTGTTTATATTACTTACAAACACATACTGACTTAAGTGTCTGAAATCGGGTCGACTCTTTAATATACCATACTTTAGGTTGCCTTCGGTTTTGTTATATCCTGGAAAGTTGCCTTAAACTTCGTCTTACGAGTGTATACTAACCCGTATAACCACCAGTACAGATCTCCAAAACTTTATACAGTACCTTTATTTGATTACCTTTATAGGCAAAGAAAATTCGTATCTGTATACTCTCTGTAAATTTATTCCTGTAATTGAATTTCGATATCTATGCTATACTTAGGTTGCTTTATTGGTTCGACACGTAAATTAAATACAGTATATTTAAAGAAATACTGTAAAGTTGCAGTTTAAAATTAAAATATAGAATCTATATAGAATCTTTATACAAATCCTATATTCATGTAAAATTTTCTTCCACTTCACTTCAATACTGATACTGTAAATATTATATGAAGATTTCTGTGCAGTAACTTTACTGAATATTAGGTTCTCCCTTATAATCACAAATACAGATCCCCAAAAATTTGTACAGCACCTTTAGTTTCTTGTAATCCCTAGAAATGTATCGCATTCTATACTAAGTTTTTATTTTTTTGATTATAAACATACATATTACATATCTTTAGTGTAGCACAATAAATGAAATGCTGCTATCATTCAAAATTAAAATAATGAATGTACCTATCCAGAATCTCTATAAAAACCTGTACTAAATAAGACATTTGATTTGACAACATGAATCATTTCTAAAGCAAACATCTTCTCAGTGCCTGTATATAACCTGTACCCACGGTTTTCAGTTTAAAGGATATATGTAATACATTGAAATTTGCAAGGGCATTGTGGTATATCGGATAGAGCGATGGAACGAGAAAAAACAGACCCGGGTTCAAGCCTCACACAAGGAGTTTACGGAAAGTAAAATTACGATGTTTCTGAGATATATTGAGAATGCAGTGAATAATAATTACAGTAATATGAGAAACATCAATAAATGAAATACCACAAATAATAAGAAAATATGGATATAATTGTTTTAATTTTTCTTATTTTTTTTTATATTAAAATTCTTTATTTAATCTGTACTGAGCCTTTATCACATTTAAAACGTGCTAACCTATAATATGTGTATAAAAAACTCTAGAGAGACTAAATAGAAACTGTGGAAAAGTTAAAGTTTTATTAAAGATAATCTTTACTCTAAATCTATAATTTCTGTACCACGTATACAGCAAGTTTCTTTATCCAGATTAAGATTTCTTTACAGGTCATGTACACGAGAAGTTTGAAGAGTCTAAATAGAAACTGTAGCAAAGTTGAAGTTGTAGTAAAGATAGTCTTTACTCCAAATCTACAAATCCTGTACCATATACATACAGCATGTTTCTTTATCCAGATAAAGACTTCGTTACAGGTCATGTACAGGAGTTGTAACTCGTGGTTATACGGGAAATCAATCAATCAACCCCGAGTTTATTAAAAAAATCTAATTTTTGAAGTTTGAACAACTTTATTCCTAACCTCTGTGAAATTAGACCGAAAAAAAATCCCAGAAAACGATTATAGTTAAATATGGTAATACTAATATATTATAACTAGCGTATTATGAAAACTATAACGAAAGTAAATATATTTATATAATATGTCGTAGAAATTGAGTAAGCAAAGTAAAACAAAATGAAATAGTTGTTTGTATGTGATTAATAAAAACACTATTAGGTACATACGAATGATTATAAATAAATTCAATAATTTCAGTATTTTAAAAATTTATTAGCCCACAGTAATTTACACTGGATTACCATTACAATATCCACTTATTCAAATCATTTGATAAATTATTTTGAAGTTCAACAAAGTATAACCACTATAGTCCCTAGAATTCATACAAGATATCAATTAACGAGCACAGCTTGGTATAGGTTTTGTAGGACATGGATACAAGTTGCATATGGCCAAAATAAAAAAAAAATTCTATTAGCCGTTAGGCAGATATAGTCCCTAGAAGTCATACAAGATATCAATTAACGAGCACAGCTTGGTATAGGTTTTGTAGGACATGGATACAACTTGCATATAACCAAAATAAAAAAAAATTCTATTCGCCGTTAGGCAGATATAGTCCCTAGAATTCATACAAGATATCATTTAACGAGCACGGCTTGCTATAGGTTTTGTAGGACATGTATACAAGTTGCATATGGCCAAAATAAAAAAAAATTCTATTAGCCGTAAGGCAGATATAGTCTCTAGAATTCATACAAGATATCAATTAACGAGCAAAAATCTATTAGCCATTTGGCAGATATAGTCCCTAGAATTCATACAAGATATCAATTAACGAGCACGGCTTGGTATAGGTTTTGGAGGACATGGATACAAGTTGCATATGGCCAAAATAAAAAGAAAATCTATTAGCCGTTAGGCAGATATAGTCGAAGCACGGCTAACGAGCACGGCTTGGTATAGGTTTTATAGGACATGGATACAAGTTGCATATGGCCAAAATAAAAAAAATGCTATTAGCCGTTAGGCAGATATAGTCCCTAGAAGTCATACAAGATATCAATTAACGAGCACGGATTGGTATAGGTTTTGTAGGACATGGATACAACTTGCATATGGCCAAAGTAAAAAAAAACTCTATTAGCCGTTAGGCAGATATAGTCCCTAGAAGTCATACAAGATATCAATTAACGAGCACGGCTTGGTATAGGTTTTGTAGGACATGGATACAACTTGCATATGGCCAAAGTAAAAAAACTCTATTAGCCGTTAGGCAGATATAGTCCCTAGAAGTCATACAAGATATTAATTAACGAGCGCGGCTTGGTATATGTTTTGTAGGACATGGATACAACTTGCTTATGGCCAAAATAAAAAAAAATTCTATTACCCGTTAGGCAGATATAGTTAGGGATCCGCCAAACGTATCGATACTTTGAATTCGATACCATGTACTTTTGTACTCGATACTTTTGTAACGATACCCAGCTGTTATCGATACTTTCTTATTCGAAATATCGATACTTCTTAATAAGGAATCGTACATGCTACTATTTATGTTATGATTGTTTATTTCCGGGGAAGTGCCTATAAACTAGGGAAACACAGAAAACAATATTTTTAATCGAAATTGATTGAAACGATTCTCGATTAAAGATACCTTAATTGGTGCCCGTACTATTTCATCCGTCAGAGAAATAATGAACGCCTCTGATACCACATCATCGTCTAGATCAAATGATGAAGGAGATCGGCCAGAAAATCTCTCAACTTCATCGATTTTTGGAGGTATAACAAAAAATTAGCTCACTACCGTCGTAAAAGGCGTTCTGGCAAAGACGGAGTCAAAGATGAGCTGAGTTTGTATTTGCGAATTCAGTTTGCCCACTAAAATCGAACCCTATAATTCAGTGGGAAGAAATAAAAAACGATTTCCCTCACTTGTACCACCTCACCAAGAAGTACTTGATTATACCCGGTGCCTCCGTACCATCAGAAAGATAGTTTTATAAAGCTGGAGTGATTTTAATACAAACCCGAAATATACTTATGGATGGGTAACAGGGTGGAGGAACTGCTATTTTTGTCTGATTGTAATGATGAAGTTTGGAGCTTTCAAAAATAAAGTGATTAATTTTTATTTGTTTTGGGTTTCTTTTGTGTAATAAATAAATATGAGCTACACAAATATATTAACTTTGCATTATAATAAATTTACATAAATGCTTTATTGGTCCCTCACTATTAAAAAACTTACCTACATTAGAAATCGGGTGAATAAATCGTGTTTTTAAATTGTACTCGATACTTTTATTACGATACTAATAATGAGTAAAGTATCGATACTTTCGTTTCGATACCACATCCCTACCAAGCCGTGCTCGTTAATTGATATCTTGTATGACTTCTAGGGACTATATCTGCCTAACGGCTAATAGAGTTTTTTTTTACTTTGGCCATATGCAAGTTGTATCCATGTCCTATGAAGCGAGCGGTCAAAGCAAATAAATTATAATTATAAATTAACGGACATAACTATAATACTTTACCATAATAAACTAGACGTTAAAGATATAGGCAGATTTATCGATAATGCAGTATTATTTAATACGTGAAAACATAGTACGGTATAACTTCTAAAGATGTCAGCTTTAAGAACTTATAATTTTTGGTACATAAGTAAAAATAAAAAAAAATTTGTTTTATAATTCATGACTAAGTAGTTGGCTGGGGCCCTATTCCCGAACACATAAATGGTGTCACTGCATAATGCATAAATGCATGTAAATACGTGCTGTTTAATTCGCGTTTTTTGCTCTTGTTTACATTTTTGTTTCGATACAACAAAAAAATATTTTAAAAAACTAGTAGTGCCATCTTTAGAGTTAATCCATGTTTCGCCGTTTTTTGACAGCAAATAAATTATAATACTTATAAGGGACATAACTATACTTTTCCATAGTAAACTTTTGGTCAATGATATAGGCAGATTTATCGATAATGCAGTATTATTTGATACGTGAAAACTGACTACGGGATTACTTCTAAAGATGTCAGCTTTAACAATTTTTAATTTTTGGTACATAAATAAAAAATAATTTCGTCGTCTGTTTTATTCGTGTTTTTTGCTTTTGTTTACATTTTTGTTTCGATAATAAAAAAAAAAAAATTTAAACCAATACCATCTATCGCCGTTTTTTGTAGGTATGTCCTTTATAAGTATTATAATTTATTTGCTTATTGACGATTGTAAAAGTAGTGAAAGCGCCTCTCGAGAAAAAAACTTAAAATGATGCTACTGACAAAATGACACTTGACACAAATGCGACGAAAGAAAATTTAGCAATGCGGTAATTAAAATTTGTTTTTATAATTCAAATTTGGAATATTTACAATTATTAGCAATCAGGAGCCCTATTCTTGAATACCACATCCATTTTCCACATGTGGACATTTGTCAAAATTCATGAATGTATGTATATCACACATGCAACAAAATACACTATTTGGGGAATTTTTTCACCCATTCGTAAATATTCCTTTAGTTCTTAAAAAATGCCATTATTCCATTTATTTTTATGAATTTTGGTAGATGTCCACATGAAGAAAACGGATGTGATATCTTGTATGACTTCTAGGGACTATATCTGCCTTACGCCAAATAGAATTTTTTTTTTACTTTGGCCATAGGCAAGTTGTATCCATGTCCTACAAAACCTATACCAAGCCGTGCTCGTTAATTGATATCTTGTATGACTTCTAGGGACTATATCTGCCTAACGGCTAATAGAATTTTTTTTTATTTTGGCCATATGCAAGTGGTATCCAGGTCCTACAAAACCTATACCAAGCCGTGCTCGTTAATTGATATTTTGTATGAATTCTAGGGACTATATCTGCCTAACGGCTAATAGACTTTTTTTTTACTTTGGCCATAGGCAAGTTGTATCCATGTCCTACAAAACCTATACCAAGCCGTGCTCGTTAATTGATACATTGTATGACTTCTAGGGATCTTAGAGGGATCTAGAATCCTTATACTTGTTCCAAGATAGTTTCTTGCACCAATTCAGTGGATTACAACATACATTTGACTATAGCTGAATCATTTTCGTATTGAAAATGTGCAGCTATTGGCTAGAAAACACATAAAAATCTTGTAAAAATATTATTTCGGGATAAATAATGTCATGACAGTTTTATGGGGATGACGTAAAAATTTCATGATAGTTTTTTTTCGGGCTGACACTAAATAATGTCATGACAGACATATTTTTTCTGGGATGACAAGTAAAGTATCGTGATATTGTTATATCACGATATATTAGTGTTGCCAACACACTTTTCCAGGATAATTTTCGGGCTAACTTCACAGACATTTATTCCTAACGGTCGATAAATCTGTAATGGTGTCAACAAATAATTTGATTCAAGTTGGATTTATTGAAAATTAATCGCTTAAACTATTTTATTATAAGAAATCTTAATTTAAATCTTATTATAATGTCACAACAGTTTAACCATAGAAGAAGGTTAGTCCCACATATTTATATAGTCGAACAAAAAAACCTGATAATTATCTTTATATCCCATTTTATTTCAATAAAAATTGCTATTCAAATTACGTTCTCTAAACATGTTCTCAACATACTATAAAAAAATCCTTAAATCCGAACGTTAAATCCCCAAAATTTAATTACAAAATTTCTAATCTTGTTGAAATCTTTTTCCAAAAGTAAAATTAAAAAACTATTTCCCTACATCAAATATTTAAATTTAAATTACCCCAACAGAATAGTAATTAAGATTTTAAAAATTTTATTATAATGTTGTGCTTAGTTAATTTAAATACATACATAATAGAAAGTAATTATATATTAATGTTATCAGTAAATCGACATTGTACTTATGTATGTATGTTTGTTTTGTATAATATCACTATTATGTTTACACAAAGTACATACTTGTCTACACATATGTTGGTTTTACTATTTCTTATTATAAAACACAAAAACTAAGAAGTAAAATTGTTGTTGTTGTTTTCGTTTATTCTCGTTCTCCTTATCAAAATTAATTAGCATAAGTTTCCGCTATTTGTTGCTGAATTTATTTTACTATCATACATTTCTAAATTTAATGAATAATAATTATGTATGTTTAACATCTTTTTTTTGTTGTTTGTTTGCGAGTGTGTGTGTGTATGTTTAGTTTTTAACTTTTAATTTAAATCCATTTAATTGCGAAACTAAATAAAAGATTTTCGAATATGTTTTGAAGCTCATTTAAATAGCAGAATTTAATTAATTAAATCTACTAATAAGTAAAATTATTTTGTTTTTGTTTGAATAGGATTAGGGAGGATTATTATAACTATGACTAGAGAACTATAAATAGACAAACCTGTTTTGTCTACAAGAGATTTAGCATGCATCTATTAATGATACAAATGAAAATTAAGAAAAGGACTTTTCTTCAGTACCAAATCCAGATTGTTCTTATAAATACTTTCTTAACCGAAATAATGTATAACTTATTTTACCACCGTGGCGGAAATTATTTTCGTTGTCGTAGAACAAAAAGCAGAGTATTGGTAAAATAACAGGTAAAAAGTGGGTGCAAGTTACGAATTCAAGTTTAACTTTGAACTACAATTGAACCAATATCACCAAACAAAAAAATGAATCAATGATATCTTTTTATTACACATTGTTTCAAAAATATTAAAAATTTAAAGTGTTAAGGTTTATGCCAATATGCGGCATATCTAAATATTTAGCCAAAGAAGTGCTTTTTGAATTCAAAATAGTCAAATAAAAAAACTACGAAATATAGGCTTCTGTTCATGAGCCTGAAATTGAACAATTTCTGAGATAAGTAGAATTTCGAAGTATACCGACCTGTTCTGTATCTGCAGTTTAAGTTTATCAAAAACTGTAGATTAAGAGAGATGTCGATGATGGTTTCTTTCTATCGGTATTAAGAAGTTAATGTTTATATTGATTGCTTGAGATTGCTATTTTGGAAAATTTTAATTTATTCCTTACAATAAAATATATTAAACGTATAATTAAAAATTAAAATTAAAAAAAAAATTAAAACGGCTGGATTAACCTAAAAAAATTGGTCATTTGTTACCGAGGGACAATATTTTAAATTATCGAAAATCTCCCCATCGTAGTTAGGTCTAGTAACTATTGCACTAAAACTTTTAACAAGAAATCTTTCGTGTTTAGTGTAACGGTTTCTTCAATTTCGCAAAATTTAATATTGTTATTTTCATTATTAAGAGACAGACAGAACATCTGCAATGGCGAGGCTTAAATTTCAAACAATTTTCTCAATCTTCAAATTTGCTCCACAACTAGAGCAAGTTAGAGTCGCAAAATTTAATGCACTTTCAATATTACGCAATGTATCTTTATTAACGGTGAAAATATCAAAATATCAAGGTAGCACTTACAAAAGTTTCGAACGCGAATTACATTTTCCTAACTACACTTTCGCGAACCTATTATCCGTAAACCTCTATTCTTCGTAATTGATTTTGCATCAGTCCATTGCCATTTCAACACAAGATTCACAGATCATTGGAAATATTTGTCATTTTTCTGTAAGTTCCACCATACCTTTTAAGTGAGGTTGAGAGGGCGTATTATTCCGTTTCCTTTTTTTCTCTTTAGTTCGTCTACATCCGTATAGGTACTCTTGTTGATTTGTATTCTGGTTAAGAGAAAAACATGTGTCCTCCGTTGGCTTAAGAGCTTTAACTTCATTTTCAAGTGTCTTCATACGATCCTGCATCCAAGCAACTGTATCATTCAATAGCTTTTTTATATTGTTGGCTTCACTTCAACTAATGCATTATTAGCTTCACACAATTCTTTATAAAGATTTTTTTCGTTTGTTGAACAAGTGTTGATGGAGGGAATATCGCCTCTTATTGAAGGATACAATACTTTCCGACTGCTCTGGAAAGGATGCGAAATATCCTTTTCTGTTCACTCAGTTGAGTGTTTATTCACCATGTGTCTTGGGATTAGTTAAAATTTTTTTTTTACATATTTATTTATTTATTGAATCTTTCATACGAAAATAACAATAAGTTGTCAAATCTTTAATGATAGTTAACGGAAGCAGAATTTACGTGCTATCAATAATTAATACTTTTTGATATTGTCATAGCCATCGTTTTCTTCTTTAATCGTGACGACAAAGGTATATATCTTTAGATGATAGTTTCTCTGCATAGCTAATCCGCATCTTTACTAATTCGGCTTTGACAGTTAGGATGCTAAGGTCCTTATGAATATTTTTGGTATTTACAAACCAAGGTACCCCTGTAATCAATCTGAGAATTTTTGACTGTATTCTTTGAACAATGTCAATATTTGAATTAAAAGTGGATTGCCTTAATTGATAGCAATACGGCCAGATTGGTTTAATAATTGTGTTATAAAGGAGAAGCTTGTCATTTCAATATGTTTTCGCCAGGTTAATCGTCGGTCAAATATTCGTCGATAATCGTTTATGTAAAAACCCTTTGCTATGAATCCTTTAATAGTTGATGTAAAAGGCGTTTTGTTGGCTTGGTTAGTTCGACCAATTTCTTAGAAAATTCAATTTTCACATCAACTATTAAAGGATTCAAAACCTAATTTTAGAGATAAGAATCATTAAAATCGGAGCACTATAACAGGCATAAAATGCAGATTTTAGATTTGGAAGCACTTTTTTATGTAAAAATCCTGGCAATTTTCTTTGAAATTTGAATTTTCTATGAAATTGGTCGAAATAATCAAGCCAACAAAACGCCTTTTACATCAACTTTAAAGGATTCAAAACCTATTTTTAGAGGTAAGAATCATTAAAATTTGAGCACTATAACATGCATAAAATGCAGATATTATATTTGGAAGCATTTTTTTATGTAAAAACCCTGACAATTTTCTTTGAAATTTGAATTTTCTATGAAATTGGTCGAACTAATGAAGCCAACAAAACGCCTTTTACATCAACTATTAAAGGATTCAAAACCTATTTTTAGAGGTAAAAATCATTAAAATCGGAGCACTATAACATGCATAAAATGCAGATTTTAGATTTGGAAGCACTGTTTTATGTAAAAACCGTGGCAATTTTCACTGAAAACTGAATTTTCTAAGAAATTGGTCGAACTAATCAAGCCAACAAAATGCCTTTTACATCAGCTAACTATGACGAAAAATTTATTTGGTCCAAAACCACTCTTCTCGACATTTTGAAAGTCCCTGAGTGTGAAAAAGCAACAAAAAAAAATTGTCCATCATTCTGTCTGGATTTCTGTACGCATCGTATCGCGAGAACGGGTTGTCCGATTTGGAATTTTGTTTCTCCAATCTATTTTTATGGTCAATGCAGAGATTTGAAATGCTTTTGGAGACTGTTCGTCAAGAGGATGGGGTACCTGCCATACGGATTGACCCAAAATACCTGGTTTTATAAATATTTACGATTTTTTTATATATTATGCTGGTTTGATTATTGAATTGGGCATTGAATTTGAAATTAATTTGAAGGTTGAGTCAGGGGTCAATTTGCGGGTTGAGTTAAAGTTGCGTTGGAGTTTTGTTGGAGTTGAGTTGGGGTTGGATTAGGATGTAGTGATTAGTTAACCAATTTTTTATATGATGGAATTTGCCTATTTCTCAACCTATTATTATGACATTGATATGTGTGTTGGAAATGGGATTATAAAATGATTTTTGGATAGTTCTGGATTATGGCCAGTTACACGGTTAGAAATGTCAGCTGTATAATTTTTTATACTACTTTCGGTATAAAGTTGTAGAATACGATTTTTCGTGTTAAATTGGTGGCCTGTATCGAAAAAACTGAAGCTTTTGACCTGTTTGTCTGTTGTTGTATAAGTAAATAAATGTTGGTTAAAATAGAAATCAATACTGTTAAAACTGTCACACCAACATTATGACACAGATGAATGCTATCCTCATTGAAGACACCAAAGACCAAAGTTCTGATCACCTCGTGAGGTTTCAGCCCTTTATATTTTCTATTTCTATTTACTTAATATTTAATCATTAATTACTTTCATGCACATATATTTTATCGCCATTGCTATGTGGTGCTTGGGTGTATATCTCGGCCGAGATATACACCCAAGCAACACACAGCAACGGAGATAAAATATATGCGTGTGGAAATGTGCGCTTGGAAAGTGCGCGATGAAATGTCCCATCGAGGAAATGTTCCCACTAGGAAATGTGTGCGAGGAAGTATGCGCGAGGAAATGTGCGCGAGGTAAGGTGCACGAGGAAATATGACATTGACAGTTCTTTGTGATTATTCAATTCTTCAAAAGTAGAAGATCGTTCAAAGAAATCAGAAGAAATAATAAACTTAAATCATTTAAACGACGAGGAGAAAAGTTATATTTGAAATATTTGGCGAGAATTTAACGATGTGTTATATTTGCCAAGTGATAATAGATGACATTTCTCTCGCTCCATTATCTAGGCCAATTTTTAAAAAACCGTATAGATTACCACAATCGGCGAAGGAAATGATATATCGACAAGTAGAAAATATGTTAGACGAAGGTGTAATTGTGCAAAGCATGAGCCTACGGAACTTGCCATTATTAGTTGTCCCGAATAAATCGAGGTGGTAGACTTTCGTCGCTTGAATAAATGCACCTTAAATCAAGTTTATCCCTTCCTTAACATCTTAGACATTTTTCATCAATTGGGCAAAGCTACATATTTGTTTACTTTAGATATTGACAGCGGTTATCATCAAGTTTTACTAGATTTTTATAGATTTTGCGAAAGCATTCGACTCACCTCAGTTTGAGCTACTTCTTGACAAACTTGATAGATTTGGAGTGAGTAAATTGTTTTTGGATTTGATTGGATCGTATCTGCGTGATCGGAAGCAGGTAGTTCCAATTAAGACAATTGAAGATCATTCTGGAGTACCTTAGGGCTCACACCAAGGACCAGTGTTGTTTAACGTTTTCATCAATGAAGTTGTTTCTTTGCTCCAGAACTGTTACTGTGAATTATATGCTGATGACTTGAAAATATCATTAACTGTATGTAGCCCGCAGCAATGTAATGAAATGCAGAGTGATCTTGATTTGCTGTATAATTAGTCAATTGTAAATAAATTGAACTTAAATTTGGAAAAGTTCAAGATTATGAGCTTCTCCAGCACCCTGATTCTCTAAAAAATAAGATAATGGGTAAACGTGTAAACTCGTAAAAAGCAAAGCTTTCTTTTATTAGTTTGCAATTTTTCGATTTTATTTGACGTAGGAATCAAATCGGAAAATTGCGAATTCGTTAGAGTAGGCCTCGCTATTTGCAAGTTTACACATTTACCCATTATCTTATTTTTTAGAGAATCAGGGTGCAGGAAAAAAGCAGTTATTCGTCATCAATATCTTAATGGTAATCATAATCACCAACTAGAACGAGTTATGACATTTAAAGATTTGGGTGTTATCTTGGACTATGAATTGAATTTCCGAGACCATATCAATTTAATAGTGGCTAAGTCTGATTCACTACTAGATTTTCGTAATCCAAAATCAATTAAAACGTTGTATTGTTCCATTGTTCGGTCTAATTTGGAATATGCGTCGAGTATTTGGGATCCTGCTTACCATATTTATATCGATAGAATTGAACGGATACAGAAGAAATTTAGTATTGAATATCTTCATAAATTGAATTGGCCGTTGGATCCTGACCTTTCAATGTGGCTAAATAAAAGGAATTTGCTATCCTTCAACGACCGTTATAAAATTGCTAATTTGGACTCATTGCTTGTAAGCCGTAAATGTGCTGCTTCAACAGTTATCGCTGATTTGCTGAACAATTCTAATGACTGTCCGGAGCTACTTGCAAAGATGGATAATCGCTTCGCTCGTTAAACGTTAAATTTGTGTGTGATACTTTTATTTAAAACTGCACGCAATCGAGTGTTGGGAATTTAATAGAATTAACCACTACACTTAGTGGGCTAACGAACACCTTTCATCAATTCGTGAATGTTATAATGAATTTGCGAACGGTACTACAAAACATGAAAATCAAGCGGTATCTGCGTATCAACAATTGAGGCAGCTGGTGTGTTAGTTGATGGTCCAAATCAGTCAGTGCAGAGACCATCTCGGCGTAATGCTTTGATTGGGTCAGGAATTAACCTCTTTTTATTACGTTTTGCACAAACCGTTAGTGAAGACAAAATCATCCTTCACCTGAAAAATGACCTCAATTTAACGGATGTTACATGCTGTCGTGTTCTGCCAAAAATGCATCATTAAAAATCAACGTTCCTTTTTCGTGTTATACCAAAATTATGTCTGCTGAAGCTTGGCCTAATGGAGTGTTACACAAAATTTTTTTCGGTCGAAATTTTAGCCGTAATGTAGGCTTAGTCTATCTGTAACCCAGCCATGTCATGCAATCATTATAAAGCCGACTCACCATCAGTCTCGCTATCAACTAACATCAACAACATGTGTTATTAAAGAGATAAGTCATATTTATTTATTATTCATCAAAATATTAGAAGTTAACGTAACAATTTTGATTCATTTTAGCTAATATTGCTGCACTCGAGCTGTTGCCTCAAATCATTCTACTGTATGAAGTCTGGGATTGAACATCATGAATTATAGAATTTGCAATTTTTGGTAATTACAATTCTATGTATAAAGCCGAAGGTGTTGTTGTTCATCTGAGGGATTATATTAATGTAAAAAATGTGGTTCGTATTGATGCTAGTAGTGCTGACCGTATACAGGTGAATTTTGAATATAAGGCTGTTTTGTTTTCGGTTATTTGTATTTATAGATTACATTCTGAGAGCACATCTGTTTTCATTGAGGAACTTAATAATATTTTACTAGAGATCAAATCCAATAATTTAATGGTTTTTGGTGATATAAATAATATCGGAACTTAAAATATCGCATTCATCTGAAAATGATCTGTTTAGCAACTTTCTCGTCAAACAAATCTCCATTTATATTGTTGATGTTTTTTCACAAATGGTAAATTTAAGTTTATCTGCCGGTGTTTTCCCTTCTAAATAGTTGAAAAGATGATGTTATTATTCCAATTTTTTAAAAAGGCGATAGAAAAGATATTTCAAACTACAGACCAATCTCATTGTTTTCTGTGTTTGGTAAAGTCATTCAGAAGTTAGCCCATTCGAGGGTTACTAGTTTTTAGACAGTTACAATTTTTTACATGACAGCCAGTTTGACTTCAGAAAATCCAAAGGCACTCAAATTGCTCTATTAGAATTCACTAACTTTTTATATGAAGATCTTGATCAGAGAAATGCGGTTGCCTCTATTTATATTGATTTTACGAAGACATTCGATCCTCCAAAATAATTTTTGTATGAAGCTCTGAAATATGGCCAAGTAGGATAGAACTTGGCTATTTCTTAACCGATTATGATAAAATTTAACATTTTTGTTGGAAATGGGATTCTAAAATAATTTTTGGATAAAGCTCTGAAATATGGCCAAGTAGGATGGAACTTGGTTATTCCTTATCCGATTATTGTGATATTTGACATGTGCGTTGTAAATATGATTCTAAAAGGATACTTGGATAAAGCTCTGGAATATGGTCAGTTACACGGCTAGAAATATCAGTATAATTTTGTACACTACTTTCGGTATAAAGTTCTAGAATATGATTTTTCGTGTTAAATTGGATGCCTGTACCTATGTTACTGAAGCTTTTGACCTGTTTGGCTGTTGTTGTATAAGTAAATATATGCTGGTTAAAATAGAAATCAATATTGTCAAAACTGGCACACCTACTTTATGACACAGGTGAATTCTATCCCCATTGAAGACCCCAAAGACTGAAGTTCTGATCACCTCTTGAGGTTTCAGCCCTTTATATTTTTGGTTTGCTTTTTCAGACTCAGGGAATTTCAAAACGTCGAGAAAATTTCAACGTCGTTGGATTTTTTGTCATTTTTGACAGGATTTCAATACTTTGGTCTTATTAGACCGAAGTAAATAAAACAAGTTCGAATAGTAAATTCAAGCATTTGGTTTTAATAAAGAAAACGCAGAAGTGCCAACAAAAGTCCTACAACAATAATAATCAACTAAGTACATTATCAAAAACCAAATTTAATTAATCACAAATAAGTGTGAAATGTGAATTACCTACTACAATTTTCGTTTTTTTTTTTGTTTTCAATTTTCGTAATATGCTTAACCTGTCCTCATAAAACATCAAATATAATCATCATTCAACGCGAATAAACAAAAAACAAAATTGTGCAATAAAAAAATTAAAAGGCATAAAAAATAAAAAATGTTAACAGATTTTTTTTTTTTTTTTTGTTCAAGCAAACAAGTAGATTTCATTTTGGTTGGTATTTTTCCGGAAAACTCAAACTCACATGCAGAAAAAAGCGTTTATATCTACAGTATTTTTTTGTTTTTATAACAAAATGAAAAAAAAAAAAAAAAATCAGAGAAAAAAATTGCATCAAGCAACCTCATCGTCATCATCATCATTTAATGAAAATGAAAAAAATTCAGATGGAAAATTCAGGAGGAAAACAAAAAAAAAATCAAATATTTTGTTGTCATTGGACGTGTTTTGATTAAGTAAACTACTGGTAAATTTTTTATTTTTTATTTTGGCTAAGCGGATATGATTTTTTTTTTGTTAATAGGAACAAAATTGATTCTATGACACAACAAAAAATGAAACCAGAAGATTGATGGCTTAATTGTTTAATTGGAATTTAAATGGTTTTATTGGATAGTTTTGGTGTTTTTGCAAAAATTATTATTTTTTTGTTGTTGATGTGTGAGATTCATTGTAAATTCATATGTGATCATTACACACTTAAATATGATTTTGTCGTGTTTAACATTTAGTTATTAGCTCGAATCGGTGATGTAGCTAATGTAATCCAAGTTTTCGATCAGTAATAAATTAGTTGGAAATTTATTTTACTATTTTTGAGAACTTGCCTGGTGTAAACAAAAATTTGAAAAATTATTCAGAACATAACCTACGGACCGTCTATTATAACCGTAAAAATGTTTGGTAATCTAATATACTGCTGTCAGTATAAGTCCCAAATCAAAATCGGGGATATAGCAGAATCGGGTATATAAAATATATTTTGCACAAGCATGAATCTTGGCCAATGCATTCTTTACACTTTGTTTTATTTCGTCATAGTAAACGGTCGGATTTTTGGAAATCACCCATAAAACCTATTTGAAATACTTCAATTTTGATAAATTGTAGAAATTCTATGGCTAAAGTATATTATGTACAAACATGAATATTGACCAATAAATTTAGTGTTTTGTTTTAGTTCGCATCTTAGTAAAAGCATATTTGGAAATTCGTTACCAATTTTTTGTAACATTTTTTGGTTCTTCAAACCTAATTCAATACCAGCAACTTAACAACGATATCTGCTGCACAAAACATAATTTTTAATTCTTCAAAATAGTAAATATTTAAATATGGCCAAACTTAAAGCTCCTTAAAAATACCGCACCTACATGTCTCGTAAATATGATATGAATTATACCATTAGTGCAAATAATCGCGCAAAAGTAAAATTGCCAAAAACACCCGTATTATTTCCTCATTATGAAATTATACCGAGTAGCAATCGTTGTATGATTTGTTTTTTGTTCGATTGTCATGATAACGAAACATTGAGGTCATCTCGAAAGTTCCAATATCTAAAGAAAACACTGAAGGTGGCACACTGTGGCTAATTTATTTACTGACAAAGGCAAATGGATATGACTTCCCAATCTTGTAAGGATTTTTCGAGTTTTAGGCAAAACCATCGATGCAAGCGCCAACCTTGTCAATCAAAAATTAACCAAGAGAAAATCCGCGCAAGTTCTGCATCTAATTTGTGTCCATTATGTTTCAATTACTGCCATCGTTTATTAAATGCAGTAAAGTAATGGGAGATACCAATTGAACCATGCACAGAAATTTTGAAGGCAACCAAAAATGTTTTAAATATCTGAATGACAAACATAGTGGATACCAGGGGCAACCAAAGCTTATGTGAAGATTGTGCCACCGAAAATACCACAGCCTACTAAATAAAGAAGTTACATGAATGAAACGACGTCATTGAAGTTAGCCGCATAATCATAAAAATATAAACGGGGAGAGCCGACCAAATAACAAACAATATGGCCATAGACCTCATATGATTATAAGAAAATACCTGGAGAAATTCATAACTAATAAAACATGTGTTGGCTTGCAAACAATAAAACTAAAAATAAGAACCCTAATTGAAAAAAGCAATAAACTTAAAAATTTTTGTTTTTATTGATATACCAATAAACGTAGGATCATTAGTGAAAACCAAATTTATTTTTACTGATACCAAAAAGGGATCAACATTTTATTAAAAACATATTTTTTATGACTAGCTAAATGAGTGGAAATTTTCCAATTTTTTTGTATTTAAATTTTTTATAAATAGTCAGTGTTGTATATTGTTATTATTATTATAATTTTGTCTTTCGTAGAAATCAGTTGATTTAAATAAAAATTCAAAACTTTATCGTTGTTTTTTAATTCTTTATTTCGTTGTCGCAAAATTCATCACCACACAATAGTTTTGGTCCATCAAACCGGATGGTTAATCCAAAATAATTCAATATCGTTTTCGTAAACATTAATATATCAATAGTGCTTGAAATAATTAAATCAATAGTTGTGAAATCGTGAAAATCCATTTAAATACTATAATAAATACAGTCCATAAATTAAAAATATAGTAGTGCTTTTAACTCTTAAAAATGGATCGTTTATTAAGAAGAAAAGATTCTGTGTATAAAAAGTTCGAACGTTTACATGAAGTGATAAAAAATCAAGAAAGTGATAAAATTCCTGAAAATACACTTAAAGACCAGTTAAATTATATTAAGGAATATGAATTAGAATATAAACAATTTATAAAAGAAATTAGTGACAGTGATAAGTGTACTGATGAAATATTTAACAAATGTGATAATGAAAGTGCTAAATTTGAAGTGTTGGTGCAAAATGATAAACAATTATTGAACGTCGAATTAGGCAAACGTTCCATCAAACCAAAAAACATCGGTCAGATCAAACTACCCGAGTTGCAATTACCAGAGTTCGATGGTGAATTTAATAAATGGCGTAGTTTTCGGGACACTTTCAAAGCAGCGGTTCATGATAATAATAAGTGATATCGCTAAATTTTCATATTTATTGAGAAAATTGAAGGGTGAAGCAAAATCGTTGGTGGCTCAAATACCTATTTCAGCTAACGGGTATGAAAATGCATGGCGAATTCTTCTTAATAGATATAACAACGAAAGAACAATAGTCGAGTGTCACCTAGATGCCATTTTAAATATTCCGTAAGTCACTAATAATAACTTAACAGAAATCAAACATATTTTGGATATTTCGACTACCAACATAGATTCGTTACAGAGCTGGGAATTTAAGGTAGACAAGTTATCCGAAGCTTTGATAGTTAGAATTATCGTTGGGCGTTTAGATTTAAATTCCAGAAAGGAATTTGAAAATGAACTAGGAGTAGATGAGTTTACCACGTGGGTCAAACTTCAGGCCTTTTTACAAAAAAAGATTCGAGTATTAGAATCAATTCGACCTCTTAAAAAATTAGTAATGCTCGATTCCAGTCGCAAAGCTAAAACTGCATTAGTAGTAGCATCATCGCCTACAGAAAAATATCCACCAGTTCTTTGTCCTATTTGTAAGAGTAACCATAATTTATCTTTCTGCAAAGATTTTATTAAACTTTCTCCAATAGATCGGTTCCAAAAGGTAAAGGAATTACGCTTATGCATCAATTGTCTCAGAACAAACCATACTGTTGATGCACTAGATCCGCCTGTAGGCAATGTTTTCAAAAGCATCACACACTTTTACATAGGAAACAAGTAGAACCATTAATAATTGAACATTCAAAAACTCAACCTCTTCAAAATAGCACGGAAAATAGTTTAACGCATCACATAAATAACGTTTCTAATAGTCAAGTGTTGTTATCAACAGCAACAATTCTAATTAAAAATTCAAATGGTAACTTTGTTTCGTGTCGTGCACTTCTAGATTCCGCTTCACAATCAAATTTCATAACTGCAGATCTTGCTACCAAACTTCGTTTCGAGTCACAAACTAGTAATTTAGTAATTTCTGGTTTAAACAGCCAAAAAACTAACGTTTCCGGAAAGTGTTCCACAGTTATTCGATCGCAATGTTCTAATTATAAAGTCAACATAGAGTTCTCAATAGTTCCAAACATAACAAATTTATTGCCTCAATTCGAGTTAGATATCTCTAGATGGAATTTACCAAAAAATATAATTTTAGCTGATCCTCATTTTAATGTTCCAAATAAAATCGATTTGTTACTAGGTGCCGAAATATTTTTCGATATATTTTTGAAAGACAAAATCCAAATTAATCCATTCGTTCCTGCTCTCGTAAATTCAAAACTAGGTTGGATACTAGGAGGAAAATTCGAAGTAGAACCCGTAAACTTATATTCACAAAACGAGTATTCCGACATAAAATTAAATAAACAATTAGAACAATTGTTCCAAAGCGAAGCATGTGAAACTTCCTTTGTTGAGACTGCAGAAGAAAAACTATGCGAAGAAATCTTTAGCTCAACTACGTATAGAAATAATGAAGGACGATATGTTGTGAGTTTGCCTTTAAAGATTGATCCAAATTGTCTTGGTGATTCCTTGTTAATGGCAAAAAGGCGATTTACATATTTACAGAAAAGGTTAAATCGGGATTCTCAATTAAAGGTAGATTATGAAAAATTCATGGAAGAATACGTAAGATTAGGTCATATGAAATTGTCAACTATTAATAGTAACACAGGATATTTTTTACCACATCATCCAATTTTAAAACCTACTAGTTCCACGACTAAATTAAGAGTTGTATTCGATGCTTCTAGCAAAACGGACAACAATATGTCGCTAAATGATATTTTATTGACCGGGCCAAATGTACAATCTGAGTTATTTGAAATAATCTTACGCTTTCGTCGTCATAAATATGTTTTTACTGCGGACATTGAAAAAATGTACCGCCAAGTTCTCATTAACCTTAATCAAACACATCTTCAGAAAATTTTATGGTATAATTCTAACGAAATCCAAACATTTGAACTGCAGACGGTCACTTACGGCACCACTTCTGCACCTTTCTTAGCCACTAGAGTTCTCAAAGAAATTGCTGATACCAATTTAAATAAATATCCTTTAGCTTCCAAAATTCTGAAAGAAGATTTTTATGTCGATGATTGCTTAACTGGTGGTGACAATTTGTATAAATTGATTCATATTCGAGATAATTTAATCAACATGTTAAAAGAAGGTGGAATGCACCTTCGTAAATGGTCTTCCAATTCAAACACATTTTTAGAAAGACTTCCAGTTTCGGACCTCGAACAATCTGATAATAAAACAATAAAAACATTAGGAATAGCGTGGAATCCTACTTCTGCTAGCTTACAGATAATTGTTCCAAAATTATCTGTAAATACTAAAATAACCAAAAGAACAATTCTGGCAGATATAGCACAAATTTTCGATCCATTAGGTTTCCTCTCTCCGGTACTCATAAAAGGCAAATTAATTTTACAGAATCTTTGGCAAATGAATATTAGTTGGGATGAGGATGTTCCAAATTATTACGAAAAAGAATGGCTAAATTTTAGAAATTCTATTGCTTTAATCGAAAACTGTCGCTTGAATAGGTACCTTTCTTCTTTCGCCGAACAAGCAATTGAATTACATGGCTTCGCTGACTCATCTGAAAAGGCTTTCGGTGCTTGCTTATATATTCGCAGTATGAATTCAACAGGAGGCTGTAATTATACTGTAAAATTAATAGTTAGTAAATCGCGTGTCGCACCATTAAAAAACGTTACAATACCTAGGCTTGAATTAAACGCAGCTCTATTATTAGCTAGATTAACCACCAAGGTAGTTCGTGCATTTAAAATTGATTTCAAAGGCATTTTTCTTTGGGTAGACTCGACCATCGTTCTTAGTTGGATCAAAATGCATCCGGTGCGCTTAAAAACATATGTAGCAAATAGGGTATCTGAAATTCAAAATTTGACCGCCAACTATACTTGGAAACATGTAAGTAGCCAAGACAATATAGCTGATCTCATTTCAAGAGGTACCAATGTAGAAAATTTAGTCGAATCACAAGCTTGGTGGAATGGACCACTGTTTCTTCACCAACACCAAGAACACTGGCTAAAAGAAACACCAAAAGAAGAAATTCAAGAAGCCACAGCTGAAATTAAACCGGAAAAAATAGCATTAACATTATCAATAAATGCAGATATTAATGAGTTAATAATTAAAATGAGCTCATTTCACAAACTTGTTCGAGTGATATGTTACCTGTTACGATTTACCAACAATATCAATACACATAAACAAAAAATTAAAGGATCCTAACAACTGATGAAATTAAAAACAGCATCCACTATTTAATAAAGGAAGTGCAGAAACAATATTTTGAAGATGAGATTCATTCATTAAAAAATGGAAAAGCTATAAAGCATACAAGTAAAATTAAGGATCTAAATCCTTTCATCGATGAACGAGATTTGCTTCGTGTTGGTGGCAGAATAAAAAAGGCAATGTATGTGCCATATGACAGCAAGCATCCACTTATTCTACCATATGAAAGCAACCTCACTACATTAATTTTCCGGGAAGAACATGTAAAATATTTACACTGTGGACCTCAACAACTACTTTCGATGGTACGACAACACTACTGGCCATTACGCGGCAAACTCCTGGCAAAAAAAAATAACTCGACATTGTATAAAATGCTTCAAGTCCAAACCAAATACCATAAATCAAATCATGGAAAATTTTCCAGAAAGTAGATTAACACCTGCTAGACCATTTGCAGTTACTGGAGTAGATTTTTGTGGACCCTTTTTCACAAAAAATAAAAATCAACGAGGAGGATCGAGTCACAAAGTCTACATTTGTATATTCGTTTGCTTTGTGACTAAAGGCGTACATCTTGAAATAGTATCTGATATGACTACGGAATCGTTTATTGCTAGTTTAAAACGATTCATTTTTCGCCGAGGCACTCCACATATTATTTGGTCGGATAATGGAACAAATTTCGTTGGCGCAAATCGCGAATTAAAGCAACTTTACCAATTAATTAAAGCACACGAATTAATTAATTTTTGCAACTTCAAAGATATTAAGTGGAAATTCATTCCACCACGAGCTCCAAACTTCGGAGGATTGTGGGAATCTTCTATAAAAATCTTAAAGTCGCACATGAAACGAATCGCATCCCACACAACATTAACATATGAAGAACTAAATACACTAGTTATCCAAATTGAAGGAGTTATGAATTCTAGACCGCTTACAGCGCTATCAACAGACCCGAACGATCCAACACCGTTAACCCCCGCACACTTCTTAATCGGAGGTTTAATAAACAATATTCCTGAAGAAAATGTTACCGAAATACCATCGAACAAACTTTCCAGATTACAGAACGTCACTAAAATGTTTCAATCATTTTGGAAAAGATTTTCTGTAGAATACCTACATACGTTGCAGCAGAGAAAAAAATGGAGGGACAAACGAGCAAACATTGAAGAAAACGACCTTGTACTAATTGTTGATGAAAATCTACCCACAACACAATGGTTAATGGGTAAAATTGTTGAAGTTATCCCAGGATCAGACGGTATCAATCGCGTATTTAATATAAGAACAAAAAATGGAATAATAAAACGCACTTTAAGTAAAATTTGTAAACTACCTTTAGAATAAATTAGACAAATTCAAAGTAACATCAAACATTTTTAAGTTTACAATTATGAATTTCTCTATATTATCTAAAAGTTTTGAAGTAATATTACTTCATGGGCGGGAGAATGGAGAAATTCATAACTAATAAAACATGTGTTGGCTTGCAAACAATAAAACTAAAAATAAGAACCCTAATTCAAAAAAAACAATAAACTTAAAATTTTTTGTTTTTATTGATATACCAATAAACGTAGGATCATTAGTGAAAACCAAATTTATTTTTACTGATACCAAAAAGGGATCAACATTTTATTAAAAACATATTTTTTATGACTAGCTAAATGAGTGGAAATTTTCCAATTTTTTTGTATTTAAATTTTTTATAAATAGTCAGTGTTGTATATTGTTATTATTATTATAATTTTGTCTTTCGTAGAAATCAGTTGATTTAAATAAAAATTCAAAACTTTATCGTTGTTTTTTAATTCTTTATTTCGTTGTCGCAAAATTCATCACCAATACCAGTGCATCATTTTGGTTGTAGTCCTCAAGTACGCTCTTAGAATACGCCAACAGAGTTCGCCCAGACCCAGAAAGCCGTTGTGGCTCTATTTTGAACTTTCAATAAATGTTGCTTCCAGTTCAGTTTTTGATCTAGGATAACCCTTAGATATTTAACCTCTTTGGGAAAAGGAATAGTAGTACCGTCTAACGAGGGAGCTGTAAGTGCGACTTCTTCCTCCTCGTAAAAGGAACAACAACAGTTTTGTTTGGATTGCCACTGAGTCCTTCCTGGTCACACCACTGCCATATTATATTGAGTGCATTTTGCATGATCTCATCAAACTAGCCTCTGATTATGATAGCCACATCAGCCGCATAGCCCTGGACATCAAACCCATGGCTTCTCGGAAAGACCAGTAGTCCTTCAGTAACCAATGACCATTAAAGAGGAGACAGTACGCTTCCTTGGGGACAGCCCTAATAATGCAATAATGCAATAATGCAGCAATAATGGTTATTAACTCGCCACCTAGTCTTACTGTAATCTAACGATGTTCCAGCATGAAGCAGATTCACCTAATAGTAGAAAACAGAATCCAGTTTTCCATTGCTGCTCTCTGTGTCGATTCATAGGAGATATTATCAAACGCCCCCTCAATGTCCACAAAGGCACAAAGAGCAATTTCGTTATATGCCACGGTTTTTTCAATCCTCATGACTAGGCCGCTAAGGCCATCACAGTGGATTTATCAATTTGATAAGCAAACTGGGCCTGATGTAGCAGATTTTTTCAACGATCTCACTTCTTATTTGATAATCTAGGATTTTTTCCATCATCTTCAATAGAAACGATGTGAAGCTAATTGGCCGATATGCCTTGTGCTAGGTGTCTGGATGACCCCCTCCTTTAGGTATAAAGACCACATTAACTATCCTCCATAGTTTCAGAATATAGTTAAAAGCATAACTTGCCCGAAACATCAGGATCAAGCTAGGGAGTATTCCTTATACCTCTTTGAAGTAGAGCTGAAATGATATCATCCGCTCGAGCAGATTCGAAAGGTTTGAAAGATCCAATAGCCCATCTCACCTTGCTGGCTGTTAAAATTTTCCCAGAGAGACTCCAGATTCTACTGTGAGGTGGATAGGCCACCTCACTTGAAGGGTCATGCGGGTCCTCTGAGTGATGCCTGGAAAGGACTTTCTAGAGACGAGCTTTATTCACGAGGGTAATTCATTGATTCACAGAAAATCCTCCAGGTAGCCCTTTTGGATCTCCTTAATTCGAGATTATATTCCGTCAAGGCCATCTTATACTCGCCCCTTTCACCGGTGAGTTTAGCTTTGTTGAATAATCTCCTCGAATTTTTCCTCAGCTTACCCAGCGTCCCGTTCCACCAAGAAGCCATCTTTGTGAACTCCCTTCGCTTAACCGAGTAGCTGTTCTCGTAAGCCAATGTAAAGAATTATGCTGCTGGTTTGAACAGTACTCCAAGTCCTCTGGAGGCACTTGTTCCCCACAACCGAGGGCATTTCAGATTCGAGTGAAACTCAATAAAAGTCCTAGTCGGTCAGTTTTGGAATTTTGATTTCCTGCCGCTGCATGGTCTCGGTCGCCAAATCGAGTCTGATGTGCAAGTGACCCGATAAAGAGGCCATTTTAGACACATGCCAGTTTTTAACTAAGTCGCTGAAATGAGGACTAGCAAGTGTCAAATCTAGGACCCCTTGCCATATCGCATTTATAAAAGTAGGTTTCCTTCCGGAATCAGAAATTCAAAAAGGTACTCGCCCCTGTTATTGATGTCCCTGCTGCCTCACACCGTGCGGGACAAGTTTGCATCGCAACCTATCGGGTAGGCCAACGCATTGAGTTTGCAATGAGCTAAGAGTCGGCTAACTTCGAGTGGAGGTGTCAACTTTGAGTCTCCAGGAAGGTAGGCAGAGACCATTATAACCTTCTGTTTGCCTTTTTCACGCAGAATCTCTACAATCACTGCAACCCTTCACAATCATTGCAACCAAGCCCCTGGAGATGAGCTTGAAATGGGAATACAATTAATTTGCGAGCTAGCCAAAATGGCCACTCTTGGACTCTCAGTTCCGTTATGATAAATCAACTTACCCTCTTGATGATGGTTTGGCATCTATTGGGGAAGGGGGAGGGGGCTAAAGTTGAGTAGTATTCGGAAGATTATTTTGAAAACAACAATACCTATGTGAAGCTATCAATGCTACTTCAGAATGGTGTATTTAACCGTACAAGGGAAACTTGAAATGATTCTGGTTTATGGAGAACCTGGCCAGAGTCTTGATAATGCTGTCACTCTCTACGCTTCGCGTTTTCCGGATAGGATTCGGTCACATGCGCCATTTCAGCGTATTATCAAACAATTTATTACTGATGGAAGTGTTCAACCAAAAAAAAGGACTCGTCCAGCAACATAGTCACCGAAGAAAATAATGAAATTGATGTATTGGCTGCAGTAGCTCATAATCCTCATAGTACACGAGAAATAGCTAGCGATTCCGGATTGTCCCAGACCAGTGTTTGGAAAATTTGAAAACGTCATAAGTACCATCCGTATCTTGTGTCTTTACACCAAGACCTTCATGGAGCTGATTTCCAAAATCGGGTAACATTTTGTCAGTGGGCACGTGAACAAATACAGCAAAACCCAAATTTTTTTCGTTACGTATTGTTCTCCGACGAGTCGTCTTTTACAAACCATAGAACGGTTAATCACCACTACAAGCATTACTGGAGTGTTGAAATCCGCACTAGCTTGGCCAAGTTGAACATCAGCGTCCTTGGTCTGTCAATGTGTGGTGTGCAATAATTGGCAACAAACTCATCGGCCCCCACATTATTGAAGGCAACTTGAATGGTCAAATGTACCGAGATATTTTGGAAAATAAACTGCCAACATTATTTGAAGACTTGAGCTTAGAAGTGCGACGGAACATTTGGTTTCAACATGATGGTTGTCCCGTACACCATTCAGATGTAGCACGTATAGTACTTGATCGTGGTTTCAATGGTCGCTGGATCAGGAGAGCTGGTCCGGTCAATTGGCCTGCCAGATCACCAGATTTTATTTCGCCAGATTTCTTTTTGTGGGGCTATCTCAAAGACCAAGTTTACAAACAAAATCCAACAACACGTATGAATATGATTGAGCGAATCAGAAATGCTTGTGCTGAAATTTAAGCAGACACACTTCTCAGTTTTGTACAGTCATTTGAAATGCGGATTAATAAGTGCATTGAAGTCGAAGGCCATCATTTTGCACACTTAATTTAATTGAAAGATGAAGAGGCGAGGGGACTCAGGTAAATCAAGCACACTTTTCCCAGTTATTCGAAATTTGCAAAATGAATATATTGTTTAAGACTTATTTCGTGTATTTACAACGAAACCATGGTATTTTATTACAGACGTATTGAATATCGTTAATTACAGCGCCAACTTTGATGAATCGAAAAAATTGTTTCAGTCAAATCCTACATATTTTTAGCCGTAGAATTCGAATCTGCAATAAAAAATAGGGGTTCCTATCTTAGTTTCAAAATTACCACCCGCCCCACCTACAAGGAGGGGGAGGGCTACTAATTTTAACACTAATGTATTTCCCCCGCGGAATAATTAAATTTTGATCTCTACCATTTTTTTCGAAGAATGCTTATTTATTTTCCGAGATATTTGAGTGTATCAGGTTAAAAAAATCACCCGGTATATCGCTGATCGATAGGCCATCAGGAACATCGGCATTTCTTGATCAACGTTGCATTGGTTTTTCTCCCCGACCTTTGCTAGAAATTCCTCCAATGTGCCATTTAATCTTTCAACCATATACCATCGGACTATGGCTGCAAAAACGTTGTTCTGGTTTTATTTATACCGAGCATCTGACATATTTCTTGAAATACCCCTGTTTCGAAATTCCTTTCTTGATTGTGTATCTTCATCGGCACTCACAATCTGCTAAGCCAGTTGTTGATCACGGCATCAGCTGTTGTTGTTGTCTCCTGATTAGTTATAGGGTACTCCTCCATATGCTGGTGGTGGGAAACGGCCCAACCCTAATCGTTTAAAAGTTGCATGGGTGTTACATAATCCGTTACCCAAATTAAAAAAAGTCCATTACCCAAACTAAACGCAATTTTCTCGCGATTTATCTCCTTGACTTCCACCTACCAATAGCCGCTTTATAGTTCGATAATATGTGTAATGTGAACCTATCCTTGGCAATGGGTAACTATCTTTTTTGGTTACAGCATATAGTTCTAGTTAATCAACACACAATCTGATGCTACCGTCCTTCTTCTCGGCCAACACTACCGATTAACTTCATGAACTGTTAGATGATTTAATTACTCCTGACGCTCTGCATATCTGTTACCATCCGATCCACTTCTTCTTGTTTTCCCAATGGTAAACTCCTGGGTGGCTTTCGAATTGGCATCTCTGTTCCTGTGTCAATTCCGTGTTTTACTTGTATGACACATACAAGCACATGTATCATTTGAGTAGTTGATTTTTTCTGGGCCATGGTTGTATGAGTTGTTCTACAATTTCTTTTTGCCCTTGAGCATTGGCTTTTTCAATCGGAATTTTCTGTTCTTATTTTACTTTCGTCGATACTTCTTCAAATTTGCTGTTGGCTGTCCCTTTCTTGGCAGGTTCGTCTGAGAGATTTAGCATTCTAATTGTTACTATATAGTCGTTGTCTGATTTAACTAGGTGTTGGACAATTACCTATTGCTAAAAACAATAAAACTTTCTGTTGAGCAATTAGAAATTGACAAAACTCCCAAGTTGTTAATAAAATATTTATTGGTTTTCAAAATTATGTTTAATTCAATATGCTTTTATGCGTGCTTCATTCTCGAAATTATCACGGAACACGGAATGACTAATGAAAAAATAAACATACAAAATTATACATAGTAAATGGTGATGACTAAATTTTCGAGTACGAAGATGACGTTCCAATATATAAGCTTTTAAAAATTAACACAGGTATCGCGTCGATCATAATCTTCGTTATCGATCATCTCGTCTAAAAATCGAACTAAAATTAAACATAAGAATTCGTCTACATTTGACATTTTGTTTACAAGCATTAAAATTCAAGATTTTTGTTTACAAAGTTGGAGAATTAAAGATAAATAAATACAGTCAAACCTGTTTTTGTGCGGTAGATAGGGACCGTACAAAAAAAATCGCACAAAAAAAAAATATTCGCAAACTCCATAAATCGCTATAATAAATAATTTTGTACAAAAATTACAAAAAAATTTTTTTTATGCGGTGGATAGGGACCGCATAAAAAAAGTTTCCCTTAGAAAATACATGTGTCAAAGTTTTACGAAATAGCGAGAAAGTGCTTTCTAAACAAAATAAATAATTAAATTACACATGGAAACATTTAAAAAAAATGTAATTTCTCATTTTTAAATAAAACGGTAAATTTCCTTTTTTCTTACATATTGTATATTTTTTTAGTTTATGTTCAAGGTTAACAATCAGTGTGGCTATTACTACGCATTTCATTAGTTGTGAAATAAACATTTCTTTTAACTAAATTATATTCTTTGTGTGCATTATGTATGTTAATTACATATTGAAATTTGCTGGAATATGGAATATATAAGAATATTGAGCATTTTTAATGATTAGTGAACTTGGCTGATGCATTAGGTATGAAAATGGCTGAACAGAATCTCGATATTCATATACCGCATAAAAAAAAATCGCACAAAAAAAATCGCATACAAAAAAAAATCGCACAAAAAAAACGCATAAAAAAAAATTCGCATAAAAAAAGACCGCACAAAAACAGGTTTGACTGTATACGATTATTTATTTAAATTAATAATTAATTTTGATTTTGTTTTTTAGATACAACAAATTAAATACAAGATTTATTAATTCAATATAAGGGAGGTATCAATATAAGTTAAATTACAGAGACATCATTAAGTAATGTAAATTTTTCTTTTAGATTGACGGGATCAAACATACCGCCGGCCTTGAACCACCGGGTTCAATATTATGGCTCGCCGTACTGTTGTCCGGAAAACGAGTCATCTTGATGTACAGTATAATCTCCTTGGCGTGAAGTTGGAAGTATAACCAGCTTACTAATTATGTGCCGTTTCATCTCTCCGGGTTTGGTTATCAGGGTAACACCTCTATTAATGCCATCAGGACCAGGATGTAATTTAGTGACCTATCCTAGCAGCCGCTGATTTATGGGTACAGGTTCCTCTTTCATGACAAATATGTTATCGACTTTGATTTTACTTTGTGAGTCTCTCCATTTGGACTTTGATTGTAATTAAGCGAGATAGTCAACATTCCAGCGTTTCCAAAAATGCTGAGCGAATTGCTGCACTATGTACTATCGGGTTAAGTATGAGAGTTTCAAGTGAGTGAAAATAAAAAATCAGAAAATTAGATGGGGTTAGAACATCGATATCATCGGTATGTAATGTACATACTGGTCAGGAATTCAGTGTGCTCTCGAGTTCTGCTAGTAAGGTGCCCATCCATTCAAAGGTAAGTATATAGCCTTGCTGATAACTCGCTTTAAACGGAATTTGACCGATTTGACCCCCATTTCCCAAATGCCGCTAAAATGAGGTGCGCTGGGTGGATTCACTGGATTGTGATGCCATGATATGTAGAAGCTTTAAGAAAAGTCAGAAATCATTTGCGAATCTGTAATTAATTTGGTAAAGGTATGCTTTAATTGATTATTTGCACCGATAAAATTAGTGTCGTTGTCACTGTGTATCTCTTATACGGTTTTTGACCTCGTTCCTTTCGCATATGTATTGGCATCGGACCAGAAGATTCAACACATCCTTTAAGAAAGGGCGAAAGTATTCGACACGACAGCTTGGCAGATTACCCATTAATTGGTTGTTTATCTGTGCCTTAAACGCTTGCACAGATCACGCATTTGAAGATGATTTGTCGAACTGTATTTCGATTTCGACCACTTTCAATCCATAATACTGCTGTTTGGTAACGACTAACGTTAATGATACAAAATTAATGAATGCTTCGTTGAAAATGGCGCTTCAAAATTTTCTAGGCACCCACCCGCCAACGCGGAATTTCCGACGGCGAATTTGCCTTACTACTTCACCAAAAACAATCACTTCATCAATGGCTATTGGCGATGTTTTATTGCTGAATTTCTCCCGATGCCGATGTTTTTTGTACAATTTTTCACAACTTCTCAGTTGAAAATTCTTGTGAGCTCCTCGTTATGTCCGGCTCCAGGAAAGTATAGAGAGAGTGTTTAATGATCAGGAAATAAAATTCTTGGTTTCCTGGAAATAAAGTATCTAGGAAAATCGATTTCTCTAACTGTATTGTTCATTACCTTATAATTTAATAAAATAACCTAAAATTTAAATTATTTTACGCGTAATTCCATTTTGGTTTATTTATCACAATACCTATTGCAATTGCAATCTGTTAAGGACCACTTTTATACTACCAATATGCAAAAGGGCAAAAATTTTGAGACGAAACCACAAATAAACTGAAAAAATTTTGTATTTGTTTGGATTGTTGATGCCTTTTCGCTCTATGTTTAAAATCATCCACCAGATGTCAGACATTTTACGTTAAAATACGAATAACAGAATTGTTTTAAATTCAACAGTTGATTCGTTTCTTTAACCCTTATGTCTATAAATGGCTAAAAGAGTAGTCATTTGATTTTAAAATGTTCGTAAAATTTATATTTTTTGAGTTTGTAATCAGCTTGACCAGATTCAGGATAGACCTAAATCAAGTAATCACTATATGTATCTTAAGGAAGGAACGCTACTATGACTTAATCCCGGTACTCAAGTCGCATAAAGGAAGTTGGTCATGGGATTTCATAGATCTCCTTAGGATCTAGATAAAGTCGTATTTGGCAGGAAAAAATGTGGTTGAAAACAACTAAGTAAAAGGAAAATTAAACGGCATCAGACCAACTACATGGTTGAAATGTGACCACATTAGTGTGGAAAGAGGAACATTAATAACAGCTTTTTATACTTTGGCACAGTAATTCACAAGAAATTTTCTGTAGGACGTTTCGTCCGGCACATGAGCGGAGGAATCGTCAGACGTGCAATAAGTGCCAAACTTTATTTTATTTTATTTTTACTAACCCAACATTGAAGCATATTCAAAGTAGTATATTTAAGAGCATAACTCTTTTATATTTATGAAGATAATATAGTATATGGCATGAGCGCAGTTAATTGAATCAAGGTGTACATAATTACATTGATGAAAGTATGCTACGGGATGTCAAGGGAAGAGGAAAAAACCAAGATAGAATATGTCTGAAAGTCGAAGAAGAAGCTACTAATATTATTAAAATCAGTTAACAATAAATGTATTTAAAAGTTGTAGTGTGTTTAATTCAATTTCTAATTTGTGTTGTAAATTGATTTTCATATTTGGGCTCATCAAAGCCGCAAGCTAAATACAATAAAACGTGGCGCAGCCCAAGCCACTCTGTCTTGATGGGAATCCACAGGAGAATTGGAAAAAATGTTATATGCATTTTTATATATATGCAAAAGCCATCAAATTAACAGAAGAAAGTGAAGAAGTACAAGTAGTATTTGGAACATTTAAAATAACCGAGACAGATAAAAAAATATTGAAAAAAGTTGTGACTAAATTTGAGGAATATTGTAATCCTCGTAAAAATGTAGTCTACGAGCGGCATTTGTTTTATACAAGAAGTCAAAAGGATGATGAGCCATTTGACCATTTCGTGACTGATATTACAAGTTAGTTAAAAATTGTGATTTTGGTACCACAGAGAATGACATGTTGCGGCACCGTATAGTGCTTGGTGTAGCAAATAATGACTTTCAAGCCAAGTTATTGCGAATAGATGATCTAACACTTGATAAAGCAAAAGAGATAAGCCGTATAGCCGAATTAACTAATGTCCAAGCAAAGGAAATCCAGCAAGGTGCTACGTCAGCAACACCACGAGGTATTGATAAAATAACCTCAAAACAGGGTCCATCCAAAATCAATGCGTATCAAGAAAATTCATAATTCACTCTTATTGTGGTTGTCGTATCGACGACAATATCACATCGACTGGAAAATTTGGTATTGTGATTGTCGATATGAAACGACGTTTGTCGTTACAACGTCATATTTCTGTCGATGAAATTTTAGTTCACGACAAGACATTTTGTTGGCCATATTTAACAAGTTAGTGCGGTGAACTGCAAAGTAGAAGTGATAAAAGATGTACATGATAAATCATAGTATGAAAATTTAAAAATTGGAAATATGATAATCAAATTCAAATTGGATAGTGGTGTAGATGTCAACATTTTACCTGAAAGCTTATATGAAGCAATTTCACCTAAACCAATTATGCGAAATTCATCATTTTATTGGAAGCTTTTGGTGGTTTCAAGCTCAATTAAATTGGTGAAATTTCTGTCAACATTCAGTGCAAGGATAATCAATATTTTACAAAGTTTGAGATTCTGTCTAATTCGGAGGAAAAACCACTCCTTGGTCTCAGTCATGCGTTGAAATGGGCTTGATTCAGCGAATTAACAATGTTAATTCGTTGCAACTGCAAAAAGTAAATTCTTTCATTCAAGTAAATAAAGATGTGTTTGAATTGAAGGTATGGGTTGTTTTCCTGACAAATGCTCATTGAAAATAAAAGAGGATACAACACCGATCTGCAAAGCTCCTCGTCGCATATACCATTAGGAATTCGTGAGAAAGTGTTAAAAAAGCTCCAGCAAATGGAGAATGCCAATTTAATAACAAAAGTTAACGGTCCATCTGAATGGACACATAATATGGTACTAATTGAGAAACCGGACTAATCCATTCGAATTTGTCTAGATCCACGAGAATTAAACAACTATTTAGAATTCGAATATTATTTAATACCATCTTTGGATGATCTGTTATGTCACCTGCAAGGCATGAAATATTTTACAGTATTAGATTTACGTGAAGGATTTTGGCAAATAAGATTAGACGACAAATCAAAAAAATATACTACGTTCTTCTAGGAAAATCTAGGAAATTCTAGGTACAATCAATTATCTTCGTAATTTTATTCCAAATTATTCACAATTAAATCTATCATTACGGCTCTTACTAAAAAAGGATAATTTGTTCTTGTGGAAGGATAAACAAACTGAAGCACTCAACAAATTAAAGACAAAATAGCTGAAAATACGCTGCTACAAATTTTTAATCCAAAGTTACCTATTACCTTACAAACTGATGCATCAAAAGATGTTCTAGGTAGTTGTTTGATGCAACAAGGTAAGCCAGTTTGTTTTGTATCAAAAAGTTTAAACTCAGCTGAATTCAATTATGCACAAATTGAAAAAGAGATGCTTGCTATTTGGATGTAAAAAATTCCACAATTTCATTTAGGGGCGAATGGTCAAAGTGGAAACAGATCACAAACCGTTAATATCGATTATGAGAATGTTAATATCTGAAATTCCCTCTATGCGAATAAAATTGATGATTTATGGTTTGGAAGTTCAGTACGTACCTGGTAAATATTTACATGTTGCTGATTTGTTATCTAGAAATTCTAATTTGGATTCAACGGATATTGAAACATCACAGTAATATTAGTAAGGAAAAACAAGAAATTATCAAAGCAAAACTAATTAAGGACAACATTACGCATTCATTATTGAAGTGCCACACGGAAGGTTGGCCAAAAACAAAAGCCAAAGTTCCAGATGCATTAAAATTTTATTGGCCTATGAAAGACAAATTATATGTGGAAGACGAGTTGCTGTTTTATGAAGATTGAGTGTTTATTCCAATGAAATTACGAGATGAAATCTTAAATACGTTGTACGAACCACATTTTGGAATGTCTAAAATAAACGCAAGGGCCAAACAAATTCTGTATTGGCCTAACACTAATGCCGACATTGAAAACATCATATCGAAGTGCCGCATTTGTGAAAAGTATCAATCGTCTAATTATGCTCAACCAATGATAAGCCACACAATTCCAAATTTACCTTTTGAAAAAGTAGGTTGTGATCTAATGGAGTGTTTTGGAACCAATTATTTTGTGATGATGGATTATTATTCCAAATGGTTAGAAATCCATAAGGTGCCCGATAAAACGGCTAACGTAACAGTATAATTATACCAATGAAAAAAAAATTTTGTAATCATGGAATTCCAAAATATATTGTTACAGACAACAATCCTTTTAATTCATATAAGATGAATGATTTTGCAAAATCGTGGAATTTCAAGTTTATATTTACAAGTCCTCGGTATCCACGATCGAACGGCCTAGCTGAGAAGGCGGTACATTTTGCAAAAAGTATGATCAAAAAAGTGACAGAAAGTCAAGGTGATGTATCAAATGCTTTGCTTGAATAATGAATATCGAACAACTCCAGTTGCAAATACAGGGTTATCCCCCTCACAAATTTTGATGAATAGACTATTAAGAACTAAAATTCCAATTCATGATAATCTATTACAGCCTAAACTGGTTAATCCTACTGAACGATTGAGACAAAATCAAATAAATAACAAAATAACATTTGATATATTGGCCAGAAGGAAGGAAGTCGAGCTAAATCTAAGTTGAGGTGATAATGTAGTGTATAACTCAATTAATAAATTTGTTCGATATTTTGGGCAGGCAAAATATGTCTCAGCTTTCCTTAAATATCACAATTCGTCACGACAATATAAATCTACTCTCATACCGCTAAATCACAGACTCACAAATAATATTAGATTATTCAGAAGTGACATGTGAGCAGCAATCAAAGTCGCATTCGCCATTTTTCATCTTCAACCTTTTAACAATTAGTTATACCGTTGAAAGTCCCTAAGAGTTTAATTTACTCCATTCAGAAAGCATTCAAAATGTTCAAAAAATTATTTTCTGAAAATTTGTGTCGTTTGTTCAGTTCACAATATTATGTGAGCAACGTGAGGATTTGCCGATATAATTCTTTATTTAGTACCCAGGACGGGGCATCGCTGTGGACCATTCGAAAATACAAACAAATAAAACACAAACAATACAAAATCAGAATTAACGTTGATTATCAAGTGTTACCGAATCCCACCTCCTTGTCATATCGCATTTCATTTTATAAATCTCCCAGCTCTCCTAAACCTGTGCCATCCTAATTTTTTTTTTTTTTTTCGCTGGCACTACATCCCATAGAGGGATTTGGCCGCTTCATATTGAAGTTTCGTAATCATTTTTTTAACGGATAATGAGTGATTAGGTCATTGATCCTACCTTAACCAGCCGTGATTTTTTCATCACCCGCCGGGAATCGAACCCGGGACCTCCGGGGCTTAAAGCAAGCATGCTAACAACTGTGCCTCTGGGGCGGGTGCCATCCTAATGGCATGGTATTATTTTAAAGTCTCCCATAGTAATTTGCTATTAAGATTTATATAAGACTTTGAATACCAAAAAATGTTTTACTCTGAAATAAAACTTTAAAGGCGATTTTATTAAAGCAATTCACAAATAATGTATCGGTCAACATGTCGTTGAAATTTCAATCATTAAAATGTCATAAAATGTTAATAAAACGTCACAGAAATGTCAATGCCAAAAATGTCAATGTCATAGAAACGGGAATATCTTGCTATATTTAAAAGCTCACTAGATATAATTATTTTTAATTGTTTATAATATTATTTGCCACCAGCAAAGTATTTTAGGTAAATTTAGAAATTTAAATTCCATATTACACGGTAATCTTTTCATTTTATATTGAAGACACCTAGGGAACAATTGCTGGAATTTGCTAGGTGTATTAACTGTAGAGAAATATTTCTTCGGAAAGTTCGACATTACCTCGGTAAACAGATAAACAAATTTATATTACTCCTTTTTGTCAAAATCACCCCCACGCAATGCTTCAATTGACTTCAAATTTTGTGAACAAGTAGATGATAAATTGTCAAATTTAATAATAAAAAAATCGTCGGTCTCGTTTTTGAGAAAATCTGTTTGACCGTTTTATCTCTACTGCAACCCCCTCTACTCTATACTCAAATGGACCTAAAAGTTAACGCACACTGCTTATTACTGAAATCTATCTTTGTGCAAAATTTTGACAAAAACTATCAATATTTGTAAGAATGGGAAGCGATACAAAAATAATAAAAATGTGCGACAGGAAGGACGGACACGACATTTTTCTGATCGGTGTTTCGGGGTCCTGGTAATCTAATTCGTCAAGACATGTGAAAATCTGTAACAAAATTTTTTTCGCGATTACAATACTTACCCAATATAACTTCGTTATAGTGGGAAAAGTAAAAACCAAGATAGAATATGTCTGAAAGTCGAAGAAGAAGCTACTAATATTATTAAAGTCAGTTAACAATAAATGTATTTAAAAGTTGTAATGTGTTTAATTCTATTTCTAATTTGTGTTGTAAATTGCTTTTCATATTCGGGCTCATCAAAGCCGCAAGCTAAATACAATAAAACAAACTTACAAATAAATGACTTAAGTGGTAGCTATACAAAACTTAAAAAAACTTAAAAACTTAACTTAAGAAAACTTAAGAGTGCGAAAGATAAGATTTCCGTATTTCCGCCTATAGAAAACTTAACTTAACTTATGAAAGTTAACGAAACTTCGTTAAATTATATCTTTCATTTAAGAAAACTTAAGGATGCGGTTTTTTCCGTCCAAACTTAAAAATTTTTAATAAAGAAACGTCAAAAGCAAATTTGTTTACAATTTGTTGTAAACGGTGGAGAATTTTGAATATATGTAGATAAAGTTATAGCTATTTAGGCAAACATTTCTGTTTAATTGTAAGTATAAATTAATAAATAATAATTATTTGAAAAATTTATCGTAATAAATAACCAATAGCGGTGCACGTAATATGCGTTTATTAACATTTGTTACAATCATTTTTAGATGGAAAATAATGTCCTAGACACTTTAATAGAAGCCGTTCGACGCCACAGTTGTATCTACGACAAAACAAATAAAAATTTTAAGAATACTGGGGATAAAGCGAAAGCTTGGAATGATGTAGCCGAAGCGACAGAATTAACTAGTTAGTATGGTAAAAATTACAAATTGCAAGATTTTTGATTTTCCTTTATTTACAGTGGAAGAATGTCGCCGTAAATGGTTGATGCTTCGGGAGCGATTCAACAAAGAAACCAAAAAAAGAAATCAATCAACCGGCAGCCCAGCTATCGAAATCGAAGATTGGCCATACTTTGACAGTATGTCTTTCTTAAAAGATTTTATTCAACCAAGAAAGTATGTTCGTTAGTTTTAAATAAATGCCAATATATAATTAAAATTATATTTTTAGAACGAGGAAAAACGTGTTTCCAAATATCCCTCAAGAAGCAGAATTTGATTTCTCCGAGGTTGACTTGGATTCAACTAGTAATTCGATAGTTAGTGAAACTTCTTTAAATAAAAATAAGAAAATAGCGAAAGATGCTGGTTACGATGAAGCTTGTGAAGCAGTAAAAACAGCGGCAGAAGCCGTGCGGTTGCAAAATGTGGAAATGATGCAAGCTCCACAAGCAACAGGGAGGACGTGCATCAATGAAAACTTTATGAAGACCATTTTAGGGTTATTAGAGCCGTTAGCGGAGAGTGATCAGGATTACGCAATATCACAAATGCTACAATTTGTGGTGGATTTACGCCAAGACAAACTTCGGTCAACGCCATAAAGCAATCACCTCTCTTGTGATAATATCAAGCAATGTGATAGTAACAAAGGTATATACGATAAAAATTGCAATATTATTCTTATTTTTTATATTTTTATTATTAAAATTATATGTATTATTATTAAAATGAAATAAAATGAACTGATTTTTAAATGAAAACAATATTTTAATTTTTAAAATGCCCGTACACATTTTTAGGTGGTTCTCACGTCATCCACTCTAACCTGCCTTGGTTGTTCATAAATGAACAAAGTTGGTTCCTCATTTCTATAGCTGCTCTACCACCCAAAACATGTACATTTTGAGAAGGGGCTATAGACCCCAAAGATTGACTTATTTCGCTGCGCCACTGTCCCTCATGAATTAGATGGTCGGAATCTTCCCAATCCACAAAATTTGATGGCACGTATATGTGTGAGCTTTCTTTATTGAGCCGGAGAAAATTATGCAAAGCGACACATCCAAGCACAACTTTTTCTGCGTTCTGGGGTAGCATATGTAGAGTGGTCAATAAAATTCTCCATCTACTCACAAGTATGCCAAAAGAATTTTCAATTACCCTGCGCGCTCGAGATAGCCTTTTATTGAAAATTTCTTTGTTGTTTGATAAACCGGTACGCGGATACGGTTTCATTAAATGTTTGGTCAGGGTGAACGCTGCATCGCCAACGAAGAAATGTGGCATTTCCGTATTCGTCCCTGGTAAACATGTTGCTGGCGGTATATCCAATTTATTGTTGCAAATTTTTTTGCCAAACTCGCTAATATTAAAGATACCTATGGGCAAACATTTTTAAAATTATTGTATATTTTAACATATATATTTAACTAATTGAAAAATTACCTCCATCACTTTGGGATCCGTAAGCTCCAACGTCAATATTGGTAAATGTATAACGAGCGTCGCAGGCAGCCATTAATACTATACTAAAATATTTTTTATAATTAAAAAATTGGCTGCCTGTTCCAGGTGGGCATTGTATGGCGATATGTTTACCGTCGATGGCTCCCAAACAGTTGGGCATGTCCCACATCTCCCAAAAGTCGTTTGCAATTTCCCTGTAATCGAAAACGTTTGGTTCACACACATACAACGGACCTAAAACCGACCATATCGCTTCACATGTCTGCAATATAATTGAACGAACGGTTTCTTTCCCAATTTTCCAGCTCCAAGCCAGGCTTTGTACAGAATCACCTTGAGATAGGTATCGAAAATAATTTATATCAATACAAGTTACACACACATTACATACCCAACTTACAGTAAAGTCAATGCCAAACGGCATTCTGTATTTATTCGGACCTTTCCCGAAGTTTCCATTTCTGTCCTTACCAATTCCAGCAGCATACAAAACATATTTTTTGTCATTCTTGTGTGAATGAAAAATTGGCCCGGATCTACCTCTTTCATTTTTAGGAACGTGACTTTATAGTAACCGTGGATATTTCTGGTTCTATTAATTTCCCGTACGCTACATGACCGTTTGCGACTCCTTTTTTCTTTCAATTCATTTAAAGTTTTTAAACTGGAAAGGAGGGTACTTAGACTTTCAAGTTGAGCCAACTGCCTTTCTGCATTCATGTTTGATTATAGATACAAAAACACTAAAACTACAAATTACAAAATAAATTACTAAATTATATTAAGAAACATACCCCTATAGGAAATGGCTAATCTAAACTAAACTAAATATTCGTTAAAACTATTTTTTAAACTCTTACCTAAACTTTATCTATACACACTATATTCTAAATAAATATTAATATTTATTAAAGACTACAAATATTAAAATAAACTACAGGAATAAACTAAATGAAAAAACTATAACACTAAATTTATCTTATTAAGTTGAAATTCAAAACACTATCACTATTCACTATATTCTACAATCTAGTTGAAAATATACTCAAAATCTAATGAAACACAAACTCAATTCAAAATAATCAAATATGAACACGAAAATTACTGACATTCACTTAAAGAGTCTTACGGAAAATATGGCTGAAATGTCAAAAAAACTTATAAAACAAGAGCTTCGTTTAAATTCTTAATTTTTTTTAAGTTTTTAAGTTTTCTATAGCTGACGCTTTACATTTATTATGTAAGTCCGAAAAATTCACCGCATGCTTTTATATAAGTAAAATGACCCATACTAATTAGGGTTAAAAATCACAATTCACAGTCTCAAGTAATTTTAAATTTGGTAATGTTCGGTCGAGCCAACATGAAAAAAAAAATTCATGATTTGATGTTAAATTTCTATAAGCATAAATGTAGGTACTCATTTATCACAAAAAAATCCAAGTTTTTTTGGATTTAAATGTTCAATTTTTTTTTTTGTTTTTATTTGTCAAATTAAAATATATTTTGAATGACACGGTTTGTTCTTTGCATAGTTAAATATTAAATTTGGATAAGTTTGCTTACAAAAGCTTTAACTGGTGTTTGACATCAAAAACCAATTTTTTACTATTGGCCGTTCGGTCAGGCTTAAAAGCCACGAGTTGTTTAAATTTGGTGTTAAAACATATTAAAAACCAGTACAATATACACAAAAAATCACTTATTACGCAAATCAAATTAATATTTTAATGAAAATTAGTTGTAAACATGTATGTATGTATGTAACTACACAAAATTTAAATAGGCAATTATTTAATATGCATTGCGATGCTTGCTTGTTAGGCGAACAAAGTTCCGTCTTATGCATAATGTAATAAATTTAAATCTCCTAAATGGCAGCTACAAAAAAAACTTTCCGCCCAAACTGTTTTGTTTGACAAAATTTACTTCAAAATTTAAAAATAAATTTCAAAATGTTTACAAAAGATAGCGTTAATCGTTTAATCAATTAAACATAATTTTTTATTTTATTTTTAGTAATTTCACGTTTTTAATATTTTTCATATATGTACACTCGTACCTATGTATAAATATTTTGTATTTAACTACAAAGTAGTATCGTAAATTGTTTATATAATTAAAAAGTACAAACAAAATTTTATAATAATACATAACAATAAAATATAATTATATTTATTATTGAATTTAATTTAATTAAATAAACAATTAAATTAATTTTACAAATAAATATTTACAAATATAAATTAATCAATTATATTTGTCACTATGTGATGATTAAATAGTACATATGTAAATTATTTTCTCTTTTTTGTTTTGTTTTTGGTGCGGTTAAAAGTTTTTTTTTATTAGTGAATTAAATATTAGTGACTTCAAAATATAACCGTATGCCCCGAAATTAATTTAAAATATGTAGCTATTTAAAAGGTTAGTTTTGGGGTATGATATTTGCCTGTAGCAAAGCTTATTAAGTATACAACGAATGTTTGTTCATGCTTTATGAAATGTGTTTTATAGGATTAAGTACGAAAATACAAAATATAAATTAAAAGCAGACCAATTTTAAATAAATCACTACAAAATTACATCTACGTGTAAAATTAATTTATTCAGAAAATTTTTGAACGATGTGAAAATCAACCAATTAAATATCAAAGATGCAAGGGTGTCTCAAATTGCTTGTTTAGATTTATAAAAGTTCCAAAATTAAGTTTATAAATTCGATTTTCATTTACATTTTATGGATTTAATTGGTTTCCTTATATACCGGGTGTTTCTTTTAAACTGAGACGATCAAATATCTCGAAAAATAGCCACTCTACGGAAAAAATGTCCATAATCAAAATTTAATCATACCGCGGGGGAAATACATTAGTGCAAAAAAAATAGTCCCCCACCCCCCGCTTTGTAGGTGGGGCGGGGGGTAACTTTTAAACTAAGGTAGGAAGCCATACTTTTTATTGCAGATTCGGATTCTACGGCTAAAAATACGTAGGATTTGACTGAAACATTTTTTTCGATTCATGTTAGATGGCGCTGTAATTGACGATATTCAATTTTTATCTCGGATTAAATATCTCGGAAAATAAGCACTCTACGAAAAAAATGGTAGAGATCAAAATTGAAATATTCCGCGGGGGAAATACATTAGTGTTAAAATTAATACCCTCACTCCTCCTTGTAGGTGATCATCAACACCAGAATTCCACTTGATCCCTGTATATTGCATTTATATTGAAGAAGTTACTTATGATGATCAAGGGAACATTAAGCGGTAATATTGAAATGACGGCTTAGACGAATTCAACGATTGTCCCATCCTTCAGCGCCAGTAACTCAACCACTGAGATGGAAAATCTTCATTGCTAACCGAACGGCAAATATTTGATCTCAATATTTCTAGAAATCATTGGAGACATATAGCATCATCACACAACTGAGCCGATTGTGTTACAAGAGGTTTGCTGCCAGAAGAACTAACCTACTTTTATCTGGATGGATCAAGCGTTCGTTATCAACATAATCTCAGACATTCATCAAAAAGGCTAACTGCGACGGTATTAGCTGTCGGGGGAAATTATTGTCAATTGATCTTATTCAAATGTCTTCAATTGGAATACTTTAGCAGTGAATTAAGAGACATCCAAGCACTTAAGGTCATTTCGAAGAAGAGTTAACTATATCGTATTGTGTGAATAGGTGGGTCCGCATTCAACATTCATCAGCAAGTTTTGATATACGATGCTATTGGTGATGGAGTTATATAATAAAAACATGATGCCGGTGCAGCCCTATTAATCAATATTATAAGGCAAAATTACCACATATAACAATGTAGATATTTAGTCAAATACAACATCCGGAGATGAGTTGTATGTACGAGATGCAATTTCACGTCGCGGAAATGCGAATTGGCCTCCAAGGTCATGCGATTTAACGCCAATAGATTACTTTCTATGGGAATTTTCGAACAGCAAAGTATAAGTTGATAGTCCAGCCACCACCCACCATCTAAAAAATAACATCGTTCCCGAGATTAATGCCATAGAAACGTGCCTATTGGAAAATGTCATTAACAATTTTGGCCATCGGATCGACATCGGATCCAGCCGTGGTGATCATTTGAATCATATCATTTTTCATGCATAAATGACATCGACAAACCTTCAAAATAAAGTACCCAACTTGATTCAAAAATAAATGGACAAAACAATTGGACAACCCAGTAAATCTGTTTAAATAAAGAACACAGAGTCCGTTCGAAACAATTTGTGTTAAAAACCGTATTGATGAGCAAACAGAATGCCTCTGCCAAACTTTACAATAAAATTAAATCCGTTTCTTCATCATATATGACCAGCTAATAGTTCGAAAATTAAAATCACCCGTGATTAAGACGTGTTAGATCCTCAGATCATCAGATTTCATAGTGGCATGTTGAACGTTTTTACATGTAGAGATTAAAATGGGGTTTCACCAGGAAAACGACCGAAAATGTTGTCGAGATGGTCTCCACACGAATTTTTTCACTTCTTTTCAATACATTGATAATTTCACAAACATGCTGCAATTTGCGCTATTGAATTTGTATGTATTGATTAAAGGATTTTTTTCTGGTGAAACGACATAATCTTGCATTGTTGGACTCACTCACTAAGACCACCAATATCTTCTTTTAATCGGTCAGTATCGCACCTCTCTTCGAAAATATGGGCAATTTTAATGCCATCTGCAAATATGAGCACATTGGAATATTTGTTAACCTCTGTAGCTCTTTCGATAAAAACAAGAAATATCCAGAGATCCTGGAGGAACCCCTGGTAACTCTGATAACTTTGAATTTTTATTTTCAATTAACACAAATTCAGTTCGGTTTGCTAAATAAGAGTTGAACTATTTTACAAATTTGAGAGAAAATCTAAAACTGTTCGGGCTACCATGGGCCTTACTACGGCAAATAGAATTAAATGCTGTACTGAAGTCATGAAAACTTCAACATTAGATGATTCTTTACTATTTCGATCCGTTACAGTTGCCCCAAATAATATGTCAATAAGGTCTTTATAAGTACATAATTTCTAAATTCATTTCCATTATATCGTCACTTTAAATTATGCATTTTAAAATTTTAATGAAGGGCATATATTGTTGCTCAACCAACCATTTTATTTGATTAAAAATGTCAGATTTTCCTGTGATAGCTGTGAAAAAGTTTCAATCAGTTCTCTCGAAAATCGTCGGCATTCGGTATATTTTTTTATTGGGGCTCTTTCAGTTCAACTTGGGTCCAAAAGGACCAAAGTAAAATCCTGGCAAAAAAGATATAGCGGTTTGATGGTCCAAAACCTCTTTTGTCATCATTTTGAAAATCCCTGAGTCCGAAAAAGCAAAAAAGAAAGCTGAAGATGGCTGTCTGTTAGGCTATCTGTTCCATTTACGGGTTGAAATGAGATTGAGTTGGAGTTTAGTTGGGCGTTAGATTAGAGTTTGTATGGCGCATAGCTACCGCGTAGTAATAATAAACTAAAAATTGCTATGGATGCATGGATAGTGTTGAAGCAACAACGAGCAACACTGAGTAATTCTCCTCAGCATAGCATTGGTGAAAGTACTTAACCATATGGGACTTCCTGTTGTTGGGAGAGCACTGTTAGATTCCGGATCACAGCTAAATCTTATTACCAAGTCATTTGCATCAATACTGAAGATTCCTCATCGTAACACCAGCATCAACATTCATGGAATCGGGTCTAATGTCGTAGGAGCTTTGAGCAGCTCAACAATCACTTTGCAATCCAACATTACGAATTATTGTACCATGTTGGATGTGCATATAATACCAAAAATCACCAGCTACCAGCCAACCATTCCAATTGATAACATCAATTCGTGGACAATTCCAGCAAACATTCCACTAGCAGATCCGGAATTCTTTGATTTTCAAAACGTCGCGTCGATTTACTGTTGGGTGCAGAAATCTATCAAGAATTGCTCTCTGTGGGACAAATTAAGTTAGCAGGCCATCTGCCGATGTTACAAAACACCGTATTAGGATGGATAGTGTCTGGAAAAATGTCGTCTCAATCAGGGTGTGATTATGCTTGTGATGTAACTATCAAGATTCTGCCACACTGAACGATCAAATTGAGAAATTCTGGACGATCGAAAATTATCCTCATTCCGTTAAACAGATGTCTTTTGAGGAAGCTGAATGTGAGAAACATTTTGAACAATTTACCAAGCGCAACCAAGAAGGAAGATTTATAGTGAAACTGCCATTCTCTTCGAATCCGACATCACTGGGCGACTCCAAAAATTTGGCTACCCGCAGATCTCTAAATTTGGAGAGGCGCCTACACAAATCACCAGATTTGCTAGCCAATTATTCAAACTTCTTTGACGAATATAAAGTGTTGGGTCATATGGAATTAGCCGACCCAAAGGAAATAACTTTGGCAAATTATTACTTCCCGCATCACTGTGTAATGAAACCTGAAAGCTCTTCAACAAAATTACGGGTGGTTTTTGATCCAGTAGTACAAAGTGATCTGTTCTCGGTTCTGATTCGTTTCCGATCACACACGTATGCATTCAGCGCTGATATTGCCAAAATGTATCGACAAATTCTAGTTAGCAAAGAAGATCATAATTTCCAGTTCATTTTGTGGCGAAATTCTCCATCTGAACCGTTCCAGACATTTAACTTAACAACAGTAACATATGGCACCTCATCCACACCGTACCTCGCTACAAGATGTCTAAAGCAGTTAGCGCTTGATAATAAAGATACGTATCCCATCGCTGCCAATGTCATCGAAAAGGATTTCTTCGTTGACGATTTATTGACTGGTATAAATTCAATTGCAGCCGCATTAGAACTTAGACGTCAAATTTCTAGTATACTTCGAACTGCGGGAATGGTGTGCTAATAGTAACGAGATTATAGAAGATGTGCCAGATGGCCATACCGAAAAATTTCTCAGAATTGACGAAAATGAGTTAGTCAAAACTCTTGTCATTTTTTGGAAACAAACATCAGATGAATTTAAATTTTTCGTCAATTTTAACCATGATTCCACCATCTCGAAGAGAGCCATTTTTCTCAAATTGCCAGAATATATGATCCGCTTGGTTTCTTGGCACCGGTTGTGGTATTAGGGAAATTATTGATACAATTGTTATGGCAATTGAAGCTGGATTGGGACCAATCGCTTCCACAACATTTACACACGTACTGGGAAATGTATCGACATAGTCTCATCGACCTGAATAAATTTGCCACTCATCGCCATTTGTTTTGTACAAATAATCCAATTAGCATCCAAATACACGGATTTGCCGATGCTAGCGAACGTGCTTACGGCGCTGTATTATATGTTCGCAGTTTGGATCATAATGGCCATGCCTCCGTTAAGCTGCTATACTCAAAATCCCGAGTTGCATCGCTACAGAAGACGACAATACCACGCTTAGAACTTTGTGCAGCTCTATTGCTCGCTAAATTAAGTCACAAAATTCGCGAGAACTTGAATTTTAACGTTGATAAAATTTTCTATTGGTCGGATTCCACAATAACACTCCATTGGATAAAGTATTGTCCTTCCAGATACCAGATGGAAAACCTTTGTATCAAATCGAGTGTCTACAATACTTATTTATTTATTTATTTATTTATACTGAGAAAAGTCTACAAATATGACTTGAATTTATAACATAATGAACATGGTAGAATAAAAATTAAATTAAACAAAAAAAGAATAAAAATTGACCTAAAAATATTTTTAGGTTGGAGCAAAATGTTGCTTCAACCTACGTTTAAAGCTGTTTTTACTTAAATAAAAGTCGAACAGATGGTCGATTTTATTAAAACTCTTCGACATCATGTTTACCGGTTCATTGTCACCATAGTTTGTTCTGTTAGTCCAGCCATTATAGGGGGTTCACCTCGGAAATCGAGATACCCAGTATATTATATTATTATTACGTGAAAACTTGTATTTTGGCATCCTAAAACTATTCTTAAAATTCGAAAATAATTGGATGGCCGCAAGTTTTTAAATCAGGGGTCAAAGGTCACAAAAATCGATTGTTTCTACTGTTTTTGCAAATATCTCGGTTTTTATGGGTTTTACGCTAATTGTATTCATAATCAATATTGTAGAGAATTAAATTCTCTACAGCTTTTGTATTTAACATTTTTTCATACCTCGAATTGTTTTCGAGATAGAGGGCGGAGAGCGCGCAGTCAAAGAATCATGTTAGGTCAACTGATAGTCCCGATCAAAAACTTGTAATATTACGGTTATAAATTATTGTTATAATTATCATTATTTATTAACTTTTTTATTAGGGATGGGGTTGGACAATGCATAACGAATTCCTGGAACCTATCATGACTATTTTACCACCTGCACCAGATGAATTACTCAATACAATTTTCTGTAACTGCAAGAGTGGCTGTGGCTCAAGATGTGGATGCAGGAAAGCAGGGTTACAGTGCTCTTTAGCTTGCGGGCAGTGTAATGGACAAGCTTGTCTCAATGCTGTACCATATCAGTCCGATATTAATGATGATACAACCTTTGACCCAGAAATCATGAAGGACTTGGAGACAAATGTCGTTGAAGACGATAATGAAGCGGGACTTGAAATTCTGCAGCAGCGGGACGATGACGACGAAGATGAAGAAGAAGAAGAAGAAGAAGAAGAAGAAGAAGAAAAAGAAGAAGAAGATGATGAAGAAGAAAAAGAAGAAGAGGATTGAAATTAGAACTTGTTGTTCTCAGAATTTTTATACTTTTTTACTCGTTTTGACAATAATATATGTATCGAATGACACTTTTAATAAAAACATTAATTAAAAATGTCTTTCTTTTCTTCTTTATTTATTTAGAAAATCATTAGCATAAATTAGATTAGAATTAAAATATAATTTAAGTACTCCTCAACAATTTCTTAATTACATGACCAGGTAAGTGCTATTACATAAATTGAAACATAATTAATAATAGCTAAGTAACCGAAAAAAAGATTGAATTTAATAAAAAAGTTAATAAATAATGATAATTATATATTTAACAATAATTTATAACCTTAATATTACAAGTTTTTGATCGGGACTATCAGTTGACCTCACATGATTCTTTGACTGCGCGCTCTCCGCCCTCTATCTCGAAAACAATTCGAGGTATGAAAAAATGTTTAATATAAAAGTTGTAGAGAATTTAATTCTCTACAATATTGATTATGAATACAATTAGCGTAAAACCCATAAAAACCGAGATATTTGCAAAAACAGTAGAAACAATCGATTTTTGTGACCTTTGACCCCTGATTTTAAAACTTGCGGCCATCCAATTATTTTCGAATTTTAAGAATAGTTTTAGGATGCCAAAATACAAGTTTTCACGTAATAATATACTGGGTATCTCGATTTCCGAGATTTTCAACTAATTTGACCTAAGATGACTGGACTATGTGTTTATTTAGATGAAGGAACTCATGATCTCTTAAATTCCTACTCGGTGCCTTTATTTTAATTGATTCCAGTATGGATGGTGCATCGATTTGATCAAGTAAAATATTTCCAATAAACGAACACTTTAAAAGCTCTCGTCTATTTGCCAATGTTGTCATTTGATAGGTTTTGCATCCAGTAGCATATGATGGTAATCGCTTCAGGTTAACGTGGTGCGGTAAGTCATGGTCATAATCCCATCCGTCTTTACACGTTATATACCGTATAAACTTTTTTTGGACACTCTCGATTTTTCTGATAGGTTCGTCGTAAAAAGGACACCAGATGTTAACAGCATATTCAAGTTGAGATCTCACGTAGGAATACAAGAGCTAACATCGTCGGAAAGTTGGTTACACGTACCGACCAAGTGGAATCCAGCTGATCTACTATCTCGAGGATTGATGCCTGACAAGTTCAGAATCAGATCTCTGGATTCAGGGCCCTGCATTTTTACGTCAAGAAACATCTTTTTGGCCAACGCTTCATGAGCAATTTCCAGTGCCGGAAGAATTGTGTGAGGCACGGAAAACTACAAGTACCACACGTAGTGTCAAATGAAGCACCAAACATTTTGAGAAAAATCAAATATTACAACGATCTCCGTAAACTAAAACGAATTGTGGCTTACCTCCTCAGATTCAAACTGACGCTTGGTTACAAATTTAGCGGGCCGGGGTTTAGAAAATCCACACTTCATCGTGAAACAGCCGGCACTCCGCTCGCTGTCGCTATTTCTGGACAAGGGTCATGTTATTTGTGTTGGCGATCACCTTCATCACACCACTTTACCATACACCTCTAAGCATCCCATCCTATTACACAAAGCACATGATTTCACATTAACTCGTATCACTCTTTACCACAGGAAGCTGCCACACGCTGGTCCAAAGGCATTACTGGCTGCTGTGCGACAATACTATTGGCCTATATACGGAATGTCTGTGTGCAAAAACCGTCTGTGTTCGACCGGTTCCCATGACCATGATGCAGCAGATGGGTGATTTACCACCAGAGCGGGTTGTCGCCTCACCACCGTTCTACTCAGTTGGGGTGGACTTCGCCGGACCATTTCACGTACATTATCGCATCCGCGGTAAAGGATCAACGAAGACATACATTGGCCTGTTTAACTGTTTCGTCACGAAGGCAATTCACCTCGAATTGGCGTCGGACATGAGTACTCAAGCATTTATGGGATGCTTCAAGCGGTTTATCAGCACTAGAGGCCTCTGTAAACGGGTGTTTTCCGATAATGGCACAAATTTTATCGGCGCAAACTCTGAATTGCGTGAACTCTATGCACTCCTTTCTTCACAAGACTTGAAGAACCAACTGCAATCGATGTGTGAAGATGATCACATAGAATGGAAGTTCACTCCTCCGGCATCACCAAATTTCGGTGGGCTTCATGAATCAGGGGTGAAACTAGCTAAATTTCACCTTCGCCGTACGATGGGCTCAGCTAAGTTCACTTATGAACAATTGTTGACATTGATAAAACAAGTAGAGGTAGTTTTAAATTCTCGGCCACTTGGGCCAATTTCAAGCAACGTCGATGACATCGATTGTCTAACTCCTGGACATTTCCTGATTGGACGACCACTTAATACGCTACCTATGTCTGGTGTAGTTGACCGACTGCCGTACGAAACTTGCAAGTCGAATTTTACCATCGTACATTTTGGAATCGCTGGTCAACCGAATATCTGCGAGCTCTTCAGCAACGTCATAAATGGACCAAATTATCACGAAACCTGGCAATCGGAGACTTGGTGGTCCTGATTGAACAAAATATGCCACTCCTTAGATGGAAGCAGGGGCGAGTAGTCGAAATTTACCATGGAGATGACGTGCGTTTGGGAGAAAATTACCGCAATTATCTACCATAGACACAAAAACGCTTGTGTTTCCATCAGATAGCCTTGAATACCTTTAGCAATATTATTATGTTGCAAAACCTGGCCCCAGTTCCTCGTGGAAAATTGTGGAAATAGAATCAGCCTTTAGAGTGTTATGTCTGGAAATGGGTTACATTGTTGTCACTTGTCAATAGCTATATCGCATGAACAAAAATCTTGGAAAATTCGGTTTTCCAAAAATCATTAGAAGCTAACTTCCGATATTTTCCACGAAAAACTCCAACTGAATTGTTTTCTTGCAACTGCTAGGGACAAATCACATAAACACAATCCATCTCCAGATATAACACTCTAGAGATGAGGCTGATTTTATATATTCATTTATTACTTTCGGCTGGAAATTTTATCAAATTTTCTCAGATTTCCCACGGGAAACTTGACCTGAGTTTTATTCCTACATAAATCGTTTTTATGTGATTCTTCATAGATTTAGAGTAGACTCTAGAGGCCGGTTTTATTTTGTGGATTATTCTGATATTTTTATTGAAATCCTTAAATCCTATTTACTTTCGACTGAAAACCACTAAATTTTTTATTTTCGGCTTAAATGTTAATAATGTAATCTGCATTATCGACTTTTTACTTGCATTTTTATCGTTTACTTATCGCATATGTGTATTTTTATTTTTAGGTTGATAATGTACAAAACCTTATATACAAATCATTTTAGAATCCCATTTTCAAAATCGGCTAAGAAATGGTCAAGTTCCTCACTAATTTACCATATTCCAGAACTTTATCTAAAACTCATTTTAGAATCCAATTTCCATCGTGCATGTCGAATTTCATCAAAATCGGATAAGAAATGGCCAAGTTCTTTCCTAATTTTCCAAATTCCCAAACCTTATGGCCAAGTGTAACCGTTTCCCCTTAAGTGTAACCAGAATTTCAAACAGTATGCGAATTACAGATCTAAACAGATACGTCGCTAAAAAAATTCACTTCAAAAGCTTTTTCAGTTCTAAAGTCTTTTGGCCAAAGTTTCATAAAACATTAATTTCATAACTCGGGCTAAAAACAAACGGTTACGGTTTGCTATTTTTATTTTGAAACTAGCTATTGGTTGAATTAGACAGATAATAAAAATACTAGGCCCTAGGCAAAGACCTCTGAATCCTGAAGATTTATTACAATAAAACATAAATTTTAACTTATGGTTAAGCTTTCTATACGCAACATTAGCACAACATTAAATTAAAAAAATTAAAAACGCCTAACAAACCAATCAACCAACATGAAGTTGATGATTTTGATGTTTTCTTGCACACATATAAACATACACACACACACACAAACATTTTATTGTTGTTTGTTTCAAATTTCATTTTATAATTTTTGATATTTTTACGATGTTGTTGCTAGTATTTTGTGATATTGTTGAATGCATCGAGAAGAAAAAAAAAATGTAATGAATATTTGGAAGGAACTGACTGCATTGTATGTACATAAGAAGAAAGAAATAGGGTTAATGAACGTATAAAAATAAAAACTACAAGCAAAATAACAAAGTCTAAAATAATAACAATAATAATTGTGAATTTTTGCAAATGCAATTTCATTTTCTTAGTTTTATGTACGAATTTTGTTGTTTTTGCTTTAAGTTTGGTCACGGAATATTGTTTCACTTCTTTTCTTAATTTTTACTGTACTTTTTTGTAAAAAATAAAAAATTTTGTATGTCTTGCATGAATGTCAAAAACAACAAAAATTCCATTTAAAAACTAACAAAAACAAAATAAATAAATAAAACTTGACTATAAGATGATTATAAGAAGTACAGAGAGTTGAATGCAACATACATAGAAATAACGTACAACAAAACCAAAATAAACAGAAATTCAAAAATGAAGAGGCCATTGGCAAATGGATGATGACTTGGTTTTTATGTTGTTTTTTTTTTTTTTTTTGTTGCTGGCTAAATGTAGTTATAGTTAGTTCTGATGTAGTACATATAGATATGTAGCGCGATGGCAAATATGACTGATCAAAAAAAAAAAAAATGCCAGCCTATATCATGCAAGATGTTATTACGTTTTTGTTATTATTATTATTATTTGATGATATAATAATTTTTCAAATTTTCCTGCATTACACAAATTACGTTCGAAAAAAGTGTAAAATTATCAACAACGAATATAAGGAGGATGTAAAAGAAATTCTTTCGTGCATTTTGTTTTTGTATATAGCTTTAAGATGAAAAATAATAAGTTAAATGTTTTGAGGTCATTGAAATTTTTTTCTTTAACTTTAACCATCTTTTACGTTATAAACAATGATAAAAAAAAAAAACAAAAAAAAAAATGTTAACTTGTGCACAAAAAAAAAGTTAGAATCAATCATGAAAAATACTTTGTTGTAAAATTTTTAAGAATTTTTTTGGTTTGGGGATAAGTGAAGAAATCATCATCAGCATCATGATTTTCATCACCATCATAATAATCAGAGGAGGAAGTAAAATAAAAATGTAATTATATTGAATTTATTCAGGATATCAGGTCATTGGAATTTGAATTTGTTTCCAAATTAATTATAGTTTTTGGCTGCAGGCTAAATTTACGATTATAGATGATAAGGGACAGTAAATTTACTCTTGGCTACACTTCGGGTTTGAGTTTACACTTTTTTAAATTTTGTATACACAAAAGGTTATCTTTGTAGAGAAATAAAAATATAATTAAAGTGTCAAAGCTAATAAAATAATTGTATTTGTTTATATTTGTATATGTGATTTTTGTTAATTATAATCACAATTGTAATAATTAACGTGCCTAAGAAAAGGAATGTGACGTTTAATGATAAAGTTCATTCCTCCATAAAAAAAAGGAAGAGAACTTCAATTAACACTGAACTAGATAGCTATGTTAGTATGTTACAGATAGAAAAGCAAGATAATAAACGGAAGCTTAGAACTAGATACCAAAATAAAACTAACTGCACCGATTCAAACAATATAAATACAAACAACACCGTAATGGATGACCATGATATAAAGGGCTAGACACTCGATACTCAAGCAATCAGATAAGTAATCATTTTCTGCGAATTTGCTAGAAATGTTATACACGATAATTTAGCAACACAGTTTTTTGCTGAATTTAAAAAAGAATGCGATGCTCTATATTTTTTCTAGGTTAGCTAGCAAGCAACTTGTAGACATTTTGCGACCGTTTTAATGTATCCGCATCTATTGTTAGATGTCAATTTTTTTAGATTAGATCAACCATTTCTAAATATTTCTGCAGATTATTATTGAAAATAAATATATATGTATATATAACTTGTATTTTTAAGATCAAATTAAAAAACTACTTTGAATAGTTGTATAATTTATAATGTGTATAATTTATGAAATAATTAATTAAGAATGGAAGCTGTAATTCAGCGGAGACAAAGGAATCGTATTTGTGTACCTGGTAAAATATTTTTAGATCGCGAAAATCCTTTTGAATGTAACGATCAGATTTTTTTAAACTGTATCGTTTCACAAAGGAAATCACAAAACTTTTGATAGAGGAATTTATGGGAGACCTTTCAAGAAATACCAAACGTAATAAATCTGGTATTTATACTTCAATTATCCAACTATGTATATAATTTTTTAAGCCTTAGTAAGCCTTAAAAAATTGGGTTCGGGCCACTTTCAATATAACAGTGGGCAAACGCTTAGCCTGAATTTGCTGCAAGCGACGGTGGGCCGTATTATTCCTCAATTTTTAAATGTAGTATTGTTCGTTCAATTATGAATAAAAAAAAAAAACTTTCTAAATACAACTTAACAATTTTATTTTTGTTTTATATTAATCCTTGGCATAGTTAAGGCACTTAATCTCACGATCTTCACAAATATAATGATTTTTAAAATTTTTCAATTTCTGCTTAATCATAATTTTACCATTTGTCCATAATCCGTGACACCTATAACCCAGCACTAACAATACTACATAGCGATGTATTTTATTACCTAGTACTGTCATCTACATTACGATAGTTAAACTATGCTCGTGGTGAAATATAATTTCTTGTTTATTGGTATCACTGGTTATGCGATTTGTGGTTCTGATAAATTTGACATTTAGGCCGTGAGTGAATATTATCATGTTTCCATGTACCGAGTTCAAATAGGTTTAGGTTTCGTTGAGTTGAAAACATGGCGGCGCTAACCCGTACCGTTTCCATGAACAGAGTTAGGGTTTACAGATACAGAAAAATATTTCGATAGAATAAAAAAATAACATTGCATATTGAACAAAACCAAATTTTTTATTTCGCTCTGGTATATCGTCATTACGTTGACAACGATATTTTTGTTTATTTTATTAATTATTTTGAGGAAATATAATTAATAATATGCCAAGCGCCATTTTCAATTTTAGAAAATCATTGACAGATAGAATCTAGCTCAAATGAACAAGATTCACGGATTAGAAGTTTGTCCTAAACTTTCCTAAAACAACAACAACAAGCGCATGTGTGTGAATGTGTGGGTTTATGTATAAAAGAAGGTACATAAATCACCACATTTAGGCGAAAATAAAAATTGTTAAACATTAAAATTAATATAAATGAATATTTATAAATCTAAGTTGGTATGTGCTTTTACTTTTTTTAAGCCAAAAAACTTTAAAAAATGCTTAACAAACATGAATTGCGCTCAAAATAATCGAAATTAAATAATAAAATAATATCATTTAATAATGTAAGAAATAAAAATTAAATAGGTTGAGATATTTGATTTTCCTAAGAGGTTACCACACCTGGAATTGACATTTTTACATTGTATCAGATCCGTCCTTACCAAAATATATCACTTTTCCGGAAAATCTAGGGGAAGTGTGCGCTTAGTATTCAAAAGTTGTTACGAGTAATTTAACCACATATACAAATTTTCATCGGTTTACTTTCGATTTTCCTAAGAGGTTACCACACCTGGAATTGACATTTTCACATTGTATCAGATCCGTCCTTACCAAAATATATCACTTTTCCGGAAAATCTAGGGGAAGTGTGCGCTTTGTATTCAAAAGTTGTTACGCGTAATTTAACCACATATACAAATTTTCATCGGTTTACTTTCGATTTTCCTAAGAGGTTACCACACCTGGAATTGACATTTTCACATTGTATCAGATCCGTCCTTACCAAAATATATCACTTTTCCGGAAAATCTAGGGGAAGTGTGCGCTTAGTATTCAAAAGTTGTTACGAGTAATTTAACCACATATACAAATTTTCATCGGTTTACTTTCGATTTTCCTAAGAGGTTACCACACCTGGAATTGACATTTTTACATTGTATCAGATCCGTCCTTACCAAAATATATCACTTTTCCGGAAAATCTAGGGGAAGTGTGCGCTTAGTATTCAAAAGTTGTTACGAGTAATTTAACCACATATACAAATTTTCATCGGTTTACTTTCGATTTTCCTAAGAGGTTACCACACCTGGAATTGACATTTTCACATTGTATCAGATCCGTCCTTACCAAAATATATCACTTTTCCGGAAAATCTAGGGGAAGTGTGCGCTTTGTATTCAAAAGTTGTTACGCGTAATTTAACCACATATACAAATTTTCATCGGTTTACTTTCGATTTTCCTAAGAGGTTACCACACCTGGAATTGACATTTTCACATTGTATCAGATCCGTCCTTACCAAAATATATCACTTTTCCGGAAAATCTAGGGGAAGTGTGCGCTTAGTATTCAAAAGTTGTTACGAGTAATTTAACCACATATACAAATTTTCATCGGTTTACTTTCGATTTTCCTAAGAGGTTACCACACCTGGAATTGACATTTTTACATTGTATCAGATCCGTCCTTACCAAAATATATCACTTTTCCGGAAAATCTAGGGGAAGTGTGCGCTTTGTATTCAAAAGTTGTTACGAGTAATTTAACCACATATACAAATTTTCATCGGTTTACTTTCGATTTTCTAAAAAGGTTACCACACCTGGAATTGACATTTTTACATTGTATCAGATCCGTCCTTACCAAAATATATCACTTTTCCGGAAAATCTAGGGGAAGTGTGCGCTTAGTATTCAAAAGTTGTTACGAGTAATTTAACCACATATACAAATTTTCATCGGTTTACTTTCGATTTTCCTAAGAGGTTACCACACCTGGAATTGACATTTTTACATTGTATCAGATCCGTCCTTACCAAAATATATCACTTTTCCGGAAAATCTAGGGGAAGTGTGCGCTTTGTATTCAAAAGTTGTTACGAGTAATTTAACCAAATATACAAATTTTCATCGGTTTACTTTCGATTTTCCTAAAAGGTTACCACACCTGGAATTGACATTTTTACATTGTATCAGATCCGTCCTTACCAAAATATATCACTTTTCCGGAAAATCTAGGGGAAGTGTGCGCTTAGTATTCAAAAGTTGTTACGAGTAATTTAACCACATATACAAATTTTCATCGGTTTACTTTCGATTTTCCTAAGAGGTTACCACACCTGGAATTGACATTTTTACATTGTATCAGATCCGTCCTTACCAAAATATATCACTTTTCAAGTACATTAATAAATATCTGTCCTCCAAAAATTCGTTGTTTTTCCGTTATTTAACATTGAAAGGTTCGAACTCACTTTTCGGCGAACAAACAGTTACATTCAACTAGCCACAATTAGAACGGTACGTATTGCATCTACAGAAACAAGACATAAAATCAATCGATTTGTTATTTTATAAGCTCTATTTTTAAATTTAATGATTTTTGATAAAACTTAAGGTTTTCGAGTTATTCGTGAAAATCGCTCAAAACATGCATTTTTTAGATTAAAAAATCAACATTTTCTTGGACCATTTCGGGCTTAGAATTCATCCCTCTATCAATTTCTGGGGTTATTTTGAGTATACTTATTTCCACCCCCGAAAATGGGTGGCATTCACCCCCAGGGTAAAAACACACATCGCCACTATATAACTTTTGTTCCTTGAACCATTCCCCACTTACTGTCCAAATTTCACGCCAATCGGTTTTGCCCCTAAGAATTCTGAGCGAAAAACCGTCAACCACTGGATATGAGGAAATAAAAATCAAATCGAAGAGAGAAAATTATAATTTCGCGCGGAAGTATATAAAGAATTTTTTTCTCTGTTTTATTTCATTACCTATTCAGACTTTGTACTGTGTGTGTTTCCTTGTGTTAAATCTTTGTGATTATAATTCTTCGTTTCTGTGTAAAATAAAAAGTTTTTTTTAAAACTATTACCGTTTCATTCTCTTGGACATCCTTTAAAACCTATTTGACTATTTTGGTATTGTAATTTATTGTTTTATAATTTTGGACAAACAGAATTTATAAAAAAAATATCCAGTAATCTACTGTTATTTTGTATTTTGTTAATACATGTAACAGTTATCTGTTAACAGTTATAAGTATTATATAAATTTAAAAATTGTTTAGTAACTATTCGATTTTATTTTATTTCGTTACTGTTCTTTACAAAGCTCGTAAACATACATTAATTTTAACTATTTCAGCCTTTATATTTTATAATACAATTATAATAAAAGTAAACATGCGTTCTTATTATTCTAAAAAGCTTAACAAAAAGAAAGCCATGGAAATTGATCTGATTAAGATCTTGACTGAATTATCTGTTAACAAACCGCATTTTCAAATTTTCAGCCGCAAGTCTCCAGGTTTGTACCGAATTTGCCATAAATTGAAAATTAAATTCAATAATTGTAATTGTCAAATGATATATAATATTTGGTGCAATATGAAGAAAGATACCAGAACTACGAATAATGGCATCGTTCCCATTGAATTATGTGACAATGACAAAATATTATCTACGATCAATGATTCTCACACTATCGTTCCTAATCTAACAATACCAGACGAAACCAATTCGATTGCTCTAGATTCCAATAATGTGGAATTAAATGTTGACCGGTTTGATGTGGCGAAGTTGGATATTGGGGTATATCCTCCAACAGGTCGCAATTAGTAAACTATTTGCGCCTCAAAATCTGACTACTCGATTGATTTTAACATGAGTTTTTCAATTTTTTTCTGTATTTTATTTGCTTTTGCGACTGAGTAGTAAAAACATTATAGAAAAGTTACCACCGAATTTTTGACGATGCAAATAAAATCAAGTAAGTCAAGACAATTAATACTACTCAGTCGCAAAAGCAAATAAACCACAATAAAAAATTGAAAAACTCATGTTAAAATCAATCGAGTAGTCAGATTTTGAGGCGCAAATAGTTTATTTGCGACCTGTTGGAGGATATACCCCATTATTTTCCAACAAACTAATACCGATGAGTGGTTATTAAAAGGGTCAATGAGTATTTCATTAGACATTACCCGAGCATGGTCTAACGAAGATTTACGGAATGCTATTGTAGAATCTCTTAATGCCTCAAAGCATTCATGCGTTCTTTCATTTCGAACGATAAATTTAAATAAAAATCTACAGGTACTAACGCAGTATGCTAAATGCAAATACCCAACACACAAACAAAAATTCAAATTTGTCATAAATGCATTTAAAGTTATGCAAATCTACACAACGAATCTGGATTTAGCTGATCACGGCACTTATAAGCAGTTTACCCAATTAAGAGGCATGAAGCGAGTGGCGGTTCAAGATGTGTTGATAAACTCCACTGCTAATTTAACCGGTTTACGACAACTGGATCACGTTGATGTAAATTTGCTTGCTGCTGGCAACACACAACAAATCGTGAAACCGGTAAATTTAAGGAAAGCTAGATCAGAAAGGATATTAGCTGCTGATGCCGTCAAAGGCTGCGAAATTTTGGATATAATACATCGTCAGGGGTCACAGAAAGAAGACAGTTACATTTATTCAGCTTCGGCTCCTCTTTCTATAATTTTGATGAGAAAATCAACTTTATCGCACCTTAACAATAAAAACACAATTGTGTATGTTGATGCCACGGGTAGCTTAGTTCGTAATCCAAAGTGCTGTTTGAAACATAATTATGGAAAAATTTATTATTATGCTTGCGTGATTCGTAAAGATAGCATAATATTTCCGGTTGCTGAGTTGATTAGTTGTCAGCATGATGTGTCGGCTCTAAGCACATTTTTTAATAAATTTCAGAAGGAGATAAATAATTTTAAACCAAAAATAATAACTCCAAAGATTTTTATTTCAGATTGGTCGTGGGTTTTTATTAATTCCATTTTAAAAGAAATGAATTTGATGAACATGCACCAATACTTGCCCTTTGCTTATGATGTTATCATGGGAAAACTAAAATTGGGAAATAAAGTTGGTATATTTATTTGCTGTTCACACTTTGCTGGAATAATAATACGCCAAATTAAGAACAGGCTTAATAATTGTTCCAAAATTTTAAGAGAACACATTATGATATTGCTTTTCATGATAATTGATAGCGGTAAAATTGAAGAGATTGGGCGCTTTCAGATCCGCAAACTGTTGGCATCATATTTAGTGAAATCATTGCTAATTTGATTTGAATTACTAATAAAGTTCTTAAATTTCATAGCGTTGGCCATGATTTTACTCAACATGTTACCAACTGTTTGGTGCTCTGAAAGCGCCCATTGATGAGCTATTTGAAATTTTGTGTATACTTGGATGTTCCAAATTTGAAAATATTTTGTTTAGTGATGCTCAAACTCGTCTAAAACGGAAAATAGAATTAAATTTAGAGGCGAACAAGTATCCAAATACTGAATTAGGTAACGATGATTTACCAACTGATATAACGTATAACCCAGAACAAACCGATTTGGATGATACACCCTTTTACCAAAGGTATAATTTAATTTATAAAAATATTTTGAATAAGATATCCCAACAAGATATTGCTGGCAAAAGCAATATTTTATATTGCCCTGAGTTTATTTTGTTTTGTTTAAAAAAATATATGAAATATTTACCATTATGGGGAACTATCATATATTTTTAAAGCGATTTGGTCACAACGTCCGGGTGTCAAACGCAATTGTTGAGAGCTGGTTCAATATTTTAAAAAATAATTTAATAAAGGAACATCACCTCAAAGTTGGTAGATTCGTCGATTCATTGCAGGAAAAAACACAACTCCTACTAAAGGCTGTTGAGTGCGCTCCTCACATGAAAGCTATTCCATTTTCTAACAAAACCGTACCGAATACATACCCGAATTCATACAATTTAACTCCAAATTCAATTAGAGCCGACGAGAAACACCCGTACGATTCCGATAATGAGGAAATTTGGTGCAAGCGCAAAAAAAAATGCAATGCTAAATATTCGGGTAAGCGAGCGTTGTCAAAATTTATAAAACCAAAACAACTAAGTTTTGGGCCATTAATAAATAATGATTATTTCCAGAAAATGACGAATTTAAAATTTAATATTGTAGTTTTCAAATTTCATTTCCACAGTTTCAGAGAAACGTGTCTGTATAATTTTTGTTTCACATCTCTCAATAATAAGAATTTCCTAACCACAGAATTAGTTTACGTAGCAATCAGTGTCTTAATTAAAAATAAGAATTGTGTTTGCCTCGACCAATTTCAAATTTTCAAAATTTTTCAAAAAAAACCAAGTTATAAAGCCATCGACGATGCCACGCAACCAGAATTGCAATGGCTTAATGACAATCGATTTTTAATTATACCGGTGTGTAAGGACAGCCATTTTCAGTTAGCTGTGGTTGATTTTGAAGCATCTACTATTTTAACGTATAATCCAATAAATCCAACTCAACGAATATTTGAAATTGGTAAAATGGTTCAAATATTTATAAATGAAGCACTGCAGTATTATGGAAAACCACAACGGAAATTCAAAATCATATCGAACAGTTGCTTACCGCAGCAGAAAGACGGATACAACTGTGGAGTTTTGGTAACTTATGCAGTTGATTTTTTAATAAATGGTACGCATAAAAAAGAGATTCACGATGACGATGAAAATACAAACACAAACGGGTTGCAAGAGTATAGAATCTATCTTCAAAATAAAATTGCAGCCAATTCTGAACCGTTAGTAAATCATTGTCTTTACTGTTATAGTGAAATAAACAACCACTCCATTCAGTGTTTGACGTGCCAACGGTATATACATGAGAATTGTAAACAGTATATAATTATCGAAAACAATAAATGTATGTTTTGCTCCGATCCTGCATAAATCTATAAAACGCTTAAACTTAATTTAAGCTTTATTTCACAATGAAAAATATAATTTTAATTTGTTTTGGTATTTGAATTTGAATCAATCAATTTATAATTTTAATTTTTATTTTATTTTATTTTATTTTATTTTATTTTAATTTTAATTTTAATTTTAATTTTAATTTTAATTTTAATTTTAATTTTAATTTTAATTTTAATTTTAATTTTAATTTTAATTTTAATTTTAATTTTAATTTTAATTTTAATTTTAATTTTAATTTTAATTTTAATTTTAATTTTAATTTTAATTTTAATTTTAATTTTAATTTTAATTTTAATTTTAATTTTAATTTTAATTTTAATTTTAATTTTAATTTTAATTTTAATTTTAATTTTAATTTTAATTTTAATTTTAATTTTAATTTTAATTTTAATTTTAATTTTAATTTTAATTTTAATTTTAATTTTAATTTTAATTTTAATTTTAATTTTAATTTTAATTTTAATTTTAATTTTAATTTTAATTTTAATTTTAATTTTAATTTTAATTTTAATTTTAATTTTAATTTTAATTTTAATTTTAATTTTAATTTTAATTTTAATTTTAATTTTAATTTTAATTTTAATTTTAATTTTAATTTTAATTTTAATTTTAATTTTAATTTTAATTTTAATTTTAATTTTAATTTTAATTTTAATTTTAATTTTAATTTTAATTTTAATTTTAATTTTAATTTTAATTTTAATTTTAATTTTAATTTTAATTTTAATTTTAATTTTAATTTTAATTTTAATTTTAATTTTAATTTTAATTTTAATTTTAATTTTAATTTTAATTTTAATTTTAATTTTAATTTTAATTTTAATTTTAATTTTAATTTTAATTTTAATTTTAATTTTAATTTTAATTTTAATTTTAATTTTAATTTTAATTTTAATTTTAATTTTAATTTTAATTTTAATTTTAATTTTAATTTTAATTTTAATTTTAATTTTAATTTTAATTTTAATTTTAATTTTAATTTTAATTTTAATTTTAATTTTAATTTTAATATTAATTTTAATTTTAATTTTAATTTTAATTTTAATTTTAATTTTAATTTTAATTTTAATTTTAATTTTAATTTTAATTTTAATTTTAATTTTAATTTTAATTTTAATTTTAATTTTAATTTTAATTTTAATTTTAATTTTAATTTTAATTTAATTTTAATTTTAATTTTAATTTTAATTTTAATTTTAATTTTAATTTTAATTTTAATTTTAATTTTAATTTTAATTTTAATTTTAATTTTGGGTGTTGGGTGCGTCTCAACTATGTAGAAACCACCAAATGTGTCTAGTATACCTCCCAGTGGTAACACCCGGGCAACGATGTAAAACGTCGGCTAAATACTAGAGGCGAGTGCAGCACACTATAAATAAGCAATGCGCGGAAACACCAACTGGTCCAAGACCAGTTGTCACCTTTGGTTGCGAGTCTTGGACACTAACAGCGCAAAACATCCAGAAAATCGCTGTAACTGAGCGTAAGATGATAAGAAGAATTCTCGGTCCCATTAAAGAGGGAGCCACGTACAGAATGCGAATGAATCACGAGATCAGAAATGATCTCGATAAAGTCGACATCATAGGATTCATAAAATCGTCAAGGCTGAGATGGCTTGGGCACGTACTACGTTCACAAAATCGGACCACTAAACAGGCCTTGGAGTCGGCACCAGCGAAAGTAGGACCTCGTGGGAGACCACCTACCCGATGGATGGACGACGTTGAGAGGGACCTGTACACACTCGGTCACCGTGTCTGGCGTTCTCTTGTGGCGGATCGGATTATTTGGAGGAGCATCGTTGAGGCGGCCAAATCCCTTCATGGGATGTAGCGCCAGCGGAAGAAGAAGAAGGAAACACCAGATAGTACACCTGATACTCAGGTAAATCCACCCTCTTCGGCGGGGCAGTGGAGGCAGATGCGGGAGTCGGAGGCGGGAGTCGGAGTTGGGCGTCGGGAGTCGAGGAGTTGAATTATTTTACACCTACCTAGACTAAAATGCACCTTACCCTATTTTACAAAAAAACTCCAATCAGTCTATTTGACCCCCGGTCAATTTTATGTCAATGGCGTAGCGCAATTTTTAGGGAAAATCTCAAATATCCTCGCAACACACATAAAATCACCGTTAAAAATATAGAGAAATTGTTCTGCTTGACAACGAGATCTTAGGAAAATCGAAAATAAACCGATGAAAATTTGTATATGTGGTTAAATTACGCGTAAAAACTTTAGAATACTAAGCGCACACTTCCCCTAAATTTTCCGGAAAAGTGATATATTTTGGTTAGGACGGATCTGATACAATGTGAAAATGTCAATTCCAGGTGTGGTAACCTCTTAGGAAAATCGAAAATAAACCGATGAAAATTTGTATATGTGGTTAAATTACGCGTAAAAACTTTAGAATACTAAGCGCACACTTCCCCTAGATTTTCCGGAAAAGTGATATATTTTGGTAAGGACGGATCTGATACAATGTAAAAATGTCAATTCCAGGTGTGGTAACCTCTTAGGAAAATCGAAAGTAAACCGATGAAAATTTGTATATGTGGTTAAATTACTCGTAACAACTTTTGAATACTAAGCGCACACTTCCCCTAGATTTTCCGGAAAAGTGATATATTTTGGTAAGGACGGATCTGATACAATGTGAAAATGTCAATTCCAGGTGTGGTAACCTCTTAGGAAAATCGAAAGTAAACCGATGAAAATTTGTATATGTGGTTAAATTACGCGTAACAACTTTTGAATACAAAGCGCACACTTCCCCTAGATTTTCCGGAAAAGTAATATATTTTGGTAAGGACGGATCTGATACAATGTGAAAATGTCAATTCCAGGTGTGGTAACCTCTTAGGAAAATCGAAAGTAAACCGATGAAAATTTGTATATGTGGTTAAATTACTCGTAACAACTTTTAAATACTAAGCGCACACTTCCCCTAGATTTTCCGGAAAAGTGATATATTTTGGTAAGGACGGATCTGATACAATGTGAAAATGTCAATTCCAGGTGTGGTAACCTCTTAGGAAAATCGAAAGTAAACCGATGAAAATTTGTATATGTGGTTAAATTACTCGTAACAACTTTTGAATACTAAGCGCACACTTCCCCTAGATTTTCCGGAAAAGTGATATATTTTGGTAAGGACGGATCTGATACAATGTAAAAATGTCAATTCCAGGTGTGGTAACCTCTTAGGAAAATCAAATATCTCAACCTATTTAATTTTTATTTCTTACATTATTAAATGATATTTACCAGAGAAAATATTTTAAATTAATTATTAATTATACAAAATATATTAATATAAAATATTATATATGTGCATACCAACATATGTACATATATGTCGGTACAAATTAAATAAATTTAATTGCTTTTTTATGTCTTTTAATGATTGTGGAAAATTTACGAAATAGATAGTTCTTTTTATTTGTTTCTAAACTCATTTTAAGTTATTGAGGTGAATTATTTTATTATTTTCTCAAATAAATCCGCCGAAATGTTGTTATTTACGAAATTATAATATTATCACCAATACTAATAAATAATTTTAGGATCTAGAACAAACTTCACGTGATTATATAGTCATGTGAAGTTTTTCCTAAACTTGTCCTAACTTGTTGTTTTTGCTTTTTAGGAAAGTTTAGGACAAACTTCACGCCAATCAAGATTCGTACAGTTTATTTGGATTTAACGAAACTCTACCCTAATACGCGTTTCCATGCACATAAACCGAGTTGAACCTAGGTTAACTCTATCATGGAAACATGGTATATTACCATGTTTCCATGTACCGAGTTCAAATAGGTTTAGGTTTCGTTGAGTTGAAAACATGGCGGCGCTAACCTGTACCGTTTCCATGAACAGAGTTAGGATTTACAGATAAAACAAATATTTCGATAGAACACAAAAATAAAACTGCATGTTGAACAAAACCAAATTTTTTATTTCGTTCTGATATATCGTCATTACGTTGACAACAACATTTATGTGTATTTTTTAATTATTTTGAGGAAATACAATTAATACTAAGTGAAGCGCCATTTTTAATTTAAAAAAATTGTTGACAGATAGAATCTAACTCAAACGAACAAGATTCGTCGAGTTTATTTGGATTTAACGAAACTCTACCCTAATACGCGTTTCCATGCACATAAACCGAGTTGAACCTAGGTTAACTCTATTACGGAAACATGGTATATGTTAAAAATATTTGGTTAAAAATTTGGTGAAAATCAAATTATCGTGGTGAAATATTTTTATCTACCAAATTTAATATTGCTGTGTGAATTAGTTAAAAATTAAAATTGTGACAACTGAACAACAACATGAAGCGCATTTATAACAATCATTTTCCTAGTTTGTTGTCTATTTCATTACTTTATAAAAAGCGTAATTTATCAAATGAAGCTGTTTTAAGAAGAAACAGTAATAAATACGTGGTGCTTATGTATCAACTGAACCAATATTAAAAAAACGAGGTTATATTTTTTTAACTCGCTTGTCAAATTTTATATACGGTGCCTACCATGATGCATTTTTTATTTATTTTTTGTGGTGAGCAAATTTTTTAATTTTAACTTTTATGTCAAAATTTTAATGTTTAACTGGTTTTAAACTAATTCACTCACGGCCTCAGTGAAAATACTAAATATCAATCAAAATTTCTAAAATTCTACATAATAAGGATTATAATAATTTGCGATTAATACATTATTTTTTTAAGGAATATGAGCTTCGTGACAGGACGCTTGATAATATTAGTCTTCGTTTTGATAGTTGCGACACGTACTATTCCATCGTTACCTGGATGTGTTTGAATTATTCGCCCGAGCAGCCACTGATTCGGAGGCAGATTATCTTCTTTTATCTGTATTGATATTTAGTTTTCCGTTCTTCCATTATCCGCGTTTTTGTAAAGTATTTAGGTAGTCTCGGGACCACAATTTCCAGAAAGATTGAATACGCATTTGAAGGTTTTGCCATCTGGATAATTTATGGATCGGTATGCCTTCCAATAATGGTTCCGGAACAGCTAACATAGATTCGCCAATTAAAAAATGTCCAGGTGTTAGTATGTCTAATTTGGTGGTGTCTTCAGTAATGCGACATAATGGCTTGGAATTCAACATACATTCGATCTGGGTTAATAACGTCGTCGTTTCTTCAAAGTTGAGTTTGGCTTCTTTGGTTGCTCTTCTGAAATGATACTTCACGGATTTGACGGCCGCCTCCCATAACCCACCAAAATGCGGTGCACTGGCTGGATTAAAATTAAATTCAATGTGTTTCTGTTATATATAATTAGAAATTAATTGGTTATTTTGTTGTGCTAAAATTTCCGATTTTAGTTGTTTAAATTCATTGTTAGCGCCGATAAAATTAGATCTGTTATCATACCAGATTTTATTTGGGAGCCCACGGCGAGACACGAATCTTTTTAATGCGGCTAAAAACGCTTCGGTATTGAGACTGCTCACTACTTCTAAATGTACCGCTTTTACGGCTAAGCACACAAAAACTGCGACGTATGCCTTTGTTAATGGTGCATTCCGGTGTTGACTACGGTCCTAGATAATCGACACCAGTGTTTGTAAATGGTCTGTTTTTTGTACATCGTTCAGATGGTAAATCAGCCATTTTCTGGGTTGCCTGGTTGCGTCTATATCGGATACATATTACACAAGATTTTATGTATCGTTTGATGTCATATCTTGCGCCGATTATCCAGTATTTCTGCCTCAATAGATTTGTTAATAGCGTAACACCAGCATGTAGGTTTGCAGTATGTAGTTCCTGGATAATTAGTTGATTCGCAAGATGATTTTTGGGCAAAATTATCGGATGCTTAACCGAGTAACTTAAATTGGAGTTCCTCAGGCGCCCACCCACTCGCAGTATGCCTTGAGAATCAATGAAAGGGTCAAGAGAATTTAAAACGTTGCCGGATTCTAACATTGAATTGTTTTTTAATTTATGGATTTCTGTCTTAAAGCTTGTGGTTTGTATTGCTCGTATAATTCGATTTTCGGCCTCTACGTATTCCGAAAACAATAAATTTCTCTTCTGTCGTTCTGTAGGTTCAGACTTGGTTATTTTGCAGAATCTCAAGATATACGCCAATATTTTCTTAGTTTTAAACCAAGATGAATACTTCGTTAATAACTGTAGTAGAATGCTATCCTCTTCTCTGATATTTAACATAATAACTCCATTCTTTCGGTCTTCAATGTTAACTTCCTGTGGTACTTGCGTTTTATTTTTTGGCCAATGGTTCTCATTTAATTTCAGCCAATTGGGACCCTGCCACCAGCATTCTAGGTTTGGAATTGACTTCGGATCTACACCTCGAGATATATAATCTGCTGGATTTTGGCTCGACGAAACGTGGCTCCATTTTGATATTGGTATTATATCCAAAATGGTACTTTTCCTATTGGCTATAAAAGTTTTCCACCTACTTGGGACATCTGACAGCCAATGTAAAACCACCAAGGAGTCTATCCAAGCATAGATGTTCATATCGTCAATATTTAATAATGGTTGGCAATATTTGACTAATTCAGCTAGAAGTAGGGCTCCACATAGTTCGAGCCTTGGTAAACTGATTTGTTTTATGGGGGCCACTTTACTTTTAGAACACACTATACGACATGTTACTTCTCCTAATTTGTTGCTGGATCTAAGAAATATCACACAACCGTCAGCTGCCTCAGAAGCATCACAAAATGCGTGTAACTGCAACGATGTCGAGTTTGATGATGTAATCAAACACCTTGGAATTTTTATCTGTTGAATGTAATTTAAATTAGTATATATTTTATTCCATAGGCATAAAATGGTATCAGGTGCTTCGTCATCCCAGTCGGTTTTAGCTAACCACAATTTTTGTAAAATCATCTTAAACCAAATTATTATTGGTGATAGCCAACCCAACGGATCGTACAATTTTGAGCTTTCTGACAGCATTCTTCTCTTTGTCCAGATTATACCTACAGGCTGAGTGTTTATTTTGAAAGTAAATATATCGCTTTGATGATGCCACATAATTCCCAGCGTTGTTGTGCTTTGGTCGTCTTCGATTAGTTTGGGGATGTCTTCTGCATTATCCAATTCTACCGATTTTAGCACTTCTTTTGAATTTGATTTCCATTTGCGAAGTCTATCTCCGCAACTGGCTAGTATTTCTGTTATCTGATTTTTCAATATAATCGCTTATTCCACAGTAGCACTGCCGGTTAGAAGGTCATCCATATAGAACTGCAACTGACTTCGAATAGCTCTTGCTGCATTTGGGTATTTCAGTTCGTATATTCTTGCCAACTCTTCTAAGGTTCGGATGGCTTTAAAGGGTGCACATGCTGTACCATAAGTCACCGTCATGCATTGGTAAGGACTTATTTCTTCCTTTGGATGATTTCGCCATAAAATGCAAAGAAAATTGGCATCAGACGGATCTACCAATATTTGTCGATACATTTTTTCAATATTGGCATTTATTGCTATATTATTAAGTCGAAAGCGAATTAGTGTTGTCGTTAAATCCGGTTGCAGCTTTGGTCCCGTCATCAAACAATCGTTGAGAGATATTGCCTTAGTGGTTTTATATGAAGCATCAAACACCACTCGGAGTTTGGTGGTAGTACTTTCCTTAAATACGGCGTGATGTGGCATAAAATATTTGTTGTTATTTTCGTGTGGTAATTCAGACCAAGATACTCGTTTCATTTGCTTTAATTTTATGTATTCCTGAATGAACGTATTATAATCTTGATAGGTTGCTGACCTTGCAAACCTTTTTTCAATACCAAACATCCTACATTTTGCTGTTGCGAAAGAGTCTCCTAGTTCTGGTCGTGGGTTTACAAAAGGTAGTCTTACTATAAATTTTCCATCTCCCGATCGAGTTGTTGTTTCCTTGAATATAATTTCACAGGGATCATTTTCGTCGTTATGCTGCTTGTCGATCACTGGTTCTTCAATTTGCCAAAATTTCTTTAATAGATCCGATAGATTTTCGTTGGTAATGCTTGATTTTATCTGGGTGTTATAATTCTGATTATCGTCACAGTCTAATTCTCCTTGGTAAACATTCCCCGCTATCAACCATCCAAATTTGGATGAGTGTAATACTGGAAGTTTATTTATAGTCATTTTCCTTTCTTCCAATATGTCTAAGAAAAATTCAGCCCCTATTAACAAATCCACTGTACTGGGAATGTTGAATTGAGGATCTGCCAAGTCCGCACCTGCCATAATTCGTTGTTGGCTGGTATTGATATCTTCGCTGCTGGTAGTGAGGAGGAGATCTTCTCCGTTATGTGTGCCGTTAATTTTATAATATAATGTGGCATTATACGTGAATTAACTGTAATAGTTGCTTTCCCTCTAGTCTTTCCTGCTGGACACGAGGCTAGGCCGTATGTGGATATACGTGAATTTTTTCGCTTTAGACCTAAGCGCTGCATACAAGATTCGGAAATAAATGAAGATTGAGAACCGGAATCTAGTAGTGCCCTGGCTAGCATTGGTTTTCCACTGCTTGGTTGAATATATACAAAGGCTGTTGGTAGTATTGTTTTAAGAGGTGTTTGGAATTCGTGTAAGGATGTTATCTCTGTTATAGGTGAATTGTTTGTTGATGGTTGTACTGAAGATGTCGATTGTAGTGATGATGTTGATTGTAATTTATTTTCTATTGTTAAATGAGGAGAAATTGGAGCTATTAAAGAAGCAGGTAACGATGAAATTGGATTTAGTGTTGAGAAATTATCATTTATTGTATGCATATTTGTGGTTTGTTGATCATCTGCTATATGTAGTACTTTTGAAATTTGATCATTGTGGAGCAAAGAATGATGTTTTCGTTTGCAAGTCAAACATACAACTCGTGATAAACATTGTGTTTGTAAATGACCTGGTCGTAAACAATTCAAACAGCACTTAGAATTTTCGATAATTTTAGTTCTATTCATTCCACATTCATACTTTTGAATAAGGGACATCTATACAGCAAATGATCTTGTTGACATTCTACACATTTAAATTTATTGAACTGTGTGGTATTAAACGACAGTATATGCCTCGGAGTTGCACCTGTTGGTTTTGTGGCCGCCACGCAAAATTCGAGAGTATCACACCTAGTTGAAAGAAATTTTAAAAATTTATCAAACGTAGGAAAAGCGTCGTCAACAGATTCCTTAGCCCATAACTGCCTGGTGTCTCCGTCTATCTTGTTTACTAGCAAATGAATTAACCAAGGGTCACGTGTCTCAGCAGAATCCCCCAAAGTTCTTAAACCTCGGATCACCTCATCTGTTGTATCGCATAGCTTCTTTAATTTCCGATGATTAGGATGGTTACAATTTGTTTGCTCCAAGAATAAGTGAATCAAACTAAAGATTATTGATTTTGGTTTAATGTAGCGTTCCACTAGTTTAGCCTAAGCCTCTTCATAATTTTGCTCTGTTACCTTAATGTGACGAATAAGTGTTGCAGCATCACCTCTTAATAATCCATTTAATAATTGTAGTTTATGCACCGCACTGATACTCTTGGAATGATGGCCACAGTTTATAGTCGCCCGTGAAAGGTTGCGTGTAATGGCTCGTGTAACTGCTAGAAAAAAATTAAGCTACGATTGTAGCTCAATTTTTTGGCTGTATAAATAATTTTGTGTATACATTTTTTCTCTCTCTCCGATGCTCTTTCTTAAAGTATTAAAAAAGTGAGTGTCATAATAAAGTATTGGACCAAACGATATAATCAAGAGAAAAATTGGAAACAGTTTTTAAACTCTGAAATTTCTGTTATTAACGTAAAAACGTGTTGGCACGATATTTAGAACTTTTAAGGGTATAGTGAATTAAGTGTGAATTTATTTAGTGATATTTACTTAAATTTGTTGTATTTTCTGAAAATAATTTAAAATGGAGGGAAAATACAACTACAAACGGGACCAAAGTGTGGTTAAAGAAAATAACGTAAACAATGCTTTGAAATGTGTAGAATTTGTAAATATTAATGTAACTCGCACCTCAAATGCTTTTATGAAAGAACTATGCAATATTTTAAATGTTAAGGACAATATTTAGAATCGTTCTAAAATATATTATACATGGGAAAAAAATAAAAATGTTTATAACGAATACTTGGACGTAGAAAGTAAGGCGCAATCGGTGAGAAATAGTCATAAGTTGAACAATTTTGGTGTTTTAAAATTTGATAATAACTTAGATAAATCACCTGAGTCTAAGAAAATTACGCCTGACAAAAACGTTACCGAACGGCAAACTGAGTGTGTAACAAAACTAGACTGGAAATTAAAATACACACTTCCTTATTCAGCTCCAGGCCAGAAAACGATTTCTAAAGAATCAATAAGAATTTACATTGAAAAAGAAATGACTGCTGCTGAGAGTACATGCGTATTAGTATTTCGGACCATAAATTTAGCAAGCAGTTTAGACACCAATGGGTTGCATACGCGACATGTAAATATGCGGACCACAACCAAACATTTAAATTTTCGGTGAAAAACAGCGGATTGGAAGTTTTCGTCAATGGTCCTGACAAAGATGAACACTTTGGCGATACGAAGTTTAAACAAATTCGAGGCACTTTGAGAAACGAGTATAAGCAAATCTTAAGTCTCAAAAGTCCCTTGCGGGGTCCCTTGGGTACCCTTGCGTTAAAGGGAAATACGCAACAGCTAAACACTGATGAGGTTTTCAGAAAAATTCGTTCTGAAAGTTTTAAGATGAATGATATGGTTCGTGATTGTGATGTTGGTGATATCTTTTACAAAAGCCTCGACAATAATCCTGATAGGTATATACATAAATTCTCCCATCCACTCCAAGTTATAATGACGAGAAAATCACAACTTGAACTGTTACGTTCACATGATGTAAACATTATTTATTTCGACGCAACAGGAAGCGTGGTTAAAATCCCAAGTTGTCATTCTCATGGGTATTCTCGTATATTGTACTACGCTTTCATCATCAAAATGGACGATATCATTATACCCGTTGCTGAAATGGTCTCGGCGCAACACGATATCAAGGCTATTTCCGAATTTTTAATAAATTTCAAGAAGGCGATAAAATCAGCGGGAGTAAAAAGCGGCTTTAGAATTTGAAGCCGAAATTCCCAGCGAAACTGAAAATTTCGTGGATAATGATACAAAATCGAGCCCATTTTATGCAAGATTCTTTCAAATTTACCAGGAATAAATCGGAAATTTTGAGAAAGAAGACCTCGCAAACACTAAAACAAATAAATATTATAATACTGAGTTTGCCATGTATTGTGTAAAACGGTATTTCTCCTATCTCCAACTTTGGGTGCACTTAGCATTGCCAGAATCGCGGTTTGAAGGAATAGTATCAAATGCGAATGCAGAAAACTGGTTTCGTTTAGTGAAACATCATTACATAGACCGAAAATTTTTAAAAATCGGTCATTTTGTAAGCCTGATGGAAGAGAAAACATCAAAAATACTAAAAAAAATTAAAATTAAAAAGCTTTTCCATAATAAAAAACAAAGGGCGAGGAAACTAGAACATTCCAACGAAGGGTTAGATCCAGATGACATCAGAAACGAGGAAAACTGGAAGAAAGAGCAGAAAACTTTCATCTCACCTAGGCATATGGGTCAAAGGGTCATACGCAGATATACCAAACGGAACATTTTAAAAACCAAAAACGAAAAGAAAAAAGAAAAATTATTATCAGAAGTAGACGGCAATACACTAAGTTTGCTGCAAAACCGCTTTTCTTATAGAAGAAGTGATGATACAGCGGTTTCGGTATTTAATTTATGTGCGTTTGACTCAATCGCACAAATATTTTATGTTTTCGGGATCGACTCACACTACATTAGAACTATGTATTCTAATCAATTGGGTGAAAATCTTTTAAATTTGTAAACAATTACATTAAAAACCATCATGTAAATGCAATTATATACATCGAAAGAAGTAGATTAATATTGGATTATCTAAAAATTGATATTGAATCAAAAACTGAATTAACAATAGATGCATTAACCAACGTGATGCTGCTTTGGACTTTTTTAATTCCTGAAACGGTGAGAATTAAAATTATGTGCAACTCAACCACAAAGGTGTTTCGCACTTTACCAATAAATTTAGGCAATTTTGGAGAAATTGATTATTTTTTCAAAATAGACATTTCATTTATCAAATGTCCAGTTTGCAAGAAAAACTGCAGAAACATTCAAATTGAATGTATTAATGGCTTTGTTGTGGTCGATGTACAACCATTGAATATAGAAGAATATTATAACATTGAAATACAACATATTCAAAACCAGCTAATTATATCAGGAGAAATCCTTCTTTTGAAAGGAATAATTAATTTTAACGAAACGGTGAAACACTACACGAGCTTCATTCAAAGACCTAGATTACCTTTATCGCCTCGTGGGACAAACTTATCCCTCATGGATAATATCTCGATTTGCTCACTAGTACCATAAATAACTATACTCACAAAATTATGACACGTTCTTAATATTTTGTGCATTTTTTTTTTGCTTTTCCTACAATTTTTGAACTTGAAATTTCCTCATGTGGCAATTTTTGGTACGATTTTACAAAATGTTTACTGTGATCTATGTAATCTATATTATTGAGTTAATAACCACACAATTTGTAGCAAGCTTTTATTTCAATTTGACCAGAAAGCTGTTATGAAACTTTTTTTAAATTTTGGTGTAAATAAATCAAATCAATTATTACAAGAAAATGAAAACAATTTACTTAAACGACATTTATTTATGTTGAAATTCAAACATTTATGAAAATATTTCAGAAATCGCAATTAAGAATTTGTAACGGTTTCATTTACAAATTTGTCTTAGGAAAAAAATTAATTTCCCATATCTTCGGCGAGAAATGCAGAATGTGTAAGTCCAAAAACGATTTTGTTCAGGAGACAAAGAAAACTATTTCACGCTCCTTTTTGTCTACATGCAAATTCTAATTTTCATTCCAAATTTTTCCCTCTTAACATAACTTTTATAACATTTTATAAATGGTGATCGGTGCACAATGTTCCCCTCTTTCGTTTAATATGAAAAACGAAAAATTGGGAAAAATAGACTTACACATTCTGCATTTGTCGCCGACGATATGTATGATGTCTTTTACTAAGGAAATTTTGTTTTGTCCTCGTTTCTAATTCCATTATAAAAGCTTCATTTTTTAGACTATGGCTTAGTATTTGTATAACCATTTGCTAAAATACATAAAACATATGGGAAATCACTTTTTTACCTGAGACAAGTTTGTAAATGAAAACGTTACAAATTCTTAATTGTGATTTCTGAAATATTTTCATAAATGTTTGAATTTTAACATATTCTTACGGTGACACAATTGGATCAAGTTGGCCACGTATATTGGCACATGGATAACTTATTCGAAAATATAGGCGGGACATTGTGGACATCTCTGTGATCGTAGATACAATGATTTATAAAACCATCAAAATTATTCAATCTAAATTTAACAGTGTAATTTTTTGTTATTTTTTTTTAGCATAAACTTCACACTCATTGTAATTATGTTGTAAATGTTCTAAAACTGATGATGTTTCCATTGAAGAAAGTCTATACAGAATAAATTTGATTGTTTTGTTTTCTTCTAACGTATATTAGAGAACTCAGTTTCCATCAATTCTTGCTTAAGACGATTGTAATCATGACGATTACAAACCATGATTTTATTTCCAACTGATAATCTCTTAATACTGTAGTTTTTAATATTTAATGCCGGTTTTATCATCATTTTATTGATTTGTTCCAATGACAATATTGACTAACAATATGTGGAATTTTATCGTTTTTTGATGTTACAGTTGTTTTATTTGTAGATGTGCTGGGTTGTTCCGAATTTTCGTTTATTGTGGCTGATGTTTCTCTTAAACCAGTAAATTTATTTTTAACCGGTATCGTATACTGACATTGATTTTTAAGATCATCAATTGGTACGTTTCTTAGGGAAGAATTATTTTCTTTCTGGTTTGTCATAATTGTACGAGTTGTGTTAATCACATATCAAAGATGATGATTTATCTTTTGTTTTGGAATATTGGCTACAAGCCTCATCAACCATCTACCACCGCAAAAACGGTTTTACTTTTGTTGTTGTTATTTATTTTTATTTAACTTTACTCTAATTAAACAATATTCGTTAATTACAATAAAAAAATAAAAAAAAAGGTTTTTAAATTATTTAAAGCGACAATAGAAATTTTGATGTTTACTCTATGAATTGACAAAATTATAACGTTTATTTGTTTTACACCTATTTTAGGATTAATTTGCTTGAGCTTATTAGCACAAATGGAGGTATTTCAAAAGTGCAATTCCAGAATGTGCCTATTTCTAAAATTAACGTACTATGTAAATATTAAGAATTTATAAAAGCATTTACATACAAATAAAATATAAGTCAATCAATCTTAATCAAAAAAAAAAAAATAACAAAAAAGAAAAATCTTCATAACGTTACTTTTGTTTTGTGTTAAAACACATCCTGCAATTATAATTCAATCATAAGTAAATTCATTTCTAATTTATTTATTCCTTCTTTTTATACATTGTATCATATAATAAAAACAATGAAAATTTACACTGTATCAAAAAATTGTCCGTACAGTGCATGGTTAAGGAAACATTGATAAAAAAAGCAATTACAAATCAAACAAAAAAATCAGTTTTTATTTTTTTAAACTCAAATTATATTTAAGAACCTGAAAATAGTAATAATTATGTACGTAGTGGAAATCTTGCTCATTCTCCATTTTCTGAGCACTGGTTAACAGGTTATCCTTCAAAATAGCCAACCAATCAAACCGGTTCATTATGGTTTCAATGAAGGTCAAATGTCACCATATTTTAATCAAGTTCAGTGTTGGGTTTCCGACACACCATAAATCGCCCATCTGAACAAAAAACGCAAATTTACGTTTGTCCGACAGAATAACATTTTCGTAGAACTCTTCGGGCTCACTCACTTATCCCAATTCTCAATACATATTCCAAGCGCTTTTTAATATTTTATTTCGAAGAATAAATTTCTTGTGGCGCACATCAACGATACTCATTTGCATATTATCTGAGGTTTTTTTGCTACTTTTCCGTGTTAATAAATTTGACCAGTGATCGTTGGCTTTCGATTCTGTTTTATTTCACTCTCTATTAGACGTATCGTTCGTTCAGCTTTCAGTTGCGAACGAGCAGGCCCAGCAACCATCTCTACGGATTTGGTTTTTTGAAAGTTCTGGATGACGTATTGAATCATAGATCGCGGGCGATTAGTTAATTTGGTAATTTAAACTGCATTTTTTGTTGGATTTGTAAATGTTTTTTCTACCAATGTTGGTTTAACCGAGTAGTGTACGGACAATTTTTTGAGACAGTGTATGTGTGTAGTAAAGAATTTCTTGAATCAACGAAAAACAAAAAAAAAAGGTTTTCGTCTTAAATTTGTGTTGACAGTGTTGTTGTAAATTACAATATTCAAAGGACCGGTTTTTTTTAGTTTCTACATATAAGATCGCGTATGTATGTACATTTTAGAGAGGGTTTTTTATGTGCATATGCAAATTTTTTATTCTTCTTTTATTTTGTTTGAATAACAAACTTTTGTGGAAAAGAAATTGTTTTTTTTTTTCTTTTACTTACTATTGTGTATTACTCCATGGTAAAGAAGGAACATTTTTTTTTTTGTTTTTGTTTTTTTTTTAAAGAAAGGTGGAAAACGTTAGTTTTTTATTGGTTATTTTAGTAACATTACGTATTTCTCTTTTATGTTCAATTCTGTTAAACAGTACCCATTCTCATTACATTTTTTGAGTGGGACTTAAGCAAACAGTCTTGTAGTTGAAAGATCTTCGAGTGTTGGAGCACGAGTGATTGGACAAATATGTGTGATATGCACTTTTGCTAGAAGAAGATTAAGCTACACCACATACACCAATAGTTTACCTGATTTATAATATAATGTAATGGAGTCCTTATAATTTCACAATTCATTGATTTATGAATGTCTCTCTCTAATTCCAAATACCTTAACACCGAATTGCTTCAGTGAAAAACTTATTTCCTTAATTTTTAGTTGTTCCTTTTCAGAAAACTTTTTAGATTTCCGAACCTAGATTGTTGTTTTCTTAGAATTTTAATATTTTCTAACTTTTAAAATCAACAATCCCTGTGCGACATAAAACTGTGCACTTTGCACTCATTATTTTATAAAATTTTGTTTAGTATAATTCGATTTGTTAACGCCTGGTAATATACTCATTAGTCATTACTTATGTTACTTCAATTATATTGATATTATATAATACATTATACATTACTAACTAACACTAGTTTTCAGTAATTAAATTGAAACGTCAACATTGTCTACCTATAAACCAATTTTGAAGAAAATCAAAAATATTAATAGTCGTTGAAAAGTATCGTCTCGCATATAATGGATATTATTCACTTTGATGATCTATGACACTCGCTTACTGATCCGTGTCGTAAACTCCACTCGCGTGAGTAATTCATTAAAAATTAACTACGCTTTGCAAAAATGTTTTAGCAATCAATACAATCGATGTCATAGGAATGGTACCAACTAGATAAATCATATTTTATGCGGTTCTTAACGAGACAGTATACAAAACTGGTTAAAAAAACTGGCTAAGCAATTTCCATCGAAAATCAAAGAATGGAGATTTATCTATCTGTTTGAGTTACGGAAAGTAGCACTTTGCTGAAAATTGATCTTTTGTAGAATTGTTTAAATATTCAATTTTAATTAATTTAGACAAAGCGAGATAACGCTAGTAAAGCATGTTTCATGGGGCAAGAGAGTTGTAATTAAGATGAAATTGACAATTCTGTATTGTAGGCTTATTAACTGTTTTGTGTTACTACTAGGTACCAGAGAACGGAATAAGCGAAATCGAGTCTAATCGAAAAACCATAAGTTTTTTGTTTTTGTTTGATTTTGTTCGTTTTTGAATTTACTCGTTTTATTTTGTTTATGCACTGCTTGCTTGAAAATATTTCTCAAAAAATTTGCTTGCGAAATATCAATTAAACTCGATCTTTAGCTCAATATGCAGCTCGAGCTAAGAGAAATTTTCCATACAAATTCGACGTAAAATTTAACTACCTAAATAAAATAAATTTTTTTTTAGCTGACAATTTCGCTGAGCGGTATGCATCTTTGCGTGAAAAATTTGAAAAAATACCAGTTGTTTCATTCAAATCTAGATTGCGCCACCATAAATTCTCCAAACATTTTAGCCGCAATTTATTTCACAAGGACAATAATTTGAAGATAAATTTTGACGGTTTTAATTTTGATTCATTTTATAATCGAAGTACGCAAGAAGGAAAATTAATTTAATTTTATATAAATAAGACAGAAGTCAAAATGGCCAATCAACATTGTTTCCTCCCGATATAAAGGAAACAGTGATAAATGCGCGAAACGATAGCAATCACGAAAATTATTAACAAATTAAAAAACACAAACTTTTGAAATACAATTTTTATTTTATTCACTTGTTGTGACTGACAGCTCGACCGAGAACATAATAGCTAATTTAAAAATCATCTGATACCAAATTTCATATAACGTAATATAACTAATACAAATACAACTAATACAATACAAATGTATCAAACTTAACAGTAATTATCATGCGACAGAAGATTTTATTTTCAATACAGAGTGTATCACAAAATGTTGTCGATGACATGTTGCGCGTCAACATACTGCCCCCGTTGAAAGGACGTACCGTCCTTTCAATTATCCTCATCATCAATCGGTAATGGTGCGTGTTTATGAACACCCCTTTTGAGTAATCCAGAGTTGGTATTCACTGTGGCTAGTCTGACATTGCCATCTTTCCCTGGGTGCAATTCGACAATACGACCATAAATCCATTTTTGTGGTGGTACATTGTCCTCTGACACTAACACCATTCTCCCCAACTTTATGTTTGATGATAATCTCCGTTTAGATCAGGTTTGTAGTTGGGTCATATATTCCTTTGACCAGCGTTCCCAAAAGTACTGCTGCATACGACGAATTCGCTGATAACGATCAAGGCGATAAATGTTCAACGTCGATAGATCAATCTCAATCGGTGTGATGAGTGGCTCGCCAATCAGCAGATGCCCACCTGTTAGAACTCGCAAATCAGCGGGATCAGCTGACATTGGAGTCAACGGCCTCGAATTTAGCACGGCTTCAACCTGAGTTAAAATGGTAGCTAATTCCTCATACGTAAGTATGGACTTATCGAGAGTGCGATTCAACAGATGTTTTGCCGACTGTACCGCTGCCTCCCACAAACCACCGAAGTGTGGTGAGCGGGGTGGAATATGCACAAACCGAATGATGTCTTCAGAGCATGTGCGAATAATATGATCCCTCGTTTCTTGATTAAAAAACATCTTCAGAACTTCTTCAAGCTTTCGACGACCTCCAACAAAATTTGTCGCATTGTCACAAAACAACGTATGACAAAGGCCACGGCGACCAACAAACCTCTTCAAAGCAGCGATAAAGGCGTTCGATGTTAAGTCGCTGACGAGCTCTATGTGGACGGCCTTTGTAGCGAGACATATAAAAACGGCGATATATGCCTTGGTTGGACGATGACCTCGATGTTTGTAGTGAACCATCACGGGACCACAAAAGTCGATTCCGGAATTGGTGAAAGGTCTGGCAGGCTGCACTCGCTGAGCTGGTAGATTTCCCATTATTTGTTGATAGTGTATGGGACGATGTCGAAAACAGATGATACAGCGGCGCACAATTCGGCGAGCAATGTCCCTGCCCCCAATAACCCAAAATTGTCGTCGAACTGAAGCAAGAAGAGCTTGTGGTCCAACATGAAGGTTCCTTAAATGAAAGTGCTCAAAGAGCGAAAAAACAAATGGATGGTTCTTTGGCAATAATATAGGATACTTAACATCGTATGATAAGTCTGCTTCCCTCAGTCGTCCACCAACTCTAACGATTTGATGATCATCGATGAATGGGCTTAGTCCTTTCAGACCACTTTTTGTTAATAAATGATGTATGTGCCTAAAGTTTTCACGAAGTCATTACTGTCAATGCAAATGGTATTTTCTTGAGACTCTTTGAGAATTTGCTCCAATAAACGAACATCATTTGAAGACCACTTGCGAAGGTCAAAACCCCCGGCTTTCAAGATGCCTTTGAGCTCGACGGAAAGCGCGCATCGTTTTCTTTCGCAAGCTGATGAAGGCATCGAATAACCAGGAAGGACGCGGCTGCCGTTCCATAAGTAACCATTTTCAAACGAAATACGCCAATCGGTTCGGTTGAACTAGATCTCCATAAAAAACACTGCAAATACAATTGCTCCTCATTTAATTTGACTTGCCGATACATCTTCGATATATCGGCAATTAACGCGAAGCGGCGAGAACGAAACCGAAGTATAATTGCAAATAGATCCTTTTGAATTGTAGGACCAACATTCATAATTGAATTTAATGATTTACCCGAAGTTGTTTTACTGGAAGCGTCAAAGACAACGCGCAATTTAGTTTATGTGCTCTCAGGTTTAATAACGCAGTGATGGGGCAGAAAATATTTACATTTGTGTCGCTCATTCTCGTCGATTTTCTGCATATGCCCAGCGACTCATACTCGTTCAAGAATTCGTGATATTGCTGCCTTATTTCGGAATTATGTGTTAATTTTTTCTCTAGATTCAGAAACCTGGTTTCAGCAATCCAGTAACTATCTCCTAGCTCAGCGACATCGTCCTTTAGTCGTAATTGGACAATAAAGCGACCTAACTCATCATGTAAGGTATTTTTAATAAAATGTTCCTCACACACTTGTTCTTCGATAGTGCGGAATTTTCTGTCGCTTTGGTAATCTTCAATTGTCCAAAATTTTTCAATCTGCTGCTCAATGCTAAGAGGCATTTCCGAAAATGGAGGATCTACGGTAGTCGAAAAAACATATTTGCGATTGTTAGAATTAATCTTACCCGATGCAATCCATCCAAGTTTAGTTTCATGAAAATTAAGTGAATCATTTTCAACTTTGAAGTGATTGGAGCCTAATAAGTCAAAAAATAGTTCTGCTCCAATCAGACCGTCGATACGCTGCGAACAATGGAATTCTGGATCAGCCATAATGATGTTGGATGGAAGATTCCATGAATCGATATCGATATTAATTACTGGTTGACCCGATGTGATACTTGGAACAATGAACATCTCCAATTCCGCCATGTAATTACTAGCCCGTGATTCGATTTTAACGAAAACTTTGTGCCTGACTCGAGTTTTGATGTCATTCAAACCATTTACCGCGAAGTCTGTTCTTAACTTTTTTAGACGCAAAATATTTGCTAGAGCGCTAGCTACTTATAATATTACGAGCATTTAATACCGCAGTAGCTAAAATTAAAGGGCTTGGATTAGACGACGAATGAAGCGATGTAAATAATGCGGTGGAATCTACGTTCTTTTGGGCTGCATCAAGTTTGCCACAAACCAAGAACACCAAACAGGCATTGGCCATATCTTCGTAGTTGCCTAAGCCCTTTAATGCACGAAAATTTGAATTTACGGCATCGATTAGAAACCGTAACGAAACCGCATTTTTGGAAATCGTTTTAAGTCCACAAATCTCGCGAATATGAGCATGAAAAATTGCCCTCTCGTTGTTATATCTGTTCTCCAATATTTTCAAAGCTTCTTTATAATTATCGTCCGTTATTTCCAATGATTTAACGGTATTTATGGCGGGATCCTTTAAACAATTTCGAAGATGAGTAAATTTTTCGACAGGTGAAAGATTTTCATTATTGTGCACTAGAGTTATAAACGTTTTGTAAATTCCACTCTGTATATTTACCCGAAAAATGCGGTAATTCCAGTTTTGGTAACGAACAGCTTGTGTACGAGATGCCTGTATAATTGATGTCTGAGCATCCGTTATGCTAGCCAACGATTCGCGATGCGTCCTATATTGTACGGACATTAGTTTACATTTCACTTCACAATATACTTCAACAAATACGTCGCGCGAATCCTTTTCGATTTCCAAAGGATCAAGGCGTTCAATATTCCATTGAATACTTTGGAACTGAGCAAATTAATTTTCCAAAACACCAAGTCGCGTGGTAGCATCAAATTCCGTCATTGTTTTCAAATTTGTATCGACATAATTTTTTATCTTGGTTTGCGATCCTATAATCGACGATCGACTCACTTTAAACTGTTATAGTTTTACAGCATCTGTTTCTGCCATGATGATTTAATCGAAATATTTGATAATTAGGTTACTGGTAATTTTTTAATTGTTAATATTCGTAGTTTACCAAAAAATTAATTTTTCTAGTAAAAAATTAAAGAATATTCCTACTTCAATTATAAATTCCAAGTGAGCAAATAATTTGCCAGAATTGAAAGCTCAATTTTTTTCGTTGTTTGTTTCTTAATTTTTAGAAAACTGACTGACTCCATTATTTTATTGAGGTCGGCATACGCTAGAAATAAATATAAACGTTTAATAGACATTTTATACATATGGTCGTTTTGAGTCTTAAACAAAGCTTATCAATAGTTATGATTACATATTTACATATTGTTCTAAGCAAATATTTACAATTTGTACAAAACTGCAATACAGCCAAAAAGGCACATTCGATTCCACGGGAAGTTAGTTTTATAGTTAAAACTGTTGCCAGGCTAACTAACAAAAATTCCTCGTAATTGTTTACTTAATTAAAACTGCTACTCATTTTATAATTCTATACTCAATTCTGTTGCGTTAATTAGTAAAGGGTTTCATTCCCCATACCTCTTGCCTGCTGTTAGTCAATTTTCATGATAATTTGTCGGATTAATTGAATTCTCTTTATATTTGGTAGGTTTGGGTAGATTACAAATCAATTAAAAGATTTTTAGTCTGAAAATTAGAGTGACACCAATGACGAATATGACATTTTTATGTGTAAAACCACAGTAAAGGTTTCAACAAATTTATAAAATTTATCAAGGTTTTGCATTTTATAGGCATTTTATCTGAAGATATTTACAGAAGTTTTCGCCAAGTATTCAACAAATTTAACAACATTTCGGTAAACAATCATTACACTAACCTGATATACAACTTAACCAAATTGAAATTGTTGAAGCCAAATTTGACAAGCCGCCCTTCGAAATTTCAAATTATATTAAAGTACGAGTAACTTTTTAAAATTACATAATACGTACGTCTTCAATATACAATTTCGCACATTTTCATAGACCTAAGTTCCTATAGTTTTTAGTTGAAATTTAGCTGCTCTGATTTAAAAATTTACTTCATAAAATGACGCAATTTTAACCATGATTTTTTTGTTCCGCAGATCAAGGTTTGCGATCTGAAATTTCTGTTCATGTTCATTTTAGAATAAGTACTTTAGAATAAGTCCAAGAGGCAGAGCCAAAAAAAGTCTCTGAATTTATTAAGCCTGGTTTTTTCTTAGGTGATTATAGTCATAATTTACAATAAATGCTACGGTCAGTCAAGTGGATATTAGAACAGGTGTCTCAGGTGCGCGGTCAAACATGTCATGACCACCGACATAATAAAATCAATTTCTTAAGGCTGAAACTTTATGAACTTTTGTTTTTTTATATGTAAATCAAAATTATGATAGTCAGTCAACGTCCTATGGGGACACAGCTGGTCAGTCAGCTGTAATATACGTAGCGAGGTTTCTCAGGGTTCAATTCGTTTATTAAGCGTGAAATTTTTTTAGTAACTACTACTGACTATATTATTAATAAATAAAATGGTCAGTCAACCATTCCGTAGAACAACGCCCGTCAGTCAGTGAATAAGAAATGAAATTTTTTCTCTCTATATAATGTAGATGTTACACGCGGCAGCTCGTTTTTTATTTATAATTTACTTAAAATAAAATAACATTATCATAATCATTTGAAGTACGACATTTATTTTAATAAGGCACTTCCGTGTCGCAGTTGTGTCTAAAAATCCTCGAAATAAAATTCGTTCGAATACAACAGTGTACTTAACGAACGCAGGTATACACACAAGTAAGAACTCATCGATTTATTTTTAAATATTTTTAACTCATATATTTATTTATTTCATAAAGGATACAAAATTCTAACAACTGAATCTTCAATCTCATTAATCTCACTATCGTGATCTGACACGCCAAGCTCAGATGTTTCAGACTGAGAATCTAAAAAATAAATAAATTCATTAAAAAAAATTATTTTTGTAATTGTTTAATTTAGATAAAAAAATTACTTGTATACCTATGTTTTCTTCTAAAGGTTGAATAATAACATCCTGTACAAGTTCTGGTAATTGTTCGCCTTTCAACCAATCAAACTCATATTTCTCATTAACTAATTTCCAGTCGTAGTCAGTAGGAGATAGCTCCGTTGGAATTTGACGGTGAGCATTACTCCAAATATTTGCAATGAAGCTCGCTCTTAAGAACTGCTGACATGGTGGCATACTCGACCCATCTACATTCTTTATTTTAATTTTAAAAGAATCGTTTGCAGTACTAAAACATTTATACGTCTTCGAAAATAAAACGAATCTTTCCTCGTCGATTGGTTTTATTATTTTCAAGCCGTATAAATGGCAAACAAATTCTTGAACCTTATTAAATATATTATTTTGATTGCTTTCATCTGCAAGTCCAAGGTCAGTGAAGGTTTTTTGAAAATCTTCGCTTTGCATCATTAACTGCAGAGGCTTTTTTTTACATTTCTTGTAAAAAGCCGGGTTAAAATCGCATCCAGTCAAAGCGTGCAGTCCTGGAAGAGGATTGCAAACAGAATTTCCCAATTTTTCATGCATTTTACAGACATTGATCATCCTTTGATGATTTCCAGTCCCAACTTCTATCCAAATTGTCGACGAACTTGACAAATTTTCCATGTTTCGTAGCATAATAACGAGAATGTCTGTGTCCGAGCACCTAATTAAAATGTTTAAATCTTGTACGATTTTACAAACATGGACAAACATTTTGCCATCTAAAACAGCGTATTCGTAGCATTTATCAAAGTTTAATTTGACAGTTTTAACGCCAAAATGTGGTACTAATTCATCACTAGCCCAGTGATTAATGATGAATTTTATAAATGCTATTTTAAATTTCGAATTACGCAATTCTTTTGAAAAATCTGTGGTGCGTTTTTATTCCGGCCCAGAGATATTATAATCGCGATTTTCAGAGTTTCCTCGCAAAGCATGCTCGCAATCTTTTATTGATGGCGTGAAGTATATCGATCAAAAACTATAACAATCTCTTGTGCATTAAATTTTAAAATACTTTGTAAACATTTCTTTGAAATATTTGCGAAGGTCACGGGAACATCCTTCATCAAATGTAAAAAAAGAATCCATCTATTAGAACAACGTCTGTATATGCTGGTGATTTGCTATCGATTGACATTTCTAAGCTTTTCATCAATGCAGATTTATCTGTTTTGCAGTGCGTGCCATCTAAATGACACAAAGAAAGTGGCACTGGAGTCAACGGATAGGATAGAACTTTTTTCAGATGAACGTTTTGTTCAACTGAAACTGCGAGAAGTCTGCCGAAAAGATCACGTTGCATCCGTATTTCCTGAATTTTTCCATTCACATTGACCTGTTTTTTCTTCAATGAGTCTGCAGATGTTTTAACTTTATTAGTTAAAATTTTTGCCTCGAATCGTGAACTCTCTTCGTTGCAACCAGATATAAATGCTTCTCGCAATTCATTGCCGTGATTTTCTACATTTAATAAACATTCTGTTGCTGCTTCTGATGCTGCTTGGCCATTTGATATATTAAACAATAAATTCGTATCGATATTGCGATCAAAAGGATTCAAGTTTTGATTTATAATATCTATGAAATTTTTTGAAACATGAGATATTATTGTGGATCTTATGCTATGACTCTTACACCAGCGCTGCTGAGCTGATATAGAGTTCGTAAAATGCAATACCCCTGTCAATCGGCTAGCTGCATCAGCGTTAATTGTTTGTTCCAGAGTAAGATTGATCGGTATTCTTCAAAAAGGGCTTGCCGGTTCTTCTTATTCCGAAAGATCCTCTGTCAAGTTCTACTTCGAGTCGTGGATGAGTTTCGTGAACTTTGCATAATTTATTGTGATACACAACCAACCAACGAGCATAATTTGGTTGATTGAATACGAAAAATAAATTAGTTATTTTAGGTAAAATAAATTTATACAATTCAAAATCGTTGGTTTGAATGCCTGCGGTTAACATTAAATAATGATTAATAAGATTATTTATTATATATCATATAATATTGTGCAGTTTTTCCATGCTCACCTTTTAAAGTTTTATCACTGCACTCTTCGTATTTTTCAATAATGTGCAATAATTCAACTAGATCGATAGTTGGTACTATTGACCGATTCTTTATAAAATTTTGCATGTAGTTTTTCACATTTTCGCTCATTTGAATATCTTCAGATTACACAAATCTTTGAAAATGCAAACATGTGATAAACTATTTGGAACGAAATGCACAGATTCATGAGGTGAAACGCCAAAAACTTCAACACATTTTGGCTTATTTTGGTAAGGCTGCAAATTAATCAGCTGTTATTGCGTCAAAAGTACTCCTTTTTCTTTTTTTATTCGACTGTTCTGATGATTCTGCGTTACTCAAAGTCTCGTTTTCAAAGTTTGCATCAGGCTCAATGTTCTGAAAAATAATACCTACGGTATCGTGCAAAGTATTTTTTCCAGTTAGCGTTTCCACGTATCGATCAAAATTGTTATACGCTAATCATGTACAAAGATTCGCTTTTCTTATTATATCTTCAGGACATATTTGAGTTTCGTCATTGGAGCAATACAACGTTGGAAAACAACGTAGTATATAATAGTTACCCCACCGAACAAGTTTTAGAAAGGCCGGCTATTGCTGAAACTGATTATCCTATTTCACATTCTGAAATCGAAGAAACATCTTTACCACAAAGTTCAGGTGAACCAGCAGATATTGTCATTTTATCGGAATTTGTTGCAACAATTAATCCTCAACATCCTACAAAATTAAACTTTCGCAGAACACCATTAAAAATTACAACATTAATTCTCTTGAGCATAGCGATGAAACCAATTATTACGATAACGATGCATATCCGGAATTCATTTGTAACGTGGTCAAACCTAGCGACAAAAACTTTGAATTGAGTACAAGTTCTTAAAGTGATCTACTGGAGGAAATATTTCATCTAGCGAATCTATAGGGAGAGGATAAATCTGAGAGGGTCGTAAGCTTTAATGGCGGGACAGCAGCGGAGAAAAGCAAGATCGGCAAAAAGAAAAGGAGGCTGTACCCAACGAATGAAATGTAAAAAAATCGATGATTAATAGAAACTCAGGGTTGATATACGAATCTACTTCAAAAAATAAAAATAAATTATACAGAACGAAAAAAATTGTTTCGGTTGTACGAAAAAAATTAACGAAATTCAAGATCAGGGACTGGGTTTCTTAAAACTGAATTAAGAGGGAAGCATAACAATTACCCTTCTGTTAGCAAGCAATTTAAAGACGGCGTTCGAAGCCATATTGCATCAATCCTAAGGATTGAGTCGCATTATCTTCGTGTCCAAACGATCCGTGAATAAATTGATAGTCAATGGTCACTGACTGATTTATGGAGAGATTATAAAGAAAGCTGCAGTAATACTGGAGAATCCTATGTAAATCTCGTAATGCATAGTAAAATATTCAGTGAAGAATATAATATATGATTTTTTGTTCCAAAAAAGGATCAATGCGAGTTATGCGCAGCATTTCAGAATGCGAAAGTGATCAAAAAAATTAAACATTAGAGAAATACGAACAGCATCAACTTGAAAAGAAGTGGTCAAGAAATGAGAAAAATGAAGATAAGAATAGGGCAACTAAGAATTTCTTAGTTGCAGTATTTCATAGTTGCATATATCCCTTTTTTATTATAAATCGAAATTAAACAACTACAATTTCACTATTTAGGAAAATTAAAACTGGAAGTACGCAATGTTACTTTTGGCATGAGGAAGAAGGAAATCGTGGAGTTGAGGAAATTGGTAGTTGTGTATTAAACTTTATGGAAAAAAAGGTTAGCTTAAGCGTTCCGGTAGTATGGATTTGGTATTTTATTTCAATAATTGCGCTCGACAGCAAAAAAATCAGTTCATAGTAGCCACGTATGTGTTGTGTATGCTATTAAAAAATTTCCAAACATAAACTCTATCACACATAAATACCTCGTCACAGTTCTAGCTCAAAATGAAGGTGACAGTATGCATTCAGTTATTGAAAAACAAATTAAAAGCACTTTGAAATCCGGGCCAATTTATGTATCTTTGCAATATGCACAAATGATACGTACGGCAAAGAAACAGGGAGAGCCTTACCATGCAAATGAGTTATCGCATTCGGATTTCTCTGCAATAAAAAATAAAATCATTGACCAAGCTATTGCATCTACGATTTAATACGATTAAGATTTCATCAGTGAGAGTAATGAAAATTGAAAAAGCAATTATTAATATTCGCAGAAAGACTTTGAAGGACAGAGTTGTGCTGAAGAGATACTTTTATCAAACAAAGAAATAACATCAAGAAAATATCAAAAGACTGAAATATGTACATATATAAGTAGAGTTAGAAAAGGAGCGTCTATCATATTAGATCGAATAAAACTATATAAGTATGGCCACAAGTAACCTTAGTGACGCACCAGCCGTCGCTTTAGCTGTAGACTGTTAAAAGCAACGGAGATCCCAAAAACATAGGAACAATAAGTTGATGAATCTTATATAAGACTAAAGTTACCTGGGGACGTATAGCCTTACAACCCTTGGTCAAATAACTTGCACACCAATAACTTTTAATAAAAAAATAATGCTTAGTTTTCTAGCTATAGCTCCAAAATATGGTTGCCCTATTTCAATGACAGCTTTCCCAGCAGATTTTTTTTGTCGCTGATGTCTTTTCCACCCATTTCTTTTCCAACCTTACACCAAATTTCACTTTAATACCACCGTACGTAAGTTACAAATTTTAAAGTTACCTCAAAATATGACAAATTATCAAGTAAAGAAAACGTTGGCCAAACACTTTGTGCGACTACACCATTTCAATGTTTTATAAAATTAAATACTACAATTTGTGCTTCTACTTTTTTTATATGACGTGCAATTCATCTTCGAGCTCTTGTTTATAAGTGCATTTAACCGATCGCGTTTATACAGGGCATTTAACCGACCGCTGCGTGTCTGTGTTTTTGTTTACCCAGCGAGCAGGGTAAACTCGTTGACTCGTTTGTTAAGTTGACTGTTTTGTTAGTTGTTATTTAAAAGTGTATTTTTGTAGACAGTAAGTGTGACCATTCAATAATAAAATGTTGTTTTTTATGTGTGTTTGGTTTGCGAGATATTTTAAGCCATGTTTACAATTTTTATCTCACTTATAGTGGTGTTAAAGTGAAATTTTGTGCAAAACTCTATGTTTTCGCAAAAATGGGCGAACAAGACTTCAACAATCAATCATCTGGTGCAACCGCTGTCATTAAAACTGTGCAACAATCTTACGATATCCTATCCAGAAAACTGGGCATATTTGTTTCTAAATTTAAACACTACATATAATCGACTTTTAAAAACGATATTTATGTGGTTTCAATAGGTGCGCAAGTTTTTTGGCCAACTACTGTACTTGAGCAAAATTGTTGAATTGCATGTTCAAACACCGCGACGCTAACCGCAAAACTTTTATGTGTGCAGAAGAAGCATTTGTGAACCAAAACATCGCAATTCGTTTCGTCAATAATATTTAAAACCTGATAACTTTTGGACCAAATAAATACATATTATAATTTAAATATAAAAAATTTACATTGGCTTTTTTTTTTGATAATAGCTATATTTTATATATATTTTTATATTTTAATGAAAATAAAAAAAAAACAAAACAAACAAAAAAAAATTTTGTATTATATACATTTTTTATTTTAAATTAATGTTTTTTGATTGAGATTTTTTTTTTTTATTTTTAATTTCGGGAGTTTTAATTTTTTTAAATATAAAATATTTTTTTTTATGTATTATATAATATAGGTTTATATAAAAATACACATGAACAAAAAAAAAAAAATTCACAAATTTGGAAAAATAAAAAAAAATGTTATTAAAATTATTTATATATAAAATCACACCCACATCAATGTTTTTTTTTTTGTTTTGTATTATTACTTTTTTTTTTGATAATGCAAATAGTCAAAAGATAACAGAAGAGGTGGGAAATTGCATAAAAATAAAAATCGGGTATGTGATAAAAAAAAAAGGTTGGATGCAATATAATAAAATGCATTTTTATAATATTGATTAAAATGCATAATACGAAAAAAAAAAAAAAGAACTGCTGAAAAAAGCTTATTAAATATAAACACACAACACAAAAAAAAAACGGTTCAATGTTGGAATGAAATGAAACCTAACAAATATAATAATAATTATAAAAACCAAATAAACTGCATACAAAAAACATGTGAATCAAATTTCGAGGGTAATATGGGGTAATTTTTCAATGCAGTAACCACAATTTCGAAAAAAGTTTAAATGTAAAAAAATTTGCATGTACATGGTACCTGATTTTTATGGAATGAGCCACCGTTGCCATGACAGTAGTGGTGATGAACATTTTTCGGGGATTTTTTTTTTTTTTGCAAAAATTTTAAATAAAAAATCGAGCTATTTTAACTAGCCGGCTGTGCTTTGCCATTGTAGGGCGATAATTACAGGGAAGGAGTTTATTTTATACTTTTAAATCGAAATTGTCCAAATTATAACTAAATTTTATTTTAACATTTTATGGTATTTTATGGTATATTAAAAAAAATTTAAAAAAAATTCAGGCCAGTGAACTTTCTTTTAAAGCTTGACTCTGCACACAAAATATGGTTTAACCTTTTTCACAATTTTCTAGAATTGATCGAACATGTCCAACCCTTTTATCTTAATAACAAAAATTGTTTCGGGAAGCTTGCCCGGAAGAACTTTACGGAAATAAAGTCCCAGATCTGGTAACTTTTTTGAAATTATGGACAATGTAGCCACAAGCCCAACCCTTTCTATATTATTAATAAAAATTGTTTCAAAACCTTGACATGTCCGCTTAATATAGACCCACAACTGGTAACATTTCTGAGATCATATAAAATAGCCACCGTATAGCAGCAATTTCAACAAATCCACAATTTTCTAAACTTTGTTGAACATGCCCAACCATTTTTATTTTATAGCAAAAATTAATTTGGAAAGCTTGACCTGCTTACTTTACACACCGGTAACATTTCTGAGATTAAGGGAAATGTCTATAGCGTACGAGCAATTTCAACAGGGTTAGTCTTTTTTACAATTTTACAAAATTTATTGGACGTGCCCAAACCGTTTTATCTTAATAATAAAAATTGTTGAATTGTGTTGGATTATAGGAAATAGCCACAGTATAGCAACCACTTCAACAAGTTTAGCTTTTTCACATTTTTCTAAATTTATCGAACATACCCAACACTTTTTATCTTAATAACAAAAATTGATTTGGAAAGCTTGACCTGAATACTTTATGGAAATATAGGCCTACAACTGGTAACATTTCTGAGATTATGGGAAATGGCCTTAGTTTAGCAGCAATTTAAATAGGTTTGTCTTTTTCTACATTTTTCTATAATTTGTCGAATATGTTCAACCCTTTTTATCTTAATAACAAATTTTTTTTCGCAAAGCTCGACATGCCCTAAAGCATGCGGTAAAAGCTTTAAGTTCATCCGTTTATTGAGGTTGGCGCTTATTTCTAACAGATTTTAATCGTCCTAAAGAAACATTAAGTGTCGGAAGTAAAATATTATAGGATCTGTGACAAATAATTTAAGGCTATCCGTATTTTGTTATTGGTGCTACACACGTTAACTACTTGTTTTAAGTACGCCTGTAGCATCAATCATAATAAGGATGGTCCTACGTTATTTTTGTAACAGGTATAGATTGACTTAATTTTTTTGTCAAAGATACTGCGCTATGGCACATTAATCCGATACGGATTTGCTTCGTCACTGATGTTCTTGAGAGTATTTAGCTAAAATGGTTGTTTACTTTTATTTTACGTACCAGTATAATCTAGAATCATTCATTACCGCGAGCGTCTTCGGCGACTCCAACATTTAAATATCGATAATTTGGCCCCAGCTATTTTGGATATTTTAGCAAAATGTTGTAATATATGAATGAAGTATTGGGGAGTACAAGAGTTGAAGAGTTGACATATTCTTTCAGTAAGATGCAGACAAAAGATTTGGAGGGTGATGACGCTTTATCAAATACTCAAGAAGGGATACCTCGATATTCCCTGAGAAATATCCCAGACAAGCAAGCTGCCACCAATTCAATGTCAGATCCGCGGGATATTTTTGAATTGGATTCATTGAGAACCCAATCGTTAAGTAGAGACAGACAGGCATATTCCAATGCACATGCGACAAGAACAAACATGAAGTTAAAAGAAACTATTACGACTAAGCCACAATCACAAAGCGTCGATATGATTTACAATCCATTCGAAACCGAGATGCTTCCAGTCAAACAAGCTACCGATTCATCAAGAAACCCGTCTGCCACAAATGAACCATTTTCCGGAGGTTATAATAATTGGCTTTTTAATGTAACACTACCACAGGTACAAAATATCCTCAACCAGAAAAACATAAGTCAACCGCAGGTATCTAACCAGTATGCTGCTCAAGTTCCAATTGGTTACTCGTCGTACACTGTACCACCAGAAATAAACAATTTCTTTCTTCTTCCAGGAATCATAGATTCCTGGAATTTGAAATTTGATAGCACTGTTGATGGCACCCATTGGGCCGATTTTTGTTCGATTGAAGTATTTGGCACACGCATCTAATGTTCCTGTTAATAATTTAATCGCTCGCCTTGGTATTATTCTGACGGGTAATGCTTCCGAGTGATACTGGATATATCTGGAGCATCACCAATTCCAAAATCATACGTGGGATCAAATAAAAAGGGACCTTATGGATCGATTTAATCTAATTCGTTCCAATCGCGACATAAAAACGATTTTGGATCACCGAAAACAAAAACATAAAGAAAAATTTGTCGAATTCCAAGACGCAATCGTCAAAATTGCACTTTAAGCCAAGTCTCCGATTCCGGATTCTGAAATTTTTGAGGTTCTGAAGGATAATATGGATCCACAGCTGCAGATATTTCTTGCAAATCGGGATATACGCTAAATCACCCAACTGGCATTCGAATGCAATAAATTGGAAGATATATGGGCACGTGTGGATAATACTAGACCAGTACCTCGGTTTAACATAAACGAAATTTGTAATCAGCCAGTTCAAGTTGCGTCCAATACAAAATATGAATTAATTGGTATATCAGCTGAAAGTGTGTCGGAATCTGAATTGATTCCGGACATTAAAGCATTGAATTATCGATCGTACAATTCATTTAATTCTCCGAAATTGGTAGGAAGACCGATGGAGCGCTCGACATTAACTTGTTGGCACCGCAAATAAACAGGGCATTGCTACCGTTATTGTAGAAGTATTGTTAGGTTTTTATTTTGCACTGTGTGCGGTTTTGAGGAGACATCTTTCGCCGACTGCCGCGCTGTAATTCACAAAATTCGAACCAGGGAAACCAGCAGGGGAAAAATTGTTACACTCGGGAATCAATTGCGAGTCAATAATTTCTAACCATAATTTACAAGATGATCGCTCATATTTGGATGTGTTATTAGATGATCGAGGTCTTCTTGATTCTGGAGCTAAGTCAGCGTACTTGGTAAAGATTGTTTCCATTTTGTAACCAGCAAGAATCTTAAATTATACCATTTTCCGTTATTCATTACAACCGCGAACGGCTCAAAAGAAAGGCTAATGGGATATGTCATACTGAATGTTTCATTCAAAAATACAACTCAGAGAATGCTGGAACCTTATACTTGGGGATCGACTTCTTCAAATTGTTCAATATTAAAATTCAAATTGATGAGCTATCCATCTCTGAAACACAGTTCGACCAAATATTGTCGGAAAGGCACCAAGTAACTCCTCCTCAATGTCAGATATTGAACACAGTAATTGAACAATTCCCATCGTCGGCGAAATTGGGGTTAGGTCGCAGTTTTCTTTTGAGTCACCATATCGATACCAAAGATGCAAAACCAATGAAGCAGCGTCATTACGCTATTTCGGCAGCCATCCAAAAACAACTGTACACCGAACTAGATCGGATGTTGCAGCTTGGTGTTATTGAGGAGTCACGGGTGCGGGCAGGCCTCTATATCAGTTTACTATTATACCTTTCGGGTTATGTAACGCGCCACAGACCTTGAGTCGTCTGATGCATCGTGTGATCCCTCACGAATACCACGACAGAGTGTTTGTCTATCTAGGCGACCTCTTGATAACGTCCAAGGATTTTGAGGATCACATCGTGCTTTTGCGACTCGTGGCCTGTTGGTCGCGCAAGGCCAACTTGACGATAAACATCGAAAAAAGTAAATTTGTATTAAAGCAGATTAAGTATTTGGGCCATATTGATGGTGAGGGTTCGTCCCAAATTACTCCTCAGTAGCGACACCCTTAACTGAATTGCTAAAATTCAAGAAAACCATCCAATGGAACGAGTTAAGCGCCGATGTAGGTCCATCCGGATTACTCTCTCCCTTCCTTTCTCCAGGTGGATGCTTCGTCCGTTGGGGTGGGAGGTGTTTTGTTTCAGTGGCCAGTAGTAGAGATGGAAAAAAACCTGTTATTTTGCAATCACTGTTCCTACCTGTTCCTGTTATTTTAAAATAACAGTGGTAAATACTTGTTCCTAAAATAACAGTTTTTCTTTTTTGGTTACTTATTCTGACATATGCGATTCGCATATGTCAGAATAGGTAACCAAAAAAGAACAACTGTTACTTTAGGAACAAGTATTTACCACTGTTATTTTAAAATAACAGGAACAGGTAGGAACAGTGATTGCAAAATAACAGGTTTTTTTCCATCTCTAGCCAGGAGGTGTAGAGCATCCGATCGCATACTGAACGGGGCACAACGGAAGTATTTTACTACTGAATTGGAATGCTATGCGGCAATACTTGGTGTAAAGCATTTTAGGCGAAATATATCGAAGGGTTATCGTTTACGATAATCACCGACCATGCGAATCTTCAATAACTACCCAACCACGTTCTCGTAGTGAAAATTGCTAAATTTTAATTGTCTTGAATCAACATTCCAGATTTGTACTCCTAAAGCGAATGAGAGAATCGTCCGCTGTCATAATGTGTGAAGAAGATAGATAGAAGAATATTGTTTCAGACAACGGTCGCCAATTTGAATCTCAATTATTCACTAACTTACTGGGAGAATGTGGGATTAATTATATAAGAACTCCGGTATACATGCGCCTCAATGAAATGCTTCCGAAAAGGTCAATCGCACCATCTTAGCCTGCATCCGAGCCTATTTTGGTGAACATAATGTTGAATGGGATAGATATTTGCCTGAAATTGCGTCCGTCTTACGGAATGTTGTTCACAGTTCGACATTCTTCTCACCATACTACCGTATGTAATGGTTTTCGGGCAGCATTACATAGGATATTTGCGTCGCAAGTGAATACGAATTACGTCGATTATTGGGTTGGGAAACTGACAACGAGGCAAGGGTAGAATCGAACGCCGCACGAATAGAGTGGGTACGGGAATCGGTATTCACACACCTTAGAGTGCCCACAATAAAAACTTAAGGACATATAACAATCGCGCTCGGCATCGAACGTTTGATATCGGTCAGAAGGTGTATCTGAGGACGTTCAACAATTAAGTTTTCGGCCAAATTGGCACCGAAATTTACACCGGCAATTGTGAATGGTAGAATCGGAAATGTGGCCTACCAATTATCAAGCCCTGCAAAGATCATGCCAAAGATATTCACAATTAGATTTGTTTATTTCTCACAACATTATCTAATTAAATTCAAGTCCAGTTTGAGCTTTCGTCCTATATCAACCAGTAATTTATTTTCAAATTCGGTATACATTCTTTTGCCCGGCTTCTGAGAGCTCTTCAGGGTGTGGGTCTTCCCCACGATCTGACAGTGGGCCCGTCTAAAACATATTTATTTTAATCTACAATAAATATTTAAAATTGACCATTCAATTCTTATCGATAAGCTGGATAAACTAGATTGTCAGTTCATCCCTATTAAGTGGTTGCATTCATACCTTTCTGATCGTTACCAATTTGTTAAGATTAATGGTTTTAGCTCTCGGTCGTTTCGTGTTACCTCTGGAGTTCCTCGAGGAAGTCACATTGGTCCGCTTTTATTTTCGTTTTTTTGTTGAGTGTTTTGAATTTGTACATTATCTGCTTTACGCAGATGATATGAAAATATTTGCTCCAATTAATGAGGTTGATGACTGTGTGAAATTGCAAGGTGACTTGAATAACTTTTGCAGTTGGTCGTTCAACAATAAATTGTTGCTGAATATGGGTAAATGCAGGATTTTGTCATTCACCTGGATGCGCTCGCCAATATTCCAGCACTTGTGTATGTTGTGTATGTGCAGAATAGAAGCAAGTTGGCAGCTCTATAGGTCCTGATGGGCTCCCCTAACCCAAACCACGCCCCATGGCTGAAGCTAGTCAGACAACAGGCTGGAGAGGGGGACTCAGGATGATTCTGTTAGCGATGAGGCGAGTGAACGCAAGTTCAAAGCTCGCTGAACGTTACAAGCTTCTTGTGTATTGTCGTAATCTATGAGTACAACGCCACCCTGTAAAGCTCGATCAAAGAGTATAGAATACTAAGAGCACCGAAGTCGAATAAAAAATTTAATCGGCTAGATATAGCACCAACAAATACTCATTTCTTAATTTCCCAAACAGTTACATCAAAACAACTTTTTAATCAATTATTTCTGCCTTAAATGACCTATTCATTCATTGTTTTATTTCTTAAATTGGGTAAAAATAACGCAAGATATACGGTTGTATAACCCATTGCATAACCCATCTTTTGTATAAACATTTTCTTTCAGTTTCGTCCTTTTGATATTACATTCTCTTTGGGACGATGCTATAGCTTCGGCTGACACAGTTCTGTAGGTCCTTATTACTGTCTGCCTAAGGTGGTAATAATTTATCTAGTTAGTTATGGAAGTAAGTCGTGAACGCCACCACTGCCTGCGTAGGTTCATCATTATTTTAACGGTTCTTTTCAGGTATGATTTTGATTTTTGTTTAATGCTGATTTATTACTCTAAAAGGCAGAACCGATTATGTAAGCGTACCTTGCATAGTTAACTAAGGCAGAATAAGGATAAGGTGTAGATCAGCATAATCAGTCTCTCAATAACCCTGCGCTGACATTGTTTTTAGATTTGCCTGTATTATATGTTGCAGGAGAAGCCGCTCCATTAAACTGAAGAGAAGTGTTAAGCTAAATTTAATTGAGTATCCGAATTCCTCCAAAAGGGTGAGTTTGGCCTTGATAGTACCTGGACCCAATATTTCTACTCCCCTATTCTACTCCTTCCTCTGATTTATTTTCATTAAACTCCACTTTGTTAACAGTGCCCCAAGGCTAATTAAAATGACGGAGGGCGTTTTGGAAGGTGCAGTGAGAAGCCAGTTTACTATCGTATTAAAACTGTGTTTTTTCTTGGAGGTAGTTGCTAAAATTATATCAGTAATAAAAATCAGTAACCGGATTGAAGAAAAAAACTGAATCCAGCATTACTTGATAGGACACTAGAGCAATTAGTTTATATTCTCCTTGTTTGTGTAGAGATCGATTCCACTGCTCAGTCACATAAACTAGAAGATCACTATAGGATCGACTTACCACACTCATACTGACAGTCCCGAGGTCAGTAGGTTTATTTTTAAATAACTCATTTGGTCGAAATTGATTGTTATTTTCATAACATCTGACAGAACTGATACGAGAGCAAAAGACGATAATTAGACGGATCCGACTTTATTCCCTTTCTTGGAATTGGATGAACTTTAGCTGATTTCAGTTTAGTATCAAAGCACATAGTCATCGAAATATGGAGGAGCTTACCACGGGAAGTAACCACTCCATATGTTACACCTGTTTTTGAGGGCGATTGCAGTTGATCCACTTAAATTTAATTTCTTCAAAACTTTAGAAACAATACGGTATCGAACATAAGCTTGATATATTGATGATGACACTTCTTGTCCGATGAGTTTGGCTGAATTAGAATCAGGTAACTGGAAGCGAATTGATGAGCGCAACAGTGAGCCTTTTCGAGCACGGTTGAGAATATTAAGCTATTAATTTTTAGCGTATACAAAATAATAAATTCACGGAACAACTAATTTTTAATTCAAAATATTATTTAATTAAATTTTAATAAATTTATTTTATTAAATTTTGTTTATTTAATTATTATTTATTTAACAATTTATTTTTATTTATTTTAATAATAATCACCACTATTATGATACAAAATGTGGTTGGCGACCAACACCTCGAACGGCGTGTTGTCGCTTTGAAATCCGAGAAGAAACTGAAGAGAATAGCTAAATTTATTTGGTTTTGTGTTCGTTTTTTATCATTGTTCCTTCGTTCATTCGGTCTGATTTTTTTTTTAATCGAATCAAAGGAACGGGAACGAAAAATAACGTCATTTTCAAGGAAAACGATTGATTAAAAAAAATTCAAACCGAATGAACGAAGGACGAATGCAACCACAAATCCGCCTTGATTGATGCAGCAGATTGATTAAGGGGAAAATGACCCAATTCATCCGAGCTGTTTGTTGTATGGTGTATGGTGAGTGTATGCGCGGTGATGACAATGTTGAAGTGGTGTATGGGTAAGTCATCGCCAATGTATGTAGCTGATCATTGTGGGGGAAAACATATGAGTGAATAATTGAGCGAGCCGCCACACATTTTTAAAGGGGCTATTGATTGCTTTAAAGCTTTCAAGAGATCCTTCGTGCCAGAGATTCTTCGTTATTTTACTGCCAATTTTATACTAAATCGCATTATCTCTTTGGTTGTATATCACTTTGAGTTTTACAATGTCCAATAACCCGTTTATTACGGGAGAATAGAAAGTGAGCTTTGTGACAGGTTATGGCTCACGTTGATAAATGGAGAAAGCAGATTGTTTATCTACAATAATTTCAACTTTACACATTTTACAGATCCAAATATTGAGCTTTGCTCATCAAAACTGGAAGGATGAGTTCATTCAGTGTCGTAGGGATAACAATACCACGAGAAAACCTAATTTACATTTTTGGATAAAAAGCGTACTCATTCAAATCTTACCAAGGATTCGTTCAAAGCTATTATCATGCTGCAAAGTTCGAGGCAATACGATACAATAAGCTGTATTGATAGTATTGAAAACTCAGAACCAACAACACGGTGATCGGAGCAGCCCAAGGGAGATCGAATATCTTATTTACATCTGAAGTGGTGCGTTGTCAAAAAGAAAAGATCAAAAGAGGTGAGGCGCCTGGTGAACCTGGAATTCGAGTTGAATCACTGATGAGTTGAATAATAAGGTTAAGAGCGGCAAATACTTCACCACCATCATTCCGGGGTTTTAAAAACGAAAACTAGAAGTCATTATAAATATTAGAGTCACCTGCCATAACTTACTCAACATTCGGAGGCCTATTAAGAATAAAATCAATCGAATCAGATAGTGAATGTAACAATGACTTTATGCCCGCGGATAACATAGCCAAAACATCTTGTCGGAACAAAATGAACATTGTTAATAACAAAGGGTCACTATAGTCATGCAAAATCTTCAACAGAGACTCGTCTTTCGTTCGTATCATGTCTTCTTTACATTGTCTTATTTTTTTAGTTGTTCAATGCTTATTCGATAGCCATGTTGATTTGAAGACAGATCCTAAACAGTTTTTAAGCTGCTTATGTGCATGGAATAAGCGGTATTTGCTTTGTTTGACTTTTTGCAAAAAACACATTTTAGAGCCTCATCCTCGCATTCTTGTCATAATATGTTCACAATAATATGGACTAATTGGGTCTTTTCCTACCTTGATAACCTAATAAATCAAGCACCACCTTAATTTTGGTGACACCTCGAATACCCAAAGTAGCTTCATAAAATCTTCTGACAAGATTTTACAGGAAGATTCCAGATTTGTGTTTTTGACGATTTTAAGCATAATATCATCCTTGATATTACGAAACCAACTACATATTAAAACCAACTGAAGACCGTTACAGTGATTTTCAAGTTCTTCTCGTTTTGGCAGATTTTGTAGGTCGTAGACGAATCCTCAGGTTTCGGCATAGCTCGGCTTCTGAGGAGTCCGGCAAGTTCTCTAACGACTAAAATAGATTTCTCCAAACCATCAACCATCAAATGATCAACGATACTAGAAAATTAAGGTCCTTTCATTGGCGAGCTAAACTGAACGCTTCGTGTGCTATTTCTGTATCGTGATTCTCTTCCTTCTCACCAAGTTTGACAAGGGCATCGTGAAAATCTCCAATTTGGTAACGGACAGCCTTAAAAAAATTATTGCTTCCCAACGTGTGTCGCTAAGTCTTTTTAATGTCAATGGTTTGGCATGATTGGTTAATATTTGCCAACGAATAACAGACGCGGAGAACAATGAATAAAGCCTTCCCAATATTCCAAATGATGACAAGGACCTTAAAGACCTGATTTAGCTGCATTGCACAACACCAGGTTTAAGTTATAACATCCACAGGTCATGAAAAATGCCAATGGATTTTGATTCAAAATTCTTTTTTGAACTCCACTGTGTTTGCCTTTCATATTTGCGCCATTGTCGTATCCTTGACTGGCAGTACTTCAATTTGATTTTATTTTTTCCAACAAATTTAGAATTGTATTGTATAAACATTCACCGCTACCATCAGATAACGCAGCAAAACCTAAAAATCTCTCACATATCTCGAGCTCGACTTTATAATTTGATAAATCAACAAATCTTATAATCAGAGATAACTGCGCTATATGACTGATATCCGGAGTACAGTCAGCAATGATGGATAAATATTTGCATTTTGAATACATGAAATTATTTTTTGAGTGAATTTTTCAGCCATAAATTCAATTATTTCGTTTAAAATATTTTTTTCACGTGTTCCTGCATGACGGGGTCAAATTTGGCAAGTAATTCAATTAGGCCTAAATATTTTCCGTTATTCTTGGTATATAACTTATCATATAGAGTAATACTCACCAATCTATTGAAAACATTTTTCCAGCTCTCTGTTTCCTTTTGAATTATAATTTGTTCCGCTCGATCGATTGTTGATCCTCATTTCAGTCTTGATTCCGTTTCTATCCACGTTTCATAACATATCATATGATTTGGGCTAGTTTCATGTAACTTAGTCGCTTTAGATATATGGATCCAATTATTGTAAACTACATTATTGCTAAACTTGATTTCGAATTAGAACCACTTCGATCAAAATATAAACAACAGAAACAAAATGCTCGATCAGCAGTTTCAGAATATAACATCCATCGTCGCGGTGCACGTAGGTTATTAGAAAGTACACGGAAGTAATGATTATTGGAGAAATGACGGTTGGTTGCATTTTTAGGATATCGTGTAAGTTGAACTTGCCTGGGACCTTGTACGACCAAATAATCAGTAATTGTATTGTTAAGGGTTTTACGCCATAAAGCTGGATCTGAAAAAAATTTTAAGTTTAAGTTTGCAGAATCGTCAACGTTTAATTGGTCGGATACAGATGGGGAAATCAACTGATATTCTATTGAAGGGCTTTCGTTAGAATTTTCGATCGAAGGAACTTCTGACATATTCGAATTATGAATTTCAACAAACCTCAACACATTAAAAATTAGTTTTAACGAAATACATAAGTGTATATAGTAGTGACATGGTGACATTAGAATACAATACAGGATGATAAAATTTTTTCTTATTTTATCACTTCGAGACATCTGCTTTTGTTAACGGAAACTCAATAAAGCTTTTGAATGTCTGCCGTATGAAGGTGTTATTTCAACTTGTGTATTTGATTACTATCGTTATATCATAATGAAACTAATGGAACAATATCAATTGGTCCGCAGAAAAGTTTCTGAACCAAATTAATCATTTATGGAAGATTTTTTTGGGGAATTACCACATGTAATATTATTATTATTGCCAGAATCGGTTTCCAATCGAGCGACGCAAGAATTTACCACAAAATCATTATAATATTGAAACTAAGTAATTTACCGTTTCAAATCAATTTCAGGATGTTGAACCCAATGTGTTTTAAAATAAAGTATTAATCGCTTGATTGCTAATGAATAACCTATAATAAACTTTAATTATCGAGCAACACAATCAGAAAGACAAGAATTTTAATTAAAGATTGAAGGTAGGCGGCAACACTGATTAACAGCTTATAATGTACATACATGTTTCATTCTACAAGGAATGCAAATAATAATTTTGTCACAACTAATGTTGATCAATTTGACCAAAATAAATTTAATAATCCATTAATCATTGCACAACATACTTATGTACATATACATAAAGTTAGTTTGATGTCACTTAACTTATATAATGTAGTATATCTATAATTTTATATTTTTATATACGAAAGACGAAAGCATAACCAACTGTAAATGCAACATTAATTTAGTCATATGTTTCAACTCGTATATAGATAACACTATAATTATGTTGATGATCAACATTGATCATTTTATTGATTATGATCTTAATTATATTGACGGTTTAAACGAAATGTGCGCGGTTACCAAAGTTTAGACTCAACATATTTTGAAACACCCTTTTTGGTATCGTTACAATTTTTTCACAATAACTAGTTTTGTGTGCGAGTACTTGTTTCAACTTTATAAAAGTATGTACATACATTTAACAATTATTTTCAATTGATACCTTTCCATTTACGTTTTTTTTGCTTTTTTTGTTGGGTACCTCGGCACAGTCCCTCCGCACCCTATACTGACTGCAAAAACATTATATTTTAGCTATATATTATTATTACTTTTCTATACACTATATATCGTACATACGCTCTCGTATACATACTCGTATGTATAAGAAACCAAAAGAAGAAATTTCACTTTGTCCCAAAATTTGATTGCATTTCAGCTTTGCAAGAAGAAACCATTTTTTTGTTTTTTTAGTTAAGCTGCATTTTATGAACACAAATACATCGATACTATTATTGTTACAACAGGTAAATAGATATAAAATGTTATATTTGGCTTGAAGAAAATAATCGTGAGATGCAAGAAGAATAAAACAAAATTGAGATATTTACAGCTTTCCAGTCAAATAATTTCAATAAAATTTTGTTACGTAATGGAATCAATTCAAATATTTTCGAGTTTATCAAGTATTTGATTGGTGTTTTCATTCCCAAAATCACAAAAGAAAAGCCTTCGGATCGATCTGTCAAATTATTATCGTTTTTTTCTTAATCACAGATTATTTTTGATCTGAAATTTATTTCAGATAGCGCGCAAAGATAAAGTTTGACGTTTATGAAATATTTTTCAATTTTTGGCAAGCTGATACAAATTTAATGTAAGTACTATACTAGTAATAACCAATGGTGTAATTTGAATAGTTTTGAAATGGTAATTTGTTTAATGGACAATAATAACAAAAATTGAACAAGATTAAGAAAATTAGCTGCATGAGTTGAAATATTGTCAACACTATGGAAAATTGCAGTACCTTGATAACATTTTTTTACCAAAATTTTGTTTTTGTATACCGATTTATGCACCTTGAGATATTATATTGGTAATTAAATATTTAAAAGTTGGATTTTCCAAATGCCCAGCTTTCAGAAATTATTAGTAATTCTTTCTTAAGGTTACTTTATCGACAATAAAATTAAAATTGATTGTACATATTAAACTTTATAGGAAATTTATAATTATTTATGATCAATGACAATTTTTGAGAAGTGGTATCAGCTTCATAACAGGATATTTAATGATATTGTCTTTTGTTTTAAAGTTTGTGACTAGTACTATTTCATCGCCAACCAGCTGAGTTTGACGTATTCGCTCAAGTAGATATTAATTAAGTGGTATATTAGACTAGTTTATCAATACTATCTCATTGTTAAATATTTAAGTCAACAACCACGATTTCCAGAATGCTTGGATAAGCATTGGAACATTTTGCCATCTGGTTAACTTATGCATCGGTACGTCTTCCAATAATGGTTTAAGAATAGCTACCATTGATTCTCCATGTCAAAATTGTCCTTGAATGAGTATTTTTATGTTGATGGTGGCATCATTTGTGCGATATAATGGTCGGGAGTTCAGGAGGCATTCGAATTATGTTAAAAACGTATAGTTGTTTCCTCAAAGTTTAATTTAGTTTCCTCCATGACTCTTCATAAGTGGTACTTACAGCAAAAAATATAATTAAATACTACATAGTTGAATATTTTTGTGCACTAATACGGTAAACTACCCAGTCATGACCCTTTTACCAGTAATAAGCCTTAAGGAAGATTATTTTTCAATAACTAATTCTTTTTGCGACTTTATAAAAATATTTGTTAACTATACTGAAATACCGTTATTTTTCTGTTTTATTTGCCACTGCCCCTCATTTGTATCGAAACTCATTCTAAAAATGGAATTTCACTGTGAACAGACATACTTCGTGAGTATTGTGAAAAAGTACATAAAGCAGTTTGAATTTGTTTTTTCAAAAATATTTAATATTTCCCGCAAAATAGGGACTCACTGTTGTTATTTAGGATCTTACATATTCAATTATGAGCATGGTGGAGCTGATTATTATTTTATACTGGTTGAAAATCCTGCAAAGTTTTTGTTGTTGGAAATCAGCAAAGCCAAACAACCAGCAGGAGCGTTTTAAACAAAGAACTAGTAAGAATGATATATCAACATTTGTGGAACTAAAACATTACCACTCAATTTAGAAGTCAAGACAGTGACGCCTAAGATTTGGCTTCATTTCTCAAGATTTAATCCCAGTACGTCTCAAGATAGCAGATATGGTTAAAGTTTGTTTGGGAACGAATTACTCTAAAGTGGCTACATTAGTTTCGAAAAACACTAAAATTGAAGGTCTCGAATATATTTATTGTAAAGAGAGAATGAATTCCGGGAACAGGCCCTAACCCCAGATACTTGGCCAACAGGAGTTTTCATAAGTAGTTGTGTTACACCACCAGTGGAAATTCATGTAAAAATGTGGACACCCACTGCACCAGTCAATGCACCAATTGGAATTTAGGTAGACAGTTATTTAATTAATTTCCACATTAATTGTAATTCAAATTACAATCTACAAAATAGCAATTTACAATGCTTGAGAGCACTGTAGTGTAGCGTGTGAACTATAATATAGTTATATGTATACTGTGGCAATTCAACAAAACCACTTATCTCATTCTCACTCACTTTTCAGGAGACAATAAATTAACAGTAAAACAGTAAAGTAATAAACACTTATCTTGAGATAAATGATTATGTTGAAAGGCCCAGACTGTTGCCTAGACTGTCGAATCATTTATCTCGAGATAAGTGTTTATTACTTTACTGTTTTACTGTTAATTTATTGTCTCCTGAAAAGTAAGTGAGAATGAGATAAGTGGTTTTGTTGAATTGCCACAGTTATATATGTGGATTAGGAAGGAACTTGACCAGTTCTTATCCGATTTTAATGAAATTCAGCATGTACAATGCAAATGAGATTCTAAAATGATTTTCAGATAAGGTTCTAGAATATGGCTAATTAGGAAGGAACTTGACCATTTTTTAACCTACGAAGCATGATGAAAATGGGATTCTAATATGAGTTTTAGATGATGTTCTGGAATATGGCTAATTAGAAAGAACTTGGTCATTTCTTAACCGATTATGATGCTATGTAGTTCTAAAATGTTTTTTATATGAAGATCTGGAATAAATCCAATTATCGAATTTCATCGTAATCGGGTTAGAAATAATCGAGTTTTTACATAATTGGCCATATTCCAAAACTTTTTCTACTATCATTTTATAGTCCTATTTTCATGGTACAAATCGTGTTTCATCATAATCGGGTAATAAACAGCCAAGTTCCTTCCTAGCTGACCATATTCCGCTTCTTCTACTAAATACCATTTTAGGGCCCATTTTTCATCGGACAAATCGAACGACATAATAATTAGCTAAAAACAACCATGCTCCATTTCCATAATACTTCGTGAGTTTTATTATAATCAGTAAGGAAACGGCCAAGTTCCATCCTTATTGGCCATATTCCATAACTTTATCTAAAACTCTTTTTAGAATTTCATTTCCATAGTAAATGCTGAATTACATCATAATCGGTTAAGAAACCACCAAATTGAAGTAGTATTGATAGCTTGACACAGGTATTGTTGTTTTCGAAATAATCTTCGGACTGAATCGGTATTTTTAAAACAAAATACAAACAATTTCATTAATTTGAAAGCTGATTTAATCTCATGTTCCTGGGTTACGATAATGACAAGCCGTTTTTCAGTAATTGAAAATTTAAGAAATACAAATTGTTTAAGACTAACTTCGTGAATTTACAACGAAACCATGGTATTTTTATTGCAGACGTATTGCAGAGTCGTTTGCGTAGGTTCTCAGTAGGAGAAATAAAAACAATTGAATATCGTCAATTACAGCGCCATCTATCATGAATCGAAAAAAAAATTTCAGTCAAATCCTACCTAATTTTCCTACCTAAGGTTCCTATCTTAGTTTCAAAGTTACCCCCCCCCCCCCACCTACAAGGAGGGGAAAGGGGTTCTAATTTTAACACTAATGTATTTCCCCCGCGGAATAATTAAATTTTGGTCTCTACCATTTTTTTCGTAGAGTGCTTATTTTCCGAGATATTTGAGTGTATCAGGTTAAAAAAATCACCCGGTATAGTAGGATATATTGAGGACAGACCGTAGATTAATTTAAGGCAGCGGTTTTGCATTATTTGTAGTTTCTTTTTGTATATATGTATTTGCACATTTGGCCCAAACTGGAGAAGCGTATAGCTACTGGTGGATTAAAAGAAATCTGGGCCTTATGCAAGCTTTCATTTTTGGGCCCCCTCGAAATAATAGGAAAATTTGGTCAGAACAGATTTGCTTTATAGGCTTCTTGAAACGTTCCCCACTCCAATTCAACAATGCTTCCGTCGTCGGCTTAACAATTGGAACTACCAATTGGTACTCCTATTTCATGGCTATTATTAGGTGTAGTTAAATCCTCCTTTAGCCCATAGCTTTGAAAAACAAGTTTCGAGACAATCTTGGTTGATTCTACCAGTAAGAACATATTCAATGTTTCAATAATTTTCAATTTTGACAAAAATCTTTCGGCTAATGCAACTGTAACTGATGCTGTTAATAATATTGCCAGTACAGTGATTAGGCTTGGATGCATTTCAGATAAATTGTTAGAAAGGATGTACCGTAAAACTTCTAAACAAGTAGATTTTTCTGGGATATCTCCTTTGAGTACAGCATGTAAACTTTTTCAATTAATAGAAATTTTTAATTCTTTGTTACTTTTTAATTTCTCGACATTATATAAAAAATCCAAATGTAGCAATTCTAATTGTTGAAGTGTATTTTTGAGTTTTACAGGCTTCACGGGGTGCATGTGTATTTTTAGAATTAATTCAATTATACTAGTGGTTGGAAATTAACAGTAATTGTAAGTTGCGATAAGGACAAATGTGTTACAGGAGAGTTTCAGAGTTTATATAATTCTTTAGTTTAATTTTAGTATAACAATTATAAAATGAACCATCGATCAGTATTAAGGAACTCCAAGCTTCCAGTTTCCATGTAGCGTAGTAATTATATTGTCTTCTGACAACTATTTTTATATTTTTCACTAATAATACCTATATATAGGTTGAGTAGGTCGAGTAGTAAAGAATTAGTATAAATGGATATTAGTAAAATGTATCATAATCATTTTAAATTATATCATATAATAATATAAATCAAAAATTCCTAAAATATTATTTTCCTTTTTCAGATAGGTAGAAAATTGCTGATTAGTTTAATTTTATGAAATTATTTATTTTAATTTTTTATTTTTATTTTTATATATTATCTACAATTTAGTGAAGCTAGATGCATTAAGCTACAATATGGTTGCATAATATTAATTCTAGTTGCTATATTTAATTCTAATTTATAATTTATTTCAGAAATTAGTCTTTAATTTGCAATCTAATTTAATTACTTCGTCATTCTAAAAGAAATAAGGTAATTTCTAATCAAAAATTTTATATTTTTAACTTGAATTGAATCGTTTATTCTTGAAAGGGCTCCCCGACAAACAATTTGAGAATTTGGTATTGGAAAATAACCGATGTGGGACTAAAGGACCTTACGGTATTTTTTCAGACTTTACTTTCCTCAAGTAAAACCAAAATACAGTGCTTTGGAAGACCTTGAGCGGTCCTTAAAATTTCAACACGAAGGCTGAACCGGTGTTTTATAGTCCACTAGCCTGTAAAATGTAAGTAATTTTATTAAACACAAAACCGTCTTAATATACGTGCAAGTAGAATTTTGGTATTGACATATAACCGATGTAAGACTTAAAAAGCGCAGTGTTTTCACAGATTTTTTTTTTCGCTTCAAACCGTATAAAAAAACTGTCTTAGGAATAACATAGGAATTATTAATAACCGACGTACGCCAGGTAGTTCACGGTTTATTTGCGAGACTCTTCTGGCATGAAGACACGCAAAATTACTATACTTAGTAATACCATTAGCATTGACTAAATCGACGTAAAAATGGAAAATCCTCTGGTTTTTGTCAGGTCCTTCGCCATGAAGTTTGTTGGATTGTAATTTTGTCAAAAATGCCCCTAATGAAAATAATTTACAAATTCATAGCTGTTTTTGATACTGTTAATTAATATTTATTTTAATTAATTTATACATATTTAATAATTTCCATTTTATTCATAAGAAAGTTTTTTTATACGGTTTGAAGCAAAAATAATCTGTGAAAACCATGCGGTTTTTAAGTCTCATGTCGGTTATTTATCAATTCCAAAATTCTAATTGAACGTAGATTAAGACGGGTTTGTGTTCGATAAATTTACTTACATTTTGCAGGCTAGTGGACCGTAAAATACCGGTTCAGCCTTCGTGGTGAAAATTTAAGGACCGCCCAATGCTTTCCAAAACACTGTATTTTGGTTTTACTTGAGGAAAGTAAAGTCTGAAAAAATACTGTACAGTATCTAGTCCCACATCGGTTATTTTCCAATACCAAATTCCCAAAACAAAATGGCAATGACCATGCGGTTTCACTGAAAGAAAAAACGAATAACTTAAGCTAGTTTAAAATGTTTTAGTTTAAGGCTGTTTTCCAAACGCCGACTTATTTCAGACTTATTGACTTATTTGACGCCATCTTGAATAAGTCAATGAAGTCATTCCAATTGCTTTTATCGACTAATTTTGAAAATTGTTGACAATACACAATAATTAGACAGAATGTTTCCATGACACCAAAAATAAATAAGTTTTCTATAGGAAAAATTACTAAAGAATAAGTCACCTTTTCAGCAAACTTATTTGAATAAGTTCGAATAAGTCAATAAGTCGGAGTTTGGAAAACAGCCTAAGGCCCTTTTCCAATTACCGACTTATTTGTTTTCACCGACTTATTTAAATAAGTCTGCTGATGAGGTGACTTATTTTCTATTTCTTTCTTTCATAAAAACTTATTTGGTTTCATATAAACTATACAGTTCTGTTACATGTAAACATTAAAATTCTGTCATTCATAATATTTTGTCTTGTCTTTCATACGTAAATTTTAAAATGAAAAGAAAGCAGTATAATACGCGATGTAATGGAGCAATATTTCAACCACTGATATAAGTAGATAAAAGTAATATTTTAAATTAAAGACATAAACACAGACACAAATTTTTATCATCATCAGCTGTCAAAATAAGTCAGCAAAATGAATTGGAATGACTTTACCGACTTATTTAAGATGGCGTCAAATAAGTCAATAAGTTTGAAATAAGTCGGTAATTGGAAAAGGGCCTAAGTACCCATTTTTTGATTAATTTGTCGAAAATATGCTCTAGTAAATTTGAGCCATGCAAGTTTTAAAATACAAAACAACTATGTTATTTTTTAATTTTTTTTTATTTCTTAATGAAAATTTTGTTTAAGACAAATATTAATCGCTGCAGTAGTTAATCTACACTAGTATGGCGAAATTATACCTACTTTTGTACTTTGGTTGGTTTAAACCAGGCCATGTTTTAAAATATGAAACTGACTAAGTTGAGTTATTCTTGGTCCGTTACTTCTGTTAAGTATTGTATTATATGTATATAATAGAGCGCTTTCTAGATATAACCATGCAGTTGTTAATTTAAACAAGAGTGAGGTAAAATATACTGATATGCAGAAGTTAACTTTACGTAAGTATAGGATCTTTTATTTTGTTTATTTTAACTGGTTTTGCATTTTGTTTTTTTAAGAGAGTTGGACGAAACACCTGCCTGCTTTTTATTGGTTCAGAATTTCTGATTCTAGAAAATAATTATAAATTCTCTTGAATTACTCTCTTAAATTAATGCATAAAGCCAACAATTTTTTTCGTTATTGCTGCATTTTAACGTGGAATTTTAAAGTGATAGTGAGTGAATATTTATAAAAAAGGTAACATTAAAAATAAATGAGTGTTAAAAGTGAAGTGACTTTTAATATACATACATATGTAATTGTTATTAGACTCGTATTATAATAATATGTATTATAATAATTAGATTCGAGTGGGCAGGTAAATTTATTAAGTTTTTAGTTAAGTAATATACTCTTAATCGTATATACATCAGCATTTTGATTTTAAAACAGCAAAAATTTTGGAAATTTAAACTTCATGATTTTTGTTTTGTTTTATTTTTGGTGTACGTGTAGTAGTTGCAAAAATAAAAAATACCGTTATTTTATTTTTGTGATATAGGGTGTATGTTTCGCACAGGATGGTCCCAAAGTTTTGAAAAAATGGTAAAACGCCATTTGAAGCAAACTTCAAAGCAATTTTATGAATTAAATAGTTAATCGATTTAAATTTTTTTTTTTGTGTTTATTAGAGTAAATACTGAAATTAAGAATTCTTATAAAATTTTTATCAAAATTCAATTTCTTCGACCTGAAATATAACGGTAAAATATTAAATGACTTATTAAACTAAATACCCCTGATTTTAAATTTTTTTTTTGGCTCAAAATAAAGTTTAACTAATCAACTAACGTAATCAACTAATCAAGTAACGTAAGTAGACTAAGAACCGAAACTCCCATGAATCTTAATTTCACTTATTCGAAATGTCTGACCATCTCGAACAAAAACAAAGCAAAATTGACGAAGGGTTTGTTAGACGTCAATTTATAAATTTATTTTGAAATATAATGTTCACCAACAATTTTTGAATTTGAAAATGATTTAGTTACAAATTCATTTTTTGCCTTGGGTATAAAACAATGATAACCGAGTTCCCTTTATATTAATTGAGCTTTGCTAACAACTTTGCAATTGTAATTTGACTTCATCATATTCTTCTCTCATGGCATATTCAAAGTGCATTGCTGATTCTCATGATTTAGCCTATTCGTATAGTTGTCGTGGTGTTTGAATTGACCCCTTTGTTGAACTGTAGCGATAGGCACCTCTAGGGCTTAGATTAATTAAATTGTTTCTATTTTTATATTGTGTTCTAGCTCAGTCTGATATATAGAAAATCTTTTTGATGGTCAACGTTATTTCTTTTTTGGAAAATTCAATCATTTTAGTTTTGAATAGATGTACCGCGATGCTATCGTATTCCATACAATTTGAAATAATAATGAATGTTTCATGTTTCACTACAGTGCTCTCAGGATCCTTATAATAAATACGAACGGATGAATAGTGGCTTGTGCATTATTCCAGTGATAACCTTGCACTGAATCTTTCAATTCTTTTGCACTAAAATTTTCTGATTCTAATGGGAAATCTTTTCTTTTATATCAGGTAGTTTTAGGAATAAATAAATTCAGAATTGCGTTTACACTGTGAAACAAAGAGATAAGAAATTAAATCATAAATTGAATTGCGAGAGGAGAACCATCAATATTTAAATGAGTGTTGTTTGAAAAGAAAAACAACATAAAGGGAACTGACGGTTATCACTGTTTTAAACCCAAGGCAAAACATAAATTTGAACATTATATTGAACATTATATTTAAAAATAGTGAACATTATATTTAAAAATAAATTTATAAATTGAACCATACATTTTTATTTTAATAACCGTCTAACCCTTTCGTCAATTTTGCTTTGTTTTTTTTTTTAGATGGTCGTAAATTTCGACGAAGGGAAATAAAAAACTTCCAGAAATCAAGATTCATGCGAATTTCGGTTCTTAGTCTACTTATGTTACTAAATTATCAAAATTAAAAAGGAGAAAAATGTAAAAGTGTACCATGCGGGTAGAATGCCCTTTGTTTAAATTTGTGTAGTTTAAAAACAAAAAATAACACTACATTTATATTTAAATATGTGATAGTTGATTAGTTAAACTTTATTTTGAGCTAAAAAAAAAATGTTAAAATCAGGGGTTAGTTTAATAAGTCATTTAATATTTTACCGTTATATTTCAGGCCGAAGAAATTAAATTTTGATAAAAATTGTATAAGAATTTTTAATTTCGATATTTACTCTAATAAACACAAAAAAAAAAAATTTAAAATTGATTAATTATTTAATTCATAAAATTGCTTTGAAGTTTATTCCAAATGGCGTTTTTTACCATTTTTGCAAAACTTTGAGACCATTCTGTGCGCAACATACACTCACCCTATATAAAAAAAAACAAAAAAATAACGGTATTTTTTATTTTTGCAACTACTACCAAAGCAACCTTGATTATACAAGCCATAATCTAAAAAACGAAGCTTTTTTAAGGGAATTAGAAACGAGGAAAAAACCAAAATTTCCATAGTAAAACACACAAAACATATGGGAAATCACTTTTTTTCCTAAGAAAAATTTGTAAATGAAAACGTTGCAAATTCTTAATTAAGATTTCTGAAATATTTTCATAAATGTTTGAATTTCAACATATATAAATCTCGTTTAAGTAAATCGTTTTCATTTTCTTGTAATAACTGATTTATTTAAACCAAAATATAAAAAAAAGTTCATAACAACAGCTTTCTGGTCAAATTAAAATAGAAAAGCTTACTACAAAACGTGCGCATTAAGTCAATATACATAGATGGCAGTGGGTAGCAAACATTTTGAAAAATTGTAACAAAAATTGCGACCTGGGGAAATTTGAGTTCAAAAATTGTAGGAAAAGCAAAACAAATTCAGAAAATATTAAGAACGTGTCATAATTGTGTGATTAAATAATTTTTTTTCGTATTTCTCTGCTAACAATTATAGACATCTAACGTACACTAGTAAAACTAATAAATTTAGCAAGTATTATTTTAATTTTTCAGAGCCAACTTTGATATATTTTTCAAAATGAAATTTCGAAAAATATATTTTAGAAATAATTTTATTTTAATATTTCTGCAATTAATATTTACTTAATACTAATATATCTTTCGTGTATATTGCTGCTAAAGATATGTAGAACACTTTTGTATAAATATTTTGTAACATTTTTGCTGTTTTCATTGAAAAACTTGAAGCTAAAAAACACCGTTTTTACTATGGATTCCTATGGAAATCAGTGAAAAGCTTCTAAAAAATACGTCATAATGATTATGGCTCTATACTCTAGAAGGCTCTGCTACTACACGTACACCAAAAATAAAGCAAATCAAAATTCATGAAGTTCAGTCACTGCTGCCCAAAAATGAAATTCCTCATGTTATGCTATTCAGTGCTATTCAGGAAATAACAATTAAAAATCTGTACATGAAGGAAAATAAGCGTCGCATTCATATTGGTAAAATTCCATTTGTGTTTGAATTTTACTGTTATTTAATATTATAATGGAATAAAAGGATAATGATAAATAACGGTAAAATTCAAACACAAATGGAATTTTACGCATATGAATGCGACGCATATTTTTCTTCATGTACAGATTTTAAATATTTTACAGTTATCGAAAACCGTTATTCGTACTATAATGAAGATTAAGATTGTATTTAAAAATTATGCAAATGATTAAATTATTATACATTTGAATTTCTATATTCTTACTAGATTTTTTTATTATGTTTAAACGTTTATTAAATCAAAATTATTCCCGATTTGCGACATTTGCGAATTAAAATAGTTTATGAGGTTAACAATATTTTTCAACAATGTGAATTACATAGCTTAATCTCTAATGATTAGTTTCTAAAAATTTTCATCTCTGGTTTATTATTACTTACCTTAGATACTGGTCAATATGCCTCAACCATCAATATTAGCGATGAAAATTATAATCTACTTAAAATTAAACTCAAACATATGAGAACACCATGGGACGATGTCATTAAGATTTGGAAAGAAACAGCAGAAAGGAGAATAGAAGAAAATCTGTGGTCAAAAGATAAAACATCATATTTCAAGTTTCATAATTTTTCTAGACAGTTAGAAAATTTTTAATATTATATTAATTTTTCACTTACGTCGACTTAATTTACTATGGATTTGCGACTTAAGCCTTTAGCCACAAGGTGTTACCACTTAAATCCAACTATGTTAGGTTAAAGGAGAGATAGAACACGTTGAACATTAAAAAGGTGAAACAGCTTAAGTCGACTTAAGACAGTTTACCTTTTGAGCACAGAAATATAATAATAAGGATTCAAATATGAATTCCATACTCGAACAATAGGCATTATTTACATATTTCCAAGCTCCAGAACTTGTAATAGGTATACTTACAAAAATATGGTTTGTTTTTCTAGCGAATTAATTATGTATATTTTTGCTTGCAGATATCTTACGATTTTCTGAAAAGATACCCGGATCGTCACAACATTTATGAAAAGTGGGATCAGTATTTAGGAATTCAAAATATTTTCAAAAATAATATGAAGGAACACCGAACCAAGCTTTTCAAATAAAAGAGCAGTTAACAATGGTTAATAAATTTTGATTGTTTTTTTTTTAATAAATCTTGGGTTGAATTTTTATATTGTTTTTGCCGGCGAAACCCAGATGTTCTTAAAATAGAGACAAATTTAAATATTTGATTTTCATTTAAATCTAACGTTCCAATTTACATTACACATCATTTTATAACGTTTTTTTTTACTTATTTCTGATTGAGGCCAAGTTTCCGCTGTAATAAGAACAAAAGAAAGTAACAAACAAATATGTTATACATTTCTTTTGCTCTTACATTACTAAACTTTGAAAACGATGTGGAATTTAAACTGAAACGTTAGAAAAAAATAAAAACTGAAGTGTTCAATTTGAATTTTAAACTAATTTTATGTTTAATTTAGAAACTTTTGCATCCTGCCGAGAAACCGTTTATACATTTTGTAATCCCTATTCTTATTTGAATAATAATATTAGTTATTCGTACAACTTATTACATATTTTATTTTTAGACACGTGCAATTTGTAATTAATGTATCTGTTACCAGCCGCCATTCCACCTGCCTTACAAAAAAATAATCAAAAAAAATCATATAAAAAACCAACTATTGCCGACGCTCAAATGAATTTTATAATAAAGGCGGAAAATTCGAATGACCCTTACAAAAAATTACATTTAATTTGCCAGGACAACGAATTAAAGCAGGAGAAAGTACAACCACTCCTGGGTGCCATCGGGGATGACAAAAATTTTAACGAATTTAATGTCATACTAGATGATCATAAATTTAAATTTGGTAGTTTTTTGGAAGCGTTGGACACATGTTTTAAAATTTTCCATATCTTCGAACTCGAATAAATCCTAAAGCTGCATACAATCCATGAATGTTTATCCAGTTATTTTTTTATGAAATTGGAACTAAATATGATGACCCAGTTCCAGCAGTTCCAACTCTCTGCTAAGATTAAAAATAGGATTTACAACAGGACCCTTAAAATATTTTGGAAATTTATATGGACAATAAATTCATCATTCATACATATTATATATTTAGTATATAGGTAGTAATATACTAATATATAATAAGTATACATAAAGTATTGTTACAGTTTAAGCAGCATTTAATGAATTTGGCCTTAAATATTTATTTATGTTGAATTTAATAAATTAATACACATTTATTATTTATTTATAAAATACATACATTATATTATATTTATGTATATAACATATTACATGTTACATATATATATATTTTATTTTTTTTATTACTACTTAATATGTTTATAATAAATGAATTAAATTAGTATCATCTGTTGTTCCAAATTCCACACTTTCGCATTGTCGTATTAAACATTTCCTTAGTTAATTTTCGCTTAATTTTGTTTAATATTACAGCAGTGGTTAATTTAACCAAGCTGTAATTTAAGAGGAAGTAGAGGTTATTTTTACTAAGCTGTAAATCAAAATTTTGTTTAAATTTACCTCTCCGCTTAGCTAACTATAGTTCAGTTTAACTAGGCAATCAGTTGAAAATTTGTTAACAATAACCTTTCTAATTAGTTATTTTAATGTTTGGCAAAAGTTGTCGTAACTGAGCAATTAGTTCGAAATGTTGTTATAATTAAACTATTTGCTTGGTTGTAGCACCTATGATTGTAGGTTTATTTAACTTAACAATTGTTTAAATAATTAGTTAATAATAACGTAAGACCTTGGTTATGTTAAATGAATAACAAAGGTTAAAATACAGAAACAGTCACTGATGCAATTAGTTTGAATAGACCCATCGCAAGGTTAAAAATTTAAAAATAACCTAGCAAATTTAGTATTATAGAACACGCGCTTAGTTGGCTGAAAAACAATCGATATGATAAGTTACTTTAAATGTTGTTTTCGTTTATTATTACCCAGTTATTTTTTTCAGTGTTCGACTTGGTACATACATACTTGTAAAGCAATTAAATTATAAATATACATTATTCAATATATGAGTAAATTATTTGTCGTACCAAATATAAAAACGCACATGAAAGCCCTCACAATAAATCCAGCCGCCATTTTCATCTAAGTTTTTATGTTTGTTACAATAAATAATTCACAAATTTAATACTTATAACAATAAAATTAATATGAAAATAAAATAAATATTTACTGTAAAAATGATTTCACTTTAATTTTACACAATACAAAATTATTTTATTAGCACAGTACACAATTTATTTTTATCAAATCACACACAATTTTTGTTATGACGTCGCTGTCGAACGACTAAACCAAACTCAGTTGAAATAAATAAATAAATTATTAAGTCATATACATATTACGTGATTGTAAGTCTAGTCGTGTTCGTTATTTTTCCTCTTATTCATTTTACAATCGGATACCCTTCGGGTAGGTACTGATTTTGCTTCAATTTTTCAACTGGCTTTTTACGGTCTCAAACCCGTGAAGCTTGTCTCGCTTAATAATGATCTTTGTCGGGATACTTTACAGCCCACTTGGCCGTAAAATGTAAATTATTTTACCGGACTTAAAACTGTCTGCGGTACATATTAAATAAACATTTTAGTATTGATTTATAACCGACTTAAGACAATAATATCCTATGTTTTTTGACAGACTAGGTTGCGTTTTCTTTTCGTGTTTGAATCGGTTACTGTCGATAAGTAAATTTTATTAAATAATCTAGTTGTGTTCGCTTAGTATTTGCTTTCTCCGTCCTTTTTTAAATCGGATAGGCTTCGTGTAGATATTTTCTATTTTGCTTTAATTTTTCAACCGACTTTTTACGGTTTGGAAACCGTGAATCTTGTTGCGGTTAACAATTGTTTGTCGGGCTCATATCCACTTTTTGTCAAAATTAGTATTATGACGGTTTTGTATCACAGACACGTATATACGTTTTATGACAAGACGAAATTACCATATGGTTAATGGAACGGTACCTACCTTGCAACAAAAAAATCATTTATTTCTAGAAAGGTCTCATGTCAAAAAAGTTTTTTTTATTTCCTGAATAATTTGAAAAAGTGGACATGAGCCCTTTCAAGAATAAACGATTCAATTAAAGTTGCTGCTAAGTTTAAACTTCATGGCGTTTAAGTAATAAATGGATTTATGACTTAGGCTGTTTTCCAAACGATACTTATTTGATACTTATTGACTTATTTGGCCGCCATTCTAAATAAGTAAGTAAAGTCATTCCAATTGATTTAGCTTACTTATTTTGACAGCTGCATCAAAAGAAGAAAAATGCGCAAAATTTACTGCACAGCGATTTTTTTTTTTTAAATTTATTATTATTAAATTTATTATTCTTGGAATAATTTTATTTTAATTATCTGTATTTTAAATTTATGTTATTTGTGTTTGTGGTTTTTACATATATGTACATTATATTTGTATTAATTAAAATATAAACATAAACCAACTACCTTAACCCTTTCACTCGTACTGTACACAATTGCGTACATCACTTTAAACCAAATTTTTGGGATTCAATGCACAAATAATGGATTTTTAAGTATTATTATGTTGGCTCTTAGTCTTAAGCTACCTAAAAAGGATATTTAGCGCGAAAAATATTATAAAATTTCAGAAATACTCAGTTAAGCAAAATAACAGGCGCTTTAAAATAAATGACGAATCAAAGGGTTAAAGTGTTTTTTTGACATCACAAATTAGATTTTTTGGTAAGAAAGAGATAGAAAATAAGTTACCTCGCCAAGTTACTTATTTGAATTAGACAGGTTCCACAAATAAGTATCCGTTTGGAATACAGCCTTAGTTCAGTTTTTGAGCTTATGACTATTAGGCTCAAATATATGTTTGAATCGGTAAGCGACCCCTGGAGCTTTGGCGGGAGATTATGGAAAGAAAGCAAAATTAGCAAAATTCCTATAAACTGACGAGTTAACTAATTAATTAATAAAATATAAAATTTTACAAGGATCACTGAGAAATCAACAGGAACAATAGTGCTTCAAAGATTGAAAGGAATCATTAGGAATATATTGATACTTATAAGTAAATTTAATTGTTTAAGAATCGAAAATGGTTCCAGGACAAATCTTTCTTATATGGATAGCTGGACTCATCATCAATTTGATATACTTTTTCAGAGTTAACAATGAAGAAGATGTTGTATTTAATTGATTACCATACTCTTAGTAATTTTAATTGCTGAAGGGTATTTTTGTGTTTTACAGGCTTTACGGTTTGCATCTTTTATGGTTATCATTGTTAGTAAAATTAATTAATTTTTATATACTAAGTAGTAGTTTGAGATTAACTGTAGTTGCATCTTGTGTGAAGGACTGATGTGGTGATAATCATTATAATATGTAGCTGTTTCAAATTATATTTTATTGTTAGGTTGACTAAGTGCTACAGGAGGGTTTCAGAGTTTAAATAATTCTTTGGTTTAATTTTAGTGTAGCAATTAGTGATAAATAATTAATTGTTTGATTTGGATTTTCAGTAATACGGATCAATCCTCGCTCAGCATTAAGAAACTCCAAGGTTCCAACTGTAAAGTAGTCTAGAAATTGGATTCTATTTTGTCATGTTTTTGTCTAACAAGTTTACATAGGTAAAATATAATTGGTTGAGTAGTAAAGACTTGATATAAATGGTTAATTATTTATTTAGTTTTCAGAGGTGTCTACATACAGTACTTAATTAAATTATTGATTAAGGTTTATCTTTAAACTAGAGCATGATAATCATATTAATAATAATTTTCAATGTTATTATTTTCTTTTTCAAGATATATATCATAGGTTCCTGCTGATTAGTTTAATTCCATGGGGAATATTTATTAATTTATTTATTTGTTTCAATTTTTAAGTTTTATTCTTAGCTTTATATTTAGTTTCATTTTATTATCTTCATATAAACAAGTAAGATACTGGGTACATGATTCCTACAACTAGTCAAAGGCGCGGTGCAGTAAAACTGTATTTTAGTAATTTTAGATTTTCAAAAAAAAAAAAAAAAAAAAATTTATATTATAATTTATGCAAAGTATCTCTCTTTATTTGATTTAATTAAGTTCAATTGTTTTGTATTAATTATTATATTGTAAATAGTATTTTAATTTTATATTTAGTGGTTCATTATTGTCTTTTATTTATGTAGGTTGGTGAAGTTTAAAAGGAATCTATTCTTTAGCTACTAATAAATAAGTAATTTTTCAGTATAGAATATAGTTCCAGAATTAATGATTATTATAGGGATTAAAATTTAATCCCATATTTCAGAATAAAATTCTAGCTTAAATCAACCTGCAAGAATCAACAAGGAATGGTTTAGCTATAATTTAAAATTGTGTTATCTTGTGCTAACTATTTAGTATGTATATATTTACTAACAATTTTGCTAACTGTCGATCAATTAGGTGTCTGTAACCGGGTCGAGTCTCTCAACTAACAATCCTATCCTATCCTTCGGTTTTGTTATAATATGTACACGGGTGTACAGTAGGCCCGGCGTATTCCGGGATCCTTGCTATAATGCTTGGCTGTGCCTTCTTATCAATCAATCAATCAAATTATATAAAAAATCCAAATATCTATTTTGTTATGCTTTTCATATGATTCGAATCGCTTCTTAAATGGCATAGTAGCAGAATCAGCAATTCTTAAACAAATAAGCAGTTTTACAATTTTATTTGGCATCATTTATAGCATCATCGCCTTCATAATGAAATAATGGTCGAATTTTTTTATGTCGCACGATTTTAAAAATTTGGTTATTATTTAATTCTAAGACAATCTCGTTGATTTTAGCCAAAGACAGAGTGAAACCAGATTCTTTATATTTCTTAAAAAACGATAACAATTCTTTTAGTTGTTTTATTGCCAAATCTATTTGCATGGTCGAGCTTTACAATATTTTACTGAGAAATCCAACTTTATCGTAATACTTACAAGGAACTCATAACTGGTTAGATATTAACAAAATTTCGTGCTTATTTTTATGGTCAATTACGTTATATCTAAGCTCAGTCAAAGCATCTGAAATTTTTGGAAATTGTATTACACTATCGTTACGGCGTTTCCATCTGGTACCTGAAAGAGATTTCGTTGTTAGATATTTCACATGTTTTATTAAGAGATCCCATCGTGCCGTTGAAGCAGAAAATGTTGCATACACTTTCTGAAGAATACCAAAAAAAATAGAGAGCTTTACCTAATCAAACTTAGAGGAGCACCCGCAGAGTCCAAACAGAATATTTCGAATTAATGGAAACTTTAAATTTTCTAATATACTATACAACGTACGCGGTACGAGTACATAATACGAGTATGTATGTAAATGTTTTTTATAACTTTTTTTTTAAAGTTTCTTTTATTAAATAATTTCGTTTAGGTTTTAGTTTGTATTTTTAATAATATACATGATTGCAAAAATTAAAAATTTTTACGCAACGAATAAATTTGCGCCGTTTGCACCGGTACCAAGCTGGCCCTGATTGCGATCATCTTTGTGTCTGTAACATTAGGTTATTCCGGAATTAGTTAGCCGGACAGATAAATAATTTTACGAATTGAAAAATTGTTAAGATTGTGAGAAATATATCATTTTTTCAGTCGTCTCATCAGGCTATATATAGGAATCAACAATACACTTGTAGTGGATTATAATTTGATATAATAGAGAACAACGACCTTGTTCCAAGCGAAATTCGTCGATTTGTTAATTTTCTAAATTTGTTTGCAAGAGTTCTACGACTCATATCAAAATCAGACTGAGTGATTCACATTCCGCAATGTTTACTCTATGCAATACATATAGTGACTATTTATATGATAAAATCACTAAGATTCGTGCTATTTAGTATAATTCAGAACAACGTACTTATTCCAAGCGAAATTTTGCTATTTGTTAATTTTCTAAATTTGTTTGTAAGAGCCATTTTTATCAAAATAGCTAAGTTCTTTGATTTGTTGAAAAGAAAATTGGAAGTGAATATTAGAAATTATTTTAGGCTTATTTTATTTGAATAACTTTATTTTTGTTAAATACACTGTTAAAAGATGTGCACGCGCATAAATATATGCCCAAAAACCTGATTTATCTAAAATCTCAAATTTGTCCAAAAACTGTACAATGCACACTCGCATACATTTTTGTCCAAAAAAAGTGTCCAAAAACTTCACAACGGTAGAAATTGGTGGCAGATATTTTTTATCTAATATACAATTTTTTTGTTTATCAGAGCATTCCTTTTGTTTGTTGCTAAAATGCTAACGAGCGTGTGAGTTTTCGATTGTCGTTTGATTAATTGGTGTTAGACTGAAAATTATTGTTCGCGCATTTTTCGCAGTTCAAGGCCGAAGCCAGACGAGTCAAAGCGGTAACTAATTGGTATAACAGGCAACAATTCCTTGCATACGTTACTTTAATACTCGTGAAGTAAGAAAATCCGGTTGGCAGGCGAAACGGGCAAATTAGGATTTAGAAATAAAATAATAAAAGAATTTTCTTGTTCAAAGTGCTATAATCAATTTGTAAATATGTAAGTTGATATACCTAAAAAAAAATAATTTGATTTATTGCTTGCGTGAAGATTTAAGTCATCAGCCGCCCAAAATAGTATTATCTCGTTCTATTCGAGTTTTATATAAAAATATTTGATTGTATCCAAAAAATTGTTTATTTGTAATTGTAACTAGCGAGCTCACGTTTCCGGGGTTTATATTTTGTGAAACCAGACCGATTTAACTTAGTTTTTATATTTTAAAATAAAAGTTGAATTTTATATTCTAGAAAATGATTCTTGGAACTGGTTATTGTACCCAAAAGACTAAAAATGAAACTTTATTTGAAAATGTGTATATGGTTTGTTGGCTCAGAGGTCAAATTACGTATGCTGCACGTCACTCTTGAAGCCGTATAGTCCCAATCTAACAAATTATAACTTTAAACGAAAAAATCAGCTTTCCTTCGAAAAGCGAATGATATGTTTTGAATAGGTTTTCAATTTCATAAATGATTTTTATAAAATTGATGAAAATATTGTTTATTAATTAAATGTAGGTGTCTTTCGCTAATTTCGTTCATTTTTATTTATGTTTTAAAATTAAATGTAATAAATTCTGGACTGTTCTGGAGTTGTCAAATTAAACTTTTTTCCTGGGATAACTTCACATTATGTTAAGCTGGTTCAACAACAAAAATTTCTGCTCACATTCAATAAATTGATTTGTCTAGTATGGGAACTATGGCTTTGAAAAGATTTTTAGACTCTTTAGAGCAGCTTGTAACAAGCTTCTGTTACGAATGCCATTTAAATTAAATCCATCGACAAAAAAAATTACATTTTCTTCGTGTAACAAATAATTTGATTTTAAGTAATTAAGCACTTTGAGGAACTTAATTAACCAAAATCCCTAATACATACGCTTTTCATTAGCATTCACACGGTCACTGTTAAATAAACTAAAAGCTTCCCACATTTTGTTAACCCGCAATAACAAAAATGGATTGCAGGTTTAATCAATTGTTGTAATCGGCACTCAAGCGAACAAATTTGGACCAATTTTTCCTATTTCGCAAAATTATAATTAATTACCATGCCATGATTTCTCTGCGCTTTAAATATAAATAAATTGATTAAAAAAAAAAAGAATATTTGTAATAAATAAATTAATTTACTTAAAAGTATTAATCAGAAAATATACCAAATTTGGTTATAAAGTTCGATAACTATCAAATACATAATTTTTGTTCATCGTATATATTACACAGCAGAGAAAATGCAATTCATTTTCAAGAAATTTTTTTTTTCGCTTTTCGTCTTTTTGGGTTCGATTTCGCAAGAAATCCACCAACAACAATAAAATTAACCGCCACAATTATTAAAATTAATTGTTTCAGTTTCATTATTTTTATTTTACTTGCAATGCCTTTTTTTATTGTTTTCTATACTTTTTTCTTAGTACTCTCGGTATTTTAACACACACACACACACACACACACACGAACATATATTTCAAACATGGGTACATTTGATTTGGGAGCATTGTTCTTGTGAAAATCATTTTTAACTTTGCTCTATACGAGTAAAATTCAGTCTTAATGATTTTTTTTTGTGTTATAAGATTATCATGATGATGAATTTTTATTATTTTGCAATACATAAAGGCGATGACTATAATAAAGTTTAAGCAATTATTTATAATTTTTCTGTGCTGTTTATACAATTAAGTTTAAAAAACCGTAACAATAATCATGATGATGATGATGATTTACTTGAATGTGCGAGCGTGGTTGATGAGTTTTAATTTTTTACTCGTGTTGATTCTATCAACCAATGATCGATAGTACAGAAATAACTTGTAAAATAATAAGTTTTTTGCGTATGCATATACGCACATCATCTTAATTTCCTTAAATGGAAAATGAAAACAAAACAACAACAACAGTGTAAATCCAATTTGATCTTATACTTCACTTTATTTTATCTTTCATTATTAATTTATTTTTAATTTGCAATATTTAACATTTTTACTTTAAAATCGCGCAAATTTACTTTTCGCGTACAGCATGGAAGTTTTACAAACCGTCAAAATTTTTGTAGTTGTTGGTATTTTGAGAAAGTTTTGTGTATTTTTAGTATATAAGGGTTACACATTAATCTGCTGACAATAAAATATGCACTCAGATTTCAATTTTTTTTTTTGTACCTTTTAACAATAAATATTAAATGAATTCTTTTGGATATGATATCATCTTTTGATTAATCTTCTATGGTTTAAACTTGTAAAAGTAAAGATTTATAAAGAAAGAGAATAAAGTAAATGACATTGTGCATTTAAGATTTAAGTTTAAGGATATAATTTGTATCAAAGTTGGGATCGATGTTTGGAGAATTACTACAAAGTGTAACATTACTTCCTAAACTTAAGCATTGGTTTCATATCAATGGTCGGTGTTCATATAATTATAAACACTCTAAATTGTATATTCAGTTCTAGATTTTTAATACTGTTTCTAAATTATTTGTAATCAACTGCTGTGGCTTAATACTAGAGTCAACACGTGATTTATCGAGGTGTTAAGGAAAATGAAAAATTAAGGTTCATTGAGATTATTGATTCTAATTTAACATTTACAGAAGTACAGCATACAGCTTACTATTACTACTCTTGATGACGTAAAAACTATTGCAAAGTCTGCGACTAACCCAGCGACTTCCTACCTTAAGAGTGTTTCGCTTTTAGATTTTTAGTTTATTTTGGACTAAAAAAATTCTCACTTGTGTACATAGATTTAGCAATCGCAAATATGTACTGTAATATATAGTTTTTAAATCAGAATTCTGGACAATCGTTCGGAAAATTTGACTAACGTGATGTACAAATTTTTTATTTTTAACATTTTTGTAAAAAAAATTCCATATGTTTTGCAGTCGCCCGTCTGGGTCCACAACAACTTAAATATATCAACTATTTCTACCTAAACGTTCGAGAAATCTATGTGGAACATCACTATTGTTTCGACATAGTCCTGTGGAAGATCTTGGAATATATGAAAGATTTTATTGACTAGCCTCTCAAAAATTAATAGAAAATAAAATTGTATTGTCGTGATTTTTATTTTTTGATTGGTACTTATATGATTCGGAAAAAAATATTGAAACGAAATTTGGAATGAGATGGCGTGGCGAAATAAATCAACACCGTCATTTTATGGGTCCCGGTTGTATTGAAGTATTTCAAAACGATATCAGGTAGAAAATAGATTATTTCTTAACCGCTGAAATTCAACATGTGCGATGAAAATACATAGATTGATTGATCAGAATGTGTATAAATTAATTCTCTGAAATAAATTATAAATTATTCTTTATGTACAACAAATAAATTAACATAAATAGTTTGTAAAACAATAATTAAACCAACTTCCATCCCGCTATCGCCTCAGCCAATGCCAGCTTGGCCGAGTTTCTCAGGTGATTCTAAACTAAAATCATCTTATCGATTATGTATTAATTATTCTTAATATAAAAACCAATACCAACATAAATACCAATACCAATACTTATACTAAAACTAACATTAACATTAATACCAATATTAACATTAACACCAATACCAATATCCACATCGATACCAACATTATGACATTAATGCTTCAATTACATCGAAATATTCACTTCACTAAATTTAATTCAATTTAATTTTAACAAAAATTAATTTAATTTCATAAAATTCAATGAAACCGAAAACCCAATTTACTTCATCATTAATTCTTTATTTAAAATCAGCCCTTACCCTTAAATAAATTAAATTCAGTTCGGCGTCTAAATTGAAAGGACAGCAAATTAATCACTAAATATCTTTTTTTATATTTTAAACTAAAATTCTAAAGTAACTAAAAAAATCTGTAACCCCATTATATTTCATTTCCAAATCTATAGCTGTTGACTCCAGAAATTACCTCCAAAATAAAAATTTAAAATAAATAATTGCTTATGGCTATTCTGATAAAAATCCCACTGCGAAATAATTTAAATTAGATCTGGGACTCTTTTAATAATAACAGCTTTAAGTTGTCAGTACTAAATTTAATTAAATAATTTGAATATCCAAATTAGTATGTTCTTATTAGTACCATATATGACAAACCATTAGCACAAATAAATATATGATTTGGCTAATAAATTTTATTTTAATTTTAAACGCACAATCTGTTAAATTCCCGCTACAAGATATGTAAATTGAAATTATCATTTTAATTTAGAAATCTGAAACTTTATTAACCTTGCCCAACCAACAATGTTATGAACAAACTATTTGAACTGTGCTTTGGATGAATAAAATAATAAATTCTAAGTTTTAAAACTCAAGTTCCAAATTTCAAACTTAAAACTCCAAATCTCAAATTCCAAAATTCTTATTCCAAATTTCAAATTCCTAATTCCAAATTCCAAACACCAAATCTCAAATTCTAAATTCCAAATTCTAAATTTCAAATTCCAATTTTCAAATTTAAACTTCCAATTTCAAATTCTAAATTCAAAATATTAAATCTTAAATTCGAAATTTCAAATTTAAGCTTCAAATTTCAAATTCCAAATTCTAAATTCCAAATCCAAATTCACAATTTCAAATTCCAAATTTCAAAGCCCACATTCCAAATTTGAAATTTTAAATCTCAAATTCCAAATTTCCATTTCCAAATTTCAAATTCTAAATTCCAAATTTCAATTTCCAAATTAAAAATTTTAAATCTTAAATCTTAAATTTCAAATTCCAAATTTTAAATTTCGAATTATAAATTCAAAATTTCAAATTCCAATTTTCAAATCCCAAATTCCAAATCCTACATTCCAAATTTCAAATTCCAAATTTCAAATCCCAAATTTCAAAATCCAAAATTTCATATACTAAGTTTGAAATTCAAAATTTCAATTCCAAATTCCCAACTTTAAAATATAAATTCCAAATTCGAAATTTCAAATTTGAAATTTTAATTTTAAATTCTAAACTTCAAATTCCAAATTTCAAATTTCAAATTCCAAATTTCAAATTCCAAATTTCAAATTTTAACTTTCAAATTCCAAATTTTAACTTTCAAATTCCAAATTTTAAAACCCAAACTACAAATCTCAAATTCCAAATTTCAAATTCTAAATTTCAAGTTGCAAATTTCAAATTCTAATTTCCCAATTCAAAATGTTAAATCTTAAATTTTAAATTCCAAATATTAAATTCCGAATTTTGAATTCCAAATTATAAATTCATAATTTCAGATACCAAATCCTACCTTCCAAAATTCAAATTCCAGAACCCAAATCTTAAATTCCAAAATACAAAATTTCATATTCCAAGTTTCAAATTTTAAATTTCAATTTCAAAGTCCAAATTTTAAATTCCAAATTTCAAATTTTCAATTTCAATTTCAAATTCCAAATTTTAAATTCCAAGTTTCAAATTCCAAATTTCAAATCCTTAATTCCAAATTCTAAATTCAAAATATTAAATCTTAACTCTTAAATTCGAAATTTCAAATTCTAAATTTTAAATTTTAATTTTAAATTTTTAATTTTTAACTTCAAATTCCAAATTTCAAAGTCCAAATTTCTAATTTCAAATTTCAAATTTCAAATTATAAATTACAAATTTCAAATTCCAATTTCCAAATTCAAAATTTTAAATCTTAATTTTTAAATTCCAAATTTTAAATTTTCAAATTCGAAATTTCAAATTCTAAATTTTAAATTTTAATTTTAAATTTCAATTTTTAACTTCAAATTCCAAATTTCAAATTCCAAATTCCAAATTCAAAATTTTAAATCTAAAATTTTAAAGTTTAAATTGCGAATTTAAATCCCGAATTCAAAATTCAAAATTTCAAATACCGAATTCTAAATTTCAATTTTGAAATTCCAAATTCCGAGTCCTACATTTCAAATTCCAAATCCCAAATTCCAAAATCCAAAATTTTATATTCCAATTTTCAAATTTTAAATTTTAATTCCAAATTTCATATTCCATATATCAACTTCTAAATTCCAAATTTTAAATTCAAAATATGAAATCTTAATTTGGAAAATTCGAAATTTCAAATTCCATATTTTAAATTTTAATTCTAAATTTAAAATTCTAAACTTCAAATTAAAAACTTCAAATTCAAAATCCAAATTCGAAATTTCAAATTTCAAATTGCAAATTCCAAATTTCAAATTTCAAACTCCAAATTTCAAATTCCAAATTTCCAATTCCAAATTCTAAATTTCAAATTCCAAATCCCAAATTTCAAAATCCAAAATTTCATATTCCAAGTTTCAAATTTTGAATTTCAATTCCAAATCCCAAATTTCAAATTCCATATTTCAATTTCTAAATTCCAAATTTTAAATTCAAAATATGAAATCTTAAATTCGAAATTTCAAATTCCAAATTTTAAATTTTAATTTTAAATTTAAAATTCTAAACTTCAAATTCCAAATTTCAAATTTCATATTCCAAATTCCAAATCCAAATTCGAAATTTCAAATTTTAAATTTCAAAACCCAAACTCCAAATCTCAAATTTCCAATTTCAAATTCCAAATTTCAAATTCTAAATTCCAAATTCCAATTGAATTTGGATTTTAAATCTTAAATCTTAAATTTCAAATTTTAAATTCTGAATTTTGATTTCCGTATTCCAAATTCAAAATTTCAAATTCCAAATTCTGAATTTCATTTCCTTCCGCAATATTATAATTGGTTACGACAATATAAATCTCTACCCTAAGTAGCCGCCAAATTACAGACTCACAATTAATGTTAGATTATTTTGAACTCAGTCAATCAAAACTCATTTGCCATTTTTCATCTTCGATCTTTAAGAACTAACTCCTATATCTCTAGTATACTTTTGAAAGCCCTTAAGAATTTGAATTATTCGGTTCAGAGAGCATCCACAAAGTTTAAAATTTCTTTTCTGAAAATTTGTGGCGTTGGTTGGTTAAGATTAATTAACGGTAAAATGGCACTGGGTATTTTTCGGATTTTTAGAATGAACCAATACAATAGTTATAATTTACACTAGCCGTTAAACAATAATTATTAAAATACGTTTTTATTAACACATCCAAATATTTTATCAATTGTCATAAACTTCACGCTAAGTAGTGCTTAAACAGTCCTTCTGCTTGTAGACGTATTTCTCAAATCTCCTCAATTAACTTTCAATTACAATTCAATGCTATTCAATGTAAATGTCTGGCAAATAAATTATTTTTAGCTTACAGTAAGTGCTCAAAATGATAGCCTTCGATTTTAATGCACTTATTAATCTGCATTTCGAATGACTGTATGCAACTGAGAAGTGTGTCTACTTGAATTTAGGCGCAAACATTTCGGGTTCCCCCAATCATATTCTTAAGTGTTGTTGGTTCTTGTTTGTAAACTTTGTCTTTGAGATAGCCCCATAAAAAGAAATCTGGCGAAGTAAGATATGGTGATCGGGAAGCCAATTTACCGGAGCAGTTCTTGCCACTGAATAGTGTGCTGAACCATGCTCATGTCGAACCATGCAATTCTAAGCTAAAGCCTTCAGTAATGTTGGCAATTTATATTCCCAAATGTTTCGGTACGCTTGAACATTGAAGATGCCTGCAATAATGTGGGGCCGGTGAGTATGTTCCCAATTATTCCACACATACATTGCCAGTTCAACGACGCTGATGTTCAACTTGGCGAAGCCAGTGCGAATTTTAACACTCCAGTAATGCATGTTGTGCGATTAGCCATTCTGAGGCTTGTAAAAGACGACTCTTCGGAGAACAATAAGAAACGAAAAAAATTGGGGTTTTGTTGCATTTGTTCATGTACCCAATGACAGAAGTTACTTTATGTAAAGACACATGATTTTAAAATTTTCCAAACACTGATCTGGGATAATCCGGAATCGCGAGTTAATTCTCGCGGATTATGAGCCACTGCGGTCAATACAGTAATTTCATTATTTTCTTCAGTGACAGTTACTGGACGGGTTGAATATTTACAATGAAAACGTGGTGGTTTTTTATTGCTAACGTATTGAAGAATCGTATGAATAAGTTGTCAGTAGAAGAAATAGAAAAAAATTGAATTTAGTCGATTACACCGCCATCAATCTTAAATCGAAAAAATGTTTCAGATAAATCCTACGTATTTTTAGCCGTATAACATATATTATGGGGTTCCTATTTAATATTTCAAATTTTCCTTTTGCCCCACCTACAAGGAAGGAAGGAGGCTAATTTTAGCACTGACGTATTTCCCCTACGAAATGATTACATTTTGATTATGGATGTTTCGTCATTGTATGCTTATTTTTCGAGATGTTTGAAAATTTCAGGTTAAAAACATCACCCGGTATACAAAAGGTAACCACATTTCATTATTAATATTTACTTCCGCAGCAACCTTAAAAAATCAACCTGTACGTCAATATTTATATATTTAAAATGAAGTTTTGGAATATGGCTAATTAGGATAGAACTTTTCTATCGCATAACCGATTAATATTATCAATGTACATGTATCCTCTGGGAATATCTAATACAAACTTTATAGATTAGAAAAAGTTATGAGGAAGTAAAATAAAATTTGCAACGCTGAAGAAACCCGAGAACATGGTCGCCGTGCTAAATCAACTAAAAAGCAATCAGCTCTTAGCAATCTCAGCCCCTCTTGATGTACTTTATTGGCAAATAAAATATCAAAGTAGGTACGGAGTATAACCGGCTTAACCATATAATCCGGACATTATATGCCTACACTGCAAATTTTTTTTTAAAACGTATTAATCGATATTATTTTAACAAATTAAAAAAAAATCATTTTGACAAACACAATTGTACAACGCACAAAAAATTGGTTTTGTCCTGTCTCCTATTTATTACATGTACATCCTCTAAATAAGGGTTTAAAAAATTACATACATAAAAATAAACCATGAACAAAACAAAAAAATCGTAAATGATGAATTCGGTTTTGTTAACAATCAAAATTTCAGCTCTCATTTTGGTACTCCGCACTCCCGCTGCATTACACGTCCCCGAAATATTACTGCGTTTACTATTAATAATTGTAGTTTGGGAGCTTTTTAATGCTTTTTTCCATTATAATTGAACTCAATTAACAAATTTTATTTGGTTTTGCTTTTCTGCATTTCAATTTTTCTAGTAGTTGTTGTTTTATGCTTTACTGTAGATTTTTTTTTTGTTTTTTTTTTTGTATTATAGGTATGCGTATTTTAAAATAAAAATATAATAAATATTAAAACAAAAAAAAATGTTTAAAAAAATATGTATAATAAATAAATAAATCTCGTGCTAATCATTTTTTTTTTATTAATTGCATTAAAAATATGTATATGTATACAATACCTATGTCAAAATGTGCATTGGGTTGATTTAGAGGTTTTCATTGATTCCATAGTAGCCAACAGATTGGTTTGCTTTCGTTTTGGTATTGGTTAATCTTTAATTTCTAAAACACCCACCTACGAGTTGCTTCTAAAATCTTAAATTCAAAATATTTATATGTCAAATTAATCAGATAATGAACTGCGCCATGGAACATCACTTCTTTATTTAAACAAGATTTTTGTTAACAATTTGCCAACCAGCGAAAAACTTTTCACAAATGTATACGTTGTTGTTTGTTGGCTAGGTAGGTGTGAGCTTTGGGAAAATGTTTAGCTATATTCTCAGTAAGGTGTGCCTTATTGAACTCTGAACTGAAATATTGAACTGAATATTTAATGTCTTCCTAGACAGCTCGTTACTAGACTTCATGATCAGTAAATTAAATATACAACGATGCTTGCATTAATTTAACATTCGCCAGAATCCATGAAACGTGTATATAATAATATATATAATTATTTGTTTGTATCATTTCCTTCCCGGTACCAATGATAATAAAACGATCTCTTGGCGAACATTGCCCAATTATGCATATTACCTGTCGATCCGCCCGTGGCACAGCATTCACGGTTTTGGTTGTGGTTACACTAAGTTAGACTTTTGAAACTTTTGTTAGCGAATCCCGCTGCTGGGATTTTATTTTGGATAACACCCGTTTGAATTCTTCTTTAAAATCTATAAATCATTATTTCAAATTCATTAAATTATTTAATTAAATGCTTTAAATTTATTAAAATTCTTTAAATTTCATAAATTGTGTTAATTCAAATTTATTTAAATTACTATTATTTTATGTAAATTGTCCAAAATTTTTAAAATCTTTAAATTTTTTAACTCTTTAATTCTTTAAATTTTATGATTTTTTTTAATTGTTTAAATACTTTAAATTCTCTGAATTTTGTAAGTTTTTTGAATTTATCTAAACTCTCTAAAGAATGTAGACTTAAAGTTTACAGATTTTTAAATTTTAGATATTTAAAACTCTATAAATTCTTTAAATTTTATGAATAATATAACTTCTTTGTCCACGACTAACGTATAATATGTTCATTATACGTTTGTTTCATCACTTATAATGATATCCATTATTCACTGCCAGTTTATCTAGCAGTCTCTTCTTTCATTATTCAATACTTCCAAGTAAATTATTTGATTTTTGAAATTTTATCTAGTAGTCTCTTGCCATTTTCAGTATTGTTCAACTGTGACGTCAAAATGTTGACGAAAATTATTTGAAGAGTATTTAAAGGATTTGATTACAAAACATAATGATATATTTGTTGGTCGTGGACAAAGTATCGTTTTCTACCAGAGCCTTCTAGAGTATAGAGCCATAATCATTATGACGTATTTTTTAGAAGCTTTTTTAGTGGTATAACTTTTCACTGATTTCCATAGGAATCCATAGTAAAAATGGTGTTTTTTAGCTTCAAGTTTTTCAATGAAAACAGCAAAAATGTTACAAAATGTTTATACAAAAGTGTTCTATATATATTTAGCAGCAATATACAAGAAGGGTATATTAGTATTAAGTAAATATTAATTGCAGAAATTTTAAAATTAAATTATTTCTAAAATATATTTTTCGAACTTTCAATTTGAAAAATACATCAAAGTTGGCTCTGACGAATTAAAATAATACTTGCTAAATTAATCTTTAGTTTTACTAGTGTACGTTAGATGTCTCAGATTTATACAGAAAAATACGAAAAAGATTGTTTAGTCACAAAATTATGACACGTTCTTAATATTTCGTGAATTTGTTTTGCTTTTCCTACAACTTTTGAACTCAAATTTCTCCAAGTAACAATTTTTGGTACGATTTTTCAAAATGTTTACTACCCACTGCCATCTATGTATATTGACATAATGCACACGATTTGTAGTAAGCTTTTCTTTTTAATTTGACCAGAACGCTGTTGGTATGAACTTTTTTTTATATTTTGGTTTAAATAAATCAATTATTACAAGAAAATGAAAACGATTTACTTAAACGAGATTTATTTATATATGTTGAAATTCAAACATTTATGAAAATATTTCAGAAATCATAATTAAGAATTTGCAACGTTTTCATTTACAAATTTGTCTTCGGAAAAAAAGTGATTTCCCATATGTTTTATGTGTTTTACTATGAAAATTTTGGTTTTTTCCTCGTTTCTAATTCCTTTATAAAAGCTTCGTTTTTTAGATTATGGCTTGTATAATCAAGGTTGCTTTGATGATACCCGTTTGGTTTCTTCTTTAACGTTTATAAATCCTTATTTTAAATTTATTAAATTCTTGAATTAAATGTTAAAATTTATAATATAAATTCTTTAAATTAATTATATTAATCTTTGCAAATTATTTAAACTTGTGTAAATTCTGTGAAACTATTATTTTCTTTAAATTTCTTTGAAATTCTATGAATTTTTTAAATTTTATTTAATTATTTAAACAATTTTAACATTCAAATTTTATACATTTTTAAGTTATAGATATTGTGGTACCGCTACGGACCTTTTTGTGTCTATGCCTGGTCCTAGTCGACCGCCACCCAAACCTAACCTAACCTAAGTTATAGATATGTATTTAAAACTGTATAGACTTTTTAAGTTTTATCAATTTTATAAATTCTATTATTTTTTTTAAATTTTTTGAACATTTTAAATTCTTTATATTTATTAAATTTTGTAAATCCTTTTAATTTTTTATATTGTTTAAATTCTCTGAAATAATTCTTTGAATTGCTTAAATTCCTTTAAACTTTCAATTTTTGAAATATGTTCAGTTCTTTATATCATTTAAACTTAAAAAGTTTTTAAATTTTATCAATTCAGTAAATTCTTTATATTCTTTAAATTTCTTAATTAATTAAATCATTCAAATCATTCGGGTTCTTTAAATTCTTTAAATTTTTTCAAATTTTTAAATTTGATTAAACAAATTTTGATAAATTCTTTAAATTTTTTAAATTTATTCTTTAATGAATTTTTAAAAAATTTTAAAAATATAAACAATTCATAAAATTTAAAAAACTTAAAAAGCTTAAAAAACAATTTAAAAAAATTATAAAAGTCAAAGAATCTTTTTAAATTCGTTAAATTTTGTGAATTTTGTTTATATTCTTTAAATTTCTCAAATTCATTAAAACCTTCAAGAGATCATTAAATTCCGTAAGTGCTTTAAAAGTCCTAAATGTTTAAAACTCAAATTTATTTAGATTCTATACATTTGTGAAAATGTTTAAATACTGAAAATTCATTATAATAAGAATCCTTTGAATTTTTATATTCTTTAAGTTTTTTAAATTCTATAGATTTATTCAAATTCATTAAATTCTTAAATTAAATTAAGTTTTGTTAATTGGCTTAGATATTACAATATTTCTTATTGTTTAAATTTTTTAAAAATTTTAACTCTTTAAATTCAATTTTTTAATAGTCTAAATTATTTAAAAAATTCGTTAGATCCTTCAAATTCGTTGAAATGTGTAAATTCACAAAATTCTTCAAATTTTTTTGTTTAAAATTTAAATTCTTTAATTATTTTGGATAACAAAAAATTAATTCTTCAATTCCTCCTTCAAATCTATAAATCCATATTTCAAATTCATTAAATTTTTTTACTAAATGATTTAAATTTTTTTAAATTTTTTAAATTTCTTAAATTCGAATAATCTAAATTCCTCAAATTTATTCAAATTGGGTAAATTCTTTGAAATTTTAGACTTTTTTAATACTTTAATTTGTTTAAATTGTTAAAATTCTCTGAATTCTATAGGGTTTTTAAATTTATCTAAACTCTCTAAAGAATTTTGTTTATGTATTGTTTTGTATGTATTAAAGCTAGAAAATATTTGTAAAATTTAAATTCTTTTATTGTTTTGGATGATACCTGTTTGCCCTTATTTTAAAAATGTATAAATCTTTATTTTAAATTCATTAAAATTCGTTATATTAAACTCTGCAAATTATTTAAAATTGAATTTTTTAAAATTTTTGAATTGTATAAATTGTTTAGATAAGAATTAAATTCTTAAAATTCTGTAAGTTTTTTAGATTTATCTTTACTCCTCTAAAGAATTTAAACTTTAAACGTTCATAGGTTTATAAATTCTAGATTTTTAGAACTCTTGAAATTGTATAAATTCTTTAATTTTCTTTAAATTCTTTGAACTTTTTCAGCTTAATAAATATTCTAAATTCTTTGTATTAATTGTATTCTATAAATTTTGAAATTCTTTATATTTTTAAATTCTGTAAATTCTATAAATTCTTCAAATTCTCTAAAATTGGTGAATTCTATATTTTTTGGACAATGAATTTCTGATTAGCTTAAAATCTTTCAAATTTTATTAATTTTTTAAGTTCTTTAGATTTTTTAAACTCAATTCTCTGAAATTCTTTGAACTTTTAAATTATATGAATTCTTTGAATTGGTTAAATTCATAAAAATTTGAAATAATATAAATTTTTTCAGTTATGAAGAGAGTCTTTTATGAATTTTATAAATTCTTGTTTTATATTCTTTAAAATTCTGTTTTAAGAGTCCTTTAAAGTTTTGAATTAATTAAACCTTTTAAATTCTTGAAATTCTTTAAAATCTGAAAGTTTTTTTTCTCTAAATTTCTTAAATTCTCGTAGTTCTTTAAATTCGTTGAAATATGTTAAACTTTTAAATTATTTGAAAATTCCATAGGTTCTTTAAATTCGTTAAAAGGTTTAAATTCTCAAAATTCTTCAAATTTTCTTGTTTAAAATTTGAATTCGGCTTTAAAACAGATATATCTTTATTTTAAATTTTTTGAATTATTTAATTAAATGCTTTAAGTTTGTTTAAATTCTTTAAATTTCATAAATTGTATTACTTTAATACGTTCACGGCCATAGAACGCATTTATGCGTTCTATAGTTTTCTCTATAGACCAGGGACGCATATATGCGTCGTACTTTTTTATGTAAGTAATATACTAAAGTTTCTTTATTGGTTTAAAGATTCTCTTAAATTTTTTATCGGTTTAGGGGAAAACTCGTGTATAAGTTTTTAAATTATCTAAACTCTTTAAAGAATTTAGACTTAAAGTTTAGAGATGTTTAAATTATAGATATCTAAAACTCCATTAAACCTTTAAATTTTATGAATTATATAAATTCTTTAAATTCTTTATATCTATTAACTTCTACAAATTTTTAAATTCTATTAATCCTTTAAATTCAATAAATTGTTAAATTCTTAAAATTCTCTAAAATTGGTGAATTCCTTAATTTTGTTAGATTTTTTGAATTCTTTAAATTGATTAAATTCTTTGCAATTTTATTAATTTTTTAAGTTCTTTAGATTTAGAGATAAAGACTACATTTTATAAATTCTTTATATCTTTTAAATTCAATAAATCCTACAAAAAATCTTTAAATTCCGAAAGATTCTCAAATATGCTTAATGTTTAAAACTCTTCTATACATTTTTTGCAATGTTTAAATGTGGTAAATTCATTAAACTCTTGTTTTAAAAATCTTTTTAATTATCCTTTTAATTGTCTAAATTCCTTAAATTCCCAAGGTTCTTTAAATTTGTTATGTTTTTAAATTTCTTAAATGCAATAGTTATTTGAAATGTTTAAATTTTATCAAACTCTTAAATTTTATTCAAACTTAACGAGCAAATTTTGGTTAATTTTAAAAATTCATTATTAATTCTTTAAACAACTTTAATTCTTAGAAATGTGCAATTTTGTACCTTGTTTAAGGTTTTACATGCTTTAAATTGAATGAATTCTTTATAGGCTTTAAATTTCTCAAATTCATTAAATCCTTAAAAAAAACTTTAGATTCCGAAAGATCTTTAAATATCACAAATTATTCAAATTTACTTAAATTCGATACAGTTTTGAATTTAAACAATTTTCATTATATTCATACAACTATTTAATTAAGAAACCTTTTAATTTGTGAATTCTTTGAGTCCTTTAAACTAATTTTCGTAGTTCATTAAATTCTTAAAATACTTTAATATCTTTCAGTTGGCTTAATATTGAAATATTTTTTTGCTCAAATTCTATAAATTTCTTAACACCTAAAATTATTTTTTTATATTTCTATAAATATTATTGAATTATTTATTTAAATTCATTGACATTTTTAAACCTTATAAATTAATAAATTCTTTAATCCCCTTAAATTCGCTAAAATTTTTAAATTCATGAAATTATTTATATTCTCTTGTTTAAATTTATTTAAATTGTGTAAATTCTCTGAGTTTTAAAATTTTTTAAACATTTTAATTCCTTGAATTACATGAATTTTTAAATTTTTTAACTTGCTCAAATTGTTTAAATTCTTTAAAGTCGGTAAATTTTTAAAATTACACCTAAGCTTCCTTAAGAATTTAAAGTTTGAATTTTTATAGATTTTTGAATTCCGATCGCTATGGAATAAGGGCAAGTAAATCATCAGACCACTAAATAAGCATCTTTGGTATTATACGGCGAAACACTATCTATGGGATTTGGATAACAAAACATTTCATCGGACAATTCAGAAGCTAATTTTTTGATTATACTAATTATATTTGATTGATTTTTTTTTTTCATTAGTTAAGTTATTGTTATTGTATTAAACTTCTTCATTTTTTTACTGATTTTGCATTCATGACTGAATTAAAAATGTTTTGGTTTGTTGTAAAGATGCGTTAAATACTTAATAGGTGGTGTCGAATATTATATCGGGAGTGGAACAATGTAAATCAGAACATGCACAGTTAAACATGTTTGTTAGGAACCTGGAGAATATCCCACCCCATTACCGTGAGTCAGTAGCCGGCGAAACTGTGCCCAGGATAATCCTAACGAATGATTTCTGTAGCGGTCGCTTAGGCGGGCATTACAAGTTCAACTGGAAATTGTATGTGGCAGTTTACCTAAAGGTGAAATAGATGTATCGTCTGTTATTCTAGGTATTAATAACCAAAGAGAAAAATTAATTGTTATCAATGATGGTAATATTGAACCTGGTCTTGGTTGTATGGAAGCTGCCGCAAAAACGATGTTATTGTATTTTTATGATGGCATCCAGAAGAGTACTACCTCTTTCATTGATACTATTAGTGCTGACATTATACGGCTGGATTGTCAATTTAATTCTGTGTTATTTCCCATTGTGTTTACTTATAGATTTCACGCTTTCAACTCGTCAGTCTTTGTTAATGAATTTAGTAGTGTTCTTGTAAATATAAAATCGAAATATCTTATTATTTGTGGTGGTATAAATATACATATTCTTGAAGATCGCTCATCTGCTGATGAATATTTGTTCATGATGGCGTCACATGAGCCAAAATCGTAGATTAATACTCCAAGCCGTATTACAAATAATTCTTCATCGTGTCTAGACCATTTATTTTTTAGATACTCATCTAATTTTTATTTTAGCTTCAGTGCAAAAGTTCATAATCTAAATATCGCGGATCATTGTATGTGCTCTATTAAATTTTTCATGAATTGTGTAATATTCTAAGTGTTAGCTAAATGTCAGGAACAGACATATAATTATTCAAATTTAACAAATGATTTATCTGCGGAAAATTGATCTGCAGAATATTCACAAACAGATGAATCCATAGCGTATAAGAATTGTATCTTTCTATTAAAATTGTACAATATATAAACAAAAATTCCTCGGTGGTTGAATTTAAATCAAAGAACAGAATTATTAAGCCAGGGATTACACCTACATTGCTTAACAAAATTAGGATGAGGAACAAATTATCTTAAAGGTTAGCTCGAAATTTGCGTGATTTAAATTTAAAAAGTCAGCTTGAACTCCCCAACTCTGTTTAGCATTGGCTATTTCTTCGTAAGGAATTTGTTATCAAATTATAGTGGGTCGCATTTAATAAAAACCTAAAGGGGCCTTCTGGCAATTACATTTGTGTTTTTAAAGATTTTTTTTGTTGAGAATTGGCGGGGATAACATCATATTCCCGAACGAAAAAATCCCCCCAAAAAATACCGAAAAATACAAAGTAAACTGCCCCATCGAAAAGAAAGATCCCATTAAATTTTTTTAACTACAATACAAACAAAAGGAATCTATATAATTTCATGTCATCCTTGTGCGGAAAGGACCAATGCTAAGCGGCTTTGGGGAGCATTTTATTTTAGTATGTGAAATAGAAACGTAAATATTTTAAAAAAATTTCTGACGTTTTGTCATCCTTGCACAAAGCGTCCAATGCTAAGTGGCTTTGGGGTGTTCTCTATTTTAGTATGTGAATGATTATTAAAAACATAAATTTAAAAAAAAAAATCCTGCAATTTCTATAAATGTTAGATTTTCAAAAAATCCTCAAAGCGGAGGTTTGGGGCCGTTAGCCCCATTTTCTAGGGTATAAATCGGATTAAAATAATATAACTTGATTTTATGGGATTTATTGATTTTGAACAATGATACCAACCCTTTTTTCTGAACGGGTTGGCTACCTTATCTAACAAAAAATAATACAGAAACTGAAAATCCGGAAAAAATCCAGTAAAAAAATGGAGAAACAAAAAAAATCAGAAAAACAAAAATCCAGAAAACTAAAATCCCGAAACGCAATTATCAAAGGGCGGCCCAAGTTAAAATTAAAATATATAAAATATCTATACAATTTGAATTTTTCCGTAAAGTTTTAATATTTATGTAAATGGAAATTGCTTCGTCAACTTTTCAGACACAGATCAGAGGAATTGAATCGCTCAAATCGCTTCTATTAATAGTTCTACCAAATATGTTTCAAATTATTTTGTGGTTGGCTTAATTCGTTGGATTAGTGCGGTATCGAAGAATGTATTGGAGCGAATTGCGGATTCGTGATAAGTTGGTTAATGATTCGTCAACCTTGCAGACACAGCCCAAAGGAATTGTATCCTCACATCGTTTTCACTGACTAAAAAGGTCTAAAAATGCCTATAAAAATAAATTTTTTTGATTTATTTTTAACAAAATATTTTCACTGGAATTTTTTATCGTAATTTCTAGATTTTTTTCGGATTTTTTTTTAGATTTTCATTTTTCAATTATTCTGAGTTTTACAATTTCTGAATTTTTTGCAGGCAAATGTAGTATCCCCATTTAAATTCTAAAGAACTTAAAAAATTTATAAAATTTTAAAGAATTCACAAAATTTAAAGGATTTTGAAATTTTTAAATATTTAAAGGATCTACCAATTTTAAAGGATTTAAAATTTCCAGAGAATTTTAACAATATAAAAATTTTAAAAAATTTAGAGGATTTAAGAAATAAAAAATAAGTTAAAAATTTATGGAATTAAAATTATATGGAAAATTTAGAGAATTTTAGCACAATAAAAAGTTCCAAGATTTTAAAGAATATTAAAGAATTCATATACATAATTCATAAAATTTAAAGAATTTGTAGGGTTTTAAATACCTTGAATTCAAAAATCAATAAAAATTCAAACTTTAAATTCTTAAGGGAGTTTAGGTAAATTTTAAAAAATTACAGACTTTAAAGAATTTAAAAATTCATGTAATTCAAGGAATTAAAATGTTTAAAATTTTTTAAAACTTTCAGAGAATTTACACAATTTAAATAAATTTAAACAACAGAATATAAATATGTAATTTCATGAATTTAAAAATTTTAGCGGATTTAAGGGGTTTAAAGAATTTATTAATTTATAAGGTTTACAAATTTCAATGAATTTAAATAAATAATTCAATAATATTTATAGAAATATAAAAAAAAAAATTTTAGGTGTTAACAAATTTATAGGATTTGAGCAAAAAAATATTTCAATATTTAGACAACTGAAAGATTTTAAGTATTTTAAGAATTTAATGAACTACGAAAATTAGTTTAAAGGACTCAAAGAATTCACAAATTAAAAGGTTTCTTAATTAAATAGTTGAATGAATATAATGAAAATTATTTAAAATCAAAACGGTATCGAATTTAAGTAAATTTGAATAATTTGTATTTAAAGATCTTTCGGAATCTAAAGTTTTTTTAAGGATTTAATGAATTTGAGAAATTTAAAGACTATAAAAAATTCATTCAATTTAAAGAATGTAAAAACCTTAAAAAAGGTACAAAATTGCACATTTCTAAGAATTAAAGTTGTTTAAAGAATTAATTTAATGAATTTTTAAAATTAACCAAAATTTGCTCGTTAAGTTTGAATAAAATTTAAGACTTTGATAAAATTTAAACATTCCAAATAATTAATGCATTTAAGAAATTTAAAGAACATAAAGAATTTAAAAACTTATGGGAATTTAAGGAATTTAGAGAATTGAATAATTTAAAGGGTTTAAATAATTCAACAATTAAAATGATTCTTATAACTAGAGTTTAATGAATTTACCACATTTAAACATTGCAACAAATGTATGCAAGAGTTTTAAACATTGACGATATTTGAAAATCTTTCGGAATTTAACGATTTTTTGTAGGATTTAATGAATTTGAGAAATTTAAAAAATATAAAGAATTTATAGAATTCATAAAATGTAAAGTCTCTATCTCTAAATCTTAAGAACTTTAAAAATTAATAAAATTTCAAAGAATTTAAGCAATTTAAAAAATTTAGGCAATTAAAAAAATACAGGAATTCACCAATTTTAGAGAATTTTAGGAATTTAACAATTCAAAAAATTAAAGGATTAATAGAATCTAAGGAATATAAAAAATTTAAAAATTTGTAAGAATCAATGGATACGGAGAATTTAGAGAATTTAAAATGTTCAAAAAGTTTAAAGAAGCTAAAGAAAATTAAAGAATTTTTAGCGACTCCACTTATTCAATTCAATTATTCACATAAACACATAAAATTCAAACATTCATTCAATTAACAATTCGCGTATTCATATTCACGCTCATTTACACGAACGCACCTTGCTTAACCAACAAGCAACACATTCATTTCGTTAAAAATTAATTATAACAACAGCAATATACAACAGCAACAGCATACAACAGCAATATACATACATATATTCTCGTTTCGATTTTCCGTACAACACAACGTACCTATTTTTTGAACGCGTAAAAATAGTGAAAGAAATTGGGGGTGGTGTATATTGTTATGAACAAAATTTAGTGAGTGCTTTTATTTGTGCTTCGATCAATCGACGTGTTTTCATGCCCCATTCTCTTACGGGGATTTCGCGGATTTTTTTACGGGGACAGCTAATCTTAACAACGTATGTTTTATACCGTATCACATAACACGGTATAAACACACACACACGACGGTATAAATTAATAGAGTTTTAAATATCTAGAATTTAGAAATCTATAAACTTTAAGTCTAAATTTTTTAGAGAGTTTAGATAAATTTAAAAAACTTACAAAATTCAGAGAATTTAAAGTATGTATTTAAACAATTAAAACAAGCATTAAAGAGATAACAAATTTAAAGATTTTAAAAATTTCGGACAATTTACACGATTTCAATAAATGTGAAGAATTTAAGTAATACAATTTAGGAAATTTACAGAATTTAAGTAAATTTAAAGCATTTAATTAAATAATTTAATGAATTTAAAATAAGGATTTAAAGAATTCAAATTTTAAACAAAAAAATTTGAAGAATATTGTGAATTTAAACATTTTAACGAATTTTAAGGACGTAAAGTATTTTCAAATAATTTAAAAGATTAAAAAATTACAACAAATTTAAAGAATTTGAAGAATTTAAAGGGTTTAATTAATTCAGAACTTTAGAGGATTCTTAAAACAAAAGTTGACAGAATATAAAGAATTTGTAGAATTTATAAAATTCATAAAAGAGTCATATTTGAAGACTCCCTTCATAAATGAAAAAATTTATATTATTTCAAATTTTAATGTTATTCAAAGAATTCATACAATTTAAAAGTTCTAAAAAATTTAAAGAATTGCATTGAGTTTCTAAAGAACTTAAAAAATTAATAAAACTTCAAAGAATTTAAGCTAATCAGAGAATTCATTATATTAAAAAAAAAACAAAGAATTTAGCAATTTTAGAGAATTTTAAGAATTTATAAAATTTACAGAAATGAAAAAATATAAAAAATTTCAAAATTTATAAAATTTAATGAATATAAAGAGAATTTAGAAAATTTAAAAAGTTGAAAAAGTTCAAAGAATTTAAAGAAAATTAAAGAATTTACATTATTCATAAAATTTATAGAGTTTCAAGAGTTCTAAAAATCTAGAATTTATAAGTCTATAAACGTTTAAAGTTTATCTTTAGAGGAGTAAAGATAAATTAAAAAAAACTTACAGAATTTTAAGAATTTAAAGGATCTCAACCATTTAAACAATTCAAAGATTTTCATAACATTTTAAAAATGAAAGAGTTTAAAAAATTACAGAATATATTTCAGAGAATTTACACATTTTTAAATAATTTACAGAGTTTAATATAATGAATTTTAAAAACTGAAATAAGTTTTAAAATTTAATTAGAGAGTTTAATGAATTTTAAATAAGGATTAATAAATTTTTTAAAGGATAGCAAATGGGTCTCCTGAAAAGCAATAAAAGAATTTAAATTGTCCACATAATATACAAAACAAAACATAGAAAAAATTCTTTGGAGAGTTTAGATAAATTTAAAAAACATACAGAATTTAGCCAATTTTAAAAAATCCAAGAATTTAAAAATACATAAAATTCAAGGAATTAAAGTATTAAAAAATTTCAAAAAATTTACCTAATTTGAATAAATTTCAGGAATTTAGAGTCTAATACTATATTTAAAGAATTTAATTAAATAGGTTAATAAATTTGAAATATCGATTTATAGATGTGAAGGAAGAATTCAAATTGGGGTTTAAATACCTAAAATTTAAATATCTGTAAACTTTAAGTCTAAATTCTTTAGAGAGTTTAGATAAATTTAAAAAACTTACAGAATTCAGAGAATTTAAAGTATTTAAACAATTTAAAAAATTTAAAAAAATCATAAAATTTAAAGAATTAAAGAGTTAACAAATTTAAAGATTTTAAAAGTTTTGGACAATTTACATAAAATAATAATAATTAAAAAAAATTTGAAGTAACGCAATTTATGAAATTTAAAGAGTTTAAATAAATTTAAAGCATTTAATTAAATAATTTAATGAATCTAAAATAATGATTTATAGATTTCAAAGAAGAATTCAGACGGGTGTTATCCAGAATAATTAAAGCATTCAAATTTTAAACAAGAAAATTTAAAGAATTTTGTGATTTTAAACATTTTAACGAATATAAATTACCTAACGAATTTTCAATTAATTTAAAGAATTATGAGAATTTAAGAAATTTAGAGAAAAAAAACTTTAAAAGTTTAAAGAGTTTAAAGAATTTAAAGGCTTTAATTAATTCAAAATTTTAAAGGATTCTTGCTACAAAAATTTTAGGAATATAAAGAATTTGTAAATTTATGAAATTCATAAAATACTCATAATTAGAAGTTCTAAAAAATTTAAAGAATTTAAAAATTCCAGAGAATTGGGTTTACAAATTTAAATTAGCTAATCAAAGAATATATCTTATATTAAAAAAAATAAATAATTTACCAATTTTAGAGAAATTGAAGAATTTATAGCATTTACAGAATTGAGAAAATATCAAGAATTTCAAAATTTATCGAATTCAATGAATAAAAAAAAAAGAATTTAACGAAAAATAAAGAATTTACATCATTCATTAAATTTGTAGAAATTCAAGTGTTCCAAAAATCTTGAATTTATAAATTTATAAACTTTTAAAGTTTAAATTCTTTAGAGCAGTAAAGATAAATTTAAAAAACTTTCAGAATTTGCAGAATTTTAAGGATTTAAACAATTTATACAATTCATAGATTTTCTTAAGATTTTAAAAATTAAATAATAGTTTAAACAATTAAAGAATAATATTTCAGAGAATTAACACAATTTTAAATAATTTGCCGAAAATGGCAAACGGGTCTCATCCAAACTAATAGAAGAATTTAAATTATACACATATTTTCAAGCTTTTGTATGTATTAAAGCTTGAAAATATGTGTATAATTTAAATTCTTCTTAAACAACACATATAACCATAAAAAAAATTCTTTAGAGAGTTTAGATAAATTTAAAAATCTTGCAGAATTAATAAAATTTTACCAATTTAAACAATTCCGGGAATTTAAAAAAATCATAAAATTTAAAGAAAAAAAAAAATTAAATTAAAAAATTTTAAAATTTATCCAATTTGAATAAATTTGAGGAATTTAGAGTATTCGAATTTATGAAACTTAAAGAATTTAAAAAAAATTTAAAACATTTAATTAAAATGTAATTAATTTGAAATATGGATTTATAGATTTGCAGGAAGAATTCAAATGGATTTCATTTAAAATAATTGAAGAATTTAAATTTTAAACAAGAAAATTTGAAAAATTTTGGGAAATTAAGGGATCTAACGAATTTTTTAAATAATTTAGTTTAGATAGAATATTTATAGAAATATAAACAAATTGAATTTAAACAATAAAAAATATTGAAATATCTAAGCAAATCAACGAATTTAAAGTATTTAAAGAATTTCATGAATTTGAATAAATTTAAAGATTATAAAGAATTTAAAGAATTATGAGAATTTAAAAACTTGAACAATTTTAGAAGTTTGAAGAATTGAAATATTCAAATGATTCTTAATTTTCAAAGTTTAAACATTTTAAAAAATGTATAGAATTTAAATAAATTTGAAGAGTTTTAAGCATTTAGGATTTTTAAAGAACTTACGGAATTTAATAATATTTTGAAGGTTTTAATGAATTTGAGAAATTTAAAGAATATAAACAAAATTGACCAAATTTAAAGAATTTAAAGAGCTTATTTAAACAATTTAAAAAATTCATAAAATTTCCAATTTCAAAGAATGCTTTAGTTGTATGACTTTTTATAATTTGTTTAAATTGTTTACATTTTTTAAGCCTTTCAATTGCTTTAAATTTTATGAATTGCTTATATGAGCCGTTTATTTTGAAAGTGGCTTAAGTCCATATTTTGTTGAAACGAGATAATGAAAGAATAGAAAAACAATAAATGAAAAAACATATGGGATTTTGAATTTTCTTATGTTTTGCACAGGTGTTAGACATGACACAGTTATTGCTTATACTAATTAAAACAAGTCAGTAATTGATGTACGATATGCAACAAGATTTAAGCTCTTTAAGTACATGGTTCCAATGGCATTCACTCGCTCTTAGTGAAAAAGTGTATATTTGACTTTACTAATTATAAATTTCAAACCACGCAGAAAAGTATTCTCTACCATGGAATCCAGCTTTTCAATCAATTGACTGATAACGAAAAAAGCTTAAGAATTTCTATATTCAAATTTAACCTTAAAAATAAGCTTTATTCAAAGTTTATCACAGAATATGATATGTTTCATTGACGTTTACTTGATTATTACTTTTTACACGATGTTTGTTCATGCTAATTTAATTTAATTTAATTTAATTTAACATAAATTTTTATAAAATTTGCTTATTTTTCATTTTTTTTTTTCTTTCATTTTTTGAACCATATTCAAGTGTTTAACTGATCAGAAAATATTTTCCTGTATGAAAAAACTTGTATTTTTTTTTTGGAAAATAAATATTAATAAAAAAAAAAAATTCCAGAAAGTTTTTAATAATTTCTACTTTTTACTAAATTTGTGAATATTTAATGCAATTATTTGTTTGTATGTGGTTAACCCTTCTCTTGCGTGATATTTTAAACCTTGCTCATACTGAACGTTGGTGTAACCCTACTACCAGTTTTCGAAAGGTTAGTCAGTCTTTATTTTTTTAAGTGATCTGCGTTTTGTGAGTGGTTAAGTTCTTGGGGAGTAACGTTAATAATAGTATTATTACTATCTAGTTTTATTAGTATTATTAAGACTGTTATTAAATTCATATGAATTTCCAAAACTATAACCTAACGCTCCATGCAAAATGGGGCTTTAAACCAATTAAATCAAACATTATAAAACAAACTATATTACGTAAATACGAGGGGTCGACAAAAAAAACTCATTATGTATATTATGCGATTCTAATTAGATTTTTGTACAGCATAATACAATTTAATACACTCCACAATTTTGTTCTACCATCATAAATTGTTTTTTTTTTAATTAAAACATAGTTACTAGTGGTTAGTTTTTTTTGTGCATATTATACTTGCTGTTATTATTCAAAACCATTAACTAAATAATTTGTTTTTTGTTTTATATATTTTTTGTATAATAAGAAATTATGTTTTTCGTCTTAACTGATTCTATTCATTGTGTAATTATATTATTGTTTGTGCATACATACTCGTATATACATATAAGAAAGACGAACTAAACCAAAATAACTATACATTAATTGGCCAAATAATTAATGGTACATCAAGTATGGAGAAAAGTCACGCAATTATGATTTTGTTATACCCAAAAAAAATAAAATGCAACAGATTAAAATTTGCCATAAAATTTATTTCGTGTTTAAATTACATCAAAAATGCAATAATAGATTGGATGCAGTTTTTTTATTTATGTTGTTGTTGCGGTATTGCTGTTGTGTGTTATTATAGTATACACAAAATTTGTATATAAGCGCTATATTTTTATATTTTAGAAAGTCATAAATAAAAATTAAGTTGATTATTTTTTTTTTTGTTTATTTGGTATTTGTGTAAGAAACGATGCATTTGAAGATTTCAGAAAGCTATTATATATGTACATACTATACATGCAGATCTTTTGTAAAAAAAATGAAATACTAGTGAATTCGTCACACTAAGGCGTTGATATTCTGTAGGTGTTAATGAAATGCAATTTTTATTTTATACCAAACGTGTGTTATTTTTTTTTTGTGTTAAGTATTTAGATGTGCATAAACTATTAAGTTGAATTCTAAAATAAAACACAAAAAAATTTGCGAGTTTTTGACCGAGTACAAGGTAACCTTAAAATGTGTTTGTGTGTTAGATTCTTATATAAAGTCGAATAACTTGAATTTACGCTCTATTACCGATATTACCATGCAGTTTATTATATTCCAAGATGCACTCATTGAATTATTTCTGCTGTGATGTGCATCGATAAACTTTAATTTTATCAATAATAATTGTTTACACAGTTGTCAATCAATACATACAAACAACGTTTCTGTGTCAATATAAAACAAATTTTCTCAATACTTTCTACTTCAAACATCTAATCGGTTGAAAAATACAAAATTGTATTTTAATCGTTGTGTGACGAGCAGTAACAAGTTTTGTTTGTAAATTAATATTTGCGGAAATCATTGTTTTATTGCAACAGAAAAATTATGCATTCAACATAATAATTAAAGTTTCTACGATTTTTGAATAATCGTTAAAAAAAATTTGTAAAATGCATTAGAAATATTAAGTGCATGCCATGCTTCACTGTTTGCAAATAAAAGAGGGTTAGCAGAAAATTTTTTAATGTTTGGCGATTAGTATAGCGAACGATTACAGCAATAAAAGCTTCTTCTACATAAACTAATTAATTTCTAAAAAATTACACATGGAAAAATGCCCCCATACAAAACAAAAAAGCGCATAAATAAAAAAACGCACAATCAAAAACATTTCATTTTTTTTTTATTATAGGATTGAATTTATATTAATAATACAGCAAATTTATAAAACCAACATTTATTGGATCCTTAATAATGTTATTGTCAATTTATTATTTTTTTTTTTTGATTTTCCTGGAAAACTGGTGGGGTCATGTATGATAGGTCACAAATATATTTTTTAATATTTTTTGTCACCTTTTTTGCCTTTAGTAATAATGTGTTTAGAGACGTCCGAAACACCATAATAAGCTCGCTTTTTTTGCTGTACGAATTGGATTGCCTAACCTGTTACAAAAACTTCGAATTAGACTTTTTACAATAAACCGCTTAAATTTTATTGGTGTGATTGGACCATTTTTGCCTTTATTTCCAAATTTATAAATATTTTGTTACTGTAATGTAGTGGTGGAAATCTATCGATAGTACTATCGATATATCGATAGTTTCGTACTATCGAAAACAATCGATACTTTTTATATACTATCGATATATCGACCTATCCAAGTAAGAATATGATAAGTGAAAAATACTGTTTTTTCAGGAGAGCAGTATAAAGGTTTAATTAGTTCTTTCGCTGCTAGAAATAAGCGGATCACTTTAAAAAAACGTATTATTTTAAGAATATAAACTCAGTCATCAATTTTAGAGATAATACTTTACCATTTTATCATAATAAGAATTCGACATCGTAGATTCCAAAAATCGTATTCCCTTAAAACTATGATAACTGACGTTTTTATGGTCTTAATTGGATAGGTCGATATTGATATTTTATTCATACAAGAGAGTTTTGCTATTATGCGATATAACTTTAGTTACGTTTTTCTTGTTGTCATTCCTTTTATATGCTAGTTAAATTATTGGTGATCAACGATCCCAAACGGTCTGAATGCCAAAAAATATTGAGATGCTGATTTTCTTACATAAAAACGATTGGCTGCTTTTAAAACAAAGTGGGAAACTGGGAAGCTTTCCGATTATAATAACCTCCCTTGACTTTATAGTTTCTGGTTGTAGTCAACCTATATTTACATAATTGAATAAACTTTATAAATTTATTATCCGATAGTATCGATATTATATCGATAGTCTTTTAATTTGTGTCGATAGTTTTCTATCGATTGTTTTTTATGTTACTATCGAAACTGTCGATAGTTGAAATTGTCGATAGTTTTCCACCTCTACAAGGGGGGGACGCAGTAAATTTCATCAGTTTTGAGAAAATCTTTATTTTAGCTATTCCTGAAAATTTCACAAGGGGGGGACGTAGTAAATTTCATCAGTTTTGAGAAAATCTTTATTTTAGCTATTCCTGAAAATTTCACAAGGGGGGGACGTAGTAAATTTCATCAGTTTTGAGAAAATCTTTATTTTAGCTATTCCTGAAAATTTCACAAGGGGGGAACGCAGTAAATTTCATCAGTTTTGAGAAAATCTTTATTTTAGCTATTCCTGAAAATTTCACAAGGGGGGGACGTAGTAAATTTCATCAGTTTTGAGAAAATCTTTATTTTAGCTATTCCTGAAAATTTCACAAGGGGGGGACGCAGTAAATTTCATCAGTTTTGAGAAAATCTTTATTTTAGCTATTCCTGAAAATTTCACAAGGGGGGGGACGTAGTAAATTTCATCAGTTTTGAGAAAATCTTTATTTTAGCTATTCCTGAAAATTTCACAAGGGGGGGACGTAGTAAATTTCATCAGTTTTGAGAAAATCTTTATTTTAGCTATTCCTGAAAATTTCACAAGGGGGGGACGTAGTAAATTTCATCAGTTTTGAGAAAATTTTTATTTTAGCTATTCCTGAAAATTTCACAAGGGGGGACGTAGTAAATTTCATCAGTTTTGAGAAAATCTTTATTTTAGCTATTCCTGAAAATTTCACAAGGGGGGGACGTAGTAAATTTCATCAGTTTTGAGAAAATCTTTATTTTAGCTATTCCTGAAAATTTCACAAGGGGGGGACGTAGTAAATTTCATCAGTTTTGAGAAAATCTTTATTTTAGCTATTCCTGAAAATTTCACAAGGGGGGGGACGTAGTAAATTTCATCAGTTTTGAGAAAATCTTTATTTTAGCTATTCCTGAAAATTTCACAAGGGGGGGGACGCAGTAAATTTCATCAGTTTTGAGAAAATCTTTATTTTAGCTATTCCTGAAAATTTCACAAGGGGGGGACGTAGTAAATTTCATCAGTTTTGAGAAAATCTTTATTTTAGCTATTCCTGAAAATTTCACAAGGGGGGGACGCAGTAAATTTCATCAGTTTTGAGAAAATCTTTATTTTAGCTATTCCTGAAAATTTCACAAGGGGGGGACGTAGTAAATTTCATCAGTTTTGAGAAAATCTTTATTTTAGCTATTCCTGAAAATTTCACAAGGGGGGGACGTAGTAAATTTCATCAGTTTTGAGAAAATCTTTATTTTAGCTATTCCTGAAAATTTCACAAGGGGGGGACGTAGTAAATTTCATCAGTTTTGAGAAAATCTTTATTTTAGCTATTCCTGAAAATTTCACAAGGGGGGGACGTAGTAAATTTCATCAGTTTTGAGAAAATCTTTATTTTAGCTATTCCTGAAAATTTCACAAGGGGGGGGACGTAGTAAATTTCATCAGTTTTGAGAAAATCTTTATTTTAGCTATTCCTGAAAATTTCACAAGGGGGGGGACGCAGTAAATTTCATCAGTTTTGAGAAAATCTTTATTTTAGCTATTCCTGAAAATTTCACAAGGGGGGGACGTAGTAAATTTCATCAGTTTTGAGAAAATCTTTATTTTAGCTATTCCTGAAAATTTCACAAGGGGGGGACGTAGTAAATTTCATCAGTTTTGAGAAAATCTTTATTTTAGCTATTCCTGAAAATTTCACAAGGGGGGGACGTAGTAAATTTCATCAGTTTTGAGAAAATCTTTATTTTAGCTATTCCTGAAAATTTCACAAGAGGGGGGACGTAGTAAATTTCATCAGTTTTGAGAAAATCTTTATTTTAGCTATTCCTGAAAATTTCACAAGGGGGGGACGTAGTAAATTTCATCAGTTTTGAGAAAATCTTTATTTTAGCTATTCCTGAAAATTTCACTAGGGGGGGACGTAGTAAATTTCATCAGTTTTGAGAAAATCTTTATTTTAGCTATTCCTGAAAATTTCACAAGGGGGGGACGCAGTAAATTTCATCAGTTTTGAGAAAATCTTTATTTTAGCTATTCCTGAAAATTTCACAAGGGGGGGACGTAGTAAATTTCATCAGTTTTGAGAAAATCTTTATTTTAGCTATTCCTGAAAATTTCACAAGGGGGGGACGTAGTAAATTTCATCAGTTTTGAGAAAATCTTTATTTTAGCTATTCCTGAAAATTTCACAAGGGGGTAGTGGTGGAAATCTATCGATAGTACTATCGATATATCGATAGTTTCGTACTATCGAAAACAATCGATACTTTTTATATACTATCGATATATCGACCTATCCAAGTAAGAATATGATAAGTGAAAAATACTGTTTTTTCAGGAGAGCAGTATAAAGGTTTAATTAGTTCTTTCGCTGCTAGAAATAAGCGGATCACTTTAAAAAAACGTATTATTTTAAGAATATAAACTCAGTCATCAATTTTAGAGATAATACTTTACCATTTTATCATAATAAGAATTCGACATCGTAGATTCCAAAAATCGTATTCCCTTAAAACTATGATAACTGACGTTTTTATGGTCTTAATTGGATAGGTCGATATTGATATTTTATTCATACAAGAGAGTTTTGCTATTATGCGATATAACTTTAGTTACGTTTTTCTTGTTGTCATTCCTTTTATATGCTAGTTAAATTATTGGTGATCAACGATCCCAAACGGTCTGAATGCCAAAAAATATTGAGATGCTGATTTTCTTACATAAAAACGATTGGCTGCTTTTAAAACAAAGTGGGAAACTGGGAAGCTTTCCGATTATAATAACCTCCCTTGACTTTATAGTTTCTGGTTGTAGTCAACCTATATTTACATAATTGAATAAACTTTATAAATTTATTATCCGATAGTATCGATATTATATCGATAGTCTTTTAATTTGTGTCGATAGTTTTCTATCGATTGTTTTTTATGTTACTATCGAAACTGTCGATAGTTGAAATTGTCGATAGTTTTCCACCTCTACTGTAATGTACTCAATTCAATAATTCAATTACGCGGTAAATGATTTATGTTTGTTATGTGTGCACTGAAAAAAAGAGTGTTTGGTAAATGTTTGGGCCCAACTATCGAATATTTGCGTAAACTAATAATAGTTTGTTGTAAATCAATCTTATTTGGTGAAAACAACAATTGATGGCTGCAATCATTTAATAATTGTCAAAAACAATCGAATAAAGCTAGTGTTGGAGTTACATGATTTATTGTTTGCAACTAATTATTTAAATGTTTCTAAGAAACATTTAAATAAAATATAAAATGTATTGTTCACAAACATTAATTTTGTTTTCCTCAAATACTTCAAATGTTTGTTAAAAACAATATATAAACGTAATGTTTGGTACAAATATATCTTGTTTTCTATGAAATTTTTTGTATAACCAAAACCAACTGTAATTTTAGTTGTAAAAAAAAATACTTTGTTGAAGCACCTTATACATTTACACGTGTTTCTCAGTCAGTATATGTTTTAAAATTTTTAATGAAATAGCATAAAAAAATCAAATCCTACGTAAAGGATTAATAATTAATATTGTGAGAAATTGTTTGTAGAATTTTTTTTTTTACTAGTGAAAATAAGTGAAAAAATCAAGTTATTTAAATTCAGTTTTTAATTTAGTAGAAAACGAAAAAAAAATATTAAGGACTACAGAAACCGCGTGATCTGCAGGTATAAAATAAAAACTACGTATATGTAGTGTGAAATATAAAGTAGTACAAAAATTAAATTTTAGTCGATTGTACAAAAGTTAAATGTTACTTGATAAGTAGACTTTCAAACTTTTAGAACGCGGTGGTGTGTTTATTTAATAAAAATGGAGTATTTCGAAGCGATTCAAGTAATGTACGATAAGAAACTGGAAATAGTGGCAGTTTCCGGAAAAGGCGAATTTTCGTACGATATATTTCACGATGCGGGTATGTCAAATCATTTTAATTGACATGAAATTGCTAAAAACAATTATGTTAAATTGCTCATCTCTACATACATAGTTCGAGCCCATTTCAAAATTAAAAATGATTTACACTTGAAAGTGGCGCAGAAGTTAAAGCGGAATTTTTTATTCCCTTCATACAACGGTACCAACAAGGGTTAATATTAGAAGTTCGCGAGAACTTCAAAGTACCACTGTTTGAAATTGGAGATGTCCAAGAAAATATTTCTAAATTTGACGATGAACAATGTTCTAAAAATAATGAAATTCGCACCGCACCTGTTTTACAAAATTATTTTGAAGCTTTAAACGAAAATTGCACGATAGAAACAACGAACAATTACATAGCAAATAAAACTTTAGTGTAATATTGAGAACTGCAATTGTAATCCATATGTATAAATTTTTCTTTTTTTGTATATTTTACTTTCACATATAGGAGATCCGTGATTTATTGTCAAAATCCATACTTTACTGGAAAATTGCGACAGGATTAAGATTGCAAAAACTATTATTCACAGTATATTGGACACGAACGCGGAAACCGTGTAAGTAATCATAGTTGTTATAATTTAATGCTGAACCGTATTTTATATTTGTATCATTATCCAAGATTGAATAGGTCAGATTTTAATAATCTAGCACACATTGTTCTGGAAATTTTTAAATCTGAATGTAAAAGTGTGTATTATATTCCTACTGAAAAAGGCACCAGGGAAGTTGTTCGACGCTTACTACAACAAGGAAAATATATTGTCAAAATCAGGTTATTGAGCAGTGGAAGAATACACATGCAAAACGTATTGATTTGCTAAATTCGAGTATAAGCACACACGAATATTTACAGAGATTTCTTTGCTTGTTGGAACCTAAAGGACTGGAATTGGTACTGATAGCAAATAAAGGTATATTAGAATTTTACTAATTATAATTGTATTTTAATTTTTTAAACCAGATTGAAACTCACGCAATATTAAGGTGTCCAAATATAAATCCCGTTACCGAGGAACAATACGATCTAATCGCTAATAAAATAATAACAAAAGCGAAACAATTTAAAAGTCCAGCGGTTAAGCGATATTTAGAGATTCTCGAGGACAGAAGTATGTAAAATATTGTAATATAATGTATAGGTACATTATTTATATTCATTTAATGTGCACATGAACAAGTTTTTGTAATTTTTATATATTTATGTTCTATATTCTAATTTTTGTAGGTGCATTGTATTTTTTTTAACAAATTAAATTAAATTCTATTAAAAATAATATTTATTGTTAGGTATTCAATAAATTTTTTGGTTTTCAATACCATTTTCTCTATAATTTGAATAGATTTAAAATCCAGAGCAGCAATAAGTCTACTGTTGTTACCGCACATTACGCCCACGTATTTTATTATGGGAAAGAAAAAGCCGAGTAGGCTTCATTCAACATTTTGAGGTGACTATTACTTAATTCACATCAAATTAAGTGCTCAATAATTTTAATTAATGTTTTATTTTGCAGACTGAGGCCGAGGTCGAAAAATCAAAGGACAAATTTAAACAACCCAGAATCTTATTATTGGGTAACTTGCTAGATCCTGCAGCAGTTTCAGTTGCTGGGAAGACCATTTATTCTAATAATATATTAACTGCATTCAAATCGTGCTTCAACGTCTTCTGTGGGTTAAATATTTCGTACCCAGAAGAATCGCAGCACATTTGGGTTCTTACTGAACAGCTATTTTTTAATTTGAATATTTCGAAAACAACTTTTCCTAATATAGATTCCCTTATTAAATCTTTAAAAGAAGATTAAAACATGATACTTTGCAGTATTTGTAAAGATGTGTTCTCTGGAGTTAATATTTATATCAATCATTTGAAGAAACACAGTACCGTCGATTTCAAATGTCCGTTTGAAGATTGTACTAGAAAATGTTCGTATTATTTCTCATTAAAATCTCATTTAAATAGATGTCATCTAAAAATTTCTGAAAGACAAAATGAATTATGTAGAACTTTTTAAAATGAATTAATTAATATTGAATCGATGGATATTACCAGTAATGAAAACGACTCTGTTACATTATATAATTTTAAAGATGACGTTTTCGGAATAAAACGTGACATTCTCAAACTAATTGTAAATGATTATAATGAAAATTCGGTGTCACGAAAAAAAATGTTAAAAATATTGAAACAAAATCTTGACATTTTTCAATTTCATTTAAATAAAATAATATTATGTGTACCGAATGAAATTTGTGATTCCCCAATTTATATTTTTTCATAGGTTACTACGCAAAAGAAAAAAACTGATACCGTTATTTTGTAGAAGAACAATTTAAAAAAACGAATAAACGTCAAATTGGGCATTTGTTTTATTTGTTTCGAAATGGACGCATCAGAACGAGAAAAACGTGATTTAATAATTAGATTGTGCAATGATCATCCGAAGTATACCAATAAAAAAATTGCTAAAGTGGCCGGTGTTTCCAATAATACGGTAACAAATGTAAAAATAAATTTCAAATCAATCTTTCTCTATCACGCAAACCCGGATCCGGAGCTAAAAAAGGTGCTCGAAATAAAATGTTGGATCAGAAAATTGTAAGAGTCATTACCAAACATCCCTCGATGTCTGTGCGGGATTTGGCCAGGAAAATCAAAACAACCAAATCGATGGTGGAACGAGCTAAAACCAGAAATAATCTACGGACATACAAGAAGTCAAAAATCCCGAAAAGAGGTGTTGAACCATTTAATAGAGGGATCGATCGAGCAAAGAATCTTAACAAATGGTTGAATGAAAGAAAAGATTCTTGTATCGTAATCGACGAAGAGACCTACGTCAAAATGGATTTCTCGACACTTCCAGGTCCCCAATATTACATCAAAAAGAAAGGTGAAGAACTGGACGAAGCAATTACTACCAAAGCTGTTGAAAAATTTGGCAAAAAAACGTATGGTTTGGCAAGCAATTTGCCAATGCGGCTTAAGATCAAGTCCATACATAATAAATGGGTTTATGAAAAAGTAAATGTTCGCCGTAAAATGAACAAAAAGTTTGAATGAATACTATTATTTAAAAACTGTACAATATGTGCAATACAACAATTAAAGAAAAATATTGGTTATATATTGCCGTTTAGTTTTAATTCTTCATTTACAAATCACAAATTTCATTCGGTACACATAATAACATTAAATACTAATAAAAACTCAAATGAAGTAATCACTTATTTAAAAAGCCTTTCTGATAGTTGTTCGCTTGGGTCAGAATACATGCTATTTAAAGTGCTAAAGGAAGCTAATTTTTTAGCTTTTCCAGAAACACACGTAATAAGAACAAAGGTGCATTTAATGAATTCAGTTAATGGGAATGTCGTTCAAAGAAAATAAGTAACAATCCAAATAATTAATTTAATTGATCTGTTCTATAAACTCTTTAATATGACTTTTATGTTAAGTGATATTATAAACTATATTAATGAAATCGAAAATAGTAACAATTCGTGCGTTTCAAATTATATCCAAAGTGAAAGCTGGAGAAATAAAGTTGATAACTTCAGTGAACCTAATAATGTCATTTTGTTGCCTCTTTTTATATATTTTGATAATTTTGAACCCAATAATCCTCTCGGTTCGGGTAGCAATAAGCATAAAATTGGTGCAGTCTATACAATGGTTCCTTGTATGCCGCTTCATTTGCAATCCAAACTTTCTCAAATATACATAGCAATGGTATTTTTTATGACCGATCGTAAAGAACTTCACTTTAATGGAAATAAACGTATTTTTGCACCTCTTATAAAATAATTAAATCAATTGCAAACTATTGGCATAACTGTGAATCATGAAAAGTATAGCAAAGTTAAATTAGTGCCCTCTTTAATTCTTGGTGATAATTTAGGATTAAATCAGATTTTATGGTTTACTGAAAGTTTCAATTCTAATGTTTTTTGCAGACTTTGCAAATGTAACAAAATACTCGCCAATAAATTATGTACGGAAAACCCAATTTTTTTAAGAAATAAGACAAAATACGTACAAAATGTTGCACAATGTGATGTTTGAATAACCGGTATAAAAGGAAAATGTGAGAACCTAAGTGCAGACATAATGCACAATATTGTAGAAGGAGTAGCTCATTACGACTTGATGGGCATTTTTAAACAGTTTATATACAAAGACGAATTTTTTAGTCTTGATATACTTAATCAAAGGCTTCTTGCTTTTGATTACGTAAAAAACTTGAATAAACTACCTCAAATCAAAGAAGCAACTCTATTGCATGGAAATAAACTAAAATATTCTGCAGCGGAAGTGACTAATTTAATAATTCATTTAAACTGTATTATTGGAGATTTGGTACCACCACAAAATAAGTTTTGGAAGCTTTATTTAACTTTAAGGGAAATTTTTTCAGTTCTCAATACTCGAAAAGCTGACACAAATTCTATAGAATTATTAAAAAATTTGATTACTGATCATCACAAGCAATACTTATTGTTATTTCAAGAACCTTTAAGACCTAAGTTCCATTTTTGTATCCACTATCCTCGTATTATGTGCAAAATTGGACCAATACCAAATATAAGTAGTATGAGATTTGAAGCTAAACATCAAGAATTAGAAGAAATCGGCAGAGTAGCTTTAAAGAATCAATTAAAAATATGTTATATATTATTTAATTATGCTGAAATCAGCATCAAATGTCAAATGCCCAGTGTGCAAACTAAAGGGGTTTTGAGACATGATAATTTATTACAAAAATTTAAATTATCGTCTAAATCATTTACAATGATTGATTGGCTTGAATTAACTGACATAAAATATAAGCCTGGTGTATTAATATCAATGAATCATTACGAAGATGAGATCCCTTATTTTCACATGATACTACATATTGTCGAAACAGAAAACGGTATGTTCTTTTGTTGTCAAGCACTGGACACTGTAACATTTGATCCTCAGTTACAACTTTTATTTGTAAAAAAGTCAGACGTATTTAGCTCAATAAAATTTGAAAAATTGGAAAACAGGAATATTTATAATTTGTTAAGATTTAAAAACGATTTAGTTGTTAATAGTTTTTAACATTTAATTTTAAAATTATTACTAAACTTGTTGTTACACTCGTACTACGATGAATAAAAGAATTATATAAAAAAAATAATGTTTTATTATTGTCTCTGATAAAAATATTATATATATATATATATATATATATATATATATATATATATATATATATATATATATATATATATATATATATATATATATATATATATATATATATATATATATATATATAGATATAAATATATATATATATATATATGTATACATATATATAAGTTAACGACTAGGAGCACTAGCCTAGTTATAAAAATGCTGATTCTGTACAACGTGACTTTAATTTCATTTGCAACGTGCTATTTAGTTTCCCACATAATTATTCGTAATTTAATCATTTAAATTCCTTTGTAATTACAACAAAATTATTAATATAAAAAATAGAGTAACATAAAAAATCTGCTTACTACAGATTTTCGAATATAGAAATTTCTGTTATATTTAAGTTTAGTTTTAGTTTGGAATTGTAAGAGAAAAGATCGAAATAAATTTCATTTTTTTAATCGCTCCGAATTGAAATTCGTAACTGGCGCCGAAACAGGGACCGCCACATCATAGTTAAAAATAATAACTCGTGCAAGTAGTGAAAGTTGAGTGAATCACAGTAACGAAACTGTAGTAGGAAAAAGTGAATAAGTTACGCGTATTAAGTCATCACCATAAGAACATAACATAATTCGCCAATCCGTACCACAAGTAGGTGCTCTGCAATATTCAACGCAGAACTCCAAACGGGAAATTACGCCTTATCCCAGTAGAAGCTACACAGAAGACACACCGACGGCTGATCCCTAAAAATACCCATCCGGCAAGGAAAAAACTAACCTCTAAAGAAACTCAAATCTTTATACAGGAAATGCAAATCCTGATAATCTTAATGTAAGTGTAACTAAAATTTGCATTTAATTCTTAATGCTCAAAAAACAAAAAGTAATATAAACGTGAATAATAATAAACGTACCTAATATCATAATAAAGCTATAATAACAAATTCAATTTAATTTAACTTTAATATTTTTTTGACAAACTCTAAAATAAAAATCCTAAATATAATATCAGTGAATAATAAGAAAGTGTAATAATCTCAGTTTACAAAATAAAAAAAATGTCGCAAATCGATATATTAGCTGATCAAATAAAACAATTGACTGGTGCTGTTAATGCTCAAATTGAATTATCAAAAAAAATCGAGCAGAGATTATTGAAACTCGAGAATCCCGTAATCCACAAACCAGAAGCACCAACATCACCAAGAACCGAACAAGATCTACAAGAGATTAGTAGACTCCCAGATTGTGTCAAGGAGCTACAAACATTTGATGGCAACCCCACTCAGTATGTATCGTGGATCCATAATGTAGAAAATATATTGAAAGATTACGAAATCGTACGTAATAAACCGATATTTAGAGCTATACTCCAAAGTATAAGGCAAAAGATCAGAGGCAACGCCGATGCCGCTCTGATATCCTACAACATCTTTAGCGATGATTGGGCTTCCATAAAAAAATGCCTGTCTCTGCATTATGCTGACAAAAGAGACCTTAGGACATTAGCACACCAACTCAGTAGCATCATGCAGAGAAATATGACCATAGATGAGTTCTACGCGAACATTAATCATCAATTCTCTCTGATCGTGAATAAAATAAAAACAGAGGAATACTCTCCCGATACAATAGAAGTTTTAATAGAAACATACCGGAACCGGGCATTAGACGTTTTTATTCGAGGATTAAACGGCGAATTATCTAAAATGCTAATCATTCAACGACCTCAGATGTTACCAGAGGCATACGCTTCATGCTTGGAATTTCAAAATCTAAACTTTAGAAATTTAGTAATACACAAAAGGAATTTTAACAATCCAATAGTAGCTCCAATAAATCAGCTAACTCCCACGAACAATCAAAATCTACCAAGGAAGCCTACGTATACTCCAATGCCACAACACAATATGACCACGCCACAACGGAATATGGCCTATAACATACAACATAACGCACAATATCAAAATAATAGGATGCCGCCCCCTCGACCAGTTGAACCTAAACCACCAACACCAATGGAGATAGACTCATCTATTAACTCAAAGCGAGTTAACTACCAAAACCGCCCAGTAAACGCTAACTATCAAACAGCATTTAAACGCGAAGCTTCGTATCAGAACGAGCCACGAAAAACCCAAAGAATTTATCACCTTGAAAATGTCGATGAAGAAGAACAATACAATCAATTAATCAACGAGAATTCGGACATCAATGTATCCGAAGAAGAACATGAAGAAGAAGACAACTCCGAATTAAATTTTATGATGGCAGTTTCTCTAGCGTACCTTACCTAGAGTACAAAACTAGAGATAATAAAACTCTGAAGTTCCTGATAGACACAGGAGCCAATAAAAATTTCGTAAAACCAGAACTAGCAATAAATTCTATTCCCGCAGAGGCGCAATTCAACATCAGGTCCGCTGGTGGGACCATCTTAATAACAAAGAAGATTGTGGGAAAATTTTTCGAAAGTGTTGGAATTGATTAGATCATTTGACGGAATAATCGGTGACGACACCTTAAAGGAACTAGGAGCCATCATCGATAGGAAACACAACGTCTTACTCTTAACACCAAATATTAAGATACCACTGAAGGAGAAAACATCATCTCAAGTGAATAATCTGGAAATACGAGATGGCCATCTGTCACAAAAAATGAAACAAAATCTTCAAAAGATGCTATCAAGATTCAATACATTATTCGGACCAGTCAATAATATGGAACCAATCGATACCGATATAAAAGCCGAGATCAAAACGAATACAGAAGAACCTATTTATGCTAAATCGTATCCATACCCCGTTAGCATGAGAAGCGAAGTCGAGAAACAAATTGAAAAACTATTGAAAGATGGAATTATAAGACCATCTAAAAGCCCGTACAACTCCCCAATATGGGTAGTAGAAAAAAAACTAGACGCATCAGGCATCAAGAAATATAGGATGGTCATCGACTACAAACGATTGAATGCCGTAACAACACCAGATGCCTACCCGATTCCAGATATATCAAATACCCTGGCAAATCTGGGAAATTCTAAATATTTTACGACAATCGACCTTACTTCTGGATTCCATCAAATCCAGATGAAAGAAGCCGACATACCCAAAACATCATTCTCAACGATGAACGGCAAATATGAGTTTTTAAGACTCCCCTTCGGATTGAAGAATGCTCCGGCCATTTTTCAACGAATGATCGATAACGTTCTGAAGGAGTATATAGGGAGAATATGTTACGTCTATATAGACGATATTATCATATTTGGAGGAAACACCGAGGAAGAACACCTGGCTAATATTGACCGAATATTCTCGAAATTGGAAAAAGCCAACCTACGGGTTAATCTCGATAAGACAGAATTCCTAAAACAAGAAACGGAATTCCTTGGCTACGTTATATGATAACAAATCAAGGCCTTAGACCCGATGAAAAAAAGGTGTTTGCCATTCGGAAAATTAAGAGTCCAGAAAACTTAAAAGATCTAAAATCATTCCTGGGACTCACTTCATATTACAGGCGATTCATTAAAGATTACGCTAAAATCGCCAAACCATTGACAAATATCACCAGAGGAGAAAATGCTCAAATTCCGGCCAACCAATCAAGAAAAGTTAAAATCACCTTTACCGATGAGGAACATCGCGCATTTCAACAAATTAAGGATTTATTGTCATCCACGGAAATACTGATCTTTCCCAACTTCGAAAAACCGTTCATCTTGACAACAGATGCCTCGAATACAGCAATTGGCGCTGTACTGTCTCAAGGCGAACTCGGCAAAGACAGACCAATCACGTTCATCTCCAGGTCATTGAATAAGACAGAGGAAAATTACGCCGTTAATGAGAAGGAAATTCTTGCCATTATCTGGGCTCTGGACAGCTTAAGAAACTATTTATATAGCGCGAAAAAAATTAGGATTGTCACAGATCATCAACCTCTGACATTCTCCTTAAGTAACAAAAACCATAACGCCAAACTAAAAAGATGGAAGTCAAGACTTGAAGAGTATAACTATGAGTTGATTTACAAACCTGGTTGTACCAACAAAATTGCAGATGCTCTATCCCGACTAGAGATAGAGGCCAATATTCTATCAACAGATGGCACAATTCATAGCGCGGATCAGGATAGTTCAGATTTGATTCCATACTGTGATGCACCGATAAACGTCTTTAAGAACCAACTTATTTTCACGGAGAATAAGAATGTTTACGGCTATGAAGAACCACATCCAAATTACCACAGACATTTTATCAGCTTACAGGAAATAACTAAAGAGGCCTTGATGAACGCACTCAAAGAAAGGCTGAACCCTACAACAATTAATGGTGTGAAGATTCCGGAACAATACATCCAAATTTTACAAGAATTATACACAGAACATTTCGCTGGATTCAAAATCCGCCTAACTCAAAGAATCGTACGAGACATCAAGAATGAAGATAATAAATTCAACATTATTCAGCAAGAACATAAGAGAGCTCATCGCAACTGGAAGGAGAATAAAGAACAAATTCTGGAAAACTATTACTTCCCACACATGGCCAACTTGATAAAAAAGTACACACGGAACTGCGAAATCTGCCACACAAATAAATATGATCGCCACCCGGAAAAGGTTAAACTTCAACCCACACCAATACCGACTTATCCAACGGAGATTATCCACATAGACATTATTGACATCAAGAAAGAAAAGTTCATCACTTGTATAGATAAGTTCACGAAATTCACGAAATTCTTCCATATTAAGAACAGATCAGCTCCGCATATTAGAGATAAACTCATCAAAGTGTTGCATTACTTCACGACACCCAGAGTAATGGTGATGGACAATGAGTCAAGTTTTATTAGCCCCATGGTATCGGATTACATCAAGACGCTCGGAATACAAATTTATCTTACGCCATCCCAAAAGAGCGAGGTAAATGGAACAGTCGAGAGAGTCCATTCAACCATCATAGAATTGATAAGATGTCTACAAAATGAACTTAAGGACCTAACCACAAAAGAGCAAGTAAACGTTGCTGTAGATAGATACAATAATACAATTCATTCAGTTATTGGAAGAAAACCCAGTGATATATTCTTTGGACGAACCAATCGCATCAACTTCCAAAATATGTTGAACTATAAGGATAAGGTAAACGCCGATGTTATCCAACGAATCCAAAGCTCCCAACAACTTAAGCTACAAAATGAAAATTCAAGGAAACCAGAACCAAAAACATACGAGGTTGGAGATACGATATACGTTGCGATAAAACAAATCCAATCAAAAGACAAAGCGAAGTTTAGAAAAGAAATTGTTGCAAAAAACAACAACGTTACAGTGATAACTGAATCCGGAAAAAAATACACAAAACTCACATAAAAAACATAGCTGAATGAAAACTATCTCTATCATTTTTAGCCACTGCCTTTGGACAACAACAACGTGCCTGAACATCTATGAATACAATCACCCGCTCGTAACACTCAAGCAGGGAACCGGAAGAATTATCAATGGGAAATTCAAGCTGATCCACATCATCAACTTGACCAGCTATGAAGAAATAATAAATAGAATTTCACCCGAAATCAACCGCATTGATCGAGAAAGCAACTTTAAACCCCAACTGATGCACCAAGTTGAACAAATTAACCGATTATTATCGGAACTCAAAGGTCAAAATACACGAACCAGACGATCAATCGACTGGATTGGGACAGCGTGGAAATGGGTTGCAGGATCCCCAGATGCAACAGACTGGGACAAAATCGTCAACGGTCAAAATGAACTCATCAGCAACAATAATGAACAGTACCAAATTAACACCGCATTAATGAACACCGCTGAAAAAATCCTTAGCGAATACAACAAAATTGTCGACTCACTACACGAAGACTCTGAAGGACGGATCCAACAAATATTATTTAACCGGCTCACTATTGTCAAAGAAGAAATCAAAGAAATCATCAGAGCCGCACAACTAGCAAAGGGTAAAATAATTAACACGAATTTACTAGACAAAGTAGAAATCGGACGGTTGGTTGCGGAAATTGAAACACTTCCCTACACAAATGAAGTAGAAGCAATAGAATACGCGGAACCGATGATGCTTGTTAAAAGTTCTACCATCTTATACGTAATATCGATACCTAGATCGACCATCAAACAGAACAAACAAATATACTTAGAGTACAAGGAGCTTCTCATTAATCAAGACGAACTATTTGGAATCACTGGAAAATGCAATTCGTTTCGTGAAACTACAATTTGCGAAATGAACAACTTAGAAGAGATACAGAGAGACCATTGCATCAGTCAGCTAATAAAAGGAACGCACGCTAAATGTGATTACCGATTTAATAAAAACCAGATAATCGAGACCTTGAACGAAAACACAATCTACCTAAGCAATTTTAACGGGACCGTTAGTAATAACAACACGAACAAACATCTGAAAGGGAACTTCTTAATACAATATAACAACGAAATCATAAAAATCGACAATCAAACATTCATCAACCAAGAGGTTAGAACCTCTCAAGTCCTGCCATCAATCCTCCAGCCCAACATAACGGAAAAAGGCATCAAGATCGACCCAGAATACCTCCACGATTTACACCTAAACAACGTGAAACATCTTCAAAATTTATTCTCAAAACATAAAGTATCAGAACTTATGGACCTTGGAGTTATAGCTGTGATTTGCATAGCTATATTTATCTTCTCAACACAAAAGACCATTCATCAGTATAAAATAAGGCGGAACAGATCAACCCATCAACCAGAGATCATTCAACAACTCGGGATTCAACCAATTAACTTAAATATCTGACCCACGGGCCGTGGATCTTTAAAAGGGGAAGAGTTAACGACTAGGAGCACTAGCCTAGTTATAAAAATGCTGATTCTGTACAACGTGACTTTAATTTCATTTGCAACGTGCTATTTAGTTTCCCACATAATTATTCGTAATTTAATCATTTAAATTCCTTTGTAATTAGATTATTTAAAATCGCTTACAACAAAATTATTAATATAAAAAATAGAGTAACATAAAAAATCTGCTTACTACAGATTTTCGAATATAGAAATTTCTGTTATATTTAAGTTTAGTTTTAGCATAGACAATCATAATAGATCTCTCATTTGACTAAAAACAGAAAATAAAAACAAAAATTTTCCATTCAAATATTATCGGTGTATTGCATATACGTATTATATTTGCAACGCATTCTAAAATCATTGCCTTATAAAATACACAACACAACGATACATTGGAATTATCAGAAGTTTTTGTTTTTTTCCTTTAGTTACTATTAAATGAGAAATCTAGTATGAATTGTCTATGGTTTTAGTTTGGAATTGTAAGAGAAAAGATCGAAATAAATTTCATTTTTTTTAATCGCTCCGAATTGAAATTCGTAACTTATATATATATATATGTATTTACTTCGTTTCGAGCAAATACTTTTGTCCTTCAAGAAAGTTGATTTTGATGATAGAAAAAATCAAACAACTCAACTCTATTCTCAATAGATGATTGAGTTGAGTGGACATTCCATTCCATTTTCATCGAATTCAACACTAATGTATTGAAAAGTGAATGAATTGTCGATTCAAACTCAGGCGTCTTTCGAAAGTTGAGTTGAGTTTTGGATTTTTTCTCTCATTGTGGAAATGAATTGGAGTCAGTTGGAATTCAAAAGATTTCAATGTATTTTATTCGAGTGGAATTAAATCGAATACAGACGCAAATCAATACAATGCATTGTGGTAAACAATATTTCTAGTTCTGTTCTCCGGCGCATAAATGAACAACGATGATGGTTTGCCAACTCTCGAACACGCGACGTACAACTGACCATGAGAAAAACACGGAAATTCTAGATTTATTCCGCACACTTCCAACGATTGACCGTGCGATTTGTTAATCGTCATAGCAAACGCCAAACGAACGGGGAACTGAATGCGCTTGAAGTCGAACAGTGTATCAGTTGGAATCATAGGAATTCTCGGAATCAGAACATCTTCTCCTTTGAATTTGCCCTTGATGATCGTCGCTTGAATCACGTTGTTCATCAGTTTCTTCACACTCAATCGCGTTCCGTTACACAATTTCGGATGGTTCAGATTGCGCAGCATGATTATTACAGATCCAACCTTGAGCATCAAGTTATGCGGTGGTATTCCTGGCAAATCAAGCGCATTCAAAAACTCGGTCGGATAATTGGTTGCCTCGTCTTGATTGGTCACACAGTCAACGGATTTGTAACAATGGGTTTCCCCAGCAATTTGATTTTGAATCAAGTAATTCAGACTGTCTACATCCTTGTTTTTGCAGCCAAAATTGCTCTTTCGCTGAGCCAATCGTGGTTCACATAATTTTGGCGGATGTCCGGAAACACTTTCGTGATAAGCCCTTCCTTCGACGTCGTAAACATGCAAAAATTTTAGTATGATTTGATTGTATTAAAATAAGAAGGATTACTCAAAAAGTTTTCTCTTCTAAAAGACCATCTGGTTTGGATACGCGTAATTAAAAAAGATTAAGCCTAATCGGTCATCAAAACATACAAAATATTCAAAATTTCATTGAAAAAACAAATTCAATTTTCTTCGGGTTTTTTCCGGAAGTTTCCGTGTTTTCCACTCAGATTTTCCAATTTTTCTCTTCTAAAAGACCATCTGGTTTGGATACGCGCCAAATCCCGTACAAAAACATAATTTTTCGATTTTCCGAATTTTCCGAAGGATTTTCCAAAAATTTTCTTTCGTAAGAACCATCTCCTGGCAATTTCAAACACAATAGAAAAAGATTGAGCCTAATCCGTCATCAAAACATACAAAATATTCAAAATTTCATTGAAAAAAAATTCAATTTTCTTCGGGTTTTTCCGGAAGTTTCCGAGTTTTCCACTCATATTTTCCCATTTTTCTTTTCTAAAAAACATCTGGTTTTTACCATCTGGTTGGCTACGCGCCAAATCCTATACAAAAACATAATTTTTCGATTTTCCGACTTTTCCGAAGGACTTTCCAAAATTTTCTTTCGTAAGAACCATCTCCTGGCAATTTCAAACATAATAGAAAAAGATTGAGCCAAATCGGTTCAGCCGTTCTCAACTTATGTGCGCACATACATTTTTTACACCATTTTTATATATAGATTGAGCATTGAATTTGGAATTGATTTGAAGGTTAAGTTAGGGGTCAATTTGCGGGTTGAGTTGAAGTTGAGTAAGGGTTGGATTAGGATGTAGTGAGTAGTTAAAAGTAATTTTTTATATGATGGAACTTGCCTATTTATCAACCGATTATTATAAAATTTGACATGTGAGTTGGAAATAGGAATCTAAAATGATTTTTGGATAAAGTTCTGGAATATGCCCAAGTAGGATATGGAACTTGGCTATTTCTTAACCGATTATTATGAAATTTGATATGTGCGTTGGAATGGGATTCTAAAATTATTTTTGGTTAAAGTTCTGGAATATGGTCAGTTACATGGTTAGAAATACCAGTATAATTTTATACTTTCGGTATAAAGTTCTAGAATACGATTTTTCGTTTTAAGTTGGATGCCTGTACCCGTGTTACTGAAGCTTTTGACCTGTTTGGCTGTTGTTGTAATAAGTAAATATATGTTGCGGTTAAAATAGAAATCAATACTGTCAAGACCGTCACACCAACTTTATGACACAGGTGAATGCTATTCGCATTGAAAACACCAAAGTCCGAAGTTCTGATCAACTCGTGAGGTTTCAGCCCATTTTTTTTTTGTTTTTCAAAAGTTGAACTTTGCTCAATGTCACTTATATCGTCAATGACCCTAACACAGATTTTAAAAACCACAATAGTTAAAAACTATTTTTGGCTATAATACGGAAAGTTGAAATGTTGATCGAGGAGACTCTGCATTATACGTGTCACGGTAATTTCTTCAAAGAAAGCTAACCAATGACCAAAGGCGTTAACCCTACTTTATAAAGAATAGATGGTATGGATAAGTTTGGATAAGTGTAGTCGCAATAGAACTGTAATGCTACAGCAAGCCAATTAGCAAAATGATAAATGACAATTAGGAAAATGTTTCTTGTAAATTTAGAATAGTAATTGGTTTTACCAAACAGAAATAGACAAAGGAATTAATAGAACAACTTACAGAAGGCTTTTACTGGGCCCTTGTATATTTTGGCCAAGCATCCAGTACTAAATTTTGTAGAAATATTATGTGACGATTACTCGGTCTTGAAGATATTAAAAGCTAAAGTGGCGAATTTCTCCTTCGGCACTTGGGCGCAACTTGGGGTTGATGAACCAACTATGTGACGTCAAATTGAATTTTTATTTTGTTATTATAATCTGTGAATACAATTTTTAAATATTTTGATTTTTCTTTAAAAATTATATATGAGTCCAAGAGACTCATCGCATGCCTTTACGTAAGTAAAATGACCCCTGCTGATTAGAGTTAAAAGTCGTGATGCTCCAAGTTTATTTTAAAGCATATTAAGCCGATCAAGGTGTCTAAAATATGTTTAGTTTACTTATAATAATTGGCTTTCCCTTTACATATTATTTTAATCAATTTTGACCGATGAACTTGATCAAATGCTGGTCAATTGACTATTGTTGACACCTTTAAAAGCAGCTTAAAATTCCTGGGGTCATCATCTAATCATCTCAGTTACTTTTTCAAATATCGATGGTGGTGTCTCATTTACACTATATGTAGTCTATTAAAACTTTAGAATATAATATACCATTCCATTACAGGTGTCAAAATGAATTCAAATTTATGTATCAGTTAGAGCTTCATCTAAAAGTTGGTAGATTAATGGCGTCACTGAATTCTAAAGATAAATTCGGTCATTTGGCTTGCGGCTAGCTCTACTAATTTAAATACTTTCTCACTTACTATATCGCTGCCTGGCTTAACGTCGTCACGTTTTGGAGTATAGATAGATACTCGGTGCACCATTGTTTCCAAGATTGTTGAGTCATTTTGGTTATGAGGTTATGGTAGTTATTATGAGGTCAATTTTTTATGTATGGCACAAAAAAAATAGAGTTCGTCGCACTTATTATCCAGTAACTCTATCTTAACCCTAGATTCATTAAGAACCCATATTTTACTTCGACTTTTCCTACCCAGGGTGCATGAAGGGTGCTCTGTATTTTATTGCGTTATATCTTCAATAAAGGATAATAAAAATGCTTTTAATCAATGTTACTATATTTAATACTTCGTTATACCTGATTTAGTAAGGAAATCAAGAATAAGTATATCTACGTTAAGTACATTTGGCACAGATTTTAATTTGGTGGTCACTACAGATGGGTATTTTGCAATTGTTGCAAAAGGTCTTGCTTTTTCTATCCTTAAAATAGGGACATAATCTACGCCGTCCTTATTTTAAGGCAATAGGTGTTTGCCGCATGTCGGAATATTTTTGGTCAAAGTTGGCCATTTTTTTTTTCGTTCTTCCAAATGGTGTTATCAGACTTAGAGACAGAGTCTTCAAATAAGCGCCTCTATTGGGTATCTTTTCTTTATTTATTGATGTACTAAGCTTCAACAATATCATGGAGTTGATACCGACTGTGTTCAGTACCCCGTAGAATATATTGTACATAAGGGCCAGCGACTTATTTATCGTGACACTGAATAAGTTTGACATAGTTGATCAAACGTGTCGACTCCTTATTTAATTTTGTTGTAAAAATCAATGATTTCTAGCAAATTCACAATTTTATTTTTATCAGGAAGAATATGCATTGTTGATAGTAAATATATGACCTTCTTCTGACTACTTTTAGGTGGACAGTAAGCTAGTAAATTAGAGGCCCACTTTAAGCAAACTTTTGCATATGTAAACACAAAACAAAGGTAATAAACCATACATATTTATAAACACTAAATGCCAAATATATTTTACCAAAAAATATATGTATTTTACTACAAATGGGTGTTAGATCACCCTGTCTTAATTAATTAAATTACTTACCGTTACAGAACAGTTATATCGAAGTGAAAAAATCCTTATTGGATTAGACTAATAGTATGTAATTGCAACCCTAAAACTAATTGAAGGAAAAGTAACTAGACAACCACAGCACGAACGAACTTGAAATAGGTGATTTATGAACTTTTATGAAGCGATTAGCAATGTATCTGGCTAACGCTAAACGTACATGTGACGAAGACCTACATCAGGAAGTTAAAAAATATTTTGCAACTGATATACTTCAATACGCGTTATTATGAAAATAACAAAGAGATATCGATATAACGAATAAGACCTTTCGATATTCCGAGAACAGATACGAACTTGGCGTCTTATTAAAAAAATACAAATTTGAATTTTAGAATGGCAGTCCGATGGCTAAGAGGTTTAAAGAAGAAAATGGATAGAAATAATAATTTCAGGGAAACTCACAATTGCAACAAAGAATATACGTGAGGAGGTTACTCGGAAGTTGTCGGACCAACATGGTCAGCAATGTGGGCCCTGCATGGACATTTTTTTTGAGTAAATCGCTGGCAATTAAGTATCTAAGCGGGCGATGATTAGGAGGAATAATTGGAGGCTTCGCGCGTTCTGATATGTTCGAATTGTAATCATCTTCCTACACGTAAATAACCGTTTTCATCAAGAAACGGAGAAAGCATAAGTATTGGTGGCTCTTGTCATCTAACGGTTCTCCCCTTGCATTCTACAAATCTCATTTACAAATATTGTGGATTGAACGTAATGCAAACATATATTTTCGGCCCTCAAATAAAACTGAAACAAGTGTTTGTGTCGTTTCTTGCATCTCCAGATGAGTCATATGGCAACTGCTCGCTTTGCTTTGCAAATGATGGAAAATATTTGAAGGTGAAAATCAAAATATCATTTTCAGTTAACATCGCCCAGTTAAAAGACAAATTTTGATTGAAAACGGACCTCATCTGCAGGTTGGAAGCTATTTGGTATCGTGCCTATTTCTATGCTGCATTAGCCTGCATAATGTTGTCCAGTAAATCATTTGGACTTGAACCTCGGGAAATAAAATCGGCAGGATTGTCGCGGCCTATAACATGATTCCAATATTGTAGCGACACACGATCAATTATGTGAGATGTGCGATTATCAACGAACGTCTTCCTTCTCTTGGAATGCTACTTATTCAAGACAGTACGATTTTAGAATCACAGCAATTGTTGATATTGTTCACTTCAACAATAATTTGATTCAGAAACGTTTTGGTAACGATTTTATCATACCACCTTGCGCCTTCTGCTAAGCATCGTAACCACCATGAATTTCTTCTGATTTGACTGTTAAACTTAATTACAAGAACCGTGGGATTCTAACCTTCTTGAAGCAACGATCTCTTGCCTGAATATAACGAAGTCCTGTCTGACAATTTACGTTAAAATTGTGTCTGTGTTTATTAACAAGAATATTTTTATGTATTTATAAAATATAAATATTAAATTAATTTTGGGTGTTTTTAAATAATTAGTTGTACAGAAATTTTATAATCAACCATGTTAAGCCGTATCCACATATTTTAATGTTATTTTAATATATGGATTAATGTTACTTCAGTAAGGAAATCATTAAGGAATAAAGCTGATCTTCTCATGCTTCCGTATGCTAACTGAGCTTCTTGCTAAAATAAAAATTTTCTGTCAAAAACATCATTTTCTACTCTGAAGTCACAAACCAATTGTATAGGTGAGCATGGTTGCACTAAACTCACTCACCAAGAGAATCATAAAACAGAAAATTTGAATGCGTCCAGTTGAAGTTAGTTGGTGATTCAAATGTGAAAACCATATTAGAGAACAGTATTGTTTCCCCACCGTAAAGCAAGTCATCTACATAAAACGAATCATGCGAATGAAATTTATCTTAAATTAATATTAGATGTTACAACAACAATAAAAAACGTTTGTATTTATTTCAAAAAGCATACATTCGGGCGAATTTGTTATACAAGACACACAATTGATTCAAATCAAATATTTGAACTTAATGCTAAATTAAAACAAAAATCCAAACATACAAAATTTATCAAGATTTAAACTATTTGGGATGTCCCAAAGCTAATCTCCTTAAATTTAATAACGGCTAAAAGCGTTAACCTATTAATCGACACTGTTTGACTGATTTAAAAATTTAATCTTTTCCATGTCTATAAGAAAATCGACATATCAAAAATTTGTTCCATCGGCCAACATCTTATCTTGATTTTCCAGGAGTGTACTTTAAACATGCTCAACTGCTAAAATTTCATATTGGGTTTACCTATTGAAATATCGATTATTCGAAAACTTCAACAATTGGATCTTAAGCATGTCTAAGAAAATTGATATCTCAAAACTTTCTTCTATCGGCAAACATCTCATACCATTTGTTACTGTGCAGAGATCAGTCTGGTTTGCATGTGTCGATTCTCTGGGTTGTTCTTTGCATGTATCTATTCTGAAGATTTAAAAGAGCCATCAAATACAACCATAGATTGGTTGTTGAGCTAATATTCTTAATCAATCCATGATGTGGTAAGTACTTAGAGGCAGAGCCTTTCAGAGCTAGCAGGGGGCCTGGGCCAAATTATTAAAATGGGACCCCATAAAAATAAAATAAAACAATCTTAAGTTTATATCACATGAATTCATTTTAGTATTTCTTAGAATTTATTAGAAATTATTAGATTGAAGCTTTTCTCGCTTTATTATTAGAAAATTCTCTAATGATTTGCTCAAAATTAATTTTTTTTGCCATGTCGTGGTTAATGTTTAACATTGCCAATCCATTTAACCGTTGTTCTGCCATTGTTTTGCGATGAAAATTTTTTATTCTTTTAAGAACACTGAAACTCCTCTCGGCTGAAGACACAGATGCAGGAATACTTAAAAATATTCTTAAGACAATGATAAGATTCGGAAATAAACCAGCTAAGTTTTACTGAGAATATTTTCTAATAAATTTATTGGTGTCGGATCTGCATTGAAATTAGCTGCATACATTTTTTTAAGGAATTTAACCTCATCTAGTATCTCGTTTGATAATCCACTCGTATATTTTGAATGCAAACGGTTTACTGCAGCTTCAATTTTTTCATCAGTCAAATTTGGAATGACCAAAGAAAACCGAAAAGATTGCAGATATTTTGTAAAGATTGAAATTGTCTTTGTAAGCCAGCTATTACGGAATTAACTATTACGTTAAACACATTTATCCTGTAGTATTTTTCAGCATCCGATTGGGTCCGTATCATTCTATTAATGGCAAAATCACATGTAACTCCATATTCATGTGCTTTAGCTTTTGCTTTCGCAAATATTTCATTCCACATTCCGCTTAAATTGCGAAATCTCATTATTAGACTTTCAATATTATTTTGCTCAATATCAAGAGTAGCATTTCGAGTTTCAATTCAATTACCAAATTTGTCTGATGCAAATCTGTCAAAATTTCGAGCCATATGATAGAAAGCAAAACACATTCAAATTTATTTAAATATTTCTCAATTGAGTGTAATTCAACGATTGCGTGTGGTGGTAAATTAAAGGAATGCATTTCATTTAAAGCATCTCGAATAGATAATAGATTTTTGGCCATTGGTTTTACTGCATCTGTTCTAGCAGACCATCTAGTTTTGGAAATCGAATGAAGAGACATACGGATATGTTTCTTTAAAACCTCCCATCTCCGCGGACTACTGCTAAAAAAATTATACATTTGTTGTATAACTCCAAAAAATTGTACAGCTTCTTTACACGATTCAGCTGAATCAACTCCAACAAGATTTAATGTGTGGTTCCCACAGCTGGAAAAAATACAATTAGGATTACGCTTCGTAAGAATGGCTTGCACACCGTTTAGCTTGCCAGCCATATTTGCACCATTATCATATGCTCGGGCAATACATAAATTAAAATTTAATTCCATATCCGACAAAATTTCAAGAATTCTGGCAGCAATTACTTCTCCGGTTTTTCCAGAGAATGAATCGAAGCAAATAAAACGCTCTTCAATGTCAAATTTTAAATTGTCACACGTCTTGTTCTTGTTATAAAGACAAAATACTATCGAAGATCAAGCGCAAATGAGAAATCTATAGTAACAAAAAATTCGGGGGCCCCTAAAAATCGGGGGCCCGTGCCATATGGCCCGGCTGGCCCACCCTCTGATTGGCCCTGCTTAGAGGTAATTATTTTTGACGTGCTAGCTTTTCTTGATCATTAATATATTCCTCCATAAACTTGTGGTATTCTCTAATTAAAATCTTTTTTAATGGTTTTGGCTCTATACTAATTTTAAAAATAACTTGAGCTTTCGGACTTATTTCGGATCCATTTTTAAAAGAGTTTTAAAATTTATTCAATAAAATTTTGCTATTAAGTAAAAACAAAATCCAAAAAATTGAAACTTTTTCCGTAGAACCAAAATTCCTGTGTCTAGACTAGAATAGTTATTTACGTCACAAGGTCGGTAAATGAGTTGTTACAGTACGAGTTCGACGTTTATGGACGAGGCGACGAAGGAGCCGAGTCCAGGATTTTGAACGAATACTGTAACGATCATTTAACGTACGTGTAACGTACAACGTTTTATTTCATACTACACTACAAATGATTTTCAAATTATCAAGTTACCCTAGTTATTTTTTTTTTGTTTGGTTTTACAGTCTACTCTACTGTAATAGCTCGTTTTCCGGACGCTTTTGTTCTCTGACGTAATGATTCATTTCCCGGACTGAAATCAATCACGTAAACATTGATTTTCGGTATAGTATGAAATATTTTCTTGCAATGTAATTTTACGGGGCATATCAGTATACAAAACAGGTTCATAAGGTCGGATAATTAAAACATAATTTCAATGTTCTTTATCCAAATGCTAAATTTCAAACAGTCAGTCATCCGGCCTGTTTATGAGGAATTAGATGATTTGCATCGGCTACCATTAGGTAAATCCCCAGAAAATGTCACCGACTTGTTAGTAGATTAAATATTTTACTTGTCGATTTACAAGTTGAAACCATGTGCCATTTATGTACAAATACATTTTCTATAAGACCCTGTACCAATTAATGTTTAATCATTGATCGAAACATAACAATAAAAAAGAGCATAACAAAAACATTAAATAAAAGTGGATTGAATAACGGTAAGTTTTCGATTTTTTTTTTTTAGTTTTTTTGTTGTTTGTTAAAATGAATTGTTGTTTCCTCGTACTACGTTAAAAAAAAATAATTTTCTTAAGATGGTAACATAGCCGTTTTTATTTTTTATTTTCATCTGTTATATGTTACGTACATACCTGTATATAAACCATATTGTTTTGGCAAAAATTTAACAGAAACTATAAAGGAAATGCGCATAATTTAAATTCTTTAGCAAAATATCGATGGTTTGATTTTTGAGTATGTGCATATTCGAAACGAATTGAAGTTCAAACATGAAATTAACGATAAACCCATAATATGGATGAGAAAAAGGTCACGTGAAAAGGTTAACGTTTTGCAAAGCACGTGTTTAATGAGTTTTACCAATTTTTGCCGACCAAACCCATTTATGCAATTGTTGTTGCTTCATTTTATTTGGTGCTGTTTCACTAAAACGAATATTTTCATTTAATCAATTTGGCATAAACGAAATTATCATTAAATTGTAATCAATCAAAATTCAAATTGGATGAAATTGATTTTTTTTTTTCTAGAAAATTAATTGAAAATTTTGTCCTAAGTGAATTGACCGATTTTTGTCTGTTGTACACACCATAAAAGATTAATCCATTTAGAAGTTTTTGGGTAAATTTAGGATAGGCTTTAGAATTAAGCTGTACCGTAAAAATTTTGATGAGTCGATTAAGAAGAAAGAAAACAATTTGTATACACTCGTATATAATTCAATGAGAATGGTTTAATCCGTAGTCAGGGTAAATAAACTGGGTCATATCGTTAAGCAAAATGTATTGTTGTTGTATCTTGTTTTTTTTGCTTTAAATCCAAATATGAATTGTCACTCCAAATTAAGTAATTTATTCCAGGCCACAGCAGATGAAAGATCAATTTACCCAAAGGCAATACATAAAACATCGAAACCAACAAAAAAAAATCATTTGTTTGATGAAATTGCATGTTCTGTGAATGACATTTTTTTATTTCAGATGACGTTAACATGTCAAAAAAAAATATGTTGTTACTATTATGTAGCACTGGAAAACCGCAAATCAAATAAAAAGAAAGTAAAACAATTACCGCATGTGCATTTGTGGTCTACATACTATATATCGTTTCAAGGGTCTTATATTTATTACGGTTCGGTGATCGGATTTTCCCCCAAAAAAAAAAAAAAAGAAAAAATTAAAAATGGACGGATTGAATATTTATTTATTTTAAATAATTAGTGTTGAATAACGTTTAGTAATAACAATAATTTACTGTATCAGATGATATAAATTAACAAAATACAAAATAAAAGAAATTCATTTTGATTATAATGATGATGACCATCATTGACTTAAACCGTAATAGGTTGGAATCACGCAAGCGCAATAAATAATCATTATAATGTTGCGAAAATCTTTGTTTTTTGTTTAATGGCATTTTCCTGTTCATTAATGTGTCTACCAGCATTTAGAAAGTTTTGAAGTTCAACAAATCAGTTTTAGAGACAAATTGCATCTAACAAAATCCAAAGTGAACCAAAATCAATTAACAATCAATAAATTATTCTTTAAACGTTTAACAATTTTTGCCGATTTGATGAATTAATAGAAAAATTACACAATGAAAAAAATGAAAAAATATTGAAATTTCAAAAGGTCCTCAAGAAAGTTTTCAAATGCAAGTGCAAAATGTTTAATAATTCAGTCATTCTCATACCCGATTTTACAAAAACGCTTGTAATGAATGATGATAGTTTAATCTTGTAGGACAGGTTTAAACGGAGGAACAATAAAGAAAACTTTTAATAAGATTCACAGTCCAATTATCGTTAGGCTGCTTCCGAAACCGATACTTATTTAGTTAGGATTCCCAAAATAAGTATCGGTTTCGGAAAGGGCTTTAGAACAACTTGTTAAGCATAATATGAAACCATCAGTTTGATTATAATTAATTTGTTTCAACAACAGTAAATCACGATTTTTTGAACGGCAGCAGTGTGGGGGGGGGGGGGGGAAGCAGTGACCTCTCGCGTGCCCGTGACATTTACCAAAGCCGTTAGCCTCTACAATTCTAAGCTAAATTAGGGGTTGGCTGTTCCGATTCAAATGCCGCACGTAGGAGCGGATTATATAGAACCTATTAATGATATGTATTAGTGATACGTGGCCAACTCCTAATTTAACTTAGAATTGTACTCTCACGAGCAGCTTTAAATTTGAACTAAGAGGGATGAAGAAGCCCGGGTTAGCAAACAAGAACCGCACGTAAGAACGGATTATTTAGAATCTAATAATGACACATACAAAAACAGAAATGATTGCACTATGGAAATGCACCGGAAAATCACCACTATCGCCATCGCATCGTAAGGGGAGTATGAAATATACGTTGGGGATGGATTTTACATTGTAGTGGTAAACCTCGCTCTATAGAACAACCTCTGTGATTAACAGTACAAAATTTACAAAATCGGGTTTTTTCCATCGATTATATGGAAGATCGACTATATGGAAATGCACGGGGAAATCATCATTATCGCCATCGCATCGCAAAGGGAGTATGAAATATACGTTGGGGATGGATTTTACATTGTAGTGGTGAACCTCGCTCTATAGAGCGACCTCTGTGATTAACAGTACAAAATTTCCATAATCGGGTTTTTCCATCGATTATATGGAATATCGGCTATATGGAAATGCACCGGAAAATCACGCTTATGGTCATCGTATCGTTACAGGGGTATAAAATATACGTTGGGGATGGATTTTACATTGTAGTGGTAAACCTCGCTCTATAGAACAACCTCTGTGATTAACAGTACAAAATTTCCAAAATCGGGTTTTTCCATCGATTATATGGAATATCGGCTATATGGAAATGCAACGGAAAATTACGCTTATGGTCATCGTATCGTTACAGGGGTATGAAATATACATTGGGGATGGATTTTACATTGTAGTGGTAAACCTCGCTCTATAGAACAACCTCTGTGATTAACAGTACAAAATTTTCAAAATAGGGGTTTTTCCATCGATCATATGGAATATCGGCTATATGAAAATGCACCGGAAAATCACGCTTATGGTCATCGTATCGTTACAGGGTATGAAATATACATTGGGGATGGATTTTATATTGTAGTGGTAAACCTCGCTCTATAGAAAAACCTCTGTGATTAACAGTACAAAATTTTCAAAATAGGGGTTTTTCCATCGATCATATGGAATATCGGCTATATGAAAATGCACCGGAAAATCACGTTTATGGTCATCGTATTGTTACTGGGGTATGAAAAATACGTTGATGTTGGATTTTACATTGTAGTGGTAAACCTCGCTCAAAGAGCAACCTCTGTGATTAACAGTACAAAATTTTCAAAATAGGGGTTTTTCCATCGATTATATGGAATATCGGCTATATGGAAATGCACCGGAAAATCACGTTTATGGTCATCGTATCGTTACTGGGGTATGAAAAATACGTTGGGAATGGATTTTACATTGTAGTGGTAAACCTCGCTCTATAGAACAACCTCTGCGATTAACAGTACAAAATTACCAAAATAGGGTTTTTTCCATGAACTAGTTGGAATATCGACTATATGGAAATGCACCGAAAAATCTCGCTTGTTGTCATCGTATCGTTACAGGGGTATGAAATATACATTTGGGATGGATTTTACATTGTAGTGGTAAACCTCGCTCTATAGAACAACCTCTTCGATTAACAGTGCAAAATTTTCAAAATAGGGTTTGTTCCATGGACTATATGGAATATCGACTACATGGAAATGCACCGGAAAATCACGTTTATGGTCATCGTATCGTTACTGGGGTATGAAAAATACGTTGAGGATGGATTTTACATTGTAGTGGTAAACCTCGCTCTATAGAACAACCTCTGCGATTAACAGTACAAAATTACCAAAATAGGATTTGTTCCATGGACTATATGGAATATCGACTATATGGAAATGCACCGGAAAATCACGTTTATGGTCATCGTATCGTTACTGGGGTATGAAAAATACGTTGGGGATGGATTTTACATTGAAGTGGTAAACCTCGCTCTATAGAACAACCTCTGCGATTAACAGTGCAAAATTTTCAAAATAGGGTTTGTTCCATGGACTATATGGAATATCGACTATATGGAAATGCACCGGAAAATCACGCTTATGGTCATCGTATCGTTACAGGGGTATGAAATATACATTGGGGATGGATATTACATTGTAGTGGTAAACCTCGCTCTATAGAACAACCTCTGTGATTAACAGTACAAAATTTCCAAAATAGGATTTGTTCCATGGACTATATGGAATATCGACTATATGGAAATGCACCGGAAAATCACGTTTATGGTCATCGTATCGTTACTGGGGTATGAAAAATACGTTGGGGATGGATTTTACATTGAAGTGGTAAACCTCGCTCTATAGAACAACCTCTGTGATTAACAGTACAAAATTCCCAAAATAGGGTTTTTTCCATGAACTAGTTGGAATATCGGCTATATGGAAATGCACCGGAAAATCACGCTTATGGTCATCGTATCGTTACAGGGTATGAAATATACATTGGGGATGGATTTTACATTGTAGTGGTAAACCTCGCTCTATAGAAAAACCTCTGTGATTAACAGCACAAAATTTTCAAAATAGGGGTTTTTCCATCGATCATATGGAATATCGGCTATATGAAAATGCACCGGAAAATCACGTTTATGGTCATCGTATTGTTACTGGGGTATGAAAAATACGTTGGGGTTGGATTTTACATTGTAGTGGTAAACCTCGCTCAAAGAGCAACCTCTGTGATTAACAGTACAAAATTTTCAAAATAGGGGTTTTTCCATCGATTATATGGAATATCGGCTATATGGAAATGCACCGGAAAATCACGTTTATGGTCATCGTATCGTTACTGGGGTATGAAAAATACGTTGGGGATGGATTTTACATTGTAGTGGTAAACCTCGCTCTATAGAACAACCTCTGCGATTAACAGTACAAAATTACCAAAATAGGGTTTTTTCCATGAACTAGTTGGAATATCGACTATATGGAAAGGCACCGGAAAATCACGCTTATGGTCATCGTATCGTTACAGGGGTATGAAATATACATTTGGGATGGATTTTACATTGTAGTGGTAAACCTCGCTCTATAGAACAACCTCTGCGATTAACAGTACAAAATTACCAAAATAGGGTTTGTTCCATGGACTATATGGAATATCGACTACATGGAAATGCACCGGAAAACCACGCTTATGGTCATCGTATCGTTACAGGGGTATGAAATATACATTTGGGATGGATTTTACATTTTAGTCGTAGACCTCGCTCTATAGAACAACCTCTGCGATTAACAGTGCAAAATTTTCAAAATAGGGTTTGTTCCATGGACTATATGGAATATCGACTATATGGAAATGCACCGGAAAATCACGCTTATGGTCATCGTATCGTTACAGGGGTATGAAATATACATTGGGGATGGATATTACATTGTAGTGGTAAACCTCGCTCTATAGAACAACCTCTGTGATTAACAGTACAAAATTTCCAAAATAGGATTTGTTCCATGGACTATATGAAATATCGACTATATGGAAATGCAGCGGAAAATCACGTTTATGGTCATCGTATCGTTACTGGGGTATGAAAAATACGTTGAGGATGGATTTTACATTGTAGTGGTAAACCTCGCTCTATAGAACAACCTCTGCGATTAACAGTACAAAATTACCAAAATAGGGTTTTTTCCATGAACTAGTTGGAATATCGACTATATGGAAATGCACCGGAAAATCACGCTTATGGTCATCGTATCGTTACAGGGGTATGAAATATACATTTGGGATGGATTTTACATTTTAGTCGTAGACCTCGCTCTATAGAACAACCTCTGCGATTAACAGTGCAAAATTTTCAAAATAGGATTTGTTCCATGGACTATATGGAATATCGACTATATGGAAATGCACCGGAAAATCACGTTTATGGTCATCGTATCGTTACTGGGGTATGAAAAATACGTTGGGGATGGATTTTACATTGAAGTGGTAAACCTCGCTCTATAGAACAACCTCTGTGATTAACAGTACAAAATTACCAAAATAGGGTTTTTTCCATGAACTAGTTGGAATATCGGCTATATGGAAAGGCACCGGAAAATCACGCTTATGGTCATCGTATCGTTACAGGGGTATGAAATATACATTTGGGATGGATTTTACATTGTAGTGGTAAACCTCGCTCTATAGAACAACCTCTTCGATTAACAGTGCAAAATTTTCAAAATAGGGTTTGTTCCATGAACTATATGGAATATCGACTACATGGAAATGCACCGGAAAACCACGCTTATGGTCATCGTATCGTTACAGGGGTATGAAATATACATTGGGGATGGATATTACATTGTAGTGGTAAACCTCGCTCTATAGAACAACCTCTGTGATTAACAGTACAAAATTTCCAAAATAGGATTTGTTCCATGGACTATATGGAATATCGACTATATGGAAATGCACCGGAAAATCACGTTTATGGTCATCGTATCGTTACAGGGGTATGAAATATACATTGGGGATGGATATTACATTGTAGTGGTAAACCTCGCTCTATAGAACAACCTCTGTGATTAACAGTACAAAATTTCCAAAATAGGATTTGTTCCATGGACTATATGGAATATCGACTATATGGAAATGCACCGGAAAATCACGTTTATGGTCATCGTATCGTTACAGGGGTATGAAATATACATTGGGGATGGATATTACATTGTAGTGGTAAACCTCGCTCTATAGAACAACCTCTGTGATTAACAGTACAAAATTTCCAAAATAGGATTTGTTCCATGGACTATATGGAATATCGACTATATGGAAATGCACCGGAAAATCACGTTTATGGTCATCGTATCGTTACAGGGGTATGAAATATACATTGGGGATGGATATTACATTGTAGTGGTAAACCTCGCTCTATAGAACAACCTCTGTGATTAACAGTACAAAATTTCCAAAATAGGATTTGTTCCATGGACTATATGGAATATCGACTATATGGAAATGCACCGGAAAATCACGTTTATGGTCATCGTATCGTTACTGGGATATGAAAAATACGTTGAGGATGGATTTTACATTGTAGTGGTAAACCTCGCTCTATAGAACAACCTTTGCGATTAACAGTACAAAATTACCAAAATAAGGTTTTTTCCATGAACTAGTTGGAATATCGACTATATGGAAATGCACCGGAAAATCACGCTTATGGTCATCGTATCGTTACAGGGGTATGAAATATACATTTGGGATGGATTTTACATTGTAGTGGTAGACCTCGCTCTATAGAAAAACCTCTGCGATTAACAGTGCAAAATTTTCAAAATAGGGTTTGTTCCATGGACTATATGGAATATCGACTATATGGAAATGCACCGGAAAATCACGCTTATGGTCATCGTATCGTTACAGGGGTATGAAATATAAATTGGGGATGGATATTACATTGTAGTGGTAAACCTCGCTCTATAGAACAACCTCTGTGATTAACAGTACAAAATTTCCAAAATAGGATTTGTTCCATGGACTATATGGAATATCGACTATATAGAAATGCACCGGAAAATCACGTTTATGGTCATCGTATCGTTACAGGGGTATGAAATATACATTGGGGATGGATATTACATTGTAGTGGTAAACCTCGCTCTATAGAACAACCTCTGTGATTAACAGTACAAAATTTCCAAAATAGGATTTGTTCCATGGACTATATGGAATATCGACTATATGGAAATGCACCGGAAAATCACGTTTATGGTCATCGTATCGTTACTGGGGTATGAAAAATACGTTGAGGATGGATTTTACATTGTAGTGGTAAACCTCGCTCTATAGAACAACCTCTGCGATTAACAGTACAAAATTACCAAAATAGGGTTTTTTCCATGAACTAGTTGGAATATCGACTATATGGACATGCACCGGAAAATCACGCTTATGGTCATCGTATCGTTACAGGGGTATGAAATATACATTTGGGATGGATTTTACATTGTAGTGGTAGACCTCGCTCTATAGAACAACCTCTGCGATTAACAGTGCAAAATTTTCAAAATAGGATTTGTTCCATGGACTATATGGAATATCGACTATATGGAAATGCACCGGAAAATCACGTTTATGGTCATCGTATCGTTACAGGGGTATGAAATATACATTGGGGATGGATATTACATTGTAGTGGTAAACCTCGCTCTATAGAACAACCTCTGTGATTAACAGTACAAAATTTCCAAAATAGGATTTGTTCCATGGACTATATGGAATATCGACTATATGGAAATGCACCGGAAAATCACGTTTATGGTCATCGTATCGTTACTGGGGTATGAAAAATACGTTGAGGATGGATTTTACATTGTAGTGGTAAACCTCGCTCTATAGAACAACCTCTGCGATTAACAGTACAAAATTACCAAAATAGGGTTTTTTCCATGAACTAGTTGGAATATCGACTATATGGAAATGCACCGGAAAATCACGCTTATGGTCATCGTATCGTTACAGGGGTATGAAATATACATTTGGGATGGATTTTACATTGTAGTGGTAGACCTCGCTCTATAGAACAACCTCTGCGATTAACAGTGCAAAATTTTCAAAATAGGGTTTGTTCCATGGACTATATGGAATATCGACTATATGGAAATGCACCGGAAAATCACGCTTATGGTCATCGTATCGTTACTGGGGTATGAAAAATACATTGGGGATGGATTTTACATTGTAGTGGTAAACCTCGCTCTATAGAACAACCTCTCTGATTAACAGTACAAAATTTCCAAAATCGGGTTTTTCCATCGATTATATGGAATATCGGCTATATGGAAATGCACCGGAAAATTACGCTTATGGTCATCGTATCGTTACAGGGGTATCAAATATACATTGGGGATGGATTTTACATTGTAGTGGTAAACCTCGCTCTATAGAACAACCTCTCTGATTAACAGTACAAAATTTCCAAAATCGGGTTTTTCCATCGATTATATGGAATATCGGCTATATGGAAATGCACCGGAAAATTACGCTTATGGTCATCGTATCGTTACAGGGGTATCAAATATACATTGGGGATGGATATTACATTGTAGTGGTAAACCTCGCTCTATAGAACAACCTCTGTGATTAACAGTACAAAATTTCCAAAATAGGATTTGTTCCATGGACTATATGGAATATCGACTATATGGAAATGCACCGGAAAATCACGTTTATGGTCATCGTATCGTTACTGGGGTATGAAAAATACGTTGAGGATGGATTTTACATTGTAGTGGTAAACCTCGCTCTATAGAACAACCTCTGCGATTAACAGTACAAAATTACCAAAATAGGGTTTTTTCCATGAACTAGTTGGAATATCGACTATATGGACATGCACCGGAAAATCACGCTTATGGTCATCGTATCGTTACAGGGGTATGAAATATACATTTGGGATGGATTTTACATTGTAGTGGTAGACCTCGCTCTATAGAACAACCTCTGCGATTAACAGTGCAAAATTTTCAAAATAGGATTTGTTCCATGGACTATATGGAATATCGACTATATGGAAATGCACCGGAAAATCACGTTTATGGTCATCGTATCGTTACAGGGGTATGAAATATACATTGGGGATGGATATTACATTGTAGTGGTAAACCTCGCTCTATAGAACAACCTCTGTGATTAACAGTACAAAATTTCCAAAATAGGATTTGTTCCATGGACTATATGGAATATCGACTATATAGAAATGCACCGGAAAATCACGTTTATGGTCATCGTATCGTTACAGGGGTATGAAATATACATTGGGGATGGATATTACATTGTAGTGGTAAACCTCGCTCTATAGAACAACCTCTGTGATTAACAGTACAAAATTTCCAAAATAGGATTTGTTCCATGGACTATATGGAATATCGACTATATGGAAATGCACCGGAAAATCACGTTTATGGTCATCGTATCGTTACAGGGGTATGAAATATACATTGGGGATGGATATTACATTGTAGTGGTAAACCTCGCTCTATAGAACAACCTCTGTGATTAACAGTACAAAATTTCCAAAATAGGATTTGTTCCATGGACTATATGGAATATCGACTATATGGAAATGCACCGGAAAATCACGTTTATGGTCATCGTATCGTTACTGGGATATGAAAAATACGTTGAGGATGGATTTTACATTGTAGTGGTAAACCTCGCTCTATAGAACAACCTTTGCGATTAACAGTACAAAATTACCAAAATAAGGTTTTTTCCATGAACTAGTTGGAATATCGACTATATGGAAATGCACCGGAAAATCACGCTTATGGTCATCGTATCGTTACAGGGGTATGAAATATACATTGGGGATGGATATTACATTGTAGTGGTAAACCTCGCTCTATAGAACAACCTCTGTGATTAACAGTACAAAATTTCCAAAATAGGATTTGTTCCATGGACTATATGGAATATCGACTATATGGAAATTATTATTATTATTATAACTTTATTTAGTATAAAATACTATTAAAAAATTTACATTTTTTTAAAAATAAATTCGTAAATTATTATTACATTCAAAAATTGTCTTTACAATAATTAATCATACTACTTTTAAATACTTTTAAACTTGTTTCATTTTTTAAGTTATTTGGAAGATTATTAAAAAGACATAAGCCATTATACATTAACATATTTTTTGATTTTTCATTATTATACACTTTTAACCTAAAATCATTTCTATTTCTTAACATATAATCATGAACATCACTAACAAACACTACTTTATCATACAAATATTTTGGCAAAATTTGATGCTTCATCTTAAAAATAAAGATCAATACATTCATTTTTATCCTCTGCTCAATGTTTAGCCACTTTAAAGATTGTAACATAAAATCAATCGAAGTGTATTTATTTACCCTGAGAATGCATCGCATTCCCTTATTCTGTAATTTTTGTAGCCTGCTCATCATTTCCCTATTACACATAAATAGGATTGAAGAACAGTATTCAAAATGGGGTTTAATAATAACGTTATATATATAAATTGTAGTACTCAACGAAATATTCTTACGTATACTATTCAAGAAATAAATTTTTTTTGCAATTTTTGTACACACATAGTCTAAATTACTTTTAAAATCCAACTTATTATCTATAATTATACCGAGATATTTTATCTCACTAACTTTTTCAATCGGTTGATTATTTATATGTACCATACTATCTATATGTATAGTAGAAACAGCACTACACCCAATATTGTTCCCTGAGGTACTCCTATTGAGACAGTTATTGAATCAGATAGCGATTCATTTACTTTTGTTCTTTGTCTTCTCTCTGATAAGTATGACTTAAACCATTGAAGTTCGATGTTTCTTAATCCCATTTCACTTAATTTCGAAAGAAGAATTGTTCTATCAATTGTCTCAAACGCCCTTTTAAAATCCAAAAATACTGCAACTATAATTTTTTTGTTGTGCACAGCATCCTTCCAGTTTGATACCACCAGATTCACCAGAGTTTCACAGCTGTGATTTCGACGGAATCCAGACTGAAAGTCAAATATTATCTGATTTTCTTCCAAATATTGTCTAAACTGTAAATAAACCACTCTTTCTAGGATTTTGGCTTCAGACAAAATCATATTAATTGGCCGAAATTCCTCACATTTAATTGTATTAGAAATTTTTTCAATAGGAACTACCGTTGATTCCTTCCATATTGTAGGGAAAACACCAGATTTCAACGAATTGTTTATAATAGAACATAAATTTTCTCCAATTAAATCAAAACTGTCTATAATCATATTTCTACTCACTAAGTTAATATCTTTCTTATTGTTCATTAATTTTACAATATTTAGCAACTCCTCATAACTTATTTGTTTAAAAGTAAACAGATTGACTTGTCTTTCTGTTTGGTTCAAATATTGAACAAATGGAATACTTTCATTTATACAATTAACACTATTTACAAAGTATTTATTAAAACAATCAGCTATCTTTAATTCATCCCTTATCAAAATATTGTCAAATACAACATCTTTAATAATACTACTTGATTTCTTCAAAACAAATGTTTTTAAATTTTTCCACATTTCCTTTTGATCACTTGAATCTTCTATTTTGTGTTTAATATATTCACTTTTTGCATAATTTAGTTTGTTTTTATACATATTTCTATTAATTTTATAATTATTCCAATCAGTTTCTGAGTCCTTTGTACAAGCTATTTCATACAATCTAACTTTATTGTGTTTTAGAACTTTTAGATCTTCTGTATACCATGGACACACTTTTTTTGTAACAATTTTATGTCCTATGAATTTTTTAACCACGCCATGCAAATTAACACTAAAGTTCTCTGCTTTGAAATTGATTGAATTATAATAAATTGTCGTAATATCATTTTTACAAAGCGCACTACGAAATTTATTTATATCATAATCTAAAAACTTAACTAGTTTATTATTATTGCTACCAAAATTATTGTTTGATTTACCAGACTTATTTATTATTATTTCAATCGATTCATGATCACTAATTTTAAACTCACTTTTGACATCACAAGTTATATTATTAGTATCATTAACCACCACATAATCAATTATTGATCTTGAACTCTTCGCAATTCTTGTATAATCTTTCACTATTTGCCTAAGTCCACAGTCTTGTATAATTTCTTTAATTATCCTTTTATTTGTTTCATTTATTTTCCAATTCACATTCATATCACCACAAATACAAATTTGACTATTTTTATCACAAATTTCACTCAAATAATTATTAAAATTTTGAAAAAATTCTGCATTTACATTTAATTGTCTAGGTGCTCTGTAGAATACTACCAACAATAACACAGTGTTAAAGCATACTAGTTTAACAGATAACCACCAAAAGTCTAAGTTTAAAGTATATTTTTGGATCACCTCAACATTCCAATAGTTTTTTATGTATATACAAACGCCACCGGTATGTCGTGAGAAGGAGTCAGCTCTAAATAATTTATAATTTTCTATTTCCACTAGGTTATCACTATCAAAATCTGATAGATGGGTTTCACTTAAACATATGAATTCAAAGTTCTGAGTCAATATTAGTGATTCAACTTCACTGAAATTATTATTTAAACCTTGTATATTTAAATATAACCCTGAGTATTTCTTTAGCTGCTAATAAATTGTTCTATTTTTTAATTGTTTCAACTTTCTCAAGTAAACGGGACAATTGACACTTCTTGTTTCGTGATGAATGTCTATGTCATTTAAACCTAATTTGTTTTTTGCTCTATTACAATTTAAGCACACTACATCAGTTGTTTCACACTGACTAGACAAATGATTATTTCCACCACACTTATAACAACACGCACCAATGTTACAGTCTTTGGCCCTGTGGTTATACCCCAAACATTTTAGACATCTTAACACTCTGTTTGATTCATATACCACACACCTATCCCACTCTATATTTAGTTTACCAATCCTCATTATATTCTTATATGCTTCACCATCTACTTCTATTATTGCATTATACGAGCCTTTTTTTTTAAACGCTTCGTACACTTTATGGCATTTTATTTCATTAAAAATTAAATTATTCTGAGCTTTTATTGCATTCACCACATTTTCTGCACTTATACTGTCACTCATACCCACTATCAACAGGTTAGGATTTTTTAACTTAGGAGAGTTAATTTCATAGTCATTTCCAATCTGCTCCTTTAATTTGCTTTGAATTTTTTCCACAGAATCTTTATTTCCACAATTAATAATTACACCATCATTGTTTTTTAACTCCTGGATATTATTTATCTCCACTGACATTGTGCATGGATTTATGGCATTTTTCACCTCATTTTTGTTATTGCACTACCCTGTTGTTTTTTTGATTTCACAAATATTGGCAATTTTACCGAATCCGCATATGAAAGAGCTGCGTTTTCAAAATTTTTTGTTTTTTCACATAATGGTATCGCCTTACACACATTTTGTATATCCGAATGTACTTTCTTATTTGATTCACAAATTGTATTTTGCAACTCAAGCACTGATTTAATTACATTATCAATTTTTATTTCCACATTTTTAATATTGGAGTTATTGACTTCAATATGTTGTACCAAACTGCCAAACTCTCTTTTAAAAAATTCAAACTTAACTTTACAATCCTTACACAGAAAATTCAGATTGCCATTCTCTCTAATACGTCCGACATCATAATCAGTCAAATTTGCACACTTTTTATGATATCCCTTATTACAGAAACCACTACAAGCAACTTCCAATTGTTCCGATCTATTAGATTTCAGGCACTTTGCGCACTCCATGATCACTTACATATAAATAAAACTAAAATTTTCCAATTCATAAGTTAAATTTACGTTTAACTTTAATTAATGACAAATTTACGACTTGTATAAAAACACGTCTGCACAATACAACGAACAGACACCAACAAATGCACCGGAAAATCACGTTTATGGTCATCGTATCGTTACAGGGGTATGAAATATACATTGGGGATGGATATTACATTGTAGTGGTAAACCTCGCTCTATAGAACAACCTCTGTGATTAACAGTACAAAATTTCCAAAATAGGATTTGTTCCATGGACTATATGGAATATCGACTATATGGAAATGCACCGGAAAATCACGTTTATGGTCATCGTATCGTTACTGGGATATGAAAAATACGTTGAGGATGGATTTTACATTGTAGTGGTAAACCTCGCTCTATAGAACAACCTTTGCGATTAACAGTACAAAATTACCAAAATAAGGTTTTTTCCATGAACTAGTTGGAATATCGACTATATGGAAATGCACCGGAAAATCACGCTTATGGTCATCGTATCGTTACAGGGGTATGAAATATACATTTGGGATGGATTTTACATTGTAGTGGTAGACCTCGCTCTATAGAAAAACCTCTGCGATTAACAGTGCAAAATTTTCAAAATAGGGTTTGTTCCATGGACTATATGGAATATCGACTATATGGAAATGCACCGGAAAATCACGCTTATGGTCATCGTATCGTTACAGGGGTATGAAATATAAATTGGGGATGGATATTACATTGTAGTGGTAAACCTCGCTCTATAGAACAACCTCTGTGATTAACAGTACAAAATTTCCAAAATAGGATTTGTTCCATGGACTATATGGAATATCGACTATATAGAAATGCACCGGAAAATCACGTTTATGGTCATCGTATCGTTACAGGGGTATGAAATATACATTGGGGATGGATATTACATTGTAGTGGTAAACCTCGCTCTATAGAACAACCTCTGTGATTAACAGTACAAAATTTCCAAAATAGGATTTGTTCCATGGACTATATGGAATATCGACTATATGGAAATGCACCGGAAAATCACGTTTATGGTCATCGTATCGTTACTGGGGTATGAAAAATACGTTGAGGATGGATTTTACATTGTAGTGGTAAACCTCGCTCTATAGAACAACCTCTGCGATTAACAGTACAAAATTACCAAAATAGGGTTTTTTCCATGAACTAGTTGGAATATCGACTATATGGACATGCACCGGAAAATCACGCTTATGGTCATCGTATCGTTACAGGGGTATGAAATATACATTTGGGATGGATTTTACATTGTAGTGGTAGACCTCGCTCTATAGAACAACCTCTGCGATTAACAGTGCAAAATTTTCAAAATAGGATTTGTTCCATGGACTATATGGAATATCGACTATATGGAAATGCACCGGAAAATCACGTTTATGGTCATCGTATCGTTACAGGGGTATGAAATATACATTGGGGATGGATATTACATTGTAGTGGTAAACCTCGCTCTATAGAACAACCTCTGTGATTAACAGTACAAAATTTCCAAAATAGGATTTGTTCCATGGACTATATGGAATATCGACTATATGGAAATGCACCGGAAAATCACGTTTATGGTCATCGTATCGTTACTGGGGTATGAAAAATACGTTGAGGATGGATTTTACATTGTAGTGGTAAACCTCGCTCTATAGAACAACCTCTGCGATTAACAGTACAAAATTACCAAAATAGGGTTTTTTCCATGAACTAATTGGAATATCGACTATATGGAAATGCACCGGAAAATCACGCTTATGGTCATCGTATCGTTACAGGGGTATGAAATATACATTTGGGATGGATTTTACATTGTAGTGGTAGACCTCGCTCTATAGAACAACCTCTGCGATTAACAGTGCAAAATTTTCAAAATAGGGTTTGTTCCATGGACTATATGGAATATCGACTATATGGAAATGCACCGGAAAATCACGCTTATGGTCATCGTATCGTTACTGGGGTATGAAAAATACATTGGGGATGGATTTTACATTGTAGTGGTAAACCTCGCTCTATAGAACAACCTCTCTGATTAACAGTACAAAATTTCCAAAATCGGGTTTTTCCATCGATTATATGGAATATCGGCTATATGGAAATGCACCGGAAAATTACGCTTATGGTCATCGTATCGTTACAGGGGTATCAAATATACATTGGGGATGGATTTTACATTGTAGTGGTAAACCTCGCTCTATAGAACAACCTCTCTGATTAACAGTACAAAATTTCCAAAATCGGGTTTTTCCATCGATTATATGGAATATCGGCTATATGGAAATGCACCGGAAAATTACGCTTATGGTCATCGTATCGTTACAGGGGTATCAAATATACATTGGGGATGGATATTACATTGTAGTGGTAAACCTCGCTCTATAGAACAACCTCTGTGATTAACAGTACAAAATTTCCAAAATAGGATTTGTTCCATGGACTATATGGAATATCGACTATATGGAAATGCACCGGAAAATCACGTTTATGGTCATCGTATCGTTACTGGGGTATGAAAAATACGTTGAGGATGGATTTTACATTGTAGTGGTAAACCTCGCTCTATAGAACAACCTCTGCGATTAACAGTACAAAATTACCAAAATAGGGTTTTTTCCATGAACTAGTTGGAATATCGACTATATGGACATGCACCGGAAAATCACGCTTATGGTCATCGTATCGTTACAGGGGTATGAAATATACATTTGGGATGGATTTTACATTGTAGTGGTAGACCTCGCTCTATAGAACAACCTCTGCGATTAACAGTGGAAAATTTTCAAAATAGGATTTGTTCCATGGACTATATGGAATATCGACTATATGGAAATGCACCGGAAAATCACGTTTATGGTCATCGTATCGTTACAGGGGTATGAAATATACATTGGGGATGGATATTACATTGTAGTGGTAAACCTCGCTCTATAGAACAACCTCTGTGATTAACAGTACAAAATTTCCAAAATAGGATTTGTTCCATGGACTATATGGAATATCGACTATATAGAAATGCACCGGAAAATCACGTTTATGGTCATCGTATCGTTACAGGGGTATGAAATATACATTGGGGATGGATATTACATTGTAGTGGTAAACCTCGCTCTATAGAACAACCTCTGTGATTAACAGTACAAAATTTCCAAAATAGGATTTGTTCCATGGACTATATGGAATATCGACTATATGGAAATGCACCGGAAAATCACGTTTATGGTCATCGTATCGTTACTGGGGTATGAAAAATACGTTGAGGATGGATTTTACATTGTAGTGGTAAACCTCGCTCTATAGAACAACCTCTGCGATTAACAGTACAAAATTACCAAAATAGGGTTTTTTCCATGAACTAGTTGGAATATCGACTATATGGACATGCACCGGAAAATCACGCTTATGGTCATCGTATCGTTACAGGGGTATGAAATATACATTTGGGATGGATTTTACATTGTAGTGGTAGACCTCGCTCTATAGAACAACCTCTGCGATTAACAGTGCAAAATTTTCAAAATAGGATTTGTTCCATGGACTAGTTGGAATATCGACTATATGGAAATGCACCGGAAAATCACGTTTATGGTCATCGTATCGTTACAGGGGTATGAAATATACATTGGGGATGGATATTACATTGTAGTGGTAAACCTCGCTCTATAGAACAACCTCTGTGATTAACAGTACAAAATTTCCAAAATAGGATTTGTTCCATGGACTATATGGAATATCGACTATATGGAAATGCACCGGAAAATCACGTTTATGGTCATCGTATCGTTACTGGGGTATGAAAAATACGTTGAGGATGGATTTTACATTGTAGTGGTAAACCTCGCTCTATAGAACAACCTCTGCGATTAACAGTACAAAATTACCAAAATAGGGTTTTTTCCATGAACTAGTTGGAATATCGACTATATGGAAATGCACCGGAAAATCACGCTTATGGTCATCGTATCGTTACAGGGGTATGAAATATACATTTGGGATGGATTTTACATTGTAGTGGTAGACCTCGCTCTATAGAACAACCTCTGCGATTAACAGTGCAAAATTTTCAAAATAGGGTTTGTTCCATGGACTATATGGAATATCGACTATATGGAAATGCACCGGAAAATCACGCTTATGGTCATCGTATCGTTACTGGGGTATGAAAAATACGTTGAGGATGGATTTTACATTGTAGTGGTAAACCTCGCTCTATAGAACAACCTCTCTGATTAACAGTACAAAATTTCCAAAATCGGGTTTTTCCATCGATTATATGGAATATCGGCTATATGGAAATGCACCGGAAAATTACGCTTATGGTCATCGTATCGTTACAGGGGTATCAAATATACATTGGGGATGGATTTTACATTGTAGTGGTAAACCTCGCTCTATAGAACAACCTCTCTGATTAACAGTACAAAATTTCCAAAATCGGGTTTTTCCATCGATTATATGGAATATCGGCTATATGGAAATGCACCGGAAAATTACGCTTATGGTCATCGTATCGTTACAGGGGTATCAAATATACATTGGGGATGGATATTACATTGTAGTGGTAAACCTCGCTCTATAGAACAACCTCTGTGATTAACAGTACAAAATTTCCAAAATAGGATTTGTTCCATGGACTATATGGAATATCGACTATATGGAAATGCACCGGAAAATCACGTTTATGGTCATCGTATCGTTACTGGGGTATGAAAAATACGTTGAGGATGGATTTTACATTGTAGTGGTAAACCTCGCTCTATAGAACAACCTCTGCGATTAACAGTACAAAATTACCAAAATAGGGTTTTTTCCATGAACTAGTTGGAATATCGACTATATGGACATGCACCGGAAAATCACGCTTATGGTCATCGTATCGTTACAGGGGTATGAAATATACATTTGGGATGGATTTTACATTGTAGTGGTAGACCTCGCTCTATAGAACAACCTCTGCGATTAACAGTGCAAAATTTTCAAAATAGGGTTTGTTCCATGGACTATATGGAATATCGACTATATGGAAATGCACCGGAAAATCACGCTTATGGTCATCGTATCGTTACTGGGGTATGAAAAATACATTGGGGATGGATTTTACATTGTAGTGGTAAACCTCGCTCTATAGAACAACCTCTCTGATTAACAGTACAAAATTTCCAAAATCGGGTTTTTCCATCGATTATATGGAATATCGGCTATATGGAAATGCACCGGAAAATTACGCTTATGGTCATCGTATCGTTACAGGGGTATCAAATATACATTGGGGATGGATTTTACATTGTAGTGGTAAACCTCGCTCTATAGAACAACCTCTCTGATTAACAGTACAAAATTTCCAAAATCGGGTTTTTCCATCGATTATATGGAATATCGGCTATATGGAAATGCACCGGAAAATTACGCTTATGGTCATCGTATCGTTACAGGGGTATCAAATATACATTGGGGATGGATATTACATTGTAGTGGTAAACCTCGCTCTATAGAACAACCTCTGTGATTAACAGTACAAAATTTCCAAAATAGGATTTGTTCCATGGACTATATGGAATATCGACTATATGGAAATGCACCGGAAAATCACGTTTATGGTCATCGTATCGTTACTGGGGTATGAAAAATACGTTGAGGATGGATTTTACATTGTAGTGGTAAACCTCGCTCTATAGAACAACCTCTGCGATTAACAGTACAAAATTACCAAAATAGGGTTTTTTCCATGAACTAGTTGGAATATCGACTATATGGACATGCACCGGAAAATCACGCTTATGGTCATCGTATCGTTACAGGGGTATGAAATATACATTTGGGATGGATTTTACATTGTAGTGGTAGACCTCGCTCTATAGAACAACCTCTGCGATTAACAGTGGAAAATTTTCAAAATAGGATTTGTTCCATGGACTATATGGAATATCGACTATATGGAAATGCACCGGAAAATCACGTTTATGGTCATCGTATCGTTACAGGGGTATGAAATATACATTGGGGATGGATATTACATTGTAGTGGTAAACCTCGCTCTATAGAACAACCTCTGTGATTAACAGTACAAAATTTCCAAAATAGGATTTGTTCCATGGACTATATGGAATATCGACTATATAGAAATGCACCGGAAAATCACGTTTATGGTCATCGTATCGTTACAGGGGTATGAAATATACATTGGGGATGGATATTACATTGTAGTGGTAAACCTCGCTCTATAGAACAACCTCTGTGATTAACAGTACAAAATTTCCAAAATAGGATTTGTTCCATGGACTATATGGAATATCGACTATATGGAAATGCACCGGAAAATCACGTTTATGGTCATCGTATCGTTACTGGGGTATGAAAAATACGTTGAGGATGGATTTTACATTGTAGTGGTAAACCTCGCTCTATAGAACAACCTCTGCGATTAACAGTACAAAATTACCAAAATAGGGTTTTTTCCATGAACTAGTTGGAATATCGACTATATGGACATGCACCGGAAAATCACGCTTATGGTCATCGTATCGTTACAGGGGTATGAAATATACATTTGGGATGGATTTTACATTGTAGTGGTAGACCTCGCTCTATAGAACAACCTCTGCGATTAACAGTGCAAAATTTTCAAAATAGGATTTGTTCCATGGACTAGTTGGAATATCGACTATATGGAAATGCACCGGAAAATCACGTTTATGGTCATCGTATCGTTACAGGGGTATGAAATATACATTGGGGATGGATATTACATTGTAGTGGTAAACCTCGCTCTATAGAACAACCTCTGTGATTAACAGTACAAAATTTCCAAAATAGGATTTGTTCCATGGACTATATGGAATATCGACTATATGGAAATGCACCGGAAAATCACGTTTATGGTCATCGTATCGTTACTGGGGTATGAAAAATACGTTGAGGATGGATTTTACATTGTAGTGGTAAACCTCGCTCTATAGAACAACCTCTGCGATTAACAGTACAAAATTACCAAAATAGGGTTTTTTCCATGAACTAGTTGGAATATCGACTATATGGAAATGCACCGGAAAATCACGCTTATGGTCATCGTATCGTTACAGGGGTATGAAATATACATTTGGGATGGATTTTACATTGTAGTGGTAGACCTCGCTCTATAGAACAACCTCTGCGATTAACAGTGCAAAATTTTCAAAATAGGGTTTGTTCCATGGACTATATGGAATATCGACTATATGGAAATGCACCGGAAAATCACGCTTATGGTCATCGTATCGTTACTGGGGTATGAAAAATACGTTGAGGATGGATTTTACATTGTAGTGGTAAACCTCGCTCTATAGAACAACCTCTCTGATTAACAGTACAAAATTTCCAAAATCGGGTTTTTCCATCGATTATATGGAATATCGGCTATATGGAAATGCACCGGAAAATTACGCTTATGGTCATCGTATCGTTACAGGGGTATCAAATATACATTGGGGATGGATTTTACATTGTAGTGGTAAACCTCGCTCTATAGAACAACCTCTCTGATTAACAGTACAAAATTTCCAAAATCGGGTTTTTCCATCGATTATATGGAATATCGGCTATATGGAAATGCACCGGAAAATTACGCTTATGGTCATCGTATCGTTACAGGGGTATCAAATATACATTGGGGATGGATATTACATTGTAGTGGTAAACCTCGCTCTATAGAACAACCTCTGTGATTAACAGTACAAAATTTCCAAAATAGGATTTGTTCCATGGACTATATGGAATATCGACTATATGGAAATGCACCGGAAAATCACGTTTATGGTCATCGTATCGTTACTGGGGTATGAAAAATACGTTGAGGATGGATTTTACATTGTAGTGGTAAACCTCGCTCTATAGAACAACCTCTGCGATTAACAGTACAAAATTACCAAAATAGGGTTTTTTCCATGAACTAGTTGGAATATCGACTATATGGACATGCACCGGAAAATCACGCTTATGGTCATCGTATCGTTACAGGGGTATGAAATATACATTTGGGATGGATTTTACATTGTAGTGGTAGACCTCGCTCTATAGAACAACCTCTGCGATTAACAGTGCAAAATTTTCAAAATAGGATTTGTTCCATGGACTATATGGAATATCGACTATATGGAAATGCACCGGAAAATCACGTTTATGGTCATCGTATCGTTACAGGGGTATGAAATATACATTGGGGATGGATATTACATTGTAGTGGTAAACCTCGCTCTATAGAACAACCTCTGTGATTAACAGTACAAAATTTCCAAAATAGGATTTGTTCCATGGACTATATGGAATATCGACTATATAGAAATGCACCGGAAAATCACGTTTATGGTCATCGTATCGTTACAGGGGTATGAAATATACATTGGGGATGGATATTACATTGTAGTGGTAAACCTCGCTCTATAGAACAACCTCTGTGATTAACAGTACAAAATTTCCAAAATAGGATTTGTTCCATGGACTATATGGAATATCGACTATATGGAAATGCACCGGAAAATCACGTTTATGGTCATCGTATCGTTACAGGGGTATGAAATATACATTGGGGATGGATATTACATTGTAGTGGTAAACCTCGCTCTATAGAACAACCTCTGTGATTAACAGTACAAAATTTCCAAAATAGGATTTGTTCCATGGACTATATGGAATATCGACTATATGGAAATGCACCGGAAAATCACGTTTATGGTCATCGTATCGTTACTGGGATATGAAAAATACGTTGAGGATGGATTTTACATTGTAGTGGTAAACCTCGCTCTATAGAACAACCTTTGCGATTAACAGTACAAAATTACCAAAATAAGGTTTTTTCCATGAACTAGTTGGAATATCGACTATATGGAAATGCACCGGAAAATCACGCTTATGGTCATCGTATCGTTACAGGGGTATGAAATATACATTGGGGATGGATATTACATTGTAGTGGTAAACCTCGCTCTATAGAACAACCTCTGTGATTAACAGTACAAAATTTCCAAAATAGGATTTGTTCCATGGACTATATGGAATATCGACTATATGGAAATGCACCGGAAAATCACGTTTATGGTCATCGTATCGTTACAGGGGTATGAAATATACATTGGGGATGGATATTACATTGTAGTGGTAAACCTCGCTCTATAGAACAACCTCTGTGATTAACAGTACAAAATTTCCAAAATAGGATTTGTTCCATGGACTATATGGAATATCGACTATATGGAAATGCACCGGAAAATCACGTTTATGGTCATCGTATCGTTACTGGGATATGAAAAATACGTTGAGGATGGATTTTACATTGTAGTGGTAAACCTCGCTCTATAGAACAACCTTTGCGATTAACAGTACAAAATTACCAAAATAAGGTTTTTTCCATGAACTAGTTGGAATATCGACTATATGGAAATGCACCGGAAAATCACGCTTATGGTCATCGTATCGTTACAGGGGTATGAAATATACATTTGGGATGGATTTTACATTGTAGTGGTAGACCTCGCTCTATAGAAAAACCTCTGCGATTAACAGTGCAAAATTTTCAAAATAGGGTTTGTTCCATGGACTATATGGAATATCGACTATATGGAAATGCACCGGAAAATCACGCTTATGGTCATCGTATCGTTACAGGGGTATGAAATATAAATTGGGGATGGATATTACATTGTAGTGGTAAACCTCGCTCTATAGAACAACCTCTGTGATTAACAGTACAAAATTTCCAAAATAGGATTTGTTCCATGGACTATATGGAATATCGACTATATGGAAATGCACCGGAAAATCACGTTTATGGTCATCGTATCGTTACTGGGGTATGAAAAATACGTTGAGGATGGATTTTACATTGTAGTGGTAAACCTCGCTCTATAGAACAACCTCTGCGATTAACAGTACAAAATTACCAAAATAGGGTTTTTTCCATGAACTAGTTGGAATATCGACTATATGGACATGCACCGGAAAATCACGCTTATGGTCATCGTATCGTTACAGGGGTATGAAATATACATTTGGGATGGATTTTACATTGTAGTGGTAGACCTCGCTCTATAGAACAACCTCTGCGATTAACAGTGCAAAATTTTCAAAATAGGATTTGTTCCATGGACTATATGGAATATCGACTATATGGAAATGCACCGGAAAATCACGTTTATGGTCATCGTATCGTTACAGGGGTATGAAATATACATTGGGGATGGATATTACATTGTAGTGGTAAACCTCGCTCTATAGAACAACCTCTGTGATTAACAGTACAAAATTTCCAAAATAGGATTTGTTCCATGGACTATATGGAATATCGACTATATGGAAATGCACCGGAAAATCACGTTTATGGTCATCGTATCGTTACTGGGGTATGAAAAATACGTTGAGGATGGATTTTACATTGTAGTGGTAAACCTCGCTCTATAGAACAACCTCTGCGATTAACAGTACAAAATTACCAAAATAGGGTTTTTTCCATGAACTAGTTGGAATATCGACTATATGGAAATGCACCGGAAAATCACGCTTATGGTCATCGTATCGTTACAGGGGTATGAAATATACATTTGGGATGGATTTTACATTGTAGTGGTAGACCTCGCTCTATAGAACAACCTCTGCGATTAACAGTGCAAAATTTTCAAAATAGGGTTTGTTCCATGGACTATATGGAATATCGACTATATGGAAATGCACCGGAAAATCACGCTTATGGTCATCGTATCGTTACTGGGGTATGAAAAATACATTGGGGATGGATTTTACATTGTAGTGGTAAACCTCGCTCTATAGAACAACCTCTCTGATTAACAGTACAAAATTTCCAAAATCGGGTTTTTCCATCGATTATATGGAATATCGGCTATATGGAAATGCACCGGAAAATTACGCTTATGGTCATCGTATCGTTACAGGGGTATCAAATATACATTGGGGATGGATTTTACATTGTAGTGGTAAACCTCGCTCTATAGAACAACCTCTCTGATTAACAGTACAAAATTTCCAAAATCGGGTTTTTCCATCGATTATATGGAATATCGGCTATATGGAAATGCACCGGAAAATTACGCTTATGGTCATCGTATCGTTACAGGGGTATCAAATATACATTGGGGATGGATATTACATTGTAGTGGTAAACCTCGCTCTATAGAACAACCTCTGTGATTAACAGTACAAAATTTCCAAAATAGGATTTGTTCCATGGACTATATGGAATATCGACTATATGGAAATGCACCGGAAAATCACGTTTATGGTCATCGTATCGTTACTGGGGTATGAAAAATACGTTGAGGATGGATTTTACATTGTAGTGGTAAACCTCGCTCTATAGAACAACCTCTGCGATTAACAGTACAAAATTACCAAAATAGGGTTTTTTCCATGAACTAGTTGGAATATCGACTATATGGACATGCACCGGAAAATCACGCTTATGGTCATCGTATCGTTACAGGGGTATGAAATATACATTTGGGATGGATTTTACATTGTAGTGGTAGACCTCGCTCTATAGAACAACCTCTGCGATTAACAGTGCAAAATTTTCAAAATAGGATTTGTTCCATGGACTATATGGAATATCGACTATATGGAAATGCACCGGAAAATCACGTTTATGGTCATCGTATCGTTACAGGGGTATGAAATATACATTGGGGATGGATATTACATTGTAGTGGTAAACCTCGCTCTATAGAACAACCTCTGTGATTAACAGTACAAAATTTCCAAAATAGGATTTGTTCCATGGACTATATGGAATATCGACTATATAGAAATGCACCGGAAAATCACGTTTATGGTCATCGTATCGTTACAGGGGTATGAAATATACATTGGGGATGGATATTACATTGTAGTGGTAAACCTCGCTCTATAGAACAACCTCTGTGATTAACAGTACAAAATTTCCAAAATAGGATTTGTTCCATGGACTATATGGAATATCGACTATATGGAAATGCACCGGAAAATCACGTTTATGGTCATCGTATCGTTACTGGGGTATGAAAAATACGTTGAGGATGGATTTTACATTGTAGTGGTAAACCTCGCTCTATAGAACAACCTCTGCGATTAACAGTACAAAATTACCAAAATAGGGTTTTTTCCATGAACTAGTTGGAATATCGACTATATGGACATGCACCGGAAAATCACGCTTATGGTCATCGTATCGTTACAGGGGTATGAAATATACATTTGGGATGGATTTTACATTGTAGTGGTAGACCTCGCTCTATAGAACAACCTCTGCGATTAACAGTGCAAAATTTTCAAAATAGGATTTGTTCCATGGACTATATGGAATATCGACTATATGGAAATGCACCGGAAAATCACGTTTATGGTCATCGTATCGTTACAGGGGTATGAAATATACATTGGGGATGGATATTACATTGTAGTGGTAAACCTCGCTCTATAGAACAACCTCTGTGATTAACAGTACAAAATTTCCAAAATAGGATTTGTTCCATGGACTATATGGAATATCGACTATATGGAAATGCACCGGAAAATCACGTTTATGGTCATCGTATCGTTACTGGGGTATGAAAAATACGTTGAGGATGGATTTTACATTGTAGTGGTAAACCTCGCTCTATAGAACAACCTCTGCGATTAACAGTACAAAATTACCAAAATAGGGTTTTTTCCATGAACTAGTTGGAATATCGACTATATGGAAATGCACCGGAAAATCACGCTTATGGTCATCGTATCGTTACAGGGGTATGAAATATACATTTGGGATGGATTTTACATTGTAGTGGTAGACCTCGCTCTATAGAACAACCTCTGCGATTAACAGTGCAAAATTTTCAAAATAGGGTTTGTTCCATGGACTATATGGAATATCGACTATATGGAAATGCACCGGAAAATCACGCTTATGGTCATCGTATCGTTACTGGGGTATGAAAAATACATTGGGGATGGATTTTACATTGTAGTGGTAAACCTCGCTCTATAGAACAACCTCTCTGATTAACAGTACAAAATTTCCAAAATCGGGTTTTTCCATCGATTATATGGAATATCGGCTATATGGAAATGCACCGGAAAATTACGCTTATGGTCATCGTATCGTTACAGGGGTATCAAATATACATTGGGGATGGATTTTACATTGTAGTGGTAAACCTCGCTCTATAGAAAAACCTCTGTGATTAACAGTACAAAATTTCCAAAATCGGGTTTTTCCATCGATTATATGGAATATCGGCTATATGGAAATGCACCGGAAAATTACGCTTATGGTCATCGTATCGTTACAGGGGTATGAAATATACATTGGGGATGGATTTTACATTGTAGTGGTAAACCTCGCTCTATAGAACAACCTCTCTGATTAACAGTACAAAATTTCCAAAATCGGGTTTTTCCATCGATTATATGGAATATCGGCTATATGGAAATGCACCGGAAAATTACGCTTATGGTCATCGTATCGTTACAGGGGTATCAAATATACATTGGGGATGGATTTTACATTGTAGTGGTAAACCTCGCTCTATAGAGCAACCTCTGTGATTAACAGTACAAAATTTCCAAAATAGGATTTGTTCCATGGACTATATGGAATATCGACTATATGGAAATGCACCGGAAAATCACGTTTATGGTCATCGTATCGTTACTGGGGTATGAAATATACATTGGGGATGGATATTACATTGTAGTGGTAAACCTCGCTCTATAGAACAACCTCTGTGATTAACAGTACAAAATTTCCAAAATCGGGTTTTTCCATCGATTATATGGAATATCGGCTATATGGAAATGCACCGGAAAATTACGCTTATGGTCATCGTATCGTTACAGGGGTATGAAATATACATTGGGGATGGATTTTACATTGTAGTGGTAAACCTCGCTCTATAGAGCATCCTCTGTGATTAACAGTACAAAATTTCCAAAATAGGATTTGTTCCATGGACTATATGGAATATCGACTATATGGAAATCCACCGGAAAATCACGTTTATGGTCATCGTATCGTTACTGGGGTATGAAATATACATTGGGGATGGATTTTACATTGTAGTGGTAAACCTCGCTCTATAGAACAACCTCTCTGATTAACAGTACAAAATTTCCAAAATCGGGTTTTTCCATCGATTATATGGAATATCGGCTATATGGAAATGCACCGGAAAATTACGCTTATGGTCATCGTATCGTTACAGGGGTATGAAATATACATTGGGGATGGATTTTACATTGTAGTGGTAAACCTCGCTCTATAGAACAACCTCTGTGATTAACAGTACAAAATTTCCAAAATAGGATTTGTTCCATGGACTATATGGAATATCGACTATATGGAAATGCACCGGAAAATCACGTTTATGGTCATCGTATCGTTACTGGGGTATGAAATATACATTGGGGATGGATATTACATTGTAGTGGTAAACCTCGCTCTATAGAACAACCTCTGTGATTAACAGTACAAAATTCCCAAAATAGGGTTTTTTCCATGAACTAGTTGGAATATCGGCTATATGGAAATGCACCGGAAAATCACGCTTATGGTCATCGTATCGTTACAGGGTATGAAATATACATTGGGGATGGATTTTACATTGTAGTGGTAAACCTCGCTCTATAGAAAAACCTCTGTGATTAACAGCACAAAATTTTCAAAATAGGGGTTTTTCCATCGATCATATGGAATATCGGCTATATGGAAATGCACCGGAAAATCACGTTTATGGTCATCGTATTGTTACTGGGGTATGAAAAATACGTTGGGGTTGGATTTTACATTGTAGTGGTAAACCTCGCTCAAAGAGCAACCTCTGTGATTAACAGTACAAAAATTCCAAAATAGTGGTTTTTCCATCGATTATATGGAATATCGGTTATATGGGAATGCACCGGAAAATCACGCGTATGGTCATCGTATCGTTACAGGGGTATGAAATATACATTGGGGATGGATTTTACATTGTAGTGGTAAACCTCGCTCTATAGAACAACCTCTGCGATTAACAGTACAAAATTTCCAAAAAAGGGATTTTTCCATCGATCATATGGAATATCGGCTATATGGAAATGCACCGAAAAATCACGCTTATGGTCATCGTATCGTTACAGAGGTATAAGATATACGTTGGGGATGGATTTTACATTGTAGTGGTATACCTCGCTCTATAGAACAACCTCTGTGATTAACAGTACAAAATTTCCAAAATCGGGTTTCCTTCCATCGATTATATGGAATATCGGCTTTATGGAAATGCACGGGGAAATCACCATTATCGCCATCGCATCGTAAGGGGAGTATGAAATATACGTTGGGGATGGATTTTACATTGTAGTGGTAAACCTCGCTCTATAGAACAACCTCTCTGATTAACAGTACAAAATTTCCAAAATCGGGTTTTTCCATCGATTATATGGAATATCGGCTATATGGAAATGCACCGGAAAATTACGCTTATGGTCATCGTATCGTTACAGGGGTATGAAATATACATTGGGGATGGATTTTACATTGTAGTGGTAAACCTCGCTCTATAGAGCAACCTCTGTGATTAACAGTACAAAATTTTCAAAATCGGGTTTCCTTCCATCGATTATATGGAATATGGGCTATATGGAAATGCACCGGAAAATCACGTTTATGGTCATCGTATCGTTACTGGGGTATGAAAAATACGTTGGGGTTGGATTTTACATTGTAGTGGTAAACCTCGCTCAAAGAGCAACCTCTGTGATTAACAGTACAAAATTTTCAAAATAGGGGTTTTTCCATCGATTATATGGAATATCGGCTATATGGAAATGCACCGGAAAATCACGTTTATGGTCATCGTATCGTTACTGGGGTATGAAAAATACGTTGGGGATGGATTTTACATTGTAGTCGTAAACCTCGCTCTATAGAACAACCTCTGCGATTAACAGTACAAAATTACCAAAATAGGGTTTTTTCCATGAACTAGTTGGAATATCGACTATATGGAAATGCACCGGAAAATCACGCTTGTGGTCATCGTATCGTTACAGGGGTATGAAATATACATTTGGGATGGATTTTACATTGTAGTGGTAAACCTCGCTCTATAGAACAACCTCTTCGATTAACAGTGCAAAATTTTCAAAATAGGGTTTGTTCCATGGACTATATGGAATATCGACTACATGGAAATGCACCGGAAATCACGTTTATGGTCATCGTATCGTTACTGGGGTATGAAAAATACGTTGAGGATGGATTTTACATTGTAGTGGTAAACCTCGCTCTATAGAACAACCTCTGTGATTAACAGTACAAAATTTCCAAAATAGGATTTTTTCCATGGACTATATGGAATATCGACTATATGGAAATGCACCGGAAAATCACGTTTATGGTCATCGTATCGTTACTGGGGTATGAAAAATACGTTGGGGATGGATTTTACATTGTAGTGGTAAACCTCGCTCTATAGAGCAACCTCTGTGATTAACAGTACAAAAATTCCAAAATAGGGTTTTTTCCATGAACTATATGGAATATCAACTATATGGAAATGCACCGGAAAATCACGCTTATGGTCATCGTATCGTTACAGGGGTATGAAATATACATTGGGGTTGGATTTTACATTGTAGTGGTAAACCTCGCTCAAAGAGCAACCTCTGTGATTAACAGTACAAAATTTTCAAAATAGGGGTTTTTCCATCGATTATATGGAATATCGGCTATATGGAAATGCACCGGAAAATCACGTTTATGGTCATCGTATCGTTACTGGGGTATGAAAAATACGTTGGGGATGGATTTTACATTGTAGTGGTAAACCTCGCTCTATAGAACAACCTCTGCGATTAACAGTACAAAATTACCAAAATAGGGTTTTTTCCATGAACTAGTTGGAATATCGACTATATGGAAATGCAACGGAAAATCACGCTTATGGTCATCGTATCGTTACAGGGGTATGAAATATACATTGGGGATGGATTTTACATTGTAGTGGTAAACCTCGCTCTATAGAACAATCTCTGCGATTAACAGTGCAAAATTTCCAAAATAGGGTTTGTTCCATGGACTAAATGGAATATCGACTATATGGAAATGCACCGGAAAATCACGCTTATGGTCATCGGATCATTACAGGGGTATGAAATATACATTGGGGATGGATTTTACATTGTAGTGGTAAACGTCTCTCTATAGAACAACCTCTGTGATTAACAGTACAAAATTTTCAAAAAAGGGGTTTTTCCATCGATCATATGGAATATCGACTATATGGAAATGCACCGGAAAATCACGTTTATGGTCATCGTATCGTTACTGGGGTATGAAAAATACGTTGGGGATGGATTTTACATTGTAGTGGTAAACCTAGCTCTATAGAACAACCTCTGCGATTAACAGTGCAAAATTTCCAAAATAGGGTTTGTTCCATGGACTATATGGAATATCGACTATATGGAAATGCACCGGAAAATCACGCTTATGGTCATCGTATCGTTACTGGGGTATGAAAAATACGTTGGGGATGGATTTTACATTGTAGTGGTAAACCTAGCTCTATAGAACAACCTCTGCGATTAACAGTGCAAAATTTCCAAAATAGGGTTTTCTCCATGAACTATATGGAATATCGACTATATGGAAATGCACCGGAAAATAACGCTTATGGTAATCGTATCGTTACAGGGGTATGCAATATACATTGGGGATACATTTTACATTGTAGTGGTAAACATCGCTCTATAGAACAACCTCTGTGATTAACAGTGCAAAATTTCCAAAATAGGGTTTGTTCCATGGACTATATGGAATATCGACTATATGGAAATGCACCGGAAAATCACGCTTATGGCATCGTATCGTTACAGGGGTATGAAATATACGTTGGGGATGGATTTTACATTGTAGTGGTAAACCTCGCTCTATAGAACAACCTCTGTGATTAACAGTACAAAATTTCCAAAATAGGGTTTTCTCCATGGACTATATGGAATATCGGCTATATGGAAATGCACCGGAAAATCACGCTTATGGGCATCGTATCGTTACAGGGGTATGAAATATACATTGGGGATGGATTTTACATGGTAGTGGTAAACCTCGCTCTATAGAACAACCTCTGTGATTAACAGTACAAAATTCCCAAAATAGGGTTTTTTCCATGGACTAGTTGGAATATCGGCTATACGAAAATTCACCGGAAAATCACGTTTATGGTCATCGTATCTTCGCAGGGGTATGAAAAATACGTTGGGGATGGATTTTACATCGTAGTGGTAAACCTCGCTCTATAGAACAACCTCTGTGATTAACAGTACAAAATTTCCAAAATAGGGGTTTTTTCATCGATCATATGGAATATCGGCTATATGGAAATGCACCGGAAAATCACGTTTATGGTCATCGTATCATTACTGGGGTATGAAAAATACGTTGGGGATGGATTTTACATTGTAGTGGTAAACCTCGCTCTATAGAACCACCTCTGTGATTAACAGTACAAAATTTTCAAAATAGGGGTTTTTCCATCGATTATATGGAATATCGGCTATATGGAAATGCACCGGAAAATGGTCATCGTATCGTAAGGGGAGTATGAAATATACATTGGGGATGGATTTTACATTGTAGTGGTAAACCTCGCTCTATAGAACAACCGCTGTGATTAACAGTGCAAAATTTTCAAAATAGGGTTTTTTCCATCGTATATATGGAACATCGACTATATGGAAATCGGCCGGAAAATCACGTTTATGGTCATCGTATCGTTACAGGGGTATGATATATACGTTGGGGATGGATATTGCATTATAGTGGTAAACCTCGCTATATAGTTCAACCTCTGTGATTAACGGTACAAAATTTCCAAAATAGGGTTTTTTCCATGGACTATATGGAATATCGGCTATATGGAAACGCACCGGAAAATCACGCTTATGGGCATCGTATCGTTACAGGGGTATGAAATATACGTTGGGGATGGATTTTACATGGTAGTGGTAAACCTCGCTCTATAGAACAACCTCTGTGATTAACAGTACAAAATTTCCAAAATAGGGTTTTTTCCATGGACTATATGGAATATCGACTATATGGAAATGCACCGGAAAATCACGCTTATGGCATCGTATCGTTACAGGGGTATGAAATATACGTTGGGGATGGATTTTACATTGTAGTGGTAAACCTCGCTCTATAGAACAACCTCTGTGATTAACAGTGCAAAATTTTCAAAATAGGGTTTTTTCCATCGTATATATGGAACATCGACTATATGGAAATCGGCCGGAAAATCACGTTTATGGTCATCGTATCGTTACAGGGGTATGATATATACGTTGGGGATGGATATTGCATTATAGTGGTAAACCTCGCTATATAGTTCAACCTCTGTGATTAACGGTACAAAATTTCCAAAATAGGGTTTTCTCCATGGACTATATGGAATATCGGCTATATGGAAATGCACCGGAAAATCACGCTTATGGGCATCGTATCGTTACAGGGGTATGAAATATACATTGGGGATGGATTTTACATGGTAGTGGTAAACCTCGCTCTATAGAACAACCTCTGTGATTAACGGTACAAAATTTCCAAAATAGGGTTTTCTCCATGGACTATATGGAATATCGGCTATATGGAAATGCACCGGAAAATCACGCTTATGGGCATCGTATCGTTACAGGGGTATGAAATATACATTGGGGATGGATTTTACATGGTAGTGGTAAACCTCGCTCTATAGAACAACCTCTGTGATTAACGGTACAAAATTTCCAAAATAGGGTTTTCTCCATGGACTATATGGAATATCGGCTATAGGGAAACGCACCGGAAAATCACGCTTATGGGCATCGTATCGTTACAGGGGTATGAAATATACATTCGGGATGGATTTTACATGGTAGTGGTAAACCTCGCTCTATAGAACAACCTCTGTGATTAACGGTACAAAATTTCCAAAATAGGGTTTTCTCCATGGACTATATGGAATATCGGCTATATGGAAATGCACCGGAAAATCACGCTTATGGGCATCGTATCGTTACAGGGGTATGAAATATACATTGGGGATGGATTTTACATGGTAGTGGTAAACCTCGCTCTATAGAACAACCTCTGTGATTAACGGTACAAAATTTCCAAAATAGGGTTTTCTCCATGGACTATATGGAATATCGGCTATATGGAAATGCACCGGAAAATCACGCTTATGGCATCGCATCGTAAGGGGCGTATGAAATATACGTTGGGGATGGATTTTACATGGTAGTGGTTAACCTCGCTCTATAGAACAACCTCTGTGATTAACGGTACAAAATTTCCAAAATAGGATTTTCTCCATGGACTATATGGAATATCGACTATATGGAAATGCACCGGAAAATCACGCTTATGGCATCGTATCATTACAGGGGTATGAAATATACGTTGGGGATGGATTTTACATTGTAGTGGTAAACCTCGCTCTATAGAACAACCTCCGTGATTAGCAGTACAAAATTTCCAAAATAGGGTTTTCTCCATGGACTATATGGAATATCGACTATATGGAAATGCACCGGAAAATCACGCTTATGGCATCGTATCGTTACAGGGGTATGAAATATACGTTGGGGATGGATTTTACATTGTAGTGGTAAACCTCGCTCTATAGAACAACCTCCGTGATTAGCAGTGCAAAATTTCCAAAATAGGGTTTTCTCCATGGACTATATGGAATATCGGCTATATGGAAATGCACCGGAAAATAACGCTTATGGGCATCGTATCGTTACAGGGGTATGAAATATACATTCGGGATGGATTTTACATGGTAGTGGTAAACCTCGCTCTATAGAACAACCTCTGTGATTAACGGTACAAAATTTCCAAAATAGGGTTTTCTCCATGGACTATATGGAATATCGGCTATATGGAAATGCACCGGAAAATCACGCTTATGGGCATCGTATCGTTACAGGGGTATGAAATATACATTGGGGATGGATTTTACATGGTAGTGGTAAACCTCGCTCTATAGAACAACCTCTGTGATTAACGGTACAAAATTTCCAAAATAGGGTTTTCTCCATGGACTATATGGAATATCGGCTATATGGAAATGCACCGGAAAATCACGCTTATGGCATCGCATCGTAAGGGGCGTATGAAATATACGTTGGGGATGGATTTTACATGGTAATGGTAAACCTCGCTCTATAGAACAACCTCTGTGATTAACGGTACAAAATTTCCAAAATAGGGTTTTCTCCATGGACTATATGGAATATCGACTATATGGAAATGCACCGGAAAATCACGCTTATGGCATCGTATCGTTACAGGGGTATGAAATATACGTTGGGGATGGATTTTACATTGTAGTGGTAAACCTCGCTCTATAGAACAACCTCCGTGATTAGCAGTACAAAATTTCCAAAATAGGGTTTTCTCCATGGACTATATGGAATATCGGCTATATGGAAATGCACCGGAAAATCACGCTTATGGGCATCGTATCGTTACAGGGGTATGAAATATACATTGGGGATGGATTTTACATGGTAGTGGTAAACCTCGCTCTATAGAACAACCTCTGTGATTAACGGTACAAAATTTCCAAAATAGGGTTTTCTCCATGGACTATATGGAATATCGACTATATGGAAATGCACCGGAAAATCACGCTTATGGCATCGCATCGTTACAGGGTATGAAATATACGTTGGGGATGGATTTTACATTGTAGTGGTAAACCTCGCTCTATAGAACAACCTCTGTGATTAACAGTACAAAATTTCCAAAATAGGGTTTTCTCCATGCACTATATGGAATATCGGCTATATGGAAATGCACCGGAAAATCACGTTTATGGTCATCGTATCGTTACTGGGGTATGAAAAATACGTTGGGGATGGATTTTACATTGTAGTGGTAAACCTCGCTCTATAGAACAACCTCTGCGATTAACAGTACAAAATTACCAAAATAGGGTTTTTTCCATGGACTATATGGAATATCGGCTATATGGAAACGCACGGGGAAATCACCATTATCGCCATCGCATCGTAAGGGGAGTATGAAATATACGTTGGGGATGGATTTTACATTGTAGTGGTAAACCTCGCTCTATAGAACGACCTCTGTGTTTAACAGTACAAAATTTCCAAAATAGGGTTTTTCCATCGTATATATGGAAGATCGACTATATGGAAATCGGCCGGAAAATCACCCTTCTCGCTTCGTATCGTTACAGGGGTATGATATATACGTTGGGGATGGTTATTGCATTATAGTGGTAAACCTCGCTATATAGTGCAACCTCTGTGATTAACGGTACAAAATTTCCATAATAGGGTTTTTTCCATGGACTATATGGAATATCGGCTATATGGAAACGCACGGGGAAATCACCATTATCGCCATCGCATCGTAAGGGGAGTATGAAATATACGTTGGGGATGGATTTTACATTGTAGTGGTAAACCTCGCTCTATAGAACGACCTCTGTGTTTAACAGTACAAAATTTCCAAAATAGGGTTTTTCCATCGTATATATGGAAGATCGACTATATGGAAATCGGCCGGAAAATTACCCTTATCGCTTCGTATCGTTACAGGGGTATGATATATACGTTGGGGATGGTTATTGCATTATAGTGGTAAACCTCGCTATATAGTGCAACCTCTGTGATTAACGGTACAAAATTTCCAAAATAGGGTTTTTTCCATGGACTATATGGAATATCGGCTATATGGAAATGCACGGGGAAATCACCATTATCGCCATCGCTTCGTAAGGGGAGTATGAAATATACGTTGGGGATGGATTTTACATTGTAGTGGTAAACCTCGCTCTATAGAACGACCTCTGTGTTTAACAGTACAAAATTTCCAAAATAGGGTTTTTCCATCGTATATGTATATGGAAGATCGACTATATGGAAATCGGCCGGAAAATCACCCTTATCGCTTCGTATCGTTACAGGGGTATGATATATACGTTGGGGATGGTTATTGCATTATAGTGGTAAACCTCGCTATATAGTGCAACCTCTGTGATTAACGGTACAAAATTTCCAAAACAGGGTTTTTTCCATCGATTATATGGAATATCGGCTATATGGAAATGCACCGGAAAATCAAGCATATGGGCATCGTATCGTTACAGGGGTATGAAATATACATTGGGGATGGATTTTACATGGTAGTGGTAAACCTCGCTCTATAGAACAACCTCTGTGATTAACAGTACAAAATTTCCAAAATAGGGTTTTTTCCATCGATTATATGGAAGATCGACTATATGGAAATCGGCCGGAAAATCACCCTTATCGCTTCGTATCGTTACAGGGGTATGATATGTAGGTTGGGGATGGATATTGCATTATAGTGGTAAACCTCACTATATAGTGCAACCTCTGTGATTAACGGTACAAGATTTCCAAAATAGGGTTTTTTCCATGGACTATATGGAATATCGGCTATATGGAAATGCACGAAGAAATCACCATTATCGCCATCGCATCGTAAGGGGAGTATGAAATATACGTTGGGGATGGATTTTACATTGTAGTGGTAAACCTCGCTCTATAGAACAACCTCTGTGATTAACAGTACAAAATTTCCAAAACAGGGTTTTTTCCATCGATTATATGGAATATCGGCTATATGGAAATGCACCGGAAAATCACGCTTATGGGCATCGTATCATTACAGGGGTATGATATATACGTTGGGGATGGTTATTGCATTATAGTGGTAAACCTCGCTATATAGTGCAACCTCTGTGATTAACGGTACAAAATTTCCAAAATAGGGTTTTTTCCGTGGACTATATGGAATATCGGCTATATGGAAACGCACGGGGAACTCACCATTATCGCCATCGCATCGTAAGGGGAGTATGAAATATAAGTTGGGGATGGATTTTACATTGTAGTGGTAAACCTCGCTCTATAGAACGACCTCTGTGTTTAACAGTACAAAATTTCCAAAATAGGATTTTTCCATCGTATATATGGAAGATCGACTATATGGAAATCGGCCGGAAAGTCACCCTTATCGCTTCGTATCGTTACAGGGGTATGATATATACGTTGGGGATGGTTATTGCATTATAGTGGTAAACCTCGCTCTATAGAACAACCTCTGTGATTAACAGTACAAAATTTCCAAAATAGGGTTTTTTCCATCGATTATATGGAATATCGGCTATATGGAAATGCACCGGAAAATCACGCTTATGGGCATCGTATCGTTACAGGGGTATGAAATATACATTGGGGATGGATTTTACATGGTAGTGGTAAACCTCGCTCTATAGAACAACCTCTGTGATTAACAGTACAAAATTTCCAAAATAGGGTTTTTTCCATCGATTATATGGAAGATCGACTATATGGAAATCGGCCGGAAAATCACCCTTATCGCTTCGTATCGTTACAGGGGTATGATATGTAGGTTGGGGATGGATATTGCATTATAGTGGTAAACCTCGCTATATAGTGCAACCTCTGTGATTAACGGTACAAAATTTCCAAAATAGGGTTTTTTCCATGGACTATATGGAATATCGGCTATATGGAAATGCTAGGGGAATTCAACATTATCGCCATCGCATCGTAAGGGGAGTATGAAATATACGTTGGGGATGGATTTTACATTGTAGTGGTAAACCTCGCTCTATAAAACGACCTCTGTGATTAACAGTACAAAATTTCCAAAACAGGGTTTTTTCCATCGTATATATGGAAGATCGACTATATGGAAATCGGCCGGAAAATCACCCTTATCGCTTTGTATCGTTACAGGGGTATGATATATATATTGGGGATGGATATTGCATTATAGTGGTAAACCTCGCTATATAGTGCAACCTCTATGATTAACGGTACAAAATTTCCAAAATAGGGTTTTTTCCATGGACTATATGGAATATCGGCTATATGGAAATGCACGAAGAAATCACCATTATCGCCATCGCATCGTAAGGGGAGTATGAAATATACGTTGGGGATGGATTTTACATTGTAGTGGTAAACCTCGCTATAAATAGCATCTACTGTGAATTACGGTACAAAGTTATCAAAATTATGTTTTTTCATGAGTGAGAAGAATAATAGCAGGAGCTAGAAGATTACGTTAGGGGCTGACTAATTTGTTGTATCTTGCATTATTTGTGAATAACAGTACTCTGAAAGTATTCCTAATCTTTGATGTGATATCGCGTGTTTGAAAATGAGTTTGGTAATAATATATTATAATAAAAGTTAAGTATAAGTTAAATCTTAGCGATTGTTTGCTACTTGTCTTTCAGGTAACGACCACGATATATAGTGTATAGTGTATTTAATTTTGGAGTTCTTTGATTGTGGCCAACTTAGGTTAAGCAATTCTAAGGCCCGATTGTATGAACGACGATAAATGATTAATCCTCTGATTTAGCATAGTTTGCATTGTTTAATACAAGGCAAACTACGCTAAATCAGAGAATTAATCATTTATCCTCGTTCATACAATCGGGCCTAACTAAAGAAACTTATCGTTACCAGAAAATAAATTTGATATTCTGCTGCTGCATCTATGCTGCTTTGCAGGCGCAAAAAAATTTAGGTCACATATTCCTACATCAGCTCTCTGCAACTTCCTCTACAACACGAAGTTCCGTGAATAGAAAAATTAACATATTACAACTTTTTACCAGATACAACTTAGCTTTGTTAATGCGGATGAAAAAATTCTCGCAAGAAAATAATTTCAAATTTGTCTGGTTCAATAATAATTGCAAAATTAGCAAGTCTGAGGGATCGCTTGTACACATAATTAAATCATTTGCGGATTTGGATAAACCTTATAGTAAGATCGGTGTATGAAAAAAATATTTTGTAAATGTTTTTTATTCCATAAAATATTCGTAATTATGGTTTATCTCTTGCACATAATTTTTGGAAAAGAAATGGCAAATTAGCACGATATATTTTATTATAATATGCAGAAGAGAAGAATTAAAATAAATTATCTCGATAAAACCGCTAATTTCACCTTTAATTCAATTAACACTTAAATTTGGGTAGCATTTCAACCTAAGTCTTTAAGTAGTTTGCCCATTATAACAGTAATACAAAATGAATACAAACTAGAGCCCAGAAAATTTGGAAAATTTAGAAAATTAACATTATCATATAAAAACCGTACGTTAATCCAAATTGAATGTTAACGTTAACAATTTTTTTGTTCGGTGTATTACACAAAGTGAATTTGTATATCAAATACGCCGATGTGTACATACATATACAACGCAGATGCCATAGCAATAATATATTTTCTTCTTCTTCTTCATACGGTTGTCTTAACTAAACCAAAATGAATTTTTCTTTTCTCAACTTCATCTAAAACACTTTTTCCTTTTTTTTTTTTTTTTTACTGTGTTACTTGCAATAAAATTTATTTATTCAAATGACTCAGTTTGTGTAGTATTAATGTACGAGTATAGTATGTATACTTGTTATTTATTTCAAATATCAATGAACTCTCAAGAAATCCATTTCTTATCAACAATTCATAATTCTTATTTATTTTATAATTTTATTCTCGATTTTTTTGTAAATGCATTATTTTTAGTTTGTTCTCCAAAAATAAATGTAAGTATTAATAAAACAGAATGAATTTTGCTATGTCTGGCCTCATTTCGTAAAATACAAGTTTTTGTCTGCTTTAATTTATTTTGTATATAATGCATTTAGGTTTTTTTTTATTAGTACATTTGAATTACAAAAAAAAATTAATTAAATTAGAATTCAACAATTCAATTAGATTCGTAAATCAAATTGAAATTTATTATTATTGAAGTTCGTGATTCACATGCTAATGGATGTATAAAAATAAAAATTGGGTAGTTATTTCAATATTTTTTTTTTAAGGTGCACAGGTATTTTGGTCTATTGGCGCAATGTAATTATTGTGTTGGTGCATCTAAAATAAATTGTTTTTCAGAATTGAAATTATTAAATTTGACCAGTATATGACGCGAATCATAAATATTGATGTACGACTAGTATGTGAATAAGTATACTCATGCGAAGATTTTAAGGCTGAATTGCATGGAACTGGCTGAATTAAATAAATAATTTCTGATATTTTGTTAATCTTAATCGATGCTGGAAATTGTAGGAAATTCGATAACACACCAACTATGGTTAAAATATTTCAAATAATTTTCAGATTTTTTCAAAATTACGAGTTTCAGCAACTTTCAGTTATTTCTTAGAAACAGTACCAGTATATCGTAATAAGACTGAACGATTATTTTATTTATGATCCAATTTTAAAATCTATACAAATAAATCAATGGGCGCAAGACCTGAGCAACAAGTTCGCTTTAAAAATGTTCTGATGGAAAAACTAGCACTCGATCTATCACATTCCCATGAAATTTTCGATAAATCGATTACATTAAGAAAACACCATCCGATCCGATGGTGTCAATTTTTGCGTAAAGAAACAGTGGTGGTTAATTTTTTTTTTATTAAAATTACAAACTAAAAACTAGCGATCTATAGCGAGTGGACGGCATCATCAGATCGGAGCAATTCTGGTTATAATTTATGCAAAATAAAACTGTGGCAGTCACATAACTTTTAATTAAAATTACAAAGTACAAAATCGCGATTTACAATTATTGAGAGCACTGTAGAGAGAGAGAGAATGCCTCATCTAATCGGAATATTTCTAGTGTCAATTTGGAAGCGATCGGATGATGTGGATGAAACGATGTAAACTTCCAACCATTTGGAATATGAGTCGACAAGCAAGAAAAATATTTTGCCTTGGAATGTTCCAGCAAAATCCACATGTAGTCTTGACCAAGGTTGAGTTGTTGTTTCTGGATGAATACGTTGACACTGAGCACAGCTTTTAACGGTTGATTCGATGTCAAAATCTAATTTTGGCCACCACAAATAACTACGTGAAAATGTCTTCATTACGACAATGCCCGGATGACCATTGTGGAGGGACGATAAAATTTGTCGATGAGCAGCTTCCGGAATGATTGCTCTTTGGCCCCAGAGTAGACATTTTTTTATAGTCGATATCTTATTGCGCCGTTGAAAGAATGATTTGAATTCATCGTCAATTTTCCCGTCAGGCCAACCTCTCATCGCCCAACTTAAAACTAGTGTCAAAGTTTTATCTTTCACTTGTTTCGATCATCAGAACTTCTTCTTAATCGGCGGAAGCTATTGCGGTTGGGTTAGGTAATCTGCTCAACGCCTCAGAATGATGTTTGTTTCCTGGACGATATTGAAGATCAAAATCATACCCATTAGGAAAAATAGTCCAACGTAACATCCTTGGTGACAGGATTGATGGTGTTGGTTTTTTCGGATTAAAGAGACCGAGAAACGGTTGATGATCAGTAATAATTATTACTTTGCGGCCGTAGACGAAATTATGAAATTTCTTTATACCAGCAATAATCTAAGGAGGGTCCGTGAGTAGTATTCAGTTGGTCGCCATTCGATGTGCGAGTATGACCTCAAGTCCGTATGGAGATGCATCACAGCTGAAGAGTAGAGGCAGTGACTCATTGTAATGCACTAAGAAACTGTCGTTGGAGAGAAGATTTTTTAATTCCTCGAATGACCGTTGATGGGTATTATTCCAAATCCACTGTGAATCTGTCGCCAGAAGACGATGTAGCGGCTCAGTAATGGTAGCTTTTCCTGCTAAAAAAACATGATAAAAATTAAGAACCCCTAAAAAAGCTTGAAGTTGCTTTTTGTCTTGAGGTGCCGGAGTGTTGATGATAGCTGTTATTTTTTCCTCAGTAGGGCGAATTCCATAGGAATCGATGCGAAAACCCAGGAAATTTACTGAAGAGACATAAAATTTACATTTATTATGTCTCAATCGAACGCCAGATTCATCTAATCTTTTGAAAACTTGGTGTAAGCGGTCCATGTGTTCCTTCTCCGTCTAACAAATTACGATGATATGCGGATCATATTTCAAATTGTAAACGATTTACTTTGAACGCGCTCTTATGAGTGATGATTGTTTGAATCAATGCCGATTTATCATCCACTGACAACTGCTGGTACGCTTGAGCTAAATCAAGCTTCGAAAACTATTTTCCCGGTGGTAAAGTTGCCAATAAATCTTTTGTCAATGGAATTTGGAAACAATGTGGGCTTAATGCTTTATTAACGGTTGATTTGTAGTCCCCACATATACAAATTGCTCCATCCGATTTTTTCACCGGTACGATAGGTGTCGCCCAATCGCTGTAATCAACAGGTTCTAATATTCCTTGATTTGTTAACTTTTCCAATTCATCCTCAGCAAGTCGACGAATAGCAAGAGGAATACTTCTGTCAGGTAGATGAATTGAAACCACGTTCGGATCAAGTTTCAGAGAAAATTGTTTTCCCCGATATGTTCCAAGCTCAGTTAAAAATAAATTCTTATATTGCTTGACGACTTATATTGCAGTGTCGGCTGATGGTTGGATTAGGTGAACCCCTTGAATTTTTATTCCTAAAATCAATCGCAACCAAGAACGTTAGTTTTGCTCCCTGAAGTGATTTGTAACGGCAGTGACGATATACTTTTGTTGTTATATCGCACATCGACATCGGTCGTACCCAAAATTTCGATGGAATTATGTTGAAAATCCACTAATTTTAAATTTGAGGGGCGTAATAACGGTTTATTATGCGGCCAAGTTTCGTCAAAACATTTCTCGGAAATGATCGTATGGTTAGAACCTGAATCAACCTCAAAAACACACTCATTGTTGTTAATGATAACGGTTGTTGATTTTTTGAATTCGTTGTTTTGTGATATTACGTTTAATGACGAATGATTGCGTCCTTTTCCAGAAGAGCGGCATAAAGATGCGATGTGGCCGTATTTTCCATATGAATTATATCTTAAAAATCGATAACGGCATTGCTGTCTCGAATGATCACCTCCGCAGCCTTGGCAATTCGTTGGCCTTGATGAAGATGACTGACCGTTACGTTGTGCGTTGTTACATATTGGTGTGGATGTCGATCGTGGTTGATAACGACCTTGGGATTGCTGTCATCGTGAAGATTGATTTTTGGATTGAGTTGACTGGTTACCTTGTTGTTTGCCTACAAATTTTACTTGCTGTTGATTCTCCTTGATCAATTGTTGATTTCTTACGGCTGCTTCGACGGCTAATGCCTTTTCCTGTACGATTTGTAGTCTAATTTGCTCACCCGTGAGAAAATTTGTTGTATTGATAAATTCTGGAATCTGCAGACCAAGCGATCGCGCAACATTCTTTCCAATCTGCCTTTCCAAATTTGCAATCGATTGCTAGCTTCCGTAATTCAGCAATGTATTCGGCTATTCCCTCTCCCGGTTGTTGATTACGTTAGAAGAATTTTTGGAAAGCAGCGGTTTCCGAAGGGCGTGGAGAAAAACGATTCGTAAGTGATTCGATAATTTCTTTATAGGTTAATTCACTTACCGTTTTGGGAGCTATTAAGGATTCCAATAGCTGAAAAACATGAGACCAACACACCGTTAAGAATGTTGCGCTCTTGATCGTTTCATTCTTTATACTGTTGGCGATTAAAAACATTTCAAATCGCTTCGTATATGAACTCCAGCGGTTGAGTTTTGTAACATCAAAAGATTCGATGGCACCATCCGTAGACATGTTATTTGATGTAAATAGTGACACAATGTTTTTAGGTGGCTTTGTATCGACTTTATCTTCATCCATAACCCGTTTACCCTTTCATCTAATGGTTATGATGTTGTCAAAATTGGCTGAATAAGATCGGGAGGCTATTGTGTATTAAATCTAAATCAGCAAAATATACCCGATCAGGAAAACCAACCTACCAAAATTAAGGAAAAGGCACCACCACCAATCAACATGACTGGCGTAACTGAATATTATACTGTCCAATCATTAATGAAATCACTGACTACAAAAGAATACTGAGTTATAACACTAAACAATAATATATGGAAAATCAATACAACAGATACTGAAAATAATAGAGCTTTCGCTGCGAAGCTGATAAATGAAGGCAAGGAATGGTACACACACGAGGACAAAAATGATCGCCCGATCAAATTGATGGCCAGAGGTCTTCAAACAAAGCAGGATATACATAATTTAAGACCTTATACACCAGGGCATCGAAATATCGGATGCGGTACATATTATAAAAAAAGAAAAAACAGTAACTGATCAAGGGGTCAAAATTAATAAAGGGGCTTCCATTGTGTATGCTCACTTTTAATAACAGAGAAAAAGTGGACAACATTTTCAATATTAAGCCAGTACTTAACAAGAGAGCTATAATATGTAGAAGCGTTAAGAAAATCCACAGGCTTGATACCTCAGTATAGCAAATGCCACGGATATAATCAAACGCAGAAATATTGCAAACGAGAGCTTAGATGTGTGAAATGTTCGGGGAAACATCTCGCTCAAGCTGGTAAGTTAACAAAAAGTATGCCTACAAAATGCATAAATTGAAACGGGGAGCATTCGGCTAACTATAGAGGATGTGAAGGAGCCAGGGGAACTTCAAAATCTGAGAAATAAAAAACGATAAGGCCGCTAAACTTAAGGCTATTAAATAAGCAGGTAAATAAGCAAGAAACAGTGAATGAAAACACTTCTATGATGTAGTAATCTATTAAGATGAATAACACATTCAGAATCGCCAATTGGAAAGCAAATGGGTTGTTGCAACAAATTCCATAGAGTTAGAAATTTTCCTAAATATAGAAAAGATAGATACATGCCTAATTTCAGAATCTCATTTGACAAAATATTCATTCGTTAGAATTAGTGCTACCACGCCATCCACCCATCAAGAAAAGCAAAGGGAGGTAAACCATATTTGTGAAGGATAATATCAAAATTGAAAAAGAAATTATGCAAGTAGCCACCATTAACGTTCGATTAAAGAATCAAAAGGTAGTCAACATATCTTCAATATATTGTCCTTCGCGGTATAATCTGAATAAAGAAAACGATGTTACGTTACTCAAATCGCTCGGTTTTAACTTCATAATCAAAGGTGATTTTAACGCTAAAAATAAGTATTGGGATCAAGGCTAACAATCCAAAAAGGTAAGGAGCTATTTTAAGATGGTTGCGCTTTAAACTGCGAGTTTCTTCATAGAGGTAAACCAACATATTTGCCAGCGGATGCAAATACGATACAAGATTTGATAGATTTCTTTGTAACAAAAGAGATATCTGTAAACTACGTAGTACTCCAAAAGAGTGAATAGATTTCGTCTGACCACATGCCTGTCATTATGACACTCAGTGATACCAATATCAAAAAAGAAAATTTGCCTAGGTTAATTAATAATAAAACAAACTGGGATCTCTTCCGAGAAAATAGTCGAAGACAATACTGAATAGCAAGTCCCAATTAAAACTCCGGTAGAACTTGATGTTCAATTGGAGCTTCCGAACAACAGTAGTCTACAAGCAGCTTGGTGGAATACTCCTCCTACTCGTAATCAAATGGAAAATCACATTAACTATCGAGTGGAAGTGAGAGATCTGGTTAGAGAGAAACGGAAAGCACAAAAAATCTGGCAAAGGAATCGAGCACCACAAAGCAAATTACGACTTAATTATTTAAGCAACAAGTTAAAAATGCTTATCAAAGAGCAGGCCTTACTGGCAACAACGACACCAATTATTCCCTTTGGAAAGCTACTAAAGGTCTTAAAAGGCCTAAAGTACAAATAGCTCATATCAAGAATGACGATGGGACTTGGGTTAGAACTTATAAGTGCCAAAGAAAAAGCTACAATGTTTGCAGGCTATCTTGAAGACATATTTGAACCATTTCCAAGGCAAACAGCTGAAGAACATATGTATAATTGCAGTGAATAAAGTGGATAACCTAAACATAAGACATGTAACCACTACAAGAGGTAAAAGATGAAATTAATAACAACTTAAGCTCTAAAAAAATCCCCTGCGGTTATGACCTATCACTTTTAAACGTAACACTACCAGAAAATATTACTGCAAGTAATTAATGCAGCATTGAGATTAAAATACGTTGATAATGATTCTAAAACCTAACAAGCCGCCAAACAAGAAAACATCGTACATGCCGATTTCTCTAGTACTGGCTATAATTTCAAAATTACAATATTTGAAGATCTACTACTCAAGAGATTAAAATCAGTAATAGAAATTAGAACACTTATTCCTCCTCACCAATTTGGATTTATAGAGAGACACTCTACCATAGATCAAGTGCACAGAATCACAGATCTAATTGAAGATGCTCTGGAAAATAAAAAAAATATGTTTAAGTGTCTTCTTGGACGTATCTCAAGCCTTCGGACAAAGTATGGCACCGAGGCCTGGAATATAAATTAAACAGTTTTACCTGATTTTAAAGTCATATCTGATCGACACTTTCGTGTAAAACATGAAGAGGAATTCTCCGGACTAAAGAAAATATCGGCTGGAGTTCCACAAGGAAGTGTTCTGGGGCCGATACTCTATAGAGACAAAAGAAACAAGTATTGCAACATTTGCGGATGATACTGCAATCTTGGTAATTGGAGACACTATAGAGGAGTCAACCAGTAAATTCCAAAACGCAACTAATTCATTGAATAATTGAACGAAGAAAATAATGGCGCCTTCAACTCAACGAAACTAAATCTCTGCATATAAACTTTACCAACAAAAATGTTAATTGGTTACCTGTTCGATTGAATTCGCAACCAATACTTATCAAAAGCATCTTTAATTAAAAGAATCTTTAATAACTTCCTTCCTCATTTCATATAACCATCTTATCCGAAAAATTAACAGATTTTCTTTTTCAATTTTACACGTAAACTTTATTTGTGGAGTACATTTACTTAAATCATTTAGAAAAATATTAATTTCAGAATTTGGTACAGCCGCAATGCTATCAATCACATACCGAAAAAAGATAATAGGTTAACCGAAGATGCTTCCAACACTTTAGTTTCAATATAATCTGTCAGTACTCAGTAGGTTAGCTACTGCGATTCTAACTGCCGAAACCACCGGTTAACCAAATACTTACTTGAAGCATCTTTCGTTAAAACGAAATTCAGTATGATGAAAAACAATTTTAACGCTTAATATAAACCCAAATTGATAATACATAGATTTTAATTTTAATCATTCCATTACTTTCTAATAATTTTAATTTTAAAATTGAATCCACATTCGTAAATAATGAAAATATTTGTTTTGAACTTTAACCCACTTGATTTTACGGTTAAAATAAATAACTAATTTGGATTATATTTATTATATAATTTGGATCCACGTCGATTAGTACTGATGGAAGTTCCACTTACTACTTTTTGGAAAATGTATAAACTTCAACCAGCTTCATTCAAGTTCAACCGAGGCTTTGACTTTCGAGTCAATCGCATGTGTTTGATTTTTCCGAAAAATATTTGCTTTTTTAAATTAATTCTATTATTCCTAAATTTTAATTGTTACATGTAACAAAAGCGAAACCACTACCTGCTTCAACTGCGGAACCCAAAAATAACTGGAAAATAAAATAATAAACTAAGAAGATGTAAAGGAAACAATATTTCTGGAAGAACATTACCTAAATGCAGGAACGTACCTTTTGGAGCTATAAGCATAAAACATGTAAACTAGTTAATGGCGTTAGCCGCTTATTGGTGAACATTTTATCGTAATGAGCTCATGCTCAAGATAGAGTGTGCACCTATACAAAATTTGTATGTGAATAAATAGAAAAAATAAAAAATAAAAAGTTAACCGATATTCTCACGTCATTAACCATCTGGAATTGTTGGTTAACCCCTTTTCTAAATGATTCTCCTCGTAGGTTACTTATGCATTTTGAAAAATCTTCATTTTTTTCGGTAAATCTTGTTGGCCGGATAAATATCTTTCGATTAGCTAGATAGTCGATTAGCCGACTATTTTTTAATATTCTTTGGTCATCAAAAATTGGAAAAAAAAAAATTAGGAACTCCTAGCAGAAAAAAGACGAGCCAGAAGAGTATAACAACAAACAAGCCCCCCCCCCCCCCCGCTCCCCCCAAGATAAAACTAATTTGAACAATCAAACATCAAAAATAGGAATGTGATTGCTAAAAATCCAAGATCATTCAGGCAGCAGGCAGTTAAGATGACCCAACCCGAAGTAAATCGTAGAGGGTTGGGAACTACTCATGGACAATTGGGTAAAATGACTTATGCTCAAGTAACGATGAGTAACGGAAATCCAGGGAAAACTGGTCAAAATGACGATCTAAGTCAAACACTTAAATTAATTTTAAGCAGGCTCAATACATTTGATGAGCGATTACAGAAATTGGAATACAGCACTAAGGGAGGCATCCCTAAACAGAAAAATGGCCGGTGATTATAGAATCTTATATTGGAATGCCAATGGACTTATGCAACATCAACAAGAATTGCAAGTGGTCCTGGATACAGAAAAAATCGATGTATGTCTCATCACGGAAACACACTTCACTAGACAAACAATCATTAGATTTAAAAATTATCATATATATCATACCATTGATCCGGAAAACACTGTTAACGGAGGTAGTGCTGTTATAATCAGAAATAGTATCCATCACTATGAAGAGTTAAAATATGAAACAGAAGAAATACAAGGAACTGCTGTTAACGTCAAAACCAAAAATGGTTCTATTTGTATTGCTGGTGTTTACTGCCCACCTAAGCACTCGTTGAAAGAAAAGGATTATCTCGAGTTCCTCAGTAAATTAGGAAAACGGTTTATACTTGGAGGAGACTTTAATGCAAAAAATGTCCACTGGGGCTCCAGATTAACAACAACTAAGGGTAAATAACTCCTAAAAGCCATTAGGAAATGCAGTTGTGAAGCCCTCTCAACTGGAAAACCAACCTACTGGCCTACTGACCCAAATAAAGTACCAGATCTGATTGATTTCTTTATAATAAAGAACATATCTGTAAATTATGTACAAGTAGATGAAAGCCACAACTTAAACTCTGATCATTCACCGATACTTGTAACGTTAAGTGAAAAAATTATTCAGAACGAAAGGAACCCATTTCTAGTTAATAATCACACTAAAATTAACTTAATGGTTCCATTAAAGACCGAGGAGCAATTTAGGCAAAGAAGTTCACAAATTTATCAACGATATACAGCAATCAGCTTGCTTGGGAAAATAACGCTGAAATTAAAAAGAAAATCAAGGGAACACCTAATCTTTGGAAAGAAACCAAAAGAATTAAACGACCAATAATGCAGAATCCTCCAATAATAATGGTGATAAATGGGCTAGGAATAATGAAGACATAGCTCGAGAATTAGCTGAACACCTTGAAAAAATATTCCAGCCACATCAATATGAAACATTAGAAGCCGAGATACTATCTGAACAAGCTGTGCAAGAAAGTAAGGAAATCCTACCGACAACACCAAAAGAAGTCGTGTATGAGATTAAAGCTAATATGAATATGAAAAAAGCTCCTGGATATGATCTTATTACTGCACAAATCTTAAAAGATCTGCCAAGGAAAGCTCTGGTGAAGCTCACCAATCTTATAAATTCAGCAGTTAGTATCAAATATGTACCAAGCTTGTGGAAAATTGCAGAAGAAACCATGATCCCAAAACCTGGGAAACAACCGCACATAACCTCATCTTACTTATTTTTTTAAGGTTAAATCCGATAATCGAAAGTAAAAACTTGATCCCCAATCATCAGTTCGGTTTTCGTAACCAACACTCAACAATTGATCAAGTTCACAGAATAACCAGTATAATTGAGAAAGCACTAGAGGAGAAAAAAATCTGTTCAACAATATTTCTAGACGTTACCCAAGCATTTGATAGAGTGTGGCATGAAGGAATTAACCATAAATTAAGAAATCTTCTACCAAACCAATTTACTAATATACTGGAATCTTACTTAAAAGATAGATTCTTCAGGACTAAGTTAGATGACACTTTCTCTGAATTGAAAGAAATCAACGCAGGAGTTCCACAGGGCAGTGTATTAGAGCCGGTTTTATACCTAATGTACACTTATGATCTTTTTGCATTAGAAAACAATATGACGACTTTTGCAGATGACACGGCGATCTTAGCTGTTGGCACAAGTAACGAAGAGACAACACAAAAGTTACAATCAGCAATAACTAAAATGTATAAATGGACAAAAACATGGCGAATAAAACTAAATGAAAATAAATCAGTTCACATCAACTTTACAAACAGGCGATTCGAACATATCCCGATTACCATAAATCAAGAAATAGTACCGTATGGGAACACAGCTAAGTATCTCGGCATGACCCTGGATGCTAAACTGCGATGGAAAGCACATGTCACGAAGAAAAGTGAAGAACTAAGAATTAAATACAGAAAGATGTATTGGCTGATGGGAAGCAACTCTTCTTTATCATTATACAACAAGCTTCTACTTTATAAGCAAATATTGAAATCGGTTTGGACGTATGGTATTCAACTTTTGGGTTGTACCAAACAGAGCAACGTAAATATCATCCAAAGATTTCAGAATATGGTATTAAGGAACATCGTTGATGCACCTTGGTATGTCAGGAACAATGATCTCCATAGGGACCTTAAAGTGAACCTCATCGTAAATAAAATTCAGGAGAAAGCGCGGAGACATGAAGAGAGGCTCCAGCAACATATGAACATTGAGCCAACTCAGCTTCTAAGCAACACGAATTTAATACGCCGACTTAAAAGAACCAGGCCTTTTGAGTTGGTGTAATTGTTAGCTTAAACAGCATTGTGCTGTGTAAAACTCGCACTACAAAGATGTGGTTTAATTCAATTTACCAGACTCTATGGAACACCAATGGGAAGAAGCCATAGATTAATTATAAGTTAGTAAATTAAGACAAAAACAAATTGCTCATTAGTCCAGGAGTTAGATTGTGTTGTTGTGCACGACTTTCTTTTACGAACAGCGAATTTTGAGAAACTTTTATAATGCAAATTCCTTGCAAACTAAAGATTGTATTTATTTTTTCATGTTTTCTGTAAATTGTATATTTTAGAAATATTTGCAAAATAAATTTTCTGTTTTACGGAATCTGGGAGCTGGAACCCCAAAATTTATGTAAAAAGTTTAAACATGAAGTTGCAGTTTGATTAGTTAAACCATCTGGACTACAAACTAACAGACATAAGTTGATATTTATGAATTTAAATTTTTTCTTTTAATTTATTGGAATTTGTATTAGTGATTTTTTGTAAACCTTATACTTTTTAAGATATGTATGTGCAAAACCCATTTTCTACGCTCATGAAGTTTATCCTAAGTTAGAACTAAACCAACAAAAACAATAGAATATGTATATGTATTTGTAAACAAAAAACCTGATGACATTTAGGCGAATATTTATCAATAGATAGCTTTACAACATTGAATTATTGTTCGATTTAAATTATGTTTTATTATATTTAACTCAAAATGCCGTAATTAACTAAATAATAGCAATAAGCTAGAATAGGAACCCATATAAAAATACATAAATTTAGAGTGGGGTTCTTGCTATCTGTCGAAAATCTTAAGATATTGACTTTCTTAAGAAAATTCTAATATGTCTATACAGATATTTTTAATTTTAAATATGTGTAAGCCATTAGCTTTTTATATGGTTTGGCAGTTTTGTAGCTCTATTATAGGGATATCAAAAAACCATAGTGGGGTTCTTGCTATCTGTCGAAAATCTTAAGATATTGACTTTCTTAAGAAAATTCTAATATGTCTATACAGATATTTTTAATTTTAAATATGTGTAAGCCATTAGCTTTTTAAATGGTTTGGCAGTTTTGTAGCCCTATTATAGGCCTATCAAAAAACCATAGTGGGGTTCTTGCTATCTGTCGAAAATCTTAAGATATTGACTTTCTTAAGAAAATTCTAATATGTCTATACAGATATTTTTAATTTTAAATATGTGTAAGCCATTAGCTTTTTAAATGGTTTGGCAGTTTTGTAGCCCTATTATAGGCCTATCAAAAAACCATAGTGGGGTTCTTGCTATCTGTCGAAAATCTTAAGATACTGACTTTCTTAAGAAAATTCTAATATGTCTATACAGATATTTTTAATTTTAAATATGTGTAAGCCATTAGCTTTTTATATGGTTTGGCAGTTTTGTAGCCCTATTATAGGCCTATCAAAAAACCATAGTGGGGTTCTTGCTATCTGTCGAAAATCTTAAGATATTGACTTTCTTAAGAAAATTCTAATATGTCTATACAGATATTTGTAATTTTAAATATGTGTAAGCCATTAGCTTTTTATATGGTTTAGCTGTTTTGTAGCCCTATTATAGGCTTATCAAAAAACCATAGTGGGGTTCTTGCTATCTGTCGAAAATCTTAAGATATTGACTTTCTTAAGAAAATTCTAATATGTCTATACAGATATTTTTAATTTTAAATATGTGTAAGCCATTAGCTTTTTAAATGGTTTGGCAGTTTTGTAGCCCTATTATAGGCCTATCAAAAAACCATAGTAGGGTTCTTGCTATCTGTCGAAAATCTTAAGATATTGACTTTCTTAAGAAAATTCTAATATGTCTATACAGATATTTTTAATTTTAAATATGTGTAAGCCATTAGCTTTTTATATGGTTTGGCAGTTTTGTAGCCCTATTATAGGCCTATCAAAAAACCATAGTGGGGTTCTTGCTATCTGTCGAAAATCTTAAGATATTGACTTTCTTAAGAAAATTCTAATATGTCTATACAGATATTTGTAATTTTAAATATGTGTAAGCCATTAGCTTTTTATATGGTTTAGCTGTTTTGTAGCCCTATTATAGGCTTATCGAAAAACCATAGTGGGGTTCTTGCTATCTGTCGAAAATCTTAAGATATTGACTTTCTTAAGAAAATTCTAATATGTCTATACAGATATTTTTAATTTTAAATATGTGTAAGCCATTAGCTTTTTATATGGTTTGGCAGTTTTGTAGCTCTATTATAGGGATATCAAAAAACCATAGTGGGGTTCTTGCTATCTGTCGAAAATCTTAAGATATTGACTTTCTTAAGAAAATTCTAATATGTCTATACAGATATTTTTAATTTTAAATATGTGTAAGCCATTAGCTTTTTAAATGGTTTGGCAGTTTTGTAGCCCTATTATAGGCCTATCAAAAAACCATAGTGGGGTTCTTGCTATCTGTCGAAAATCTTAAGATATTGACTTTCTTAAGAAAATTCTAATATGTCTATACAGATATTTTTAATTTTAAATATGTGTAAGCCATTAGCTTTTTAAATGGTTTGGCAGTTTTGTAGCCCTATTATAGGCCTATCAAAAAACCATAGTGGGGTTCTTGCTATCTGTCGAAAATCTTAAGATACTGACTTTCTTAAGAAAATTCTAATATGTCTATGCAGATATTTGTAATTTTAAATATGTGTAAGCCATTAGCTTTTTAAATGGTTTGGCAGTTTTGTAGCTCTATTATAGGGATATCAAAAAACCATAGTGGGGTTCTTGCTATCTGTCGAAAATCTTAAGATATTGACTTTCTTAAGAAAATTCTAATATGTCTATACAGATATTTGTAATTTTAAATATGTGTAAGCCATTAGCTTTTTAAATGGTTTAGCAGTTTTGTAGCTCTATTATAGGGATATCAAAAAACCATAGTGGGGTTCTTGCTATCTGTCGAAAATCTTAAGATATTGACTTTCTTAAGAAAATTCTAATATGTCTATACAGATATTTTTAATTTTAAATATGTGTAAGCCATTAGCTTTTTATATGGTTTAGCTGTTTTCTTAAGAAAATTCTAATATGTCTATACAGATATTTTTAATTTTAAATATGTGTAAGCCATTAGCTTTTTAAATGGTTTGGCAGTTTTGTAGCCCTATTATAGGCTTATCAAAAAACCATAGTGGGGTTCTTGCTATCTGTCGAAAATCTTAAGATATTGACTTTCTTAAGAAAATTCTAATATGTCTATACAGATATTTTTAATTTTAAATATGTGTAAGCCATTAGCTTTTTATATGGTTTAGCTGTTTTCTTAAGAAAATTCTAATATGTCTATACAGATATTTTTAATTTTAAATATGTGTAAGAAATTAGCTTTTTATATGGTTTGGCAGTTTTGTAGCCCTATTATAGGCCTATCAAAAAACCATAGTGGGGTTCTTGCTATCTGTCGAAAATCTTAAGATATTGACTTTCTTAAGAAAATTCTAATATATCTATACAGATATTTGTAATTTTAAATATGTGTAAGCCATTAGCTTTTTAAATGGTTTGGCAGTTTTGTAGCCCTATTATAGGCTTATCAAAAAACCATAGTGGGGTTCTTGCTATCTGTCGAAAATCTTAAGATATTGACTTTCTTAAGAAAATTCTAATATGTATGTCTATACAGATATTTTTAATTTTAAATATGTGTAAGCCATTAGCTTTCTATATGGTTTAGCTGTTTTGTAGCCCTATTATAGGCTTATCAAAAAACCATAGTGGGGTTCTTGCTATCTGTCGAAAATCTTAAGATATTGACTTTCTTAAGAAAATTCTAATATGTCTATACAGATATTTGTAATTTTAAATATGTGTAAGCCATTAGCTTTTTAAATGGTTTGGCAGTTTTGTAGCTCTATTATAGGGATATCAAAAAACCATAGTGGGGTTCTTGCTATCTGTCGAAAATCTTAAGATATTGACTTTCTTAAGAAAATTCTAATATGTCTATACAGATATTTGTAATTTTAAATATGTGTAAGCCATTAGCTTTTTAAATGGTTTGGCAGTTTTGTAGCCCTATTATAGGCCTATCAAAAAACCATAGTGGGGTTCTTGCTATCTGTCGAAAATCTTAAGATATTGACTTTCTTAAGAAAATTCTAATATGTCTATACAGATATTTTTAATTTTAAATATGTGTAAGCCATTAGCTTTTTATATGGTTTGGCAGTTTTGTAGCCCTATTATAGGCCTATCAAAAAACCATAGTGGGGTTCTTGCTATCTGTCGAAAATCTTAAGATATTGACTTTCTTAAGAAAATTCTAATATGTCTATACAGATATTTTTAATTTTAAATATGTGTAAGCCATTAGCTTTTTATATGGTTTGGCAATTTTGTAGCCCTATTATAGGCCTATCAAAAAACCATAGTGGGGTTCTTGCTATCTGTCGAAAATCTTAAGATATTGACTTTCTTAAGAAAATTCTAATATGTCTATACAGATATTTTTAATTTTAAATATGTGTAAGCCATTAGCTTTTTATATGGTTTGGCAGTTTTGTAGCCCTATTATAGGCCTATCAAAAAACCATAGTGGGGTTCTTGCTATCTGTCGAAAATCTTAAGATTTTGACTTTCTTAAGAAAATTCTAATATGTCTATACAGATATTTTTAATTTTAAATATGTGTAAGCCATTAGCTTTTTAAATGGTTTGGCAGTTTTGTAGCCCTATTATAGGCCTATCAAAAAACCATAGTGGGGTTCTTGCTATCTGTCGAAAATCTTAAGATATCTTAAGAAATCTTAAGAAAATTCTAATATGTCTATACAGATATTTTTAATTTTAAATATGTGTAAGCCATTAGCTTTTTATATGGTTTGGCAGTTTTGTAGCCCTATTATAGGCCTATCAAAAAACCATAGTGGGGTTCTTGCTATCTGTCGAAAATCTTAAGATATTGACTTTCTTAAGAAAATTCTAATATGTCTATACAGATATTTGTAATTTTAAATATGTGTAAGCCATTAGCTTTTTATATGGTTTAGCTGTTTTGTAGCCCTATTATAGGCTTATCAAAAAACCATAGTGGGGTTCTTGCTATCTGTCGAAAATCTTAAGATATTGACTTTCTTAAGAAAATTCTAATATGTCTATACAGATATTTTTAATTTTAAATATGTGTAAGCCATTAGCTTTTTAAATGGTTTGGCAGTTTTGTAGCCCTATTATAGGCCTATCAAAAAACCATAGTAGGGTTCTTGCTATCTGTCGAAAATCTTAAGATATTGACTTTCTTAAGAAAATTCTAATATGTCTATACAGATATTTTTAATTTTAAATATGTGTAAGCCATTAGCTTTTTATATGGTTTGGCAGTTTTGTAGCCCTATTATAGGCCTATCAAAAAACCATAGTGGGGTTCTTGCTATCTGTCGAAAATCTTAAGATATTGACTTTCTTAAGAAAATTCTAATATGTCTATACAGATATTTGTAATTTTAAATATGTGTAAGCCATTAGCTTTTTATATGGTTTAGCTGTTTTGTAGCCCTATTATAGGCTTATCGAAAAACCATAGTGGGGTTCTTGCTATCTGTCGAAAATCTTAAGATATTGACTTTCTTAAGAAAATTCTAATATGTCTATACAGATATTTTTAATTTTAAATATGTGTAAGCCATTAGCTTTTTATATGGTTTGGCAGTTTTGTAGCCCTATTATAGGCCTATCAAAAAACCATAGTGGGGTTCTTGCTATCTGTCGAAAATCTTAAGATATTGACTTTCTTAAGAAAATTCTAATATGTCTATACAGATATTTGTAATTTTAAATATGTGTAAGCCATTAGCTTTTTAAATGGTTTGGCAATTTTGTAGTCCTATTATAGACCTTTCAACAAACCATGGTGGGGTTCCTGCTAACTAATAAATATTTTAAGATATTGAGTTTCTTAAGAATATATATGAACACTTTTCAAGTTTTGCTCTAGCTTAAGTGATGTGGTCATTTTACTTACAAGAATTTTCATATTAGTATAGAAATATTTATTTGTACACCTTTCAGCAATCATTCATTTTTCATAATAGCATCTTTACTTTTATATAATTGATAAATCTAATATGCCAAAAAGTGTTAAAATAAAATTATAATATTTTTATTCTGAATATAAAATTATGTTTGCCTAAATGACGACCCACTAACTATAATACACTACCTTTTGACTAATAAATTTACAAATATTTAGGTTTAGTATAAACTTCACAAAACATATATGACGTGTGAAGTTTGTTCTAAGTTGGGCCTAAATTTTTAATTTTTTTTAGTTCTAATTTAGTTCCAACTTCACACGCATCATTTTCTGGCCCAAGGAAGTGGCCACTTCCGGTTGACCGATTTCGCAATTTAACATACATTTATGCTAAAAAACCGGAAGTACGTCACTGTAGTGTGCAAAGTAATTATAATTAGCATAATTAGGCTATATATACACATGTATTTTTGAGTTGGCCAAACATCAATTTAATTTTTTTTTTTATAAAATTTTTTAAATTTTTTTTAAATTTTTTTTTAAAATTTTAAAAATTTTTTTTTTAATTTTTAATTTTTTTATTTTTATTTTTTTTTATTTTTTGGAAACATTTTGTATTAGTAGTTTTTTGTAAACCTTATACTTTTTAAGATATTTGCAAAACAAATTTTCTGGCGGGAGTGGCCACTTCCGGTTGACCGATTTGGAGTAAAATTCACTGGGACCTCCCAATTTATCAAAAAAGCTTCAATCTGAAGTTTCAGTTCGATTGGTTGAGCCATCTGGGCTGTAGAGGGACACAGACTGACAGACAGACTGACAGACGGATAGACAGACTGACAGACAGACATCATTTCGAAACCCACTTTTTCGGATTCAGGGGACCTCAAAACAGATAAATCTTCAATAATCTCAAGGTCCAAAATTTTCATGATTACTATACTTTATTTTACGTACGTAAAAGAAAGTAATAAATAAAATTTATTTTAACAAAAAAAAAAAATTTTAAAATTTGTTTCTAACTGCGCTGTCTCACTAAATACAAGGAGGTTTAACACATTTCACGTTCTAAAAAATCTACTTTTAGCCGAAGGCTAATTAGTATTTATATGAAATTGCCAAACATTAATTTGCTTTATATCTAAAATTTCTGTTTTTGATAATTCTACAAATTTTTAGAGTAAAATTTCCTTTGATGTAACTTCGAGTAAACAGAATTTTGGAATATATAGTATAAGTTAAATATGGTTATGTAAATGTATTGATCTCTCGCTTATTTATGTTTAAAAGGCTACAAAGGCGACAAAGCTAAGTTCTTATAAATTTATTGCAGTGAAAATCTACAGGTCTAGTCTACACGAGTAAACAATTGGTTAATCACTTCGTGTAGACTACGCGGCACAACACTGGTGTATTAATTCGCCTATGTTATTTGGACGAAACCTGGGCGCGCGAGCGAGTTACGACGAGAAACGTTCGAGTTATTTTGTTGGTATAAAAAAATAGAAAATATAAAAATCAACAATTTTTGAAATTAATATTTTTATTAGTGCTTGATAATTTTGGTTCGCGTGTACCAGAATTATTTTTCGATCAGTAAATTAAAAATGACCCAAAGAAGGCTAAAAATTACAAATTTAAATTGAAAATTTTTTTTTTAAAAAAATAATGTAAACATATTTTGTATTGATGCTTTACCGACGTAATTTCCAAATAATTATAAATTGTAATTCAGTTTCAATATGTCAAACAAAATAAAAACAAAACAAAAAAAAAACGTGGAAATGTAGTAGTATACGCGTTTACTATACAAAGGTTGAATTTACGGATCTTGTCTTGCTCTTATACTCGCCAAATATACAGAAAATAATTGAATGGTTTCTTAAATACAACAACCACAATATTTAATCACAAAGCTCAATGAAAATTATACCCATCACATCACCTGTATTGTTTTTTTTTTTTTTTTTTTTTTCAATTTTTGCAATTGCATTTAATGTCAATTAGGAATTCAATACGATCAAAAAAAAAAACGAAATTACCCATAATTAGAAGTTTAATAAAAATGAGGAAAACAATTATTTTTGTAACATGTGACCATAATTTCTTACATATTTTGTAATCGAAATTAGTTTTTGTTGCTGTAGGTACACGTTAATTTACATAGAATGTAATGTTTTTCTTTTTTTGTTACGCCTTTCTTAGCAAGTAATATGTTTTTTGTAAACTGAATAGAAAGATACCTTTATGTGCGCATCATCATTCGATAAATTGGTAATTGGGGAGTTCGCGGTTCAATTGACAAATACAGAGTTACATTAAAAAAATTGCACTGAAGTCCAATATGGCCAGCTATAAAATTTATTTTCTTAAGAATTTCTATAATTACTTAAGTTTAATTTAATACGTTTTGCCACAACATTTTAGATTTTTATATAATTTGGATAATACAATGTTTCGATAAAGTCGTCGGTTTATTTTATGATCGATGATTCGATATTTTTGCAACGATGTACACGTACCACTAATCACTAACTTACATAAGATTTCTGATAATATTTGGAAATGTTTATGAAGAAGATTATAGAGATCAAGTACGTCGCTATGGACAGGTTAAACAGGCGGTCGCTTGTGGCGCCAAATTCATAGAAGTATAAAGCATAAAAAATGAAATCTTCGGCTTTTTAAATTTATTTTTCATATAGGAGTAATTTACAATGATCGCTTTTCTTTCATGATGATCATGATGAGGCATAAGAGAGCATCACCATGATAGATCATTAATGGCCCTTGGAGCGCTCTCCATGTTATCATTTCTCTTAAAATTTCCAATGCATTTTCCAAATTTGATAGTAAGCTCTAAAATATTATCTTGCCATATTAACGCTATATGTGTTTGGTGTTTAAAAGCGTAAAATGTTCTTGAAATGTTTAGTACGTTGGGCAATTTGTTTAAAAAATGAATTTTTACTTTCATATCTCATAATCCATAATTGATGTAATGGTCCCATTTTGAGTATTATTGAGGGATAGTGTACAAGAAAATGATGTTTCGGAATCAGTTCAATATTAAACTCAGACATAAGTAAACACAAATGTTCATTAATTAGTTTCCTTAATTCATTAACATCTTTTAAATCAATTTTATCACTGAAGGTTAAATTCATTATCTTTAAAAGCTTTCCTAGTGCTTCCCATTATATTTTTAATGACGGAATGTTTTCAAAATCAGCAAAAATAAACGGAATGTGCATTAATAAACACCAAGTTTGTGATGCTGATGAATTTAAAGTATTTAGATTAATAGAAGTTGGCTTTACCTTTTTAAAAAGATGTCCATAGTTAAATAATACTGTGCTATCATTAATCGCATTTAAAGATATAAACTTGTTTGTGATCATAAAATTAAACAATTGCTTCATAAAAAATTGTCTTATACCTTCAACGATATCATGCATAATGTGTACCGTTCTATTATTGGATTAAGGAATACTTCGCACGACGGATTTTGCTTTATATCATTAGTTTTAAATATAGCCACTAAAAACATTTATTAATCAACGAATAAAATCTACAGGTAAGTTTTTAATAGTAAAGTAAATTGCAATAACTTTATGGATCTTTCTTTTACTACTTAAAGGATTGCACAGTTCGAAATCGTCATAATACAGCTGCAACTGTAATGCATCTGGCTGTTGAGCAAACATACGGTTCTTCTTAAAATTTTCTGCGCAGCAATACTTTTGCAAACATTTAATTTGACACAAATGATTATTATTAAAATACGAGAAGTGCAATGATGAATTTTGAAACAAACTTTGATTGGTTTCAATAATTGAAACATACTGTCCAACACCTATTGATAGAGGTATCAATCATCGAAATCGGAGCATAATTGCAGATTTTCGATTTTTAAAGCTCTGAATTTGTGGGCTATAGTTCAGTTGATTTTCAATAAAATTAAATTTTCCACAAAATGTGTAGAAATATTCGAGCGATCTAAATACCCGTTGGCATCACAATTGCAGGTCTCAACACCTATTGATTGAGGTATCATGCATGCGTGGCAATGCATGCGTGACAAACTGTACGTTTTTCATCACGTGTGGGGTAAATCCAAAAATTCAAATCAGTGTATGACCCTAATCGATGACCGCCTTTTTTGATTTTTCCCGAAGAGTTTTTGAGTTGGTAACTTCTTCAATTAAATAATGTCCTCTATTTTGTTGTACGTACTCTTCAAAATCCTAAATAATATATATTCAATAATTATTTTATTAGGCATCTTTGTCCATTAAAAATATTAAAACAATATACAAGACGATAACATTTATCATACTGTAATGGTCGGTAAAACTATCCGATCTCGAAAATTACGCTTGCAATTAAAATCAGACTTACCAGTTAAATAGAAGATCTAAAGTACACATATCATAACTATTCGTTCTTCGATTCTAAGGCTGCCTCTTGAGAATGCAATTGGTTGTGGGTATTAAGAAACAATTCGAGCAATATCTTTGGGGTTATTATCTTACTGGAATATCCATTATCCAGTAATTTGACAACTCTAGGTTTTGAATATAGACCCATTATGATTGCATCTTAAAATGTAAGATATTTATTTTTATCCAGATTTCCAGGTATGAAGACTAAATTCCTAACACCACACCACCACTTACACCCCAAACCATTTTACTTCCTCCACTGTATTAAATTTAGATTACACAAGTATTGAAAATTTTACATGGCGGAGGAAGTGCAACGGTTTGGAGTGTATAAAGTGGTCTGATGTGGAGAATTTAGCATTTATAGAAGGAAATACGAATAAATTTAAATAACTTAATATTTTAAGATGCAATCTGAACGAATCTGTTGGAAGCTTGCATTGCCAAATCACTTGATATTCCAGCCACATAAGCTCTAATCGGATGTGTATCGGATTCACAAAAATCAAAATACAAGCACATTACACGTTACGTTTATACATTTTCAAAGTCAAACTCATGCTTATTTTCGTGAGTGTGTTTTACCAAAGCTAACCTGTATTGATATTGTTGTGATATGTGTTGTCTTGTTATGTTAGTGACGTTCCTTTTATGTTGCTCTATTCTTTGCGCTTTTGTTTAACTTGTTTCCCCAACATAACGAGAATCACAATTTTCACATAGTACTTTGTACACTTTTTTTTTTTAAATTAAGGTGGGTGTTTGTAGCCCAGAGCACTGCGACAATTGAGGCCTATTGTGCGTCCCTAGAGGTTCTTAGCTGAAATGTAGGTCTATGTCCTTGCTAAACGCCGCTATCTGATACATATCCAGTGGGTCGGCATTGAGAATCTTTTTAGGATGATAGCATCGCTCGTGAAGAGTACGTGTTCCGATATCTCCTTACCGCAGTCAAAGAATCTGCAATGGTCCGTAAGAGACCTTCCCATTTTATGTAGACGGCCATAAAAAGGGCCGTGCCCTGTTATAAACCAGGTAAGGGATCTTAGGGATTGGAGGTCCATCCTCGGTGCCTCTCCCAGACGTATAATATTGTAACTTATTAATTTCTTGGCCTGTCTCATCCCAATGGAGGACTCCCAGAGTAAATTTCTATAGTTCTACTCCCAGGCCCTTATACCATCTGCCAAATGGATTTTTGAAAAAGCGATACTAGACTTTTTGAGACATTGAAGCACACATACCTCAATAGCAAGGGTCTCTGCCTGAAAAACTGTGGGGGTGCTACCCAGTGGTATGCATAGTTCTAGGGCAGGCCCGGCTATCCCTGCACTGGTCAACCCCCGTGTATCTTTGACCCACCCGTATACCATACAGAAGCATGCCGGGGAAGGGGGAGATAATATTCTCTAACAGTGCCCTATCCGGCAACCTGATGGTAAAATTCCTCCGACAGTCGATTGTCCTTACCATCAAATCTGATAGTTGGATCAATTCCTCCTTGAGATTTAATTTATGTAGGATACTGTTGTGTCCTGGCCTCTTGGTTTTAATTTTTGAAGTAATTTTTAGGCTCAGACCTCTAGAACCGGCTATTTTTTTAATCTGTAGGTGCAGTGGTGAGAGCCCCAGTATTCTCTCAAGGGCAGCTGTTGGACAAGTCCAGTTTATCCGTTCCGGCGTAAAAAACTGCCTCGAGAATTTCTGAGCCCCCTTGTAACCAGATACGGATGTACACTACTTGCGTTGGATTCCTCCTGATCCCTCAGTATAATACATTCTGAGAAGTGACCTTTCACTGGACATTCCAGAGTCTCTTCCCTGGTTGTGGTTGTCTCCCCACTTGGTTTCCTTACAGACCCCAAGGGATTTATGTGCTCCAAGGAGAGTGCCTTCTGTAGTCGACACGCCGTAGGTAGTTTGGCTATTTTCTTACAGAAGTCTCTCCAGCTTAATCTTTTACTCTGCTTGAGGGCTATGTTATATTGGGCAAGGGAATACTGATAGGTAGTCCAATCATTCGTCCTCTTAGCCCTATCAAAAGGTTTACGGACATTTCGTCTCATATTTTCCAAGTTTTGATTCCGCGAAGGAACATCTCTTGTGCCTCTGATACGCACCAGTGGTGAGCTTGAGTGGTAGGCATTAATTATTACCTCTGTAACTTCATTTGCTACTTTGTCGAGGTCATCGACAGTTTATCGAGGTCTGTAGACCAGCTAAGTTACTCAGAAGTCCATCGTTATAGACTGGCCAGTTGGTGCGTTTGGGTATCCTTAACATCAACTCTTGTCTCGAAGGGATATTGATAGCAAACCTGATGTACATATGATCTGAGAGGGATGCTTCCTAGGACACATGCCGGTCGTGAATTGCACTGGACGTAGCCGTGTCAGACAGAGTAAGATCCAGTACCTCTCTCCTAACTGCATTCACAAAGGTCGCATCACTCCATTTATTATTTACTGCTAAGTTATACTTAGACAGAATTCAAAAAGTTGCTTACCTCTTAAATTGGTGTGCTTCCCCAGACTACGTGGTGTGCATTAGCGTCGCAACCAATGATGAATTTTTGGTGATGAAACATGCAATAATTCACGAAGCTCTGTATCAATTCTAGAGGGGGCTCATTCTCATCCTCTGGAAAATATGCAGAAGCGATGTTAATCATCCTCCTGCCTCCTTTGAGTAAGGGCATTTCTATTGAAACAGCCGTGATATCCCTAGAAATAAATTGGTTAATAGAGAAGATATTGTGCCTTGAGCGACAGAGAATTGCTGCCCTCGGCCTATCAGCGGCCGTGTCGTAGACTATCTTACCTGTAATGGCCGCAAAACCTTTTATCTTCCCATTCTTGGTCCAAGGCTCCTGTATGAGCGCTATATCCCAATTATTGATCATAAAAAGACGATTTATGTTGTTTGTAACCGTCTTCGATCGATGCAGATTAATCTGCACGAACCTAAGTTTTGTTGTTGTTGTTGTTTTATTCTTGTGTATAACCATGATGAATGTATCACAACTCCACGCTATCCTACTTAGGCTCCGAAGAGCCAGGTATTGCTGCAGGTTGCTGAAGTGCCACCCTTCCTCTAGCAGTCAGCGGTGGGCCCTTGATCGAATTAGATGGGACAGACGTCTCCTCGCGGCCCCACTGAGGCGTGTTCTCCTCTTTACTGTCTCCTCGAGCTCCAATTCCTTCTATTGCCTGAAATGGATATGGTATCCATTTCAGGCAATAGAATGCCATGTGTAGGAGAGCCCTTCATTACGTTCGTGCTGGAGTTTTCAATTTGGTTTGTGATCTCAGAAGCCGGGCCTGACAGGTCCTTGGTATCTTCTGAGATTGGTGCGTTTGAAGGAGCGCCTTCCTTATTTTTTTTGTTAGTTAATGAATCCATAAAATTTTTGATTTGTTTGAAGAATGAAAGGTCCACCACGGCAGCGCCTCTTACCGTGGTTAGGCTGATTGAAACTGGAGGTCACCTGGTATCTGGAATTCCGTGCTAGCGACCAACTAACCCATGATCAGATCATTCATCCTTCGGCGCACGTGTCTCACCTTAGATTTGTTTTTTTTTTAAGATTTATGCTATCCTTTAGGCTGTAGAACAGCCTGCTGGAGTTCACCCTAAAGGAAGGTTACGAAGCTGGTGAACAGCTTTATTCCCTTTGGTTTAAGAGCTCTCAAACCAGCTTTAACAAGTCTTTTTCTCACTAAGCTGGCTGAAATTTGTTTTCCCGTTGCTCGCTCAAGATCCCCTCTTATGTCCGTTGAAGTTTTAAAACGGTTCCGACGACATTGTAATATTAAAAAATGATGTTCCACTGGCGTTGTCTTTCTGGGCCTTACAGAGCCTTTCTTTCGTTGTGTACTGCCCATTTCTCGCATTTTTGTAATATTCCACGCGATAGTACTTTTAGGAATGTTAAATCTTTCTGCTATTTCACGCGTGGTTAAATTTTCTCGCGCCAAAACCAACATATTGCTTTTACACTGCTCACTAACTTTTCCCATTTTTTTTAACTAAAATTGCACTTTATTCTTTATTTGACTATTATCACCTACAGTATAACTTAATCTTACAAAATAGCACTACTTATACTAAATAAAATACTTACAGGCAATAAAACATCTGCACCCTAATTACTGCCAAGAACGGTAGGCGTAAAATAAACTATGTAATTGTTTGACCAATTTTTTTGTACATCAATTGCGGGGTTGTACCGCCGTAATAGAGGCAAAAGGCGGTTCAACGAAATATTAATATGGAGGATAGAATTTCCAAAACCAATCAAATACAAAAAAAAAGTATTTATTTTATTGTATGTATTTTACATCGATGCCTAATGTCTTTAAGTGTCAAATGGGATATTTTGAATATTTTAGCAATTTATCGATTTTGCCCCCTAAATTGCAGGTAAATTTTTTTATCTGAATATTCCTTATCTGAAGTTATGTATGTATGTGTAAAATAACGGATTATCGTTCTTTTTATTTGCATGGATTTGGAATAGTGTAAAAATTGTATTGAAAATTAGAATATATCATTTTTTCCATCTACTTTTGAAGCAAACGGCGCAGCGGAATTTCCAAAATTTACTTTAAAAATTCAAACCGAACATTTGAATGGCGCAGGGTGTATAATATAACAAAAAATTGAACCCTGTGGGAGTTCCTTCGGTATTTTCAGTATTCCCAAAATACCTTAAATAAATTACAAAAAAACACAAGGGTTTTAAATCTGTAAGTCTGGTTTTCTAACAAACGTCTTTTCGGCTATCTCTAGTTTTTCTCTCGAAGGCAAACAGATGAATTTAATTTTTTATTCGGAAAACAAGTAAGGATATAGCATCAAACAAATTTATTAGGTATTGCGATTTTGGAAACTAGTTACAGTTAGGCGTCTCAGAAGCAGCTAAAGAAGCCTTTGTCTTTATGTTGGTTAGCTTGAAAAATGGAAAAGGCCTATTGGATACTTTTACTTTACATCAACAAAACTACTTCAACAGTTCTATCTACATAACTTAATTAAAATGGCATTAAATGTATGCGCAGAATTTGGTGTTAGAGTATGTCGAGAGGGTCACTTGCGATGGTGCAATTACTAATTTTACTGCATTAGAATTTTTAGGGTGCAAAGTATTTGAGGTTATTCTCCATAAAATTCTTACATCCAACGCATTGGGAACGTATAAAAAATTTCAGATAAATAATGAATATATAGAATAGAAATATATTAATGTAGGAATTCATAACTATCCGGTTCGATAAATCCCTCCAAACAGTACAATCCACTTCTCAGGTTTAAAAACTAGAATTGCAACCCTTTGAATAACTTGACTTTATTGTCTTGATTTTTACAAAAGACAAAATAAAAAGAAACTTCAATTCGTTATGCGTCTGCACGATACGCCATTTTCTTAATAACTACTCATTCTCCCCAATTTCGTCAGTGGCGCTGGTGTTTGTTAACTCGGCTGGCCTGGTTTCCTACGTCTCCTGATGATGGATTATCTTCTTTGTGTTTCGGTGATAAACATGGTATCATATTATTATCACAACTGGTTATGGTTTGCTTTGGACCTTCAATCTCTCTAATTTTTTCAACAACATATCGGTGACTTGACTTTTTCTGCAGGACTTTATTCGGACCAAAAAATTGTATCCTTATTTTTAGTCTGGGACCGAATTGTGTACGACGGACAGCAACGAGATTGCCAACTTCACAGACTCATGGTTCTCGTCTCTTCTTGTTGTATGTTTTAATATTTTCTTGCTGAATTGTTTTAATATTCTTCTTCGCCGCTTCACGTAATTCATTTACTTCCTTCATGAACGATTCCAAGACTTCTTCCTCTAAGATATCATAGTTTTATGTAAGTTCGAAGTCTTCTCGCAATCTCATATTTCCCCTAATCAGCAGCCTAACAGGGCTCATTTAAATGGCATTTCTGTCGCGTTCAAAAACTGTTGCACCTTCGGAACGTGCTTGTACCACACACTTATACTTTCTACGGAAAACTACGTGAGGATTGGTATAAGTCTTCTGTTAAGTCGCTCGATTTCTCCGTTTCATCGTGGTACTCCGGTCGCAATTTTAATGTTTTGAATTCTGTGTTGCTCACAATAGTCTTTGAAGTTGTTGGATATAAAAGCTGAGCCACGATCGGATATTATTCTTTCAGGATTACCTAAAATAAGGGAATGTTTCTCCATACGATCAATTACTTCGTCTGACCCAGTCGATTTAGTTGGGTATAACCAACAAAATTTAGTAAACGCATCCACTACGACGAATAGGTACTAATATCAAAGCAACCTTGATTATACAAGCCATAATCTAAAAAACGAAGCTTTTTTAAGGGAATTAGAAACGACGAAAAAATCAAAATTTCCATAGTAAAACACATAAAACATATGGGAAATCACTTTTTTTCTTAAGACAAATTTATCAATAAAAACGTTACAAATTCTTAATTATGATTTCTGAAATATTTTCATAAATGTTTGAATTTCAACATATATAAATGTTGTTTAAGTAAATTGTTTTCATTTTCTTGTAATAATTGATTTATTTAAACCAAAATATAAAAAAAAGTTCATAATAACAGCATTCTGGTCAAATAAAAAAGAAAAGCTTACTACAAATTGTGTGCATTAAGTCAATATACATTACATAGATGGCAGTGATGGCAGTACACATTTTTTAAAAATCGTACCAAAAATTGCCACCTGGGGAAATTTTAAGTTCAAAAATTGTAGGAAAAGCAAAACAAATTCTCGAAATATTAAGAACCTGTGATAATTTTGTGATTAAACAACTTTTTTTCGTATTTTTCTGTATAAATCTGAGACATCTAACGTACACTAGTAAAACTAAAGATAAATGTAGCAAGTATTATTTTAATTCGTCAGAGCCAACTTTGATGTATTTTTCAAAATGAAAGTTCGAAAAATATATTTTAGAAATAATTTAATTTTAATATTTCTGCAATTAATATTTACTTAATACCAATGTACCCTTCTTATATATTGCTGCTAAAGATATGTAGAACACTTTTGTATAAATATTTTGTAACATTTTTGCTTTTTTCAATGAAAAACTTGAAGCTAAAAACACCATTTTTACTATGGATTCCTATGGAAATCAGTGAAAAGTTATACCACTAAAATAGCTTCTAAAAAATACGTCATAATGATTATGGCTCTATACTCTAGAAGGCTCTGCTAATATCCCTAACAAGTTGTCGTCATCGGTCCTAAGTAATAGACATGAAGTGTTCGTAAAGGGGTATCTTGCTTGTCGATGGGATTGAAAAGTGGCCTCTTTCATGGATTTTCTTTTAACATTTGTGCTGAGAGCATCGACGTGTTCCATTTTCTTCGGATCACGGTGTTGTAATTCATAATCGAATTCTTTAAGAAGAATGCCCATCTGGCAACTTTAGCAGACAAATCTTTTTTTCATTGTCATCGTAAACGATTTAAATCGGTTACGATTCGGAATCGAATGTCTTGAAGATACACTCGGAATTTCTTCTGCGCGTTGATAATACCTAAAACTTCCAGCTCGTATCTACATAACTTTTCTTCAGTGGGGCTGGTCTTCACCAAATTTAGGATCTTCACTGTTTCTTGGTATAAGGGTCCCACCGTATCCAAGAGCGCTGACATCTGCGTGCAGTTTGGTCTCCGCTGCTTGATTATAATTTTTCGGCTTTTGACATAAAACGTTTTTCAATGTATCAAAAGCAAACTTTTGCTCGGAGCCGAAATCGAATTTCTTTTCCTTTCGAAATAGATCACTTAACGTTGCAGCAATCCGACTGTAATTTTCGATAAATTTTCAGAAATATCCGGTTAATCCTAGAAATTGTTGGATATTCTTCAATGATGGGGTACCGAAAAGTTCTCTACGGCCTTGACCTTATGATCTCCGGGCTAAATAAACCTTATTCTAGATCATCTGGGTATACGGCATATAATATTGTCGCCTGAAGGCATTTAGATATTTTCAATTGATAATAGTCGGAGCTAATTGATTTGTTGTCATCAATGTCTGCAATAACTTACCAACTGCTCTGGGATTGAAGGTTATGCTACGCGTCGATGAGCTAGACATGTTACGACATGTTAGGTGGTGTAAGAGAAGGATAAATGACAGGTAAGATCGCGGCAAATTAATTACAGAAACTATTTATTTTTAAATTGTATTAGAAATATTAAGGAAAATGGTTAATCACTCAATTTTCCGCCCTATACCCCCAAACAATTTTCGATGTGGGTTTATCGAGACATACATAACAATTACTTATAATGGTAAAAATGTCAACGTAAATCAAAGGTAATACAAATTTTATACGTTTTTACGTTACATAAAATTGTGTTTCTGCACGGAAAAAGTAGATGGATTTTAAGAGTCGTTGCCAGGTAGTCGTACTGGTGTCTAACACAACCTAATTTTAGTGTTATTCAAAAAATTATTAACGAACTATCTTCATATTTTGGAAATTTTTCTGTATTAGATTTTTTTTAAAATTACATATTTTGTAGGGTTGCAAATTTTTGAATATTGCTTTGGGTTGCTTGACGTTAGTTTATTGTATTTTAAAATTTTGCTAATAGGACGAAATTTTCCAGAGCTTTCAACTTTCTTATCGAGATTTTTGGGAGTGAGGGTTATAGTATGTATCTATATGTTGCATGGCTTCTCCATGGTTCAATATAATCCAGTTTTAGAGTGGAGGTGTTTGCTTGACGTTACATATATTATACAACTTTCAAAATTATTAGAGAACTGATGTTGTGTTGCATAATATTCCGTGGTGGCTAGTGCTTGACGCTGAGTTGCATGTTGTTAAGTGTTAATCAGGCTCTCGGAGAAGAGTATCGTTATTTATCCCAAAGATATTTGCATGTCCTTCAGAGAATAAGTTCTTGATTTTACGAAATTCCTATAATCAAAAAAAAAATGTATTTGATGTAATCTGTTCACGCTAAACATTCACCTTTATTGTAGCACTATGCATCAAAAGAAGTAATATAGGATTGACTTTGTTTGAAATTCAATATTGTAATCTGTAATAAAAAATATATTTTGTAGAACAGCAATAAAATTTACTGATGTACAAACATCTACTACGCACATGAAAAATTGTGGAAAAGTTGTTAAGAAAAAGCATGGACACCCATAGGTATCTCACGGAGTTGAATAAAAAAAATTTACCAAAGATAAATCGTAATTTTCAACAAGAAATTCAATGGTGACCGTGGATGTGACCTTGAACCTCATATTTAAGGTCATTTAGAGGCCAAAGTCGTTTTTTAAATGAATGAAAACCCCTATTTTTGATGAATATCTATTTTTGACATCCAAACGTGTATTCTACATAATCTCCCAAGGTCACCTCTCAGTAAACTATATGATTACCATTTGGAGACTCAGGGATAAAGGAACCATTTCCTTAAAACATTGACGGCCATACCCAATTGAGTGTAAATTTGATATTCATCCCTTTGTAAAATTGTCCCCAATGATTTGCCATTGGTTTCGACAAGGCTTTTAATTCAAATGGAGTCTCCTCAGTAAACTATATGGGATAAGGGCTTCATTTCTTTAAAACATTGACGTCGATATACAATTTTGTGTAAATTTGATATTCATTCCTTTGTACCTTGTTGAAAATTACTAAAGATTTAACTTTGGTAATTTTTTTGTTACCGAACTCCGCGAGATTTCTAGGGGTTTTCATACATTTTCCTCACAATGTATATTCCTACAGGTGACCTTGTGAAGTTATGGAAAATACATATTCGGACGTACAATTTCCCTCTCTTTTGGAGTCTGGCACCAAAAATGGGGGTTCCAATTTTAAAAAAATTACCGTGACTTCAAAATGACATTGAAGATGAAGTTCAAGGTCATATCCAAGCTCACCATTAAATTCCTTGTTGTAAATTAGTTAAGATTTAAACTTGTTAATTTTTTTTGACAGAATTCCGCAAGATTTCTAAGGGTGGGTTTTCATACTTTCTAATTTTTACTTTTTGCAATATTTTCAGCTTGGATGTTATTACAATAAAGTAGACTGCATTATCGGTTTTTTTATTTTCGGCTGGAAACTTTCGACTAACTTGACCAGAGTAAAAAATTGTTCGCTTTTGGTAATTTAGGCGATATTAGCGGTTTAGGAAATTAGCATCTTATCAAATTTGACCCGGACTGGTAAAAAGAACAACATTTCTATGTATTTTAATACACATCTTTATTATCGTCTTCAAAATATTCTCCTATTGAGATAATACAAGCATGCATGTTAATCTATTTTTTCATAAACATCTTATAGGTCTAATTTCTAAATTAATTTCTTTATATTGCAAAGCAATGACTTTTGTTTCGTGTTTGGCTAAAAATTCAGTCACTACCTATTCAGTCCTAGACGCCTCAAAATAGCCAAGTAGTAAGCTTTATTGACCGTTTGACCGACTGGAATGAATGCATGGTGAACCACACCACGGTAACCGAAGAAAACGATGAGCATTACCTTGATTTTCGACCGACTTTGCCGTGTTTTTTTTTTTGGTTTCATATTTATAAACCCACGTCTCGTCACCAGTAATAATTCGGTTGGCACGTTGGCAAGCATCTCTTTTGTGACCTCTAATCGACGTTATTTTTACAAAAAAATTCAGGTGTTTCGGTACTAGTCGAGCGTTAACGCGTATCATACCTAAAACTACAACCGTATTGAGTCGATCCATAAGAGATGTTGAGAGCCTCTGATATCTCTCTAATGCCAGCATTACGATTTTTGAGCACAATTTTTTTCACTTTTTCGATGTTATCGTCGTTAACAGAGGTGGATGGACGCGAGTCGCATGAGGCAAGTTTTCTACGACCTCGCACGACCCTCACTGAATAAATTTATGTCACTCAAATATTTGCGTTCTCGATAGAGTAGACTCCCCAAAACACTTCTGCAACATTTTCAATAATTCCGAAGCTATAATTCCATTGAAAACACAAAATTTCAAGCAAACTCGTTGTTTTTCCCATAGTAAAAATCGCCAGACAAATTTTTCGCGTCGTAAATAAATGGCTGCCAAACTCACATTAATGGATCAATCAAGAAAAAAAAAAATTGACCGATCCGGTTTACACGCGCAATTTAAATGGACCAGTCCGGGTCAAATTTGATCAGATGGTATGAAGCTCAGTTCGGCCAATTTGGTTTGTTACATTTCAGCAGAAACTGATGTTTCATCTATACGGAGATCAATCCCTATGGCATTACAAATTTACCATTTAATCATTAATTAGGCAACCGATACCAATATTTCTTTTGACCTAATCAAGTCATGCAAAAGGGGGTGTTCTTTGACTATAGGTGTATCGTCGACCTGAATTACCTAGAAGCGGGGCGTTATATTACGCCAATTATATCACACAGTTTACCCGCCCTTACCTAAAAATCGACAAATTTCGAATTGATTTATAATACAATCAACATTTTTTTTTTGTGAAAGTTAATTTTATTTTTTTGTAATGATTTTCTTATAATCTCCAAAATACTTTGGTTGTGCAATATTCGCAAAATTTATAGTTTTATTGCTTTATAGGTTTATATGCAATCAAATCATTGACAACTACAACAAAACTGTATGGACAAGAGACTAAAATCTTAATAATTTTAATTTTAAATATTAAAGTGCAGTTTTTGTTTTTTTGCTTAATTTTATTTGTCTTTTTCAAGTACATAATATAGAGTTATATTGCTGTACCATATTTTAATAAATTTTATTGTTCGAAAATGACTTATTACTCGTATGTGGTCTCAAAAATCTATCTTCCATACATATACGAGATTCATAATTCTGATAAATTCAATTATATTATTATCCCAAATTAGCATGCTGTAAAAAAAGCAAAAATATAAAGATTTATTTGGTGTAAAAATTATTTGATATCGATCGTACTGTATATAGATAGTACTATAAAAATTTACACTTTCTCATTACGTACATACGTTGTAAATATACACACACGTTTAGTTCGTACGCGAACCAAATAAATAACTGCAATAATTCATGTTTTCTTAATACATTCATGTATTAGTTAATAAATTGCCAATTTACTAGTGTTTTTCTTTTTTTTGGTAAATGAAGTATAATCTTTTAAAAATTTACCTAAAGAATTTAACATGAAACCATTAAATTTATTTCATTTCTGAGAAATAATAACAACAATAATAAGAAAATCCAAATTTATTTAATGTACCTCTTTATATTAATACATGTAGGTACTCGTATATATAGGCGCATAAGATTGCAAATTTATTTACTTTAATTTCTTTGGTGTGCTTAGATGACCTGCAATAATTCACTATACTATACACATAAGTAAATGCGAAAGTAATTATACAAGTTATTTGTGTAAGTATTTGTATTTCTTTAAATTGAAGCTTTGCGTTTAATGTTTTCGTTTCGAATGCAGACAGTTCAGACATTCTATTACTTACTATTGCATATTTAGTGAAGGTAAATAGGTAAACAAGATAAGAGTATATTTGTAAACTGTGGGAATTTCAAATCTAATTTAAATCGTATTAAGACTGAGCTGGATTAACGAATCCAAATTCTTATCCATAATCATTTGTTAATAATACATTATATTATATAACTAGATAGCAAATTCGTATACAAACAGAATTTAAAAATTAAGATGCGCTATATAAATAACTAATACAAATATTCAGTGTATTTTCATAGCTTCCAAAACCCGTTACAAAATAAACTTTTAAGCTTAGGACATAATATTGGCAAAAAATACCATAGTAGTGCGATACATCGATACTTTCCTTAAAATACAAAGCCATAGTCTAAAAAACGAAGCTTTTATAAGGGAGTTAGAAACGAGGAAAAAACCAAAATTTCCATAGTGAAACCATTAATACTAGATTTCTCATTTCATTATAACTAAAGGAAAAAAACAAAACTTCTGATAATTCCACTATGCTCTCTGAATTTAAATTCGCTTAGAGATTTAAAAAATCGTTTTCTTCCAAGAACCAAAACCATAATTGTAAACTTGCCAACATTGTAATTAGTTATTGGAAATTATTAAATTACAAAATTGTCAAGTTTTATCATAAGATTTTCGTTCACAGAAAAAAATTAGCTTCAGAAATTTTAAAATTTTAACGTATATGAATTCAGAGAATACAGCGGAAAGTTCGTATTATCTGACAAATCAATATAGCTTTTGACTTTTCACAGTACATATGCGGCTTTACGGATTTGCTTAAGTATTGCGTGCATAAATAGAAGTGGTGGCATTTAATTTTTCATACTTCTTAAGAGAATTAACTGGGGTCGTCATCGTTAGGACAAAGTAAATTGAATAATAATTTAGTGTACTATCCAAAGAATCAGATTTCTTGTAAAAAAATTATCATGAATGAAAATCCGCTTCGAATTGTCACTCGACGGCTATTACCTCTGCCCTTTCTAAGGTGCTACAAACAATATTCCATTTCTTTTTGATGAAACAGCTGGAAGAACGCTAATAGTTTAGGCCACCACTGCGGGTTTCGACGTGAATCGATCGGTGATTTAACTAACCTCGCCATCAGCAAGGCACAAGAGCTTAAAGTAAAATTTGAGAGCAATTAAACTTCCTAGTATGTTGGTTCCTTAGATTAATTTTTTTTTTTTACCATAGCATTCAAATGGTGAGATGGATGGAGCGACTTTCTTTTCTCATACATTAAATGTTTGTATTCCTCAGAGATCCGTCCTATTCCCTACACTTTTTCTTAATTTCATTCTTCGAAACTTTTACAAATTTATGAATCATATGTGGGCTGGCGCATCGAAGACCTGCCTGGCTGCTCAGAACCGAGTTCAGAACCAAGCATGCTGAATGATTTCGGATTCTAGATATCTCCTCTACCCTTAATTCTCTTTCTGACCGATGGAATGTTAGCGTGTTTGTGTCCTCTAGTAATATGTAAATGACATGTGTTTGGCGAAGCCTTATGAACTTGTGTTAACCTGTCTACAGTAGCGCAAGCTGAATATCAAGAATAGAATTTTTGAAGGCTAAACTACCAAAACCGTATTATCCACTATCATCCGCTTTTGTGTTGGGGTTGAATTACGGCTGAGAAGCGAACGATTCGGAGTTTAGTTGGGATTGAATTTAGGATGAGTCAGAGGTAAAATTGGGAATTTATTTATTGTTGTGTTGAGGGTTGAGTTGGAAGTTAGCTTGGGTTGTTTTGAGTTCAGTTCATGTACGAATCTAGTTTTCTAGTCGCGTTGGTTTGAATATTGGTTTGTACGTTGAGTTTGGTGAGTTGAGCTGATTTATTAAAAAACATTATTACTAAAAAATCCTGTTCTGAAATAATCAACTGCAAAATGTGATTTATTTTTAGTACTGTCATATTTGTTCTGAATTTTAATCAACTCAAAGTTGTGCTTTATATGGTTGCAGATTATTTTATTTGCCATCAATTAAAAAACTGAGAAAACTCAAAAAGTGTTTCTGTTGGATACCTTATTGGCGCATTATTGATTTGCTTCAATACCTTCTTTTGCAAAATTTCTAGCTCTGTTAATTTATATTCAGCACTGCCACTCCAAATCGCATTAAGGTAAACTAATCGCGACTGAATGTAAGCAAAGTATAAAAGTAGCAGAGATTTCTTTGGGAGTACATGCCTTATTCGGTTGATAGCAAAAATATAAGGTAATATAGTTTTTGATTTTATCAATATGATTCGACCATTTTAGCTTGCTATCAATCACCAAGCCCAAGTAAGTAAACTTAATAACTCTTTCAATTACGAAAGAATCATAAGTAATAGTACTAGAATTTAAGGCGTTAATTCCCGAAATTTTTATTCTCAAACACTAAGTACTTTGTTTTACTGTGGTTTAAGGTTAGATGATTTCTACTAAACCGATTTTTAAGCGTCAGTAAATCGTTTTGTATTTGTGAAAGTAATACCTGTAGAGATTCTGTAGCATACATAATTAAGCAATCATCTGCATATAGTTGAATATTTGCCTGAAATTTATTAAATACTATATCATTAATATATATATTGAATAGGGTAGGACCCAAGATAGAATCATGAGGTACTCCCAGATTCAAAATTTTTTCGGAACTGACATTTTTATTTACTTTTAATTGGTGTCTCATAGAGAGATAGCTTTTGAATAAGTTTCTTTGTACTGCAATAAATCCTAGCTTAGCTAGCTTGATTAATAATATTTCGTGGTTAACCTTATCAAAGGCCTTGCGTAAGTCTAGAAAAAGACTGCCAGAAAAAAATCCTTGATCAGCAGTTATACTGAGGAAATCCGTAAAGTTTAAATATGCCGCCGTTGTATTTGAATTCATATTGAAGCCAAATTGATGTTTATTAATTATGCCATTCAATATTAAAAAATGGTTGATTTTTTCAAAAATTATTTTTTCTATACTTTTGATATCGCAGTCAAAATAGAAATGAGTCTGTAATTTGTAAGATCTGTTTCATCTCCAGATTTGTATACCGGTACAACTTTGGCAGTTTTACAACAATCAGGAAAAATTCCAGAATTAAACGACTCATTGATATACTTCACAAGTAAAGAGCTTATATAGTTAACGGTGTACTTAATAACCTTTGTAAATACATTACCAACACCAATAGCTGCATTTGAATTTAGACTTAAATCTATGTTCTTTGCTTCCCTATCCTCGGTGGGCCACAGCTGAAACAAATGCTTAACGTCATACTGTATATGTATAAGCAAAATCAACTATAATTGGTTGCTGAAAATGACCAGTAATATCCTTAGTAGCGTTTATGAAATACTCATTGAAGTGCTCACCTATTTCTTGTTCATTAGTAACTAATTGGTTCCCAATTTTAATAGACGACACAGCCTTGCTATTCTCAATTTTATTGAAAATTACTTCTTTAAAGTATTTTCACAATTGGATTTGCCGATAGTTTCGCTTACCAATTTAAAGCCTCTGTCCCGTTTTGCCTTTTTTATTTTTGAAGCTACCATAGCGGTAAGAAATTTATGTTTCTGAACAAAAAATGCATTATCTTTAAATTTATTCTTTAATTTAAAGAACTTGTAACGTCCGGTGTTACGACCGTTCCAAAAGTTAGTTCATTTCATCCTCCTCATCTCCTGGGTTAGGAATTTTCCTCACGTTTAGTAAGCCGCTTGCTTAAGTCGGCCGTGCATCGTGAAAAGCGTCAGGGCAGGTTGCACTTTCCTGCATGCATACATTTGTATTTTTTTTTTGTTGCTGTTGGCGGTGAAATTGAGCGAAGGAAGAGAGAGGAAGAGTAATAATAATGTAACAATGAAAAAACATGATTACCAAAAAAAAAAAATCGCGATCGTATGATTGGGAGGGAGTTAAGTTTTTGAGCTCAAACATAAAAAAATCAATATTGGATTCTATATTTTTCGGGTATTTTTTTTTTATTATACATAATATGTACTGTATTGTTATACATCCTAACTGTGATAAAAATATCGTGAAAAAGTTAGGGATAGTTATTTTATAAAATTGTAAGATAAGAAACAACAATAAAAACAAAAACCAAACAATAATATTAAAATAAATAAAAGAAAAAATTTAGTATCGATAAATCTGTGGTTTTTTTGAGAAACTAGTTAACTGCATTTTTCTCGATTTTGAGTTATGAATGAAAATCATCCTAAAATTGTGAAAATTTTCAGATAACTTTGCCAAATTTTCCAAATTTCCTTTAATTTCCCCAAAAAAAATTATTAAAAGTGAATAACTGCTTCAAAAAAAATAAATATTTTTATTAAATAAAAATATAAGTCAAGTTATTATTATATTAGTTAAATTAACATAATTTTTTTTTTTTCAATGAACTTGTTATAATAAGTTATATAGTTGCTATAAAACAAAAAAATGTTTTTTTGAAACTAATCCATTTTATTAAATATGAATAACTTCAATTACCGACTTGTTATGAAATAAAAAAAAACGTATAATGAAAATAATATCTCAGAGAAATTGTGACAGCTCTCAAATGGCGTAAACACAGCGATGTATTTAGGCTAATTTGTTTACATTTTGAGGTTAGAATTTGTCTATTTTGAATAATGTTTTCCTCTAATTTATTCACAATTATTAATGTAATTTTAATTTAGATAACACACTAGCACTAGAACTTTTGATAACATTTAAGATAATTTTAATATCATTAGTTTGCCTCGAACAAATTGAAATTTAAAATCGAGTTTTTTTATTGTTTTGCTTTAACTCGAAAAATGACATTTCTTTCTAAATATGCTTAGTTCGTACCTTAAATGGGTATCCATACATATCCAGTGGTGTTGTTAGTATTTTTTATATTTTTTAATTTCGCATGTTATTTTAGAATTTACCTATAAAATAGTGAGAATTTTTAATATTTTACAATATAAATTACATTATGTAATAGAATCAAATTTAACATATCTTTATTTATATTTTTTTTTTTTTGTTTTTAAAACTATTACTTAGCCGACCCTTCTCTGAATTTTTAATTTATTTAACTACTTCACTGTTGGCTGCGCACAACGATGAAAAAATGAGTTTCGCTGAGATATTATTTTCACTATAGGTTGCACATATTATATTAAAATTCTTGTGATATAAAAAAATATTGTATTCTTCATAACCCCACTTTTAAATTTTGTTTTATATTGTTAATAAAATACGTTTCTAATTCTTTTAAATGTAGTAACGTCGGTAATAATATTATTATGGATACATAAGAATAATTATGTTTATTCGATTTTCATTGAGGTTGTTCACACGAAGTTAACACTGCAACACAACACGACAACTCCTCGCGTTTAGACGAAATAATAAAACTGTTGTTACTTATCTATGTATGTGTTTTGTTTATTTATTTTTTGTAGCGGGTGTTCACTGTTTAAAATAAAAATTAGAAGTAAAACCAGTTTACAAAATAAAAAAAATCGAACCACATTCAAATGTTTTATTATTTTATATTTTTGTTTGTGTGTTGCAACTTATTCATCACCTAAAATTTACGTTGATGTGTGTGTGCAAAAGTGCAACAAGAATATTTTCCCCTCCAGTTAGTTTATAGGCAAAGACGTAAGAAATGAGGAAATGATGTGTTGCAGTGTCAACTTCGTGTGGACAGCCGGATTCAAACATTTTAATTTATGCATCAATTTTGTTTTTTTAAAACTAGTTATCTTTACTTAAATATTTAGAAAGTGCCTCTTGTTTGTTAATAAAACTAGCTATCGGCAGATATCGACTTTATCTGAATTTAAATTCACATAAATCAAAACAGGATATTTGATATATTTCCATTTTACAGCAAACTGGTTTTACAAAATATTTTTATGTAAATTGATTTCTGCCATTTTGTTAATTTGATAATATGTACAAACAAAATAAATAAATAATTCAAAATTATTGGAATTATAGTCATTTTTGTTTCAAATGCAATTTCCCAAAAATGGTCTTTTTGCAGTTAACTAGTTTCTCAAAAAAACCACAGAAATAATTTTTTTTTTGTCAAAAAGGGGTATGATCTCGGCTAATTTTGATTTTTTTTTTTACTCTACAACATGGCTAACCCCAAAAAATGGTAAATGTCCAGGATCTTATCGTTTTACAATAAATTATATATTTTAACATACTGAGTTGCCATAGAAACAACGAAAATAAATAACCGAAATAGTATATAATTTGATTCTGGAAAAAAGGGAAATAAGACAAGTCGACATACACACCCCAATTACCATAGTCGCGTCACGTCATTTTAGATGACTATAGTCACGGCGCATCAATTTTCATATTCTAGTAGTCCTATTTGTCTACGGTCACTTCTTGTTTCTTGTTGCTTCGTTTATAAATGTTTTTTAAAGCATAAAAATCACGAATTGTACGCAATTCGTCTTGTAACTTGAATTGACTTCAACAATACCAATTTTGGCATGACGTGACACGACTATAGTCACGTCGCCTGAAATGACACGACTATGGTAATTGGGGTGACAGTTATATTTATTTTACATCAAAATAAAACAAAAAACAAAACGATATTTTTTTTTATTATAGACACAGTTTAGACCCATTTTTGGACATTTAAATATCGATACTAAAACAGAAATTTTTTTTGATTACCGTACATCCTTAAGGAATTTATTTTGTACAACTATCAGTAACTTTTATCTGAGCCATTTCATTTTTTTTAACAGGTGTCACTGTAATATTTCTGAATTTTTTTTTTGCTCACTCCGTGCGCGAATTTTTATTAAGTTTATACTTTTTTTCCTTGTGTCTTGCGCTTGCAGATTTACTGAGGTCGCTCATTACATGTTTTATATTTTCTTTATTACATAACTATTTTTTTCAGCCCCCTCTTCCTTCGTTCTTTGCTCCGATGTTTTTATGAATATTTTTCATTTGCTGAGCCTTTTGCTCTTCTCCTTGTTTATTTTGTGTTATTTTTTTTTTATTGAGCTGAAGGTAAGATGAGAAGGATGAGTGGCTAAGTGCTTGGGGGTAGGATACGGTAGGTATGTGAGTGTCATAGCGTTCCTAATATAAATATTTAATATACAATTCATGAAGCCAAGGTGTATCTAAAAGCTCATACGAAAAAGTGTTAAATTGTATTAAAATTATTAGTTGATATAATTCAATTTTGTTATAATTAGCTTTGTCATCAAATTATTTAAATAACTACTATTCATAAAATTATTAATTATTATTAACTATAAATTATGTAGATAATTGGAATAACAAAAATGTAGTAGTTGGTTTGTTTACTTTATATTTTGACAGCTACCAACATTAAAATTGTTCATATTGGCAAATACAAGTTTTCCTAATTTGTTCGAAAGTGCATTTAAATTCAAAGTATTACAGATTTCGATCCAAATAGGGTCATAATTCAGAACTTTAAATGAAATATTGCTTGCCTATCTGGGTATAATCATCAATTCCCGTAAACATTTACCTAACATAATAAAAAACTATGTAAACGCATTTTTTGTGAACGATAGAATGTAATAATATTAATATTTCTATCAACTAATTTAACTCCAAGTGCTTGACAAAAGTTATCGTCATCAACAAATATTTTTAAAGCTTTATGTTTCACCTCACATAAATCGCGGTTCCACCGTACCCACCGGATCTATTTGAAAATAAACTATTAAACTGCTTTAAATTAAAAAAAATATTTTCCTACTCTGTAATCCAAATTTCAGTTAAGACTATTACATATATCAAGGCCGCACTGTACATTATTTACCATTACTTCAACATCATACAATTTATTTCTGATAATTTGATACTGTTAAAGTTAGCCGAAAGTTGCCAGCCGAAAGTGAAACATCGATAATGCAGACTGTATTACTCCAGCCGAAAGTTTCCAGCCGACAGTAAAAAAAAACGGTAATGCAGATTGCGTTATCCCAGCCGAAAGTAAAAAAATCGATAATGCAGATTGTGTTATCCTAGCCGAAAATAAAAAATGAAGTTAATATCGATCGGTAGTGTTTATCCTAAAAACTACTAAGGAATATAAGGATGCATCATTATGATTGAATACCTTTGTTAATATTCATATATGGCAAAACCTGGCTGCAGTTCCTCATGGAAAATTGTGGAAAACTCGGTACACCCGAAAAAAAATTTAATTGGAATAAAAACCGCCTCTAGAGCGTTATGTCTGGAGATGTATTTTGATAATGTGACTTGTCAATAGCTATCGCAGGAAAAAAATTCAGTTCAAGTTTCCCGTGAGAAATCTCGAAAAATTCAATGTTTTTACTTTCGGCTGGAACGTCTTTCAAATTTTCCGAGATTTTCCACGAGAAACTTGAACTGAATTTTTTTCCTGCGATAGCTATTGACAATTGAAATAATCACAATTAAACTTTAGATATTCACTCTATAGGTTGATTTTATTCCAATTTTGTGAATTCTTTTGATTTTCCAATGTTTTCCGCGATTAGGTTAAACAAAGTTTTCCACGTTAGACCCGGTTAAGGAATAGCCAAGTTCCATCCTACTTGGCCATATTCCAGAGCTTAATTTCCAACACATATGTCAAATTCCATCATAATCGGTTAAGAAACTGCCAAGTTTCACTATTTACAACTTACCTGTAAAATTTCATCATAATCGGTTAAGGTTAAGCCAAGTTCCATTTTACTTGGCCTTATTCCAGAGCTTTATCCAAAAATCATTTTAGAATGCCATTTCCAACACACATATCAAATTTTTTCATAATCGGTAAAGTAATAGCCAAGTTCCATCCTACTTGGCCATATTCCAGAGCTTTATCCAAAAATTATTTTAGAATCCCATTTCCAACGCAAATGCCAAATTTAATCATAATTGGTTGAGAGCAATAGGCAAATTCCATCTTACTTGACCATATTCCAGAACTTCATCCAAACAACATTTTAGAATCTCATTTCCAATACACATGTCGAATTTCATCATAATCGGTTGAGAAATGAGCAAGTTCCATCATACTGTGCCATATTCCAGAACTTCATATTCCAGAACAATCGGTTGATAAATAGGCAAGTTCCATCATATAAACAATTTATTATCTACTCACTACATCCTAATGCAACCCCAAATCAACTCCAACTCAATTTCAACTCAACCCGCAAATTGAACCCTAACTTAACTTCAAATCAATTCCAAATTCAATGCCCAATTCAATAATCATTCCAGCACAAAAAAATCGTAAATATTTATAAAAGCAGGTATTTTGGGTCAATTCGTATGGCAGGTACCCCACCCCCTTGACGTACAGTATCCAAAACCTTTTCAAATCTCCGCCTTGACCATAGAAACAGATTGGCGAAAAAAAAAATCCAAATCGGACAAGCCGTTCTCGAGATACCATGGGTCCAGACACACAGACATCCAGACACACAGACAGACGGACGGACATTTTTTTTTTTTTGCATTTTCAGACTCAGGGACTTTCAAAACGTCGAGAAAAGTGGTTTTGGACCAACCAAATTTTTCGTTATTTTTGACAGGATTTCAATTGTGAAGGAGGTTGAGCTAAGTGGTTAGGGATAGATTTGGAGTTGAATTAATTTTCAGGACAGAAGTTCTAATCACCTCGTGAGGTTTCAGCCCTCTATACTTTTATCTTTTAATGCATACTATACTGTTTTTGACGTGTTAATTACTATTACCGGTTTCATAATTTGGGCTGGAAACTTTCAACCAATTTTATCAGTAAATTGTTTTAGCTTTAACGATCTCATCTTTTTGGTTACCATTGAGTATCGTCGAACATCATTATGGAACTGCTCGATCAACGCCCTCACCTACTATGCTAATTTTGTTTCCCAAATAAAGAACTTGTAGGTTTTTTGGCTCTTTCATCGTGTTTCAAACATTTTATAAACGGAAAGTTTGATTATTTGCTCTGCGAAATGGTGTAATAAAGTCTTTCAAGAACTTCCATTTATGAGTCTCTGAAGGATGCAGCCTGTTATTGTCAACAATTTTTCAGAAAATACACTTTGGCTTTCTCCTTTTGTTGACTTCCTTTGTGACAACGACCTTATTTATAGATAAAGTCAAATAATATTAGTAAAATTTTCCACTATGCAATGAATGTGTTTGAAGTTTTTCATTGAGATGGTGAGCTGTCCTAAATGATCAACTTGGTATGAAGTATGTAAAAAATTGTGGAAGTTTGCTGAGGTCATTCGTCATATCCCGGGAAGAATCACTGAAAGGGAAGCTCTTCTTTGATCCGGTTCATACAGCCTCAAAATGACATAAAGCACGAGTCAGCTACGTAAAACCATAATTCAATTTGAATCTGAAAATTTGAATTTACCGGTCATCGATTGAAAATCAAATATTATGGGGTCAATCACCATAAATAATCAAACATATCTGACGATTGATCTCATCTGACTAACACTTATTTTCATTCCGTTTTAAACAGCTGCATAATTAACGTGCATATTGCATTTAGTTCACCACTAATTCAATATTTAATGTAAACTAATTCCGCAACACGTATTATTTTTAAATAAACAAAATTTAATCACTTTCGGAAACAAGAGAACAAAAGTTTTTTTTTTATACCAAAATACAAAAATATAATTACGGTCATTATTCTGTTCAACTCATTCATAGAAAATATTCGACATATTTTCAAATCATTAAAACTGCACACATCAAACCAATTTTTTAACACGCTGTATTTAAAAAAAAAATCGTGTTCTCAATTTTTGTTTTACAAATAAAGCGAAACAAATAAAAGAATTTTCTAAGATGCATAAACAGCATCCAACTTATATATATGTACATATATACATATGTTTATATTAATATTTGTGATTTGAGATCATTTTTTTTTTTGCATTTGGTTCGTTTTGTATATTTTTTCGATTTACATCTTACAAATTCTCAAGAGTATTTATTTGTTGTAGTATTAAATTCTACTGTCAATGGCCTTTCAAATATAATATTAAAAAATGCCCACAAAATTTGTTGCTTTAAAGTGTTTCATCTTATAAACTAACAATATGCAAGTATTTAAATATTATCTTGCGCATGATTGTGTGTGCATAGCTAAATATATACAAGATAATATGATGACTGCCAAAAATAATTTTAGATTTTTTTTTCTCTGTGGCTGAAGAATTTTTGTTGGTACGGATTTTTTTTTTTTTTTTAAACTGCAATGTTGAAATTTACAAATTATTATTATTTTTTGTTTTGGTTTATTAAGGCGACAACAAATTAATTAAATTTATGATTTTGTTTATTTTAATTTTAATTTTTTTTTTTTTATTCTTATATTTAAAAATGCATAATTTTGAAATAGAAAATATTGAGGGCAATGACATCAGTTTATGAGTACAAAAATGCAGTATCGTTTTGCATCTCTAAAATAATCAAATACAGCTAAATTACAATATGTATTATCAAGCTGGTGTTGTTGCTTATTTCTAAATATACTACCTACTAAATAATACACTTTTCATCATAAAGAATAAGTAAAACGTTTTAATTCCTTGTATAAACACACTTTTGCTTGTTTTTATGCCAGAGGATCTTGACATCATTTTGTCCGGGATTAAACAGGTTTCATTACTTAGCCGAGATTTAAAAAACACATTTGGCGGAATATTCGTCTTCAAAATGAACATTTAGAAAATGAGGTTGAAACTTTTAATAATAATATATTTAAAATTTGTATGTAACACTGTTACATTGTGTGTGGTGGTCTAGATGTGAATCTGCCTGGAGGAATTAAGTTGATACTAGTTATCAGCTCCGTATCTTGCAGCTTCCACAGGTGTTCGTGTTACCTCCCAGCGGTGACCACCGGGCAACTAGCTCATCTTCGTCTTTGAATGGATGGGTTAGGCTAAAATATGGCGCTAAACAACTGGGCTGGGTTAAGGTGTCAATCGTACCGTGTTGAGAACCAATCTGGCTGGGCCCCAGTCTAAAAACTAGCTCAGTCTCTAGCGGTGTCCTAGCTAGTCCCCCTAGCTCTTTGGGAAAGGACAAAAGTTCTAATGAAACTGATCTCGGAGTACCAAATCGAGATGTCCAGATCCTTGGGGACACGATGTGGACTCCAAGAGGACTTGGAGTCAGACTCGCATGCGGGCGGGGTGTCCGACACGATGGTGTAGATTGATTTTGAGTTTGTTGCAGAGCAATTTACACCACTGCAAGGCAGCCCCGGCTGTTTTTCTGCTCAAAATTGAAGCTGATAGAGTTGAAGTTGTCCTAATCCAGGGGCCTTGGGTCATTGGAGTCCGGATTATGGGACTCAGGGCACCGAACTATAAAGTAATGTTTGCCAACAAGAAAGGTAAGATTCTTTCGTGCATTCTCGCTAAAACTAATCTAAACTTGTTTGTGCTGTTTTGTAACGACACTCGGTGTGGATCGTTCCGGTGAAGGCGCTCATTACGCCTAACAATAAACACAGAGCCAGTAATATACTGTAGCGTAATGAGTGGTGTATAACCAAATCTAGAGTGTTTGAAAATACGAAGAAAAAAGAAAATGAGGAGTAGCCTTGGAACGGTTCACGCCAAGGGTGGAAAAAAAAAGAGAAAAAGAAAAGGGGGAAAGCGGTTGGTTAGTGTTCGAACTAAGGAAAAATAACGATTAAAGCGGGTCATAATTAATTATAAAAAAATTAAAAAGAAAAAAAAACCGATATTGTTGTGTATCTAATTATATCTCAACGAATTCAGTTCAATATAGTGAAATTTAAGATAAAGGTTCCAGTGCGAACTATGGATAGTACCTGTGTAATGATTTAGTGATTATACCGATAAAGTCGATAAGTTTGTGCGCTTGCGAGTCCAAGTCCTGGTAATATTGTCGTATATTTATTACACAAAATTAGTGATCAGGAGCGCGTCCGGTTGGATCGCGAGTTATTTTACTCTGAGGGAAAATTAAGCGACAGCTGAAGATCGCATTCCCCAGATATTCGAGAGGTTTACAGCGAAATCTTTACAACCAGGTGGTGACAGGCCGGAGGGCCTAATTTATTACGCCCAATTAGTAACTAGTAGCGTGTCCGGGTGGACCGTGAGTGATTTAGATTTTATGTTGGGGAAAAATTCGGCGACAATTGAAGATCGCATTCCCCAGATCTTAGAGAGAGTTCTAGGCGAAATCCTTCCAACCAGGGCAAGGATTTTGTTCAAAAAACGAGACTTGAGAGTTGCAATTTTTATCGGTTTACTAGATGTACGACAATATTAAAATGAAACCAAACAACAATAATATTTACTGTTGCATATCTAGTACGTACGCCAAAATCGCAACTCTCAAGTCTCATTTTTTGAACAAAATCCTTGCACAGATGGTTATAGGCCGGATTGCTTCATAAGAAGAAAAAAACTAAAAAGGCAACGATATCTCCAATACCAAGGAGAAAAGCAGCCCTTTAACTGGTTTGGTTGGGGGCTTTGGAGAGAGGTTTTTATTGTTATTTTTGTGTTTTTGTTTTGTTTTTTTTGTTCATTTTTTCCATCCTTTTATATAATTTCTTTGATCCCGTACATGGTATGTACTTAGTACCCAGAAATAAAAAAAAAAAAAAAAAAAAAAAAAAAGGATATATATACATATATCTATCCACATAAACAACAATTTATATAATTTTTTTCGTAGTAATCCCCATTTTAAGGATTTTAAGGTCGAGTGGACTCACAAAGCGCTTTGGAGAGGATCATTCCATCAGTAAGTAAAAAAAAAAAATACATTCCAAATTTTATTATTATATAAATTTCAACATACATATATGTGGGATATTCCAGTTATTTCTGAGGTATAGGTAAACACTTGTTCGTGTTAATTAAAAAATTTAAATTAATTTATTGATGAACATATGTTACGGTTATATGGAATAAATTTTGTTAGTCTTTACAACCAATGAAAACTTTGTGTCAGGTTATTTTGAATTTGGTCGAGTGTTGATTGGGTTCACGATTAAGTGAGGGTGTGGTTTATCGTTTCTCAGTTCGTTCGGGTGCTAAATTAAAAATAAATAAAAACATTTTTTTTTTGTGAAAGTGAAAATAGTGTTTGTCACTGCCCAAATCAGTGTTATTGTAAAGTTGCATAAAATTAATTGGTGGGAATAATATGAATTAAGATCGTGAAGTCTGGAGGTGCGGTGCTGAACATGAGTGGGAATTAGCGTCATTCCAGAACAATCCAGGGTGAAGGGAACGGTGATTATTTATTGGTAAGAGAAATTTTTTTCGAGGTTATATATTTATTAATTCGGTAATTTACTGCCCCGTTCTGGGCCGTCCCTACTTCTCTTCGTCTTTTGACAAAAGTCTCCTATTTATTTTCCCTTGTAATTGGTTTATCACGGCCCAATTTGATATTATGTAGGTAGGTTCCCAGGCCTTACTAATAGCGGTCTACTCAAGAATCTGCCAAGTCTGACAATCTTTGTCCCCCACAACCTCTCCCTGAAGCCTAGCCGGCTATCACGACCGCGTCAGACCGCTGTCTCATGACCTGCTAACCGACGGGATTATTATCAAGTAATTTTCCCGGTCGGTTACAGTTTATAGGCTTATTTCAGCCTATCTATCATATGCACGTGATGATATACCACCTGCAATTCTTAGGAATACTTTAATGGATGCCCAAAATCGAAAGTTGGAGTCATCCTAGGTAATGATGTGAACTCACAACACACAATATGGGGAAGTACGTGTAAACCCACTTTTATAACTAGAAACCGACAAGAGGTACTAGATATCAGGCTTGTCTCAGATTTTATTAAGGATAGTTTAGTGAATTGGAAAGTATCTGATGACCATTCCGTTTCGGATCACTGCTATCTTCAGTATGAACTGATTACAAAAGCCACAAATAGGGCTATGTTTAGAAACAGGTGAAAAACCGACTGAGATACTTTCAGAGCCATTATAGGTAATTCATTGCCACTACCGGTTCCTAAACCCGCTGTATCGATCTACTCAGAAGCTTGATGGCTTAGTAGACCAGTTATCAGATGCTTTTCATGTAGTTATGTTGGGAGCTTCACCTCTAAATAGGGCTTTGGATAAGCAAAGGCCAGCTCGTTGGTCAAAAAGGCTCGAAAGCTCAAAAATGCAAACGGCTTTTCAGGAAAGCCAAGAAAACAAGAATTGATGCGGGTTGGGACTGCTATAAAGAAGTCTTCAGAACATTCAAATATGAAATAAGAAGTTCCAAAATAAGTGCTCTACTGTGGTAAAATACAGGCGTCCTGGGAGGCTGGGAGGCCACGGAAAGTAATGGCTTCAATTCCTATCAATGCTGAAATGCCGAATGCTATTTTGGGTTCAGGCGTTGAAAGTCGTATAATAAGCCGGAGGAAGTTGGTTTGGGCAATTAACAGATTTAAACCATATAAGTCAGCTGGACCTGTTGGCATCATTCCTGCGGATGTTCAGCAAGCATTGACTACCCTGGCTGGAAGTTATCTTCAGAGGCAGCTTGGAACTTTGTTACATTCCTAGGAAATGGACTAAGGTAAACGTAATATTTATACCTAAGGCGGGAAAAAGCTATCATCGCTATCTCAAAGACCTTATGCCTATGCTCTTTTCTATTAAAAATACTAGAAAGACAAATAGAAGCTCACCCGGCTAGGTGGTCAAAATCTCAACATGCGTACTGTACAGGGAGATCGGTAAAAACCGCCATACACTCCCAGATTTGTCCTACTGAGAAATTCCTAGAATTTAAGGAATACTCCTTAGTAACCTTTCTGGATATAGAAGGTGTCTTTAGCAACGTTAAACCGGTGACAATAACTCGGGCTTTGTTGAGTCTGAGTGTGGATGAATCTCTCGTTGGCTGGATAGATCAGATGCTGTGATGCAGGATCTTGAAGGCTAAGCTGGGTGGGTCCTCCTCGCAAAGTGGAGTCTTGTTCCCTCTTCTTTCGATCTTCGTCATAAATGGCATGTTACTGGAATTGGAGGGGCCAGGTTTTAGGGTTGTGGCTTATGCGGATTTATTGCTATTGGTGTCTTTGGTAAGTATCCAATACTTTTATATGGGATTGTTTTTTGGTGGCCAGCCTTACACAGTATGGCTAACCAAAAGTTGCTGATGAAAATTCAAAGAACTCCTACCTTGTATATTAATGGTGCACTTCGGAGTACACCCACTCGTGCATTGGAGGTTCTTTTTCATCTCATAACCCTAATCATAACATCTAATATTCTGGACCCTAATATGGCAGCGAGCAAAGCCATAAGACTCAAATCTATTTCTATGTGGACCTGTAGTAATACATCAATTTTGTGTAGCAGACACATCCCTGGTACCATCGATTACATGATTCCATTACAATCTTTTGAGGAAAGGTTTCGTACCGATATTCCCTCCAGACGAGGACTGTCTGAGTGAAGAGATACCCTGAAGTTTTAAACTTCTTCATGGATGGTTAAAAAATGGATGGTAGGGTGGGTTGTGGTGTTTTCTGTGAGAAACTAAATGTTAACCTCTCATTTCGTCTCTCTGACTATTGCAGCGTTTTTCAGGCTGAATTAATTACGATAATGGAGGCCGTGGATTGGTTGAGGTATAATGTAGTATCTGTAAGGGATATTCGCATTTTTACGGTGGATCAGGTCGCTATTGAAACGCTACGAGCTTATTTCCTTACGTTGAAGGTAGCCCTATAAACCAAATTTTCACCTTAGATGCACGGGAATAAATACTACATTTTACAATCAATTAATGAAGACAAAGCAACTACGTTGCTTCTATGCTGCGTGCTGCGAAATTACCATATTTACTGTTATTCAAAAGATTGATGAGTGGACCTGTAATATGGTTAAAATGTTTGAATCATTCTCCGTGATGAATGATTTTATGAAAGCATTAGTTGCTGTACAACGGTCTGCCCGGTCGTTGTAAATGCAGATTCCTGTCAACTGCTCGACTAATCTACAATATTCTCAAATCGAATATAACAATTCCACACCTGTTGTCATTGGAATAGTTGCCATAACCTCTTCGTTACAATGCGTTAACTTGCCTGATAACGATGTCTTATATGTAAGAAGACTGAATCCTCACACGGGTGAACCTGCATTAGTTTATTATTTAAAGTTCAAACTAAATAATCTAGACGAGGTTGATTGTCATCTTCTGTTCGCGTTTATGACATAGGAAGATGGCAAGATAAGAACATAGGAAGACAAATTATTTAAAATGTCACAAGCCCCGCCTATTAACTTCCATGCTCTAGTTGAACATTTTTTTACTTTTGATCAAAGTAGGCTAGTAGGCGGGGCTGGTGACATTTTAAATAATTTGGTTGGACGTGTCAATCTTCCTCGTTCTTATCTTGCTATCTTCCTATGTCATAAACGCACCATAAGGAGCGAGATAGAACTAAGCTCATACGTTCATCTCATTTAAACTTACTTTGGATAGAAATCTCTCAACTCAAATTTGATCACCAACATTTTGGCCAAAAGGGATCTTAATTCGACGTTTTGTATGCAAAACTGGATGTCTAAACGGCAGTGGAGTTTCCGACCATGATTTACTGGCGATCTCTTATAAAGCTAAATCAAAGCGCGTTAAAATGGATTACAGGCTTTTTTACGACTATAGTCAGTTGGATGCTGAAATTATTATGCATTTTTTTTCTGACGCTAACTGGAGCTTTTTGCACCCGTCCAATAAATCAATTTCCAGTGCTTTATGATTGACTATATAATTTTCATGGGATCCGCTTGAAACGCGATATTTTAAAACGCGATATTTCAAAATGCGATATTTCAAAACGCGATATGGTACAAAACGCGATATGATACAAAACGCGATATTTCAAAATGCGATATGGTTCTTCCTTCATTTAATATTTCATCTTCCTTCATTTAATAAAATTTTCCTTCAACAAAATGATGAAATTGAACATGTACGATCAGAACTAGGAAATCGCGTTTTGAAATATCACATTTCAAATGAGACCCTATTTTCATAATAATTGTGAACCAACAAAAAAAAATTATTGATAATCAACCTGTTGCTCCATGGTTTAATAGTAGCATTGCTAAAAGTATGCTAGCGAGAGATTATGCTTATACTTATTAAGTATAGAAGAATATCCGATATCAAGGGCTAAATAATATATTGTAATAACCGCAATAGGGTAACTAGCTTGATAAGAATCTCAAAACAAAAATATTTTTTTGGAAATAGTAAATTAACCATGAAACGAATTTGGAATAACTGCAATCTTAATCTAGTTGGATTAGGGCTGACAAATCTTGTGCTTCGACCGATTTAGACCCATCAATCATTAATTCTTATTTCTGCAACGTACCAATTTTGTATGTTGTTATTCCTTTACCTGAGTTTGAGTGCACAGGTAATCACACGTTTCTCTCATTTAGCTGCATAAGTGAATTTGATATTTCCAAAGCCGTTTATCTCATTAAATCGAATTCAGCTGGTCATGATAAGATCAACTTAAAATTTCTTAAGAATAGTTTACCGTATGTTTTATCACTTTTGACCTACTTGTTTAATAACTGTATCATGCGTTCCGAATTTCCAGATATTTGAAAAACGAATATGGTGACTCCGAATATAAAAAAGAAGGGCTTTGATTCTTTGGATAATCTTCGACCGATTAGTTAATTTTCGATTCTATCTACAATTTTTAAAATCATTCGTCGTGACTAAATCAACCAGCAATTTAGCTAAGCTTAATTATCTAAATCAGTATTTTTTTTTAATTTTCATAGAAAATCATTATTCCTTCAGGTGACCTTGAGAGGTCATAGAAAATACATATTCGGACTTAGAATTGATCGCTCTTTTCGTAAAATAGGGGTTATAATTTATAGAAATGGCCTTGATCTACAAATGACCTTGAAGATGAAGGTCAAGGTCACAACCAAGATAACCATTAAATTCCTTGTTGAAAATTACCTAAGAATAACCCTTGTTCATTTTTTTTGACCGAAATTCGTGAGATTTTTAGGGGTTTCCTTAATTTTTTCTCACCCTGTGTATAAAGTCAATAGAGGGCCCGGCAAAATTTGTCCTGCCACAGACCGCCTTTCGTGTAGACCGCATTTCATGTTAACCGCCTTTTATCTGGTAGCACTGATGTCTTATATTATATGCTTTTAGACATAGAACACATGCGCAAGTCATATGCAATACATGTCTTAAAGTTTCCGAACAGTATGACAGATTATCGTCCGAATACTTTCGATACATATTTTTTATTTTATTTATTAATCATCTAATATTCAATTGTAATTAACTGTAATTATAATAATGAATTGAATTTAATGTAGCGCTATTTGGTGAACAATATTTTTTGTCAATCCGTATTTTGCCAATATGAATAGATTCGACCCACACGTGAGCATGCAACGTATAATTGGCCATGGGAGAAACATGAATTTTCTAAGTCCAGTCCACGAATGGACATTGTCTGCCCTTGAGATTGGTTGATTGTCATTACGAATGCCAAACGAATTGGAAATTGAAGCCGTTTGAATGGGATTGTCGTATCCGAAGGCATCATTGGGATACGTGGCAACCGAACGATTTCTCCCTTAAACTTTCCGTTCAAAATGTTTGCTTCAATAACATTTCCAGTGATCCGCTTGATGACCAAACGTGTGCCGTTGCATAATCTGGGTGGATTTAAATTAGGAAGCAGAATTATCGGCCAACCAATCTTCAATTTAAGATAATTGGCATTCCTGGCATATCTAGTGAATTTAAAAAATCAGTTGGATAATTTACTGCGTCGTTTTTGTCAACGGCAGTGTTGATTGATTTGAGAGATATCAGTTCGCCTGGCAACGACTCTTGTATCTGAAAGTTAATTTCGTTAACGTCAACATTTCTCGCTGCCAAAATAGCACGTTCACTGAGCCAATTATAGTTCAAGTAGTTTTTCAGTATGTCCGAGAAGACATTCTCAATTAGCTCATGTTTTGAATTAACAATAGTGCAGAGATTGTCTGGCAATTTGATGCATTGTGTGTTTGGATGCAGTTCGATATTACTGTTGGCTGTTGCCAATATTCAGCAATTGCTCAGAAAATATTTATGCCGACGGATCATTTTGCAATTCTACTCGCATGTTGATAGTCACTGTCTCTACGCTTCGTTATAGAAATGATTGTTTTAAACATGCGTTAATCTCATCGGCATAAGTAGAACGTGGAATGACTGGCAATGTTTGTCGGAAATCACCGAATAGTTTGTTGTTGCCATTTAAATTTTGCATAGTTCTATGCAATGCTTCGAGTGAATATTTATGAGCCATAGTACATTCATTCCAGATAGTGATCGAACTCTTTTCAACACTCCAGACATTCCGATTTTTTTCTAATGTTACACATTGCGTTCGGTTTATTATGAATGTCTAATGGCAAATATATTTTCGACCTTTTTTACTGAAATAAAAGACATTAGTTTGTGTAGAAAAAGAAAGAATGTTTTATTCAAAGTATGCCCTTTCACCTTGGTAATAAATGGATTCCCTGAAGGAATAAGTCTGGTGGTTTCGAGGCGATCCAGTCATCGACCCATTTTTTGACGTTTCCATATGAAGTGAAGTGCTGCTGCGCCAGGGCTGATTGCATCGACCGGAATAAGTGGTAATCAGAGCCAGTCCAAGTAATTTTTGACAGGTATAGCAACATGTGGCCTAACGTTGTCATGTTGCAAAATAATCGTATCGTGCCTTTTGTCCCATTCCGGTCGTTTTGCAGCTAGAGCTTGCTTTAAAGCCATCAGTTGTCGTCGATAAACTTGTCTCGTAATGGTTTCACGCTCTTTCAGCAGCTCATAATAGACGACACCCTTCATATCCCACCAAATATAACGTATCACCTTCGAACCATGGATATTTGCTTTTGGCGTCGACGGCCCTGGTTCACCTGGCTTGACCCACACTGGTTTGCGCTTTGTATTTTTGCTGAGTCGTTCATCTTTTCTTAAACCTTTAAAAATTAAATCTTTGGCCAAAACTATTATTAATTATTCAAAATTAATAAATTGGTTGGTCGTCTATTCACAAGCAAATGTGTCTGAAGCTGTTGAATTTATTTTGACTAGGTTGAAATTTTATATAAATAAAAATACTTCAATGATTGAAGTTAAATCAAAGGACAGAATTATTAAGCGTGGTTACATCTCTACTACTTAATAAAATTAGGTGGAATAATAAGTTGAAACGGCTATTTGAAATGATAAATAGTGCTATTAAACATGCCGTGGTTATGTCAAAGGTCAACTTTTATAAAAATAAATTTGAATCTGTGAATGGCAACATTTCAGGATATGTACTGGGAACTAGTTGATGCCATTCTAGTAAATAGAGATCAGGAAACGCTCAACGTTACTGTGTGGCTGAATTATTCAACAGCTATTTTGTAAATGTGATCCTAGACTTAAAATCTACTATAAGTAACAATGGAGGTGATTTTCCGGACTTAATTTATAGAAATTCCGCTGAACAGTCTATAAAATAAAAATAAATTTAAATAAATTATGTACTGTATGTGATCCTAGAGATTTTGCCAACCAGCAGTATGTACCATATCTTTCTAAACTACAATTGCTTAAATAAAAAATTCTGTGGATCTGATCCTAGAGATTTTGCCAATTGGCCACATACATCATGAAGTAACTAGAAGGTATTCCAATATAAAAAACACCTAACTTATTTTTGCCCTGACGATCCGCAAAAATAAGAAAGGTGTTTTTTGATATTGGGATCGTTTCTGACAAAAATGACAAAAATGTACCAAATGAAGTTGTAAACCCCGGGCATTTTTTGATATTGGGATAGCTTCAATAGTTACTTCATGATGTATGTGGCCAATTGGCAAACTATTTAGGATCAGAACGTTTAACCAATTGTTGTTTAGAACGATATGGTGCCAAATAAAGTTGTAAGCCCCTGACGATCCGCGAAAATAAGGGAGGCATTTTTTGATATTAGGATAGCTTCTCGTTACTTCAAGATGTATGTGGCCAATTGGCAAAATATTTAGGATTAATACCGCAGAATTTTTCATTAATCTAATTTTAATTGGAAACTATATGACAACAAACAAAGTTGTAAGCCCTGACGATCCGCAAAAATAAGGGAGGTGTTTTTTTATATTGGGATAGCTTATGATGGATGTGACAAATTGGCAAAATCTATAGAATCAGTTCCACAGAATTGTTTGTTTAACCAGTTGTAGTTTAGAACGATATGGTACCAAATGCAGTTGTAAGCCCCAGACGATCTGCAAAAATAAGCGAGCTGTTTTTGTTGCTCGGATAGCTTCTGTTTATGACATTTTATGTATTGTGACACGTAAAATCTCTTGAATAACCTCGTGACATAATAGTTTTCGTCTTACACAGGTAGTTCACTAATACGTTTACTATAAAATATGTTTTATAAATTCATTAGTAAAATTTTCTCGTTGCTCATCCAAAACGTAAAGTTTTTGCAAAATGTTCTGCTAAATATTTGAGTAAGAAAATTAGTAAGTACTTCCCGGACATATTTTTTTTAGATTTTTATTAACTCGGGCAAATCCGTCACCTTAACATTCCGCCACTGAGAGATTTTTTGTAATCAAAAAAATAAATACCGACCAATTTTAAACACGGAATAATTTTACGCACGCTTCCGCAACAGTCACTGCTGTTTTTTTTTTAAGGCTTAAATCTAAAACATTTATGAATCAAAGCGTCTAATACCATACAATTTTTCAACTATGGCCATTTTTTAGGCTTCCAGATTCTTAGCATAAGATACGCTTTAATAAACTGACCCAGGCAGACAGAACCCTTTAAAAATTACAAGTGAATTCCTAACATTTAATTTTATTTAATTAAAGTTCAAAAAATTGCCAAATGATTATTGCTTCATCGCTTCAATATGATAATTCGTTAATTTTAGGCACTCCATATTACATACAAAACAAAAATCCCAATTATAACTTTATTTAAATGTCAATTTTTATCTTATGACACCCCTGCAAAAAATACACAGCTCTTACATACGGCGCCCCGCACACATAAAAGCAACAACACATTCAAGACACAAAAAGTATCTGTATAACCCAAAACGATTTAGAGATTTTTTTTTTTTTTGATTGTTTCGTTCGTCTTATTTTTTTTTTGTACTCTCCCCATCACCAATTTAATGAATTGGCTGTAGATTAAGATAAAAATGATTTTAATTTTATTATAATTTTTATTGTTATTATTATGGCATTATTATTATTATTATTACTCTTAAAGCTTTTTTTTGTAAATGTGAGCTTTTTTGTTGTTTAATTAATTAGTATAATGTTTCTGCAATCATTGTATTGTTCTTTGCGGTTTTAAGTACGATTTACATTGTGGTAGATATTATGTATTGAAGATCATACGAATCATGCAGATTTTTTTTTTTTAATGACACAGTTTTTATAAAAGTGACCTAAAACTGTCAATGATCCAGTTGTTCAAATTTTATATTATTTATTCTATTTAATCAGCCAACACAGAACACAATTTTTTTTTCTTTCATCGTTATAAGAGTTGCTATCGATAAAACAACCTAGGGATATTTCAAATTCCGGAAAGAAGTGTTGGCATAATTATTATTTGCTTCGGTCGAGCTGATTCATTGTGTTGAAATACCAAATATATTATTTACAAGCGACCGTTATGAATATTCTGGACAAATTTTAAATGAAAATATACATAATTAAAAAGTCAAACATTCACAATTTTAGGCAAAAATGTTAAAGGATATTGAGAATGCAAATATTTATCCTAAAAAAAATATTAGCAAGTAAATAAGGCGAAGGATGCACATAAAAGGTCACGAACTCATTAAACTGAAATTATACCAAATTCTGCGAGGCACCGTTAAAGGACTTGGTAAAATAAAAAGTAGGAAAGTGGGAAAGTAACAAAAAATAACGTTTGACCAGAACAATTTCGATTTGCATGAATTTCGCAGAATTTATTAATTATTATCTATCATTTGGCAGATGTCGTTTTATTTAAATTTTTATGTTGAGAATATGTTTGAACAAAACAGTTTGGGTTGAGCTTCGAAAGCCCATCGCTAGGAAAACTTTACTTTATTTTAGGAAATAAAATATAAATTGCCGAAAAAGAAAAAAGAAAATATGTTGGACACACAAAAGAAAGTATCCGCATTTCCGCCACCGGATGAAATCAAACCATCAAACTTTCGGTTAACAGCCGAACGCGCTCTTGTTTTTTTTTTATACAGTATGATCAAAAAGTACCGGGAATTTGTAAATAAAACAAGTTTATGTTAATTTTCGGGCAAATTTATTTTATCTCCTTCAAAATAACATCCATCTGAAGCAACACACATGTGCCAACGCTTAACCCAATCATCCATGCATTTTCGGTAGGCCGAAACTGGGATGTCCTTCAGCTCCTTCGTCGCATTTCGTTTTATGGCTTCCAGAGATTCAAATCTTTTTCCACGAAGTGGTAATTTAAGTCGAGGGAAGAGATAAAAGTCGCACGGAGCCATATCGGGTGAATACGGTGTCTGCTCAAGGATATTTACGCTGTGTTTGGTCAAAAAATTTGTCACAATACGCGCTTTATGTGACGGCGCAAAATCCAACTGTTGTCGGCCCACAAATCCGGCCGTTTGCGGCGCATTGCATCTCTAATACTCTCTAATACTTACATGCCGATTTTCAAGCACATTTTTCTTCACAATTTCAACGTTTTCATCGGTATTCGATGTGGAAGGGCGTCCAGAACGAGGCAAGTCTTCAACCACTTCACGACCATTTTTAAACACTTTATACCATTCATATGCTCTGGTTTTTGATAGAGCAGACTCCCCAAAGGCTTTCTGCAACATTTTCAATGATTCAGCACAAGAAATTCCGTTCAAAACAAAATTTTAAGCAAAATCTTTGCTCAATAAAATTGTTGATGTTAAAATGCGACAAAACACAAAAACTTGTCTATTATGAACAGCTGACAAACAAACACTAATCATCTGATCCCACTCAAGTTACACACAGATGTCAGTATAGGATCTACCAACTTAAAAAAAAAAAATATCCGAATCGGTCGAGAGCGGTTCATTTAAATTACAAATTCCCGGTACTTTTTGATCATACTGTATAGGTAATTCTTTATTTTAGCTTTTAATATTTACATTTTTGATGACCAAAGAATATTACAAAAAACGTCATGATCTGTTTCATATTTTGAATGTCTCTGATCCTTTAGGATTCTCAGACTATTTAATTTGATTCTTCTATCCGATTTTTTACTTTTCCCACTATAACTGTTATACTGGGTAAGTTATTGTAATCGCGAAAAAAATTTTGTTCCAGATTTTCACATTTCTCGACGAATTAGGTTACCACATTAGGTCGTGTCCGTCCTTCTGTCCGTCCCTCCAGTCGCACATTTTTATTATTTTTGTTTTGCCTCCCATTCGCACAAATATTGATAGTTTTGGTCGAAATTTTGTACAAAGATAGATTTTAGTAATATGCAGCGTGTGTTAACTTTTCGGTCCATTCGAGTACAGTATAGAGGGGGTTGCAGTGGAAGAGAAAACTTTTTTTGTTATGTTGATGTTAATTTTGACAAGTCATCATCTACTGGTTCACAAAATTTGAAGTCGATTGAAGCATTGCGTGGGGTCGTTTTGACAAAAAGGAGTAATATAAATTTGTTTATCTGTTTACCGAGGTAATGTCGAACTTTCCAAAGAAATATGTGTCTACAGTTAATACACCTTGCAAATTCCAGCAATTTTTTCCTTGGTGTTTTTAAGATTAAATGAATAGATTACCGTGTAATATGGAATTTAAATTTCTAAATTTACCTAAAATATTTGCTGGTGGCAAATAATATCGTCAACATTTAGAAATAATTATATCCAGTGAGGTTTTATGTCTGAATCCGAATTGGTTGTCTGGCATGAGATTATAATTATCAATGTGTTCTTGAATTACTTCGGTCTAAAAAGACCAAAGTATTGAAATCCTGTCAAAAATGACGAAAAATTTGGTTGGTCCAAAACCACTTTTCTCGACGTTTTAAAAGTCCCTGAGTCTGAAAAAGCAAAAAAAAAAAAATGTCCATCCGTCTGTCTGGATGTCTGGATGTCTGGATGTCTGTACCAGTGGTATCTCGAGAACGGCTTGTCCGATTTGGAATTTTTTTTCGCCAATCTGTTTCTATGGTTAAGGCGGAGATTTGAAAAGCTTTTGGAGACTGTACCTCAAGAGGGTGGGGTACCTGCCATACGAATTGACCCAAAATACCTGGTTTTGTAAATATTTAGGATTTTTTTATATAATATGCTGGTTTGATTATTGAATTGGGCATTGAATTGGGAATTAATTTGAAAGCTAAGTTAGGGGTCAATCTGCGGGTTGAGTTGAAGTTGAGTTGAAGTTGAGTTGGAGTTGAGTTGGAGTTGAGTTGGAGTTGAGTTGGAGTTGAGTTGGAGTTGAGTTGGAGTTGAGTTGGAGTTGAGTTGGGGTTGGATTAGGATGTAGTGAGTAATTAACAAATTTTTTATTTGATGGAACTTGCCTATTTATCAACCGATTATTATAAAATTTGACATGTGTATCGGAAATGGGATTCCAAAATGAGTTTTGGATGAAGTTCTGGAATATGGCCAAGTAGGATGGAACTTGGCTATTCCTTTACCGATTATAATGAAATTTGATATTTGTGTTGGTAATTGAATTCTAAAATAATTTTTGGATGAAGCTGTGGAATATGGGCAATTAGGATGGAACTTGGCTATTTCTTAACCGATTATGATGAAATTTGACACGTGCGTTGTAAATGGAATTCTAAAATGATTTCTGGATGAAGTTCTGAAATATAACCAGTTACACGGTTAGAAATATCAGTTTAATTTTGTATACTACTTTCGGTATAAAGTTCAAGAATTCGATTTTTCGAGTTAAATTGCTTTTTAAAAAAAAAGCTTCTAAAGCTTTTGACATGTTTGGCTGTTGTTGTATAAGTAAATAAATGTTGGTTAAAATAGAAATCAATACTGTCAAAACTGGCACATAAACACTTTATGCCACAGGTGAATGCTATCTTCATTGAAGATACCAAAGACCGAAGTTCTGATCACCTCGTGAGGTTTCAGCCCTTTATATTTTTGTTATAAATTATTATTTCGAAAATTTTGCTTATGTTAGACAGGAGGCTGATTGGTCTATAATTCTGTGGGTTTTTTGGGTCTTTGTTTTTTTCAGAATAGGGAAAATCCGGGCTGTTTTCCAACACGACGGGAACGTTTTATTATTCAGCAGATTGTTGAATATGGAACATATTCAACCATTTGTTCTGGTAAATGTTTAAGGACAACGTTTGGGATTTTATCAATTTCACATAATTTTTTTGTATTACAGCACTTAAGAATATATTTTAATTCTGTTATGGTGATAAAATATTTTTCCGTTGATAACTCTGATGAAGCATTTTATCGGTTTATATGATTGAATTCTGTTTGTGTAATGTGGGTTCTTCTACTCTTGCTTCGTGTAGTGTTTTTTTACGATCCCGCATTTGGTACCGTTAGTTTTTCAATGTAATGACCTAATATTTCCAGTTATTTTTTGCACAATTAGTTCGTTGGTTCTTTTTATTTTAGCCTTAAACAAACTAATTTGGTTGTTATTGGATGTACCCCTTGCCTTTTTAGTTTATTTATTTGGGTTACAATATGGCTTTTATGTTAATAAAGCTTTTCGATAGTTCTGTTTGTGTAACATTCCATGTTATTTTTATGTCGTATTTTTGGTTGAGTAGTTTGGATGTTTTGATTGATGAGCTTCGTGATGATCCCTATGAAATTTTCTAATTGGTCATTTCGAATATTCTTATCATTCGACTGTCTGCTATTGCTAAGTCTAGAAAACTCCCTAATCGTATGAAGTTCGGTGCTTCTGGTTTGTATATTTTAGCCTTATATCCCATGCCATTATCTGATTGCCATTGATTTAGCTTGATGCTTCTTCTCCCGCTATAACGTAGTAATTGTTTGGGCTGTTCAGTTCCAACGTTTTAAATAACATTGCATTGCTTCTGTATTGATATGACTCGTACAATAAACCGATATTATAATACAGTTGCGTGTTATCTTTAAGTTTGATTTTTATTACTGTGTTTTCGATCTGACTAAAATTTTGCAATTTGCTTAATTTCACATATTGGAACTGTATTTCGCGTTTAATTAAAATTGCTGTTCCCCCACCACCATTTGAGTTCGGTCGGTCTTGCCTTATAGTTTTGTAATTTTTAAATTCGATATGATGTCGACTGCTTAATTTAGTTTCACAGAGCATCATCATATCTGGATTGTGCTCTTCTAAGAAATTTAATAAATTTAGACGTCTTGTGATACTGACAATAGAATTTACATTTAATGAAATTATTTTGAAATAATTCATAGTGAATTTATAACGCTATACAATTGAGTAATTTTGTCAATTTTTATTGAGAGTGCTCGAACCGACATTTGATTATTGTTATTGGTTTTTACTATAGCCGCGTACGTTCCGTTTTCTGTATTTACTGGTATTGTCTGGAATATTCTATTTTGTGTTGCTCCGAACATTTCACACATCTATATGGTAGGTGGCAGTTGGTAGCCGCGTGGCCAAATCTTTGGCATTTACGGCATTGCATTATTTCATTTTGTTGTTTAATAGTTTCCCATGTTACTCTTTGGTAGTTGAGACTTTTTATTTGCAATATGTTCGTCATATTTGTGTTCGGTACAAATTGGACTATGTAGATTGGTAATTTACGATTCTTCAAAATAGAGTCTCTTGTTTTTAGTTGGATAATTTTTAAGGTATTAATGCCTTCAAAACATTCTATTTTTTTTTTAATTCCGCGATGTCTTCCTCCTCCGACATCACTTTCAGCACCATTGTTTTTGGTTTAAGCTCTTTGGGAGTATACGTGAAATATTGTGTATCCACTTCTTTAAATAAATTGTTGACTTTTGTGTAGTTTGCCATGGTTTTCACCATTACTAAGTGTTTATCACTACTCACTCATCTTATCTATTTCAAAATTATCCACTGTTAGATCTTTAACCTGCCTTAGGGTTTTCTTTACGTCCTGGTTATGAATGTGTAATGGTGGGGGTTTGCCCCCACTCAACACTTACTTCGTCCTTATTTTGATTATTATTCATTATTGGTGGTTGGGTGCGTTGGATTGATTTTGTCAATTTGCTTGGACCACTGGTTTCGATTGTTTTTTCAATTTCCGACAATTCTTCAATCTCCATTATACTTGCGAACCGATTTTCGTTTAAAATCTCTTTCATTTCCATATTATTTGTATTTATTTCGTACCCATGTGTTTTCATAATTTCTTCCATTTTATTTAGCCTATCTCGTAAATTTCCATTTTCTGCTTGTAGTCTTTTTATTTTATTCTGAGAACGCTGTTCCGCTGTTATGAGATTTGGTGCTTTTTGTTGTCTACGTGACATATTTGGGTTTATTGTTTGTATCTTCCGAAAGTTTTAATTTTTTTGCATTTTCTGTAGTTGCGTAACCGTTGTTTTCATTTTCGGTTCCCCTTTCGTCCGCCATTGCGTAACCTCTATTAGCTTGATTTAACCAGAACCATCTTGAAGTGAATAGAGCCGGCATGTGAAAAATGAACTTAAAATAAGGGATATAGAAACACTAAAAATTCATTTATTTTCATAGTGTTTATATGAAAAAATGCGATTTCGATTGACGATAAAATATGAATTAAAACTTAAACCCAGTTAAATAATTTTTTCTGAAATCGCTAACAAACAACTCAATGTCTTACTCATTTAAAACACAAATTCTCAAATTTCCCTAATTTCCAGCAATAATCAAAAGAAAATAAGGGAAATTAAATTAAAAAACATTCTACAACAACAACAATGTGTATTAAAAAGAGAAAATTCAGTTTAATGACGACATCATATCTCCACATCTAAAACTAATGGTAAGAAAAAAGACAACACGCCTCCGCTCAACAATTAAACTAAAATAAATCAGAAAGAGCAAACAGAAAAAAATAAATCAATAAAATGAGTGCGAAGAAAACAAAAAATCAAAACAATCTAGCATGCTTTGCAAATTCAAAATAACTATAGAAACATATTCGAATTTAAATTTGAATGGAGGCAATGAAAGAGATGATTATTGTATTTTTTATAAACGAGTTATGTTGATGACGTAGTATATTACAAAAACAACAATATTTAAAATTTCAAAAGTACCTTATTTTTCATGACGATTTTCACTTAGAAATAAACATTTTCAAGACTCGATTTTTCAATCAAATAATATTACATGTTTCATGAACATTTTCATATAAAAACAAAACAAAAGCTCACATTTCTAATAAACTAAAACTGTAAATGAAAATAACCGTTTCCCCATATAGTTTCATAGTAAAGGAAAAATTGTATGTACCTTATTTTAAGCTTAGTAAAAAATACAGTCGATACTGGAGGCTCTTATTTATACAGTAGGCTCTGATTTAACTGATTAAAAACGTAATCATTGCTTTTCGTACTCATGTTTTCCGGCCCTATGGCTAGAAATCTTCGTTTTAATATGTCGCTTGTACTCTAGTTGGTTCTTGATTTGATCACAGAATTTTATTGATAATAGTTTAAGTATTAATATTGTTACACAAAATTCAGTAATCAATACACACTATTGAATTTTATTGATACTGTACATCTTTCACTATGTACACTTCACTGTTTATTTTTCCCTATAGACACTATAGATGTAGGTTCCGTCTATATACATAATTATATTTACTATACCTTCCAATTCTACATTTTTAATCATTAATTAGTAGATTTTTTTAATGGAATTGATGGACTTTTTAAAAAAAACTTTTTTTTATTTTTTTATTAATATGTGACTAGTGTCAAGAATAACTGCCTACTGCGCTAACCAATTGCGCCACGAAGGCTTATATTTTTTATTTTTTGACATTTCTAGCTTAACGAGTAAATTGGATTCTATATGGTCAGTGCATATTTTAGAAGAGGTACTTTGATTCTCGAACAGTTGTAACGTTACCTTTTTGAACAGTTCTAACAACAATTTTGTAAACTGGGAACTTTCGAATTCCGATGCCCACTCTCTGTATACATTTTTTATTAGAAAAAAAAAACTCGTACTGCCGTAACTCCCATCTATCAGCGATGAAGTTCACCTATGGAGTACTACCAAAGGTGAACTTCATCGCTGAAGTGTTACATGGCGATATTGATATCGTTTTTAATTTTTCAATAAATATGTTCGTATAAATAAACATAAATGTCATCATTATTTGTAACTGTAGATTGAATAGCTTACATATCTATATCCATACAATGGCATTTTTTCTGTTCAACGACAACTACAACAATACGATTTATAAAAAAGCTTGAAATCAAATTTTTTCACAATGTTCATTTACATATTTGGGCTATGTACGATAGAATTCTCGAGTAAATCATTTACTTCGGTAAATGTAGACTTTTAGTGTTTGCTTTTGATTTTCCAATTATGGCGCCAAGAATCGGTTTGTTTTAGTATTTAATGATTTTAAAGCCCTTTGTTTTTTTAGAAGTGGAATGGTTACATTACATACATATGCGATTTCAGTAATTTTCGTAATCCTTTCTCTGGTGGTGCTTTGACTATATGTCCAGTGATTAGGTCGCAACCAAGAAATTTTTTTGAGCTTAAGTTGTTGTTAGTTTTATCTTTAAGCTCTTGTATAGTGTTACAGGTCTTTTATTGTTCTGGCCCATATCCGTCGTCATTCTTGATATGAGCTTTTGTACTTTTGGTCTTTTAAGTTCTTTAGTTGCTTTCCAAAAGTAATAATTAGTGTCCTTGTGGTCGAAAAGGCTGGCTAGGCATTCGCTAAAAGATTGATCCCTGATTTCTTTGATAAACATTTTCAATTTGTTGCTTAAATAATTAAGTCGTAATAATAAGCTAATTTGGTTTTTGGCATAACAAATTGTTTTAATAATTTTAAATTAACTTGATTTACTAATTATTTTCCAATTTTTCGGTATATCGTAAATACTTATGAATCAAAAATATTATCACAACAATTTTTACATCAGCTTCCTTCAATTGAATTCATTTTTATTAAGGTGAACTTTTTTATTAATTTTAAATAAAATAAAATGTAATTTAAAACTTAATTAAGCAAAAATACCGATTTACTAAAAATTTATTTTTGTTAATTTTACAAGCGAATATAGACAGAAATGAGAGCTTGAATTTGTCGAAAGCAGTTTTAATAATTAGAATAAAATGATGGGGAGGCAAAGCGATGTATTGTACATAAGATAAATTTAAAATGAAAGCAAAAAAAAAAAATTGTAAAAGTATCCTAAAGTTAAAAGTATCGCCCCCGGGTGGAATCGAACCACCAACCTTTCGGTTAACAGCCGAACGCGCTAACCAATTGCGCCACGGAGGCTTGTACCGTCATTTTTAGATTGTATATTGAATTAATTTAATTCTGCAACCGTTTTAACTTTACACATAAGGAAGTATGCTTATTTAGGTTTAATTACTTCATATATAGAAGAAAAATACCACAGTTCTACGGAAATATTATTTTTTCAAAATATTCGATTTTAGCTAAAATCTAAAGATAAAATAATGTTTTAAATATGGATCTGGTGGTTTCATAAAACTCAAACTAAAAAATCTAAGCCACATAAAATGATATTTAGCATGATACGTCAATTCAAACATATTAAATTATTAAATTGAATGAACATATTTTGGTTAAACATAAGAAAATATTAATGACAGGTGATTGCAGCAGTAGCCTGAAGGAGGCTTACGCAAGCTTCTCAAAGTTCTTATGTAGCTTAAACGTTACATTCGGTGAGGTCTCTGACTTTGAAATGTCTACAAGGTAATTCCCGCAGTTATTTAACCTCCAGCAGACAAGTCAAAACTCTAAAAGCCTGAAAACCTCTATTCGCATAACTATATGGCTGCAAGGCAATTTATGTAGTAACTTAAATAAAAATTATGTTTGTAAAACATAATGAATTGACATTTACGCTAAAATTACTATTACATTACAGAATAAAATTTGTATTATTCGCTGAAGAACGAAGAGAAAAAAAGTAAAAAAAAATTAGTTGCTAATTCTCCCAAAAACAAAACAAGTCGCCGCCACCGGGTGGAATCGAACCACCAACCTTTCGGTTAACAGCCGAACGCGCTAACCAATTGCGCCACGGAGGCTTAGATTTATTAATATCTTAAAGCTTAACGATCAAATTGGATTCTATATGGTCAGTGCATATTTTAGAAGAGGTACTATGATTCGCCAACAGTTGTAACGTTACCTGTTTATATGTATGTAGAAAATACGACTACATCCCATAAAAAAGTTAAATATGTAATTCACAAAAAATTTTTAAACTGGGAACTTCCGAATTCCGATGCCCACCCTCTATATAAATTTTTTATTAGAAAAATAATCTCGTACGGTCGTAACTTCCATCTATCTTTATGGTTTGCCAAGCAAGCTCTTAATAAATTATTCCATTATAAATAGGCCAAACTAGAAAAATAAGATAAAAGCGGGAGTACCATATAACCACATTAAATGTGACAAATACAGTCAAGAATATTCCGTTGAAGTCTCATTTCGAAAAATAAATAAATCATACTAGAAAGAATAATTTTTTTATTATTGTTAATATTGCTAGTGAATTCTGTGAGGTATAACTGAGTTTTACTAAATTCAGAAATTTAGTTTTAACTCAATAAAAAATCAAGGAAAATTCAGTTGTATACTGCATGAATAACGCTTCTTAATTTCCGCGTGGCAAGAAATCAAAATTTGGTTGCATAACCCTTATTTGCGATTTTGGCATGGAATTTATCAAATTTTGGTAGTTTCGGGACCAATTTTTTGATATTCTTCCATAATTGCCTTAGTTGAACTTGGTTCGTGAAGGTGTGATTGGCTCGTGGTCTTAAGTCTGAAAGTTCCCAAAAGTGTTCGATTGGGTGGATTTGGCCTTATAATGGAGTTAGGGTAATCGTTTAGGGCAGTTGTACAGTAGCCAAACAATAACATCTGTAGCTTTATGCTTTGGATCGTTATCGTGGTTGAAGGAAAACACACTTTATATTCCCATTTTTCGAGCAGAATCTTTTAAATTACTTTTGAGGTCGTTTAAGCCATCTCTTTGTTTATATTGCCTTCAATAAAAACTAAATTTTCCATAGATATACGGCGCATTGCGCCACACACTATTTCGTTCTGACGTTTTACGGTAGCAGTTTAATTATTGATCCTAGATGCTGTTTTGCGCACCCGCCACACTTTTTCACATATTTCTTCATATTAAAACAAGGCAAACTTATTTGCATAAAAAACCACCCATAGTTTTCCAAAAACTAGACGTCATATGTTTGGATTTCCTTGCCCAGTTTAACCCTTTCGTTCGAAGAATTTAGAAACACGTAGCAAAAAATTCAATTACTTTGAAGTGAACATCGATCATCAGTTATTGAACTTACCTTTATACCACTAACTAAACTCATAGTACATCATCTTTGTTAGTTCAGGTTTGATGTTTTAGAAATTTCTCGTAAAATAAATCTTTCGTCAGATAAATTAATTTTCGTTGCTTTTCCATGCTATGCAATATTTCTAATCTGTCTACTTGGTTAGATCTCACAAATTTTTTGAATTATTCCGTTGGGCAGAACGATAAACTATAGCCGAACGATAAACCAAAACTCGATTTCCCCCGAGTTAATGGAAACATTTCGAATTTACGAGACAAATTTTCTTGATTGTTGTTATCTATGGTTTGCTAGATTATCTGTGAGAGGCAAGATAATTTTATATTGCTGTTAGTTAAAAAAACAAAATGAATTTCTATAATGAATACTTATTATAATGAAATTCCACATATACGATGGAAATTGGATTCTAAAATAATTTTTAGAAGTTCTTTGATAAGGCCAATTAGGAAGGAGCTTGAGTACTTTTTAACTGTTTTTAGTATAATTTGACAAGCACGATGGAATTAGAATTCTAAAATGAATTTAAATAAAATTCTCAAATATGGCCGAGTAGCATGAAACTTTGTAATTTTTATCGGATATAAGTAAAATTTGGGATGTGCATTAGAAATGGGACTTTAAGAGAAAGCTCTGGAATTTGACCAAGAAGGAAATGTAGGAAATGGAATTCTTAAATGATTTTTGGATATAATTCTGGAATATGCGGCCAACTAGGATGGAACTTGGCTATTCCTTAGCCGATTTTAGTGAAATTTGGTACGCACAATGGAAATGAGACTCTAAAATTATTTTTGGATAAAGATCTGGAATATGGCCAAGTAGGATGAAATTCGATATGTGCGTTGGAAATTGGTTTCTAAAATGATTCTTAGATACAGTTCTGAAATACGGGCCTGTTAGGATAGTACTTAGCTATTTCTGAACCGATTTGAGTAAAATTTGAGATTTGCGATTGAAACAGGATCCTAAAACAATTTTTAGAAAAAGTTCTGAAATAGGGCCGAATAGGATAAAATTGGCTACTCCTTAACTAATTATGATGAAATTCGGCATACTCCATGCAAATAAGGTTCTAAAATAATTTCTCTAATTACGGGACCCTAAACTATGTTAGAAGTTTTATTAAAACTGCAGGTGGTATCACCCATTTTTTTTTATTTTCCTTTGATTGTGATAAAGTTTCCCGGCAAATGTATAATAAAAACATCAATATGAGAGACTTCAACAGCTGCCAGATACACAAAAATCTCCAAAAACTTATTATAAAAGCTATTGTCTATTGAGGTTTCTGTGAGCCAAGCAGCTGTTGAGGTTTATCTAATGTTGGCGGGTCAAAAATCAGTTAAGAAATAATCATCATTAGAGGTAGGTTCCCGGGAATTTTGGGAAAAATTAAAAAAAATTTGCAGACATTGATGCCAACAAATCAACAAGCTCCGACAATATTACTCCAATTGCCTTTAAAAACTGTACAAATCTTTGACTAATATTTTATCAATTCTGTTTCCCTGTAATCTGGCAAATAACTAACCCACATCCTGTGCCCAAGCAGTTAAGGAAATCTGATCCGTTTCTTATTGTCTCTCGATAGCCATTGCCTTTGTCCTTTCCTTTTTAATTTCTCAAGAAATCGCTTTGGTCACTTATAATCAAAATGTTCATGTTTCAAAATATAAAACTAGCTAACTTAATTTATTTTCCGGCTTTTAATAAATTTTAAATCAAATTAACGTAAGAGGGGGGTGGGTTAATACTATAATTGAATGACGTTGCAGTATTTAATTTAGACTATATAAAATATTACATAAAATTACATAGCTCGGGTACATAAACAATGCACCAAAAAATAATCGTACGATCAGAAAAAGAATGTATAGTGCAACAAAATAATAAGGGTTGGGTACGTTCGGATTCCGCTTTTCAAAAGCACTCATTATGTAAATCGTGTGTAAACTCTGGGAAAGCAAATTTTAATTTTGTTCTGAACAACATTTTGTTCACATTTATTATTAAAAATACGATTAATAATATCCTGAATAAGCTACCTGAAGAAAAGATACAGATCTTCAGAAAAAAATTCGGAACATTGTGGATATTCTCTGAATGGAGTACTTTTAATTCTTAAAACGTATCAACAATACCAAAGATGTTTTAATAATGAAACAGTGCTTATTTTAAAAATGCCAAGAGTTTACTGAATTTTAAGAATATTTGCTATATCAAAAAATTTAAATTTTGCATTTTATAAATTTTCTAAAATTTTCAAAAACTTTGAGAGATTATAAATCAAAAATTATCAATAAAAACCAAATTAAAAAACATCAAAATTGAGAGTTTAAAAAAAATTAAAGATACCTATTAGCTTTTCTACTGCAGACGCATTATTCTAATTTTATTGTGAAAATTTATGATTGTCAATTTTAGTGAGCTTTTAGGGGTGTTATTGACTATATGATTGAGTAAGGTCAGTACATTGTGTACAGCGCTGTCAGCCTAACCTGTGATAGTATAATTTGTAGTTATCGTGAATATTGCGACTACACCAGTGATCAACAACTGGCGAACCGTACTCGGCACCCGAACTTCCAAGGGATATTTTGCGGACCGCATCCATCCTCGGATTTACATTAATTACTTTTTAAATGTCAGTTAATAAAATAAATAGATGACTTTTGAATGTGAGGTAATACTTGTAATTTAAACGTATCCGATACTTTGATACTAACGTCCGGGACTCAACATTGACAAAATTTTTTCAAAAATTGATCTGTTAAATCGTTTATACTGTAACCTAATGGGGAAGGGATTGTTTGAGGCAGAGAAATGGACTATACCCCAATTGAATTGAGAAATACTTCAAAATATGAAAATTTGAGTTACGCAATACTCAATTTTGTTTTATTAAAAATTTTGCGTATTGAAGCATAATGGTGGAAACAGACGTGCGGAAAAATGCTTGCGTTTAAATTAGAACACACTACTTTAAATGAAATGAAATACATGTATTCCGCACAGTAGGCGTTTTTTCGCAAGTTGTCTCTATTTCTAATTTAACTGCGAATTGTTGGCTGCACTACCAAATCTAGTACGATTTTTCAACATTTTCATTTTTTCAGGGCAATTTTTTCTGTTTGTTGACTGAAAACAAACGTTTGCTGACAATTGCCAAAATGGAAGATACAAATTAATTCGTTTGTGTATTTTGGTAAAATTCATTAAGAAAAATTGTATATTAAAATTAAATACGTGTAAAATAAACGTCAAAAAATACGCAGTTTTAAGCGGCACATGTGTTTTGGGTGCGGAAAAGCGAGCGTTACAACAGGCAAAAATTTCGCACGTCTGTTACCAGCATTATTAAGAAAGCGTCAGTACAATGTTTGATTCTGACCACATATTGTATATATATATATATATGTGAAATCACGTTTCCATAGATGTATTTCAGTAAATTACAAAAATAAATAATGAAATGATGCCTGGCAGAAGTTTCATTTTGATAAAATAAATTTGAAATAAAAGCAAAAAGAAATGAAATTAAAATATCCTAAAGATAAAAATATCGCCCCCGGGTGGAATCGAACCACCAACCTTTCGGTTAACAGCCGAACGCGCTAACCAATTGCGCCACGGAGGCTTATACCATCATCATTAGGTTGTTAATTGAACTAAATTGGATTCGTACTGTCTAAAAAATGGACATGTATAATTCAAAATGGAGCTTATAGTAAATTAACCTAAACGGTTTTTCTCGACTGATGAATATCGCAGCTCTATACGGGAATATTTCATTTTAAAAATAATTCTAGGTTTGCTAAAATCTAGAAATGAAGTAAGGTCTTAAATATGGAGCTATGCAAGGATTTTGTTCAAAAAACGAGACTTGAGAGTTGCGATTTTCGTGTACGTACTAGATATACAACAGTAAATATTATTGTTGTTTGGTTTAATTTTAACATTATTGTACATCTAGTAAGCCGATAAAAATTGCAACTCTCAAGTCTCGTTTTTTAAACAAAATCTTTGTACTGTCGTTTCATAAATATCTAACCAAAAAATCTAAGCATTATAAAATCCTACAAAATGCCATTGAGTTGGTAATTTAGACTAGACTAGACGACTGGTCAGCGCTACTTCAAAAATTAAATCACAGGAGAAATAACGAAAATTGAAAAAATTATTGATTTTCTCGCTCGATTAGACTCTTTTTTTAAAGTTTTTTTTTATTCTACTTGTGAGTTAAATTTTGAAGTAACAGTAAAATTTCCTTTTAAATGGATGGAATTATGTCAATCGTATCGCTTTTGTTGATAGTTCCACTTTCACTATAAATGTTTCAAGTTGTGTTTTGGTTAACTTAATTCGTTGCGTTAGTATAGCATCGACGAATGTATTGGAGCGTTTTGCGAAATTGTGTTAAATTGAATAATGTTTCGTCAGCCTTGCAGTTGTACCACAAATGTTTCAAGTTGAAAAGAGCCTATAAAATATAAATACAAATAAAAATGAATAAAACTATAGATAAAGTTTTTATTCTTTTTTGTGAGTTAATTTTGAAGAAGCACCAAAATATTTCAAATACGTTTAGGTATAGATCTTGGACGCCTCTAACTATATTAACAAAATTACCACAAAATATTTGTCAGATTTTTAGAAGGACTCTTAACCTGGATAATCTCTTCCATTGGAGAGCTCCAGAGCGCTCAGGCGCCTTAAGAATTACCTACAAAGCACAATCGGTGAGGAGCGAATCCATTTAGGATTAGCATTATTAAATATTCACAGAGATGATGATATATCAATAGACGGTGTCCTCGATGAATTGGCTTTAATGTCATATAATGAATCTTTTACAAAACTATCTGAATTTATAATGAATTGCTTACAAAATTATTCTAAATGTTCCAAATTACCCATCACTGTCGATTCAGTTGTGATTGTAGTGTATCTTGTTGATCTTATTTATGAATCTCATGAACCATATGAATCTTATGAATTTCATAAATTTTAAAACTCTTATAAATCTTATTAATTTTATGATTTTTTTAATTCCATTAATTTAAACGAATCATAGGAATCCTATAAACATTATTAATTCCATGAATCTAACAAATCTTAGGAATATCGTGACTCTAACGAATCTTATAAATTCTAGTTATGAGACTTAAAAATTTTATTAATTTTGTGAATTTTAAGAATCTTATGAATCTTTCAAATCTTATCAGTCTTACAAACATTATGAATCTTATAAAATTTTTATTAATCTTATGAATTTTATGAGTCTTTTGAATCTAATGAATATATTACAAATTTTATTAATTTTATAAATCTTATAAATCTTATCAATCTTATGAATCTTACGAATCTTATGCTTCTTATAAATCTTATGAATTTTATGATTATATTCAGAATGAATTTATGAATCTTATGTATCTTATTCTAGTTAACTAAATCTTAGGTTTCTTTGTAATCTGAAGAATATTTTGAATGTTATGGATCTTTGAATTCAATGAACTTAAACGAATTTTATGAAACATAGGAATCTTATGAATTTTATTAATTTTATGAATCTCATAAATCTTGAGGATCTCATTAATTTTCGTCTTACGTATCCAATGAATCCTACTTACTACGTCTTACGAATCCAATGAATCTTACGAATCCTCACGAACGTTGTGGATCAATTAAATCTTATAAATCTTTGTAAGCTCAAGAATATTTGGAATGTTATGTATTTTTGAATTCTATGAACCTTAATGAATCTTATGAATCATAGGAATCTGCAGAGTTTTATTAATTTTATAAATCTCATAAAACTTATGAATCTTGTGCTTCTTACGATTCTTAAGAATTTTATGAACTTTCTGAATCTTGTATGCATCTTAAGAGTTGTTTTAATCTAATGTGCCAGTGGCCCTGTTCTGGCTATTCCCTGGGAATTGTGAATTGAACTATTTTGACAGTATGCTAGCAGTTGGGAATTATATTTTCCAAATCGAAGTGTATTCTGGCGATTTGAAATTTTTGAATATAGGGAAAAAATAATTCCATTTTATGTAAGCCTTGTCTTTCATTTTATGTAAGTCTTCCGCTCGGCAACATCACAAATGTTGTGTATTCTATGTTTTAATGTTGTGTCGGTATAAATGTCGCATTCATCGGTATAAATGAAGATTTTCCCCACATAATTTTCCAATTATGGCGCCACGAAGCTTTCAAGTGTTTATAATATAATTTTAAAGCCCCTTATTTTTTAGAAGTGGGATGGTTATATAGTACATATGCGAATTCATTAATTTTCGTAATCCTTTCTCTGGTAGTGCTTTAACACTGGTAGTGATATGTCCACTGATTAGGTCTTAACCAGGAAATTTTTTTAAGCTTAAGTTGTTGTTAATTTTATCTTTAAGCTCTTATAGTACTTATAGTATTACAGGTTTTTTATTGTTCTAGCCGAAGTTCCATCGTCATTCTTGATACGAGCTTTTGAACTTTATGTAGGTCTTTTAAGTTCATTAGTTTCAAGTCGAAGAGGCTGGCTAGGTATTCGCTAAAAGATTTATTCTTGAGATTTTTGATAAGCATTTTAAATTTGTTGCTTTGAGTCGGAATAATAAGCTAATTTGGTTACTGGCATGACAAAAAATTGAATTTAATTGAACTTGATTTACTAATTATTTTCAAATTTCTCGGTATATCGTAAAAACTTATGAATCAAAAACATTATCACAACAATTTTTACATCAGATTCAATTGAATTTATTTTATTAAGGCTGAACTTTTTTATTAATTTTAAATAAAATAAAACGTAATTTAAAATTTAATTAAGAAAAAAAAATTAATTTTTGTTAATTTTACAAGCGAATATAGACAGAAATGAGAGCTTGAATTTGTCGAAAGCAGTTTTAATAATTAAAATGAAATTATGGGGAGGCAAAGCGATGTATTGTACATAAGATAAATTTAAAATGAAAGCAAAAAAGAAAAATTTGTAAAAGTATCGTTGCTTTTCCATGCTATGCAATATTTCTAATCTGTCTACTTGGTTAGATCTCACAAATTTTTTGAATTATTCCGTTGGGCAGAACGATAAACTATAGCCGAACGATAAACCAAAACTCGATTTCCCCCGATTTAATGGAAACATTTCGAATTTACGAGACAAATTTTCTTGATTGTTGTTATCTATGGTTTGCTAGATTATCTGTGAGAGGCAAGATAATTTTATATTGCTGTTAGTTAAAAAAACAAAATGAATTTCTATAATGAATACTTATTATAATGAAATTCCACATATACGATGGAAATGGGATTCTAAAATAATTTTTAGAAGTTCTTTAATAAGGCCAATTAGGAAGGAGCTTGAGTACTTTTTAACTGTTTTTAGTATAATTTGACAAGCACGATGGAATTAGAATTCTAAAATGAATTTAAATAAAATTCTCAAATATGGCCGAGTAGCATGAAACTTTGTAATTTTTATCGGATATAAGTAAAATTTGGGATGTGCATTAGAAATGGGACTTTAAGAGAACGCTCTGGAATTTGACCAAGAAGGAAATGTAGGAAATGGGATTCTTAAATGATTTTTGGATATAATTCTGGAATATGCGGCCAACTAGGATGGAACTTGGCTATTCCTTAGCCGATTTTAGTGAAATTTGGTACGCACAATGGAAATGAGACTCTAAAATTATTTTTGGATAAAGATCTGGAATATGGCCAAGTAGGATGAAATTCGATAAATGATTCTTAGATACAGTTCTGAAATACGGGCCTGTTAGGATAGTACTTAGCTATTTCTGAACCGATTTGAGTAAAATTTGAGATTTGCGATTGAAACAGGATCCTAAAACAATTTTTAGAAAAAGTTCTGAAATAGGGCCGAATAGGATAAAATTGGCTACTCCTTAACTAATTATGATGAAATTCGGCATACTCCATGCAAATAAGGTTCTAAAATAATTTCTCTAATTACGGGACCCTAAACTATGTTAGAAGTTTTATTAAAACTGCAGGTGGTATCACCCATTTTTTTTTATTTTCCTTTGATTGTGATAAAGTTTCCCGGCAAATGTATAATAAAAACATCAATATGAGAGACTTCAACAGCTGCCAGATACACAAAAATCTCCAAAAACTTATTATAAAAGCTATTGTCTATTGAGGTTTCTGTGAGCCAAGCAGCTGTTGAGGTTTATCTAATGTTGGCGGGTCAAAAATCAGTTAAGAAATAATCATCATTAGAGGTAGGTTCCCGGGAATTTTGGGAAAAATTAAAAAAAATTTGCAGACATTGATGCCAACAAATCAACAAGCTCCGACAATATTACTCCAATTGCCTTTAAAAACTGTACAAATCTTTGACTAATATTTTATCAATTCTGTTTCCCTGTAATCTGGCAAATAACTAACCCACATCCTGTGCCCAAGCAGTTAAGGAAATCTGATCCGTTTCTTATTGTCTCTCGATAGCCATTGCCTTTGTCCTTTCCTTTTTAATTTCTCAAGAAATCGCTTTGGTCACTTATAATCAAAATGTTCATGTTTCAAAATATAAAACTAGCTAACTTAATTTATTTTCCGGCTTTTAATAAATTTTAAATCAAATTAACGTAAGAGGGGGGTGGGTTAATACTATAATTGAATGACGTTGCAGTATTTAATTTAGACTATATAAAATATTACATAAAATTACATAGCTCGGGTACATAAACAATGCACCAAAAAATAATCGTACGATCAGAAAAAGAATGTATAGTGCAACAAAATAATAAGGGTTGGGTACGTTCGGATTCCGCTTTTCAAAAGCACTCATTATGTAAATCGTGTGTAAACTCTGGGAAAGCAAATTTTAATTTTGTTCTGAACAACATTTTGTTCACATTTATTATTAAAAATACGATTAATAATATCCTGAATAAGCTACCTGAAGAAAAGATACAGATCTTCAGAAAAAAATTCGGAACATTGTGGATATTCTCTGAATGGAGTACTTTTAATTCTTAAAACGTATCAACAATACCAAAGATGTTTTAATAATGAAACAGTGCTTATTTTAAAAATGCCAAGAGTTTACTGAATTTTAAGAATATTTGCTATATCAAAAAATTTAAATTTTGCATTTTATAAATTTTCTAAAATTTTCAAAAACTTTGAGAGATTATAAATCAAAAATTATCAATAAAAACCAAATTAAAAAACATCAAAATTGAGAGTTTAAAAAAAATTAAAGATACCTATTAGCTTTTCTACTGCAGACGCATTATTCTAATTTTATTGTGAAAATTTATGATTGTCAATTTTAGTGAGCTTTTAGGGGTGTTATTGACTATATGATTGAGTAAGGTCAGTACATTGTGTACAGCGCTGTCAGCCTAACCTGTGATAGTATAATTTGTAGTTATCGTGAATATTGCGACTACACCAGTGATCAACAACTGGCGAACCGTACTCGGCACCCGAACTTCCAAGGGATATTTTGCGGACCGCATCCATCCTCGGATTTACATTAATTACTTTTTAAATGTCAGTTAATAAAATAAATAGATGACTTTTGAATGTGAGGTAATACTTGTAATTTAAACGTATCCGATACTTTGATACTAACGTCCGGGACTCAACATTGACAAAATTTTTTCAAAAATTGATCTGTTAAATCGTTTATACTGTAACCTAATGGGGAAGGGATTGTTTGAGGCAGAGAAATGGACTATACCCCAATTGAATTGAGAAATACTTCAAAATATGAAAATTTGAGTTACGCAATACTCAATTTTGTTTTATTAAAAATTTTGCGTATTGAAGCATAATGGTGGAAACAGACGTGCGGAAAAATGCTTGCGTTTAAATTAGAACACACTACTTTAAATGAAATGAAATACATGTATTCCGCACAGTAGGCGTTTTTTCGCAAGTTGTCTCTATTTCTAATTTAACTGCGAATTGTTGGCTGCACTACCAAATCTAGTACGATTTTTCAACATTTTCATTTTTTCAGGGCAATTTTTTCTGTTTGTTGACTGAAAACAAACGTTTGCTGACAATTGCCAAAATGGAAGATACAAATTAATTCGTTTGTGTATTTTGGTAAAATTCATTAAGAAAAATTGTATATTAAAATTAAATACGTGTAAAATAAACGTCAAAAAATACGCAGTTTTAAGCGGCACATGTGTTTTGGGTGCGGAAAAGCGAGCGTTACAACAGGCAAAAATTTCGCACGTCTGTTACCAGCATTATTAAGAAAGCGTCAGTACAATGTTTGATTCTGACCACATATTGTATATATATATGTGAAATAACGTTTCCATAGATGTATTTCAGTAAATTAAAAAAATAAATAATGAAATGATGCCTGGCAGAAGTTTCATTTTGATAAAATAAATTTGAAATAAAAGAAAAAAAAAATGAAATTAAAATATCCTAAAGCTAAAAATTTCGCCCCCGGGTGGAATCGAACCACCAACCTTTCGGTTAACAGCCGAACGCGCTAACCAATTGCGCCACGGAGGCTTCTACCACCATCATTAGGTTGTTAATTGAACTAAATTGGATTCGTACTGTCTAAAAAATGTACATGTATAATTCAAAATGGAGCTTATAGTAAATTAACTTAAACGGTTTTTCTCGACTGATGAATATCGCAGCTCTATACGGGAATATTTCATTTTAAAAATAATTCTAGGTTTGCTAAAATCTAGAAATGAAGTAAGGTCTTAAATATGGAGCTATGCAAGGATTTTGTTCAAAAAACGAGACTTGAGAGTTGCGATTTTCGTGTACGTACTAGATATACAACAGTAAATATTATTGTTGTTTGGTTTAATTTTAACATTATTGTACAACTAGTAAGCCGATAAAAATTGAAACTCTCAAGTCTCGTTTTTTAAACAAAATCTTTGCACTGTCGTTTCATAAATATCTAACCAAAAAATCTAAGCATTATAAAATCCTACAAAATGCCATTGAGTTGGTAATTTAGACTAGACTAGACGACTGGTCAGCGCTACTTCAAAAATTAAATCACAGGAGAAATAACGAAAATTGAAAAAATTATTGATTTTCTCGCTCGATTAGACTCTTTTTTTAAAGTTTTTTTTTATTCTACTTGTGAGTTAAATTTTGAAGTAACAGTAAAATTTCCTTTTAAATGGATGGAATTATGTCAATCGTATCGCTTTTGCTGATAGTTCCACTTTCACTATAAATGTTTCAAGTTGTGTTTTGGTTAACTTGATTCGTTGCGTTAGTATAGCATCGACGAATGTATTGGAGCGTTTTGTGAATTTGTGTTAAATTGAATAATGTTTCGTCAGCCTTGCAGGATCAGATCAAAGGAAATGTATCGCTCTTATCGCGTCTACTGATAGTTGTACCACAAATATTTCAAGTTGAAAAGAGCCTATAAAATATAAATACAAATAATCTCTTCAATTGAGGAGCTACAAAGCACAATCGGTGAGGAGCGAATCCATTTAGGATTAGCATTATTAAATATTCACAGAGATGATGATATATCAATAGACGGTGTCCTCGATGAATTGGCTTTAATGTCATATAATGAATCTTTTACAAAACTATCTGAATTTAAAATGAATTGCTTACAAAATTATTCTAAATGTTCCAAATTACCCATCACTGTCGATTCAGTTGTGATTGTAGTGTATCTTGTTGATCTTATTTATGAATCTCATGAACCATATGAATCTTATGAATTTCATAAATTTTAAAACTCTTATAAATCTTATTAATTTTATGATTTTTTTAATTCCATTAATTTAAACGAATCATATAGGAATCCTATAAACATTATTAATTCCATGAATCTAACAAATCTTAGGAATATCGTGACTCTAACGAATCTTATAAATTCTAGTTATGAGACTTAAAAATTTTATTAATTTTGTGAATTTTAAGAATCTTATGAATCTTTCAAATCTTATCAGTCTTACAAACATTATGAATCTTATAAAATTTTTATTAATCTTATGAATTTTATGAGTCTTTTGAATCTAATGAATATATTACAAATTTTATTAATTTTATAAATCTTATAAATCTTATCAATCTTATGAATCTTACGAATCTTATGCTTCTTATAAATCTTATGAATTTTATGATTATATTCAGAATGAATTTATGAATCTTATGTATCTTATTCTAGTTAACTAAATCTTAGGTTTCTTTGTAATCTGAAGAATATTTTGAATGTTATGGATCTTTGAATTCAATGAACTTAAACGAATTTTATGAAACATAGGAATCTTATGAATTTTATTAATTTTATGAATCTCATAAATCTTGAGGATCTCATTAATTTTCGTCTTACGTATCCAATGAATCCTACTTACTACGTCTTACGAATCCAATGAATCTTACGAATCCTCACGAACGTCGTGGATCAATTAAATCTTATAAATCTTTATAAGCTCAAGAATATTTGGAATGTTATGTATTTTTTGAATTCTATGAACCTTAATGAATCTTATAAATCATAGGAATCTGCAGAGTTTTATTAATTTTATAAATCTCATAAAACTTATGAATCTTGTGCTTCTTACGATTCTTAAGAATTTTATGAACTTTTTGAATCTTGTATGCATCTTAAGAATTGTTTTAATCTAATGTGCCAGTGGCCCTATTCTGGCTATTCCCTGGGAATTGTGAATTGAACTATTTTGACAGTATGCTTGCAGTTGGGAATTATATTTTCCAAATCGAAGTGTATTCTGGCGATTTGAAATTTTTGAATGTAGGGAAAAAATAATTCCATTTTATGTAAAATAATTAGAAGGGGGGAATTAGAAGAAACTGGTTGTTTTGGGTATTTTCATTATTTTATTTACAACGTAGTATAGGTAAAGTTTTATTTTATATGTTGAATATACAATTTTTAAATAATGGTGGCTGCAAAATTTGGAATAGTATTTTATCCCATTGAAAATTATTCCCAATTACGCCAGAATACACTTTTGGGAATTGGTGAATAAAAAATTGGGAATTACTGAAGTTTGGAAATATACATAGCAATAATTTTCCCAATTCCCAATTCACAGGGAATAGCCAGAAAAAAGCCTCAGGAATAAAATCCGGAGACTGTTTTTAAATTAATTTTTTCTTATCTAGATAGAATGATTTTTCAAGTTTTTTGATTTTTATGTATACATTAAAATCATGATAAACCAATTGAAAGGTATGATTGACAGCTGTTTCAAATTATTCTTTTCTTGTGCATGTCGTCATTCGGTGCGATAAAATGACGAGACTTTGTTGTTTTTATTAAAATTTTGACTTTTATTAAAATGTTCACAAAAACTATCGCCGCAGAACAATTCGATTTGTTTTTGTTTGCTATGAACTAGTGTTCATAAAAAAAAAATATAGCACCGATATAGCACTAAATGACGTAATTTTTTAGTGAAAGAGATAGCATTACATGCGCTTGATCATACCTCTTAAATTGGTTTATCATGCATTAAAATAAAGCCTTTTCATTATAACAATCAGTTCCCTATTCCTTTTACTTTTTAAGTTGACTATCATGTCTAAATTAAGTCGTCTCACTCTCAAAGATTGAACTGTATGAAGCGAGAAATTCGACAACCTAAGCGAAGTTAATTAAAATGTTTAAAAGACGGCTTAGCACAAAATATTTATCAGAATTTTAGAAGACCTCTTAACCCGGATAATCTCTCTAATTGGAGAGTCGAGGGCGCTTAGGCGCCTTAAAAATAATCTACCATCAAAATCGGCGAGGAGTGACTAAATTGCTTGGCATTATTAAATATTCATAGACTTGTGGATATAACGATAGGCGGTGTCCTCGATGCATTGGCCTAAGTGTCAAAAAATTGTGTCTAATTAAATAATCGTATGCAGTATTTCCTTAGAGAAATCATTTTTTATTTGAGAACCCCCTCCCACCCTTAACAAATTTCTGGCTACGCCACTGGATATTCATAGTACTGCCCAGTGAAGTTCATCGTTGAAGTGTTCGATAACAAGCCAGCTGTACGTACGAATTAATACGCCCAAATTTCATCATTATTTCTCTCTGTAGATTGAATAGCTCATATATGTGTATGTAGGTACCAAGCAGAGTATACAAAGATATTTTTTCTAATCAACTAAAACAATACGATTTACAAAAAAAATCTTGAAAACAACATTTTTCGCAATTTTCGTTAATAAAAATTCTTACCAAATTATGTATTACCAAATTAGAACAAAAATTTACATAAAATACAATTTTTTCCATAATTATTAATTTTCTATAAATGCGGGTAGCTTTCTGGGCACCGAATTTGTCACGGTAACAAAATCGTTATCACCACGCAGTGCCCTCCAACTTCTCAAAAATTTGTCGCAATGAGTTATCTTTGTTCCGACAAGCTAGTGGTTCGCAATTTTTCATTATTTTAGCCCACACCTACTCAATGGGGGTTATGTCGCGAACCAAATCATTGAATACCCAAGAATATGCACTGGTAAGTGGCCCTGCTTGGATTCGAATAGACCATCTGAGTAAAAGATTCTTCCGCTCGGTAACATTACATCATCGAGAAATGTTGTGTATTCTATGCCATTCATTCAGCCAGTTGTTTGAGTCATAATTTGCCAATACCTCTCCACTAATCGACTTTCACATTCCACAACTAATTCGCCCCTTTTTGAGCCATTTGCACAAACTTTTGGTTGAACCTTGAGTTTTTGGGTCAGTATAAATGTCGCATTCGTCGGTATAAATGAAGGTTTTGGTCTAGGTCCAACTAAAATATAAGAGAATAAAACGTTGCTGAATTCTTTATCACTGAAAACGCCAACATGTGCTTTCCTATTAATTTTACTTTCAGTGCCGATCTATGCTGCGACATACTATGATTTTCCAGATCCTGCTAACGGTTTTATTACTACGTGCTGCTGGTATACATTTAGAATGCTATTCTGATCGGAATGAGAGTATTTTTGAGAGATCCGAGGATTGGGCCGCCTCTTAATTGAATTAACTGATATTTTATAAATGCGTCCGATTTCCTACATGATTTTCCAATTATGGTGCCACGAAGGTTTTTGTTTAAGTGTTTAATAATAATTTTAAAGCTCCTAGTTTTTTTAGAAGTGGCATGGTTACATTACATACATAATGCGATTTCAGTAATTTTCGTAATCTTTTCTCTGGTGATGCTTTGCCTATTTGTCCACTGATTAGGTCGTAACGAAGAAATTGCTTTGACCTTAAGTTATTGTTAATTTTACTTTTAAGCTCTTGTAGTGTTACAGGTCTTTTATTGTTCTGACCCATGTCCCATCGTCATTCTTAATATGAGCTTTTGTATTTTAGGTCTTTAAAGTTCATTAGTTGCTTTTCAAAGAGAATAATTAGTGTCCTTGTGGTCGAAGAGGCTGGCTAGGTATTCGCTAACAGATTTCTTTTTCATTTCATTGCCATTTCAGTTTGTTGCTTAAATAATTAAGTAGTAATAATAAACTAATTTGGTTGATGGCATCACAAATTGTTTTAATAATTTTAAATTAACTTGAATTACTAATTATTTGCAAACTTTTCATCACAACGTAGACACTTATGATGCTAAACTTTTTATTAATTTTAAATAAAATAAAACGTAATTTAAAACTTAGTTAAGAAAAAATAACGAATTCAATAAAAATTAATTTTTGTTTATTTTATAAGCGAATATAGACAGAAATGGGAGCTTAAATTTGTCGAATAGCAGTTTTAATAATTCGGAATGATGAGAAGGCAAAGCTTCATCCTGATGAATAATAAAATAAATTTAAAATGAAAGCAAAAAAAAAAATTGTAAAAGGGTCCTAAAGTTAAAAGTATCGCCCCCGGGTGGAATCGAACCACCAACCTTTCGGTTAACAGCCGAACGCGCTAACCAATTGCGCCACGGAGGCTTATACCATCATCCTTAGATTTTAAATTGAACTAAATTGGATTCTGCAACCATTTTAACTTTACACAACGGAGTATGCCTATTTAGATGTAATTACTTCACATAGAAAAATACCACAGTTTTACTGGAATAATATGTTTTCAAAATATTAGAGTTTTGCTAAAACCTAGAGATAAAATAAGGTTTTAAACATGGACCTGGCGGTTTGATAAATATCAAACCAACAAATTTAAGCAACATAAAATCACACAAAATCCAATTTAACTGGTCATGTTCTGTCATTTAGGATGATACGTCAATTCAAACATATCAAATTATTAAATTGAATGAACGCATTTTGGTAAAACATATGAAAATATCAATGACACATGATTACAGCACTAGCCTGAAAGAGGCCTAAGCAAGCTTTTCAAAGCTTTTATGTGGCTTAAACTTTACATTCTGTGAGGTCTCTGACTTTGAAATGCCTACATAATTATATGGCTGCAGGGCAGTTTATGTAACAACTTAAATAAAAATTATGTTTGTAAACCTTATGCAGTTTGCATATTGAATATTTTTAAATTGACCTAATGAAATCCATAATACTCGCTGAAGAACGAAGTGAAAAAATTTTTAAAAATTGATTTGCTAATTCTTCTAAAAATAAAACAAATCACCGCCACCGGGTGGAATCGAACCACCAACCTTTCGGTTAACAGGCGAAAGCGCTAACCAATTGCGCCACGGAGGCTTATTTAATAACAGATTATAATAAATCGAATTCGATATTGTTTGAAAAATTTTCGCGTTTATTAATTAAACATAGTTTACCTAATCGTAGACAAACGACATATATTTTGACAGTTCATAAAAAAATTTTCGTATACAAATTTTTCAATATTTGTTTCAAATTTTTACTTTTTTGGTAAAAATATTTTGGAGTTGTTGATTATAAGTTGCAATAAATAGTTGTGTTAACTATAATCTGTGCTAAAGTATTTTTTTTTGGTTTTGGACATCCAATAACAAAAGTCGTGTACACAGTTTAAACAACAAGTAGCCGTACACTTGGTGTACGGCAACTGCTAACCGGCACGTCACCGGAAATTTTAAAAAGTTAGTTTGCGACCCTCGTAGACTCGAGGGGATTTTCAAAACTGGATGAAAATAAATATAAAAGGCGTAGACAATTCTTCGAGGACTGTAAAGCGGCGCAAAAGTGATAAAAAGGCATGGGAACGTGATAACAAGACGTTTCGAGTGAATTGGTATACTTTTCTATCCAGACCTAGGGCTGATGGCTTCGGCGGAGTAGCGATATTGGAACGAGCAAATATGATGTTGACGAATGTGAGGGTCCCCTGCCATCCCTGGTCATCGCTGCCAAAACTAGGAATCGTGATAGAAATTGGTTAATTGTAAGTGTATATGCAGCTCCAATTAAAACTGTGAGTGATAGAGATAAAGGCCCCAATGCTTGGGAACATTTTTGTCTGATCTCGTTCTGGAATCCGATATCGTGATTCCAAACGATGAAATGCCAACAAGGATGGCGTATATTTGCGCCACAACCAGTGCGACAGACATCATTTTAGTGTCTTGCGGACTAGTGGCCCAAGTCACTTGGAATGTAACAGATTAGAATTTGGGTAGTGGTAATTTTATAATCAATTCGTGTTTAGGTTATGTATCTTGAATGTTTTTATTAAAATGGTGAATGGGATGCTGAAAGGCAGGTTTGAAAAGTTTATGAATGAAGGTTGTTGTGGCAGTATTTGTGGATATTGAAAGAGCGTATGATTATGTGGTTACAGGGAAACTATATCAAGTACTTTCGAAACTAGGATTTCCTTGGAAAACTTGTAAATGGGTGTATGAGTGTATGAGTGAGAGAAAGTTTGTTTCGTGTGGAAGTGGTTACCGATTGGAGGGAGCTATGAACATTGGACTCCCACAAGGGAGCAAAATTTCTCCGAATCTCTTCAATCTGTATACGAGGTCGATACATAGGTATAATTCTCCCGACAAAGTTAACCTGCAATTTGCAGATATTTTTATTCTAATCAGCAAGGTTAAAACTATCGGTGAGGCCCTAAATCGAGCTCAGGAAAATGAACATGGAAAAATGAACTCATTATTGTAAGAGCAGATTAAATGTTATCTAAAGTGTGAGTAAACCGAAATATGGGGCTCACCCTAGTGTGACTGGTATGCTCAGAAAGGAGCTAGTGTCTTCCAAAATTGCTTATGGGATGAGTATGTATGGTGACGGATCTAAGATCGGGTTTGAAAAGTTAATGAAAGTAGAGAACTAGAGTGGTATTGGGGGTGACTAATTCTACCCCAAAACGTACTTTATGATTTGGATTAGGTGATTCATCTCTTAATTATAAGAGACCGTGCGAGAGACCAAAGACAATGTGTTAGGTAATGAGATAAAAGTAAGATTGGAAGGAGGAACGGATTATCAAAAAACGTAACGGTCGAAAATAATGGCGGAAAATATGAATATATTTTTCAAAATTAGACAAGTGGGTTCAAAAGTTGCTCCCGAAAATTTTGCTGTGTGCTTGAATTTTGGAGGCATAACAAAAGCGATAATGAATGAGTTATCGGTTAAGGGAGAATTTCGAAGAATGCAAATGAATTATATTGCACATGTGGAAGTATATACAGATACTAGTATTTATGAAAAGAGTAGAGTAAAAGGAAAGAAGTACTATGAATGGTGTAGTGCTCCTTTGAGGAAACGTTTTTTTAAGGAAATCAAAGGAGATACTACAATGATACAAAGGATGGAACGGGTGAGATTGAATCGTGGTAATTGGAAAGAATGCTTAAAGAAGCGTCATTTGAATGAGGATGATTTATGTGAAGGCTATTTGGTTGTGGAGGACATCGAACATTTATTTCTTAAATGTTCAAAATTTAGCCAATATTAGAGAATGCAAGATTTAATGAGTTATTACGAATGGGGAAAAATTAGTACAATTATATATGTATGAATTTAGCAAAATGAGTGGTATAACAGTATGAAAGTTGAGTGAAAAAAAAAAAACAAAAATTTTAAATTTTGAAGAAGGGCCAGATGGCTCTTTTTTTGGAGCTTGTGCCACAATAAAAAAGAAAAAAAAAAAAAACTTAAATAAAAATTAGGTTTGTAAAATTTATTCGGTTCCATTGAATATGTTTGAATTGGCATTTATGCGAGTGGAATCGAACCACCAACCTTTCGGTTAACAGCCGAACCCGCTAACCAATTGCGCCACGGAGGCTTATTCAATAACAGATTATAATAAATCGAATTCGATATTGCTTGAAAAATTTTCGAGTTTATTAATTAAATATAGTTTTCCTAAAAAAACGATTCAAATGTCACCTTGACATATTGTATAAAAGCTTCAGATTTTTAATGATCCTCAGTTTCTTAAATGAATTCAAGAACTGCTGAATATATTAAAAAAATTACAGCTCGTCCTTGCCTTGATTCCCGTATTATCGAATTTTACAATACCTACCCCTTAAAACTATTAACAATTTCAATTTTATTGTACTTAACGCATACATGCGTATTCTATTTAAAACATTTAGTTATTCCAGAATTGCAACTTCTTAACATTTTCGCAGTAAAACTAAGCTTTCCCCACTTTGTCTTGTAAAACCAACGTAAGTACTTAATTTTTTAATGAAGAGAAAGCTGAAGCTTTAGCCACTCATTTCGAGAACTCACATTGTTTGTATGAAATACTAGTTGGTCTGTCGAAAATTTAGTAAACGCTACTGTTAAGCTGATGGTTTATTGACAACTTTATGACCAATAAAATCACCAGGCATTGACGCACTACCCAATATTCTTTTAAAATATTTACAAAATTCCACCACACTTTTCTTAAAGAACGTTTTCAGCAGCTATTTTATAATTGTATATTTTAGCAGTAAGCTAGGAAGAAGCTAAAATAAGGGCTTTTGGGAAGAATGGTAAGGATCCATCAGTACCAAGTAGATATAAACCCATTAGCTTGGGATAGTTTCCGAGTACATTAAATACCCTTAGCAAGTTTTTTTATGATAATAGGATTATCATTCGGGAGCATATCAGGTTTCGTTAGCAGCATTCCACAATTAATTAAATTCACAAATAAATTTTAAAAAATAAAAAGAAAGATAAAACTATCCACGAGCTTTTGGCATGGTTTGGACTAGCGATCTAGTGTACAAATTGAAAACCGTTGACATTCCTATATAATCTTCTGTTCATTTGGGGGGGCAAATTCTTTGTTCAATTAAATAAATTGCGCTCAACTACTAAACCTGTCACGGCAGGGGTACCACACATTACAATAAAATGTAAATTATATAAGAAATTTACATTTTAAAAATAACAAATAATAATAAGTAATTAACTGAAAATTTAAAATACAAAGTTAATAATAATAATTATAATTATAACTTTATTAAAGTGCAAATTACGCTTTGTAGATATTACAGATAGTTTTTAGTTTCATACATTTAAAATTATTTTTTTCACATAATATCTTATCGCAATGCAGTCCCCTATCTGTTTGATAATATTCTCAGAAAATTCCCAAAAAATTCCCAGAAAATTCCAAAAAAATTCCAAAAATTCCCAGAAAATGCCCAAGAAATCCAAAAATACCCAAAAATTTCCCAAAATTCCCAGAAAATTCCCAAAAAATTCCCAAAAAATTCCAAAAATTTACAGAAAATGTCCAAGAATTTTCAAAATTCCCAAAAAATTCCAAAAATTCCTAAATATTCCCAGAAAATTGCCAGAAAATTCCAAAAATTGTCCTAGAAATTCCAAAAATTCCAAAAAATTTCCAAAAATTCACAGAAAATGTCCAAGAAATTCCAAAGATTCCCAAAAAATTCCAAAAATTGTCAGAAAATTGCTAAAAAATTCCCAGAAAATGCCCAAGAAATTCCAAAAATTCCCGAAAAATGCCCAAGAAAATCCAAACTGTCCCAAAAAATTTCCAAAAAATTCCAAAAATTCCCAGAAAATTGCCAAAAAGTTTCAAAAATTCCCAAAAAATGCCTAAGAAATGCCAAAAATTCCCAGAAAATTCCCATATAATTCTGGGAATTTTTGGGCATTTTCTGGGAATTTTGAGAGGATGTCGATATAAGTCGGGTGTGTGCTGTCCAGAGCACCTGCGTATTAACGAACTCTAGCGGTACACATAGTATTTGCGTCTGCATATATCATCAAATTATTGTAGAATCGAACTCGGGACCTTCTGTACTAGAAATTTTAATGCAATAATACATAATGTTTAAAAAAATAAAGTAAAATTGTAGTTCAGACATTTTCCATAAAAGTACATCACCCCCCCATCTAACCAAACATTTTAGAACTTTTAGTTCACCATAACCATATTCTCCATTTTGTTTTGTACACTGCATGATTGCATAAAACAAGCAAATTGATGTGTACTTTTATATGATGTGATAGCCGTTGTGGTAAGGTGTTGAGCTGGAGTGGTGAAGGTATGCAGTTCGATCCTCAGGCAAAGCAGAAAAATAAAGTTGTTGACGTGATAACGTTTTACACCACATGTTCAGAAAACTGACCCGAAATTTAGCCCTTAGTTGGGGGCAATTACTCATCAACTATAAGCATTACCTTTAATTTAAAGATATGATTGCTTAAATTGGTCCTTCGGCTTTATGTGTCACGCATAATATCATTGCAATGACATCATCCGGCGGTAAAGGAACCCGCGCCGCGAACCTCTCATTTCGACCGATTTAAATGCTTGAACCAGTGTAGCGCGAGAGAATGGCCCATCCGACCGGAGTGGTGGTTAATTTATTTTAAATTAAATTAATTTATCATCACATAAATTTTAATTAAAAATTCAAACTACAAAATAGCGATTGTAGTTTAGCCCTTGGTTGTGGGCAATTACTCATTAACTATAAGAACTACCTTTAATTTAAAGATATGATAGCTTAGATTGGTCCTTTCGCTTTATGTGTCACGCATAATATCATTGCAATGACGTCATTGGGCGGCACAGGAACTTGCGCGGCGAACCTCTGATTTCGGCCGATTTAAATGCTTGAACCAGTGTAGCGCTTCATATCGTACTTCTCATACCATCGCCCAGTACTTAATCGTTTGCAAACAATCACTGTACTCTCATTTCATGATGCTAATAATAAAGAAATTTATTTTAACAAACCCATATACATCGTGCCATTTCTCGCACCTCTTATAAACGTTATCACGGATAACACCTACGGCCGTGTAGAAGACACAGCCTACCCCGAATTTTTTTAGATGAAAAGTATATGAACCGGAAAAAATCTAGGCCGATCCAGCGATCTGGACCAAAAAAAGGGAATTTTGGTAAAAATTCTTAAAAAAACTGAATTTTCATATTTTTGCTTAAAAAACATCTACAAATTGCAGAATCGAACCTGCGACCTTTCGAACTTCAGTTCCTCATCTTACCACCCAACCGCTCATCTCATAGAATTAGATTAGATTCGTATAAATACTCAAAATTAATAAATTAAATTTAAAATATTATCTCAAGTCATAGAAAGCATTGGGATACATTTTTAGAGATGGGAAATTACCAATATTTCATTAAACCTAAACTTCACAATTTTATTTTACTCGCGACGCAATTTTTCTCACTCGTTCGTCTTCGTGAAACTCATTATTCAATAGTGTTGTAATTTCTCAAACATTTACATCCACGTACCATTTGCTTTTCGTGGCATCGAACTCGAGCCCCTCGATCTTCCAAAAAATACCGCAAAAATACCTCAAAAAACCAAAAAGTACAACAAAAATACCACAAAATACCAAAAAATACAAAAAATACCACAAAAATACCATAAAATTCCACAAAAATACCACAAAATAACAAAAATACCACAAAATACCGAAAAAATACCAAAAATTAACAAAAATTCCTAAAAAATTACCTAAAATTCCAAGAAAACTGCCTAGAAAATGCCCAAGAAATTCCAAAAATTCCCAAAAAAAAGTCCAAAAAATTCCCAGAAAATGCCCAAGAAATTCCAAAAATTCCCAGAAATTTCCAAAAATTCCCAGAAAATGCCCAAGAAATTCCAAAAATTCTCAGAAAATTCCAAAATCCAAAAATTCCCAGAAATTCCCATGAAATTCCAAAATTTTCAGAAAATTCCAAAAATTCCCAGAAAATTCCAAAAAAATTCCAAAAATTCCCAGAAAATGCCCAAGGAAATTCAAAAATACCCAAAAATTCCCCAAAATTCCCAGAAAATGTCCAAGAAATTCCAAAAATTTCCAACAAATTCCAAAAATTCCCAGAAAATTGCCAAAAAATTCCCAGAAAATGCTCAAGAAATTCCAAAAATCCCCAAAAATTCACAGAAAATGTCCAAGAATTTCCAAAAAATTCCCAAAATGTCGCAGAAAATTCCCAAAAAATTCCAAAAATTCACAGAAAATGTCCAAGAAATTCCAAAAATTCCCAAAAAATTCCAAAAATTTCCAAAAAATTCCAAAAAATTCCAAAAATTCCCAGAAAATTACAACAAAAATACCACAAAATACCAAAAAATACAAAAAAATACCAAAAAATTCTACAAAAATACAACAAAATAGCAAAAATACCCCAAAATACCGAAAAATACCAAAAATAAATAAAAATTCCCAAAAAATTACCAAAAATTCTCAAAAAATTCCCAATAATTCCCAAAAATTCCAAGAAAACTCCCAAGAAAATGCCCAAGCAATTCCAAAAATTCCCAAATAGTCCGAGAAAATGCCCAAGAAATTCCAGAAATTCCCAGAAAATGCCCAAGAAATTCCAAAATTTCCAGAAAATTCCAAAAATTTTCAAAATTTCCAAAATTCCCAGAAAATGCCGAAGAAATTCCTAAAATTCCCAGAAAATTCCAAAAAAATTCCAAAAATTCTCAGAAAATGCCCAAGAAATCCAAAAATACCCAAAAATTCCCCAAAATTCTCAGAAAATTTCCAGAAATTCCCAAAAATTTCCCAAAATGTCGCAGAAAATTCCCAAAAAATTCCAAAAATTCATAGAAAATGTCCAAGAATTTTCAAAAACTCCCAAAAACTTCCAGAAATACCCAGAAAATTGCCAAAAAATTCGAAAAATTTCCAAAAATTCACAGAAAATATCCAATCAATTCCAAAAATTCCCAAAAAACTCCAAAAATTCCCTGAAAATTGCCATAAAATGCCCAAGAAATTCCAAAAATTCCTGGAAAATGCCCAAGAAATTCCAAAATGTCCCAAAATTCCCAAAAAATTCCAAAAATTACCAAAAATTACCATAAAATTGCAAAAAAGTTCCAAAAATTCCCAAGAAATGCCCAAAAAACCCCAAAAATTATCAGAAAATGCCCAAGAAATTCAAAAAAATTCCCAAAAAATTCCCCAAAATTCCCAGAAAATTCCCAAAAATTCCCCAAAATTCACAGAAAATGTCCAAGAAATTCCAAAAATTCCCAAAAAATTCCAAAAATTCCCAGAAAATGCCCAAGAAATTTCAAAAAATCCCAGAAAATGCCCAAGAAATTCCAAAAATTCCCAGAAAATGCCCAAGAAATTTCAAAAAATCTCAGAAAATGCCCAAGAAATTCCAAAAATTCCCAGAAATTCTCAAGAAATTCCAAAAATGTCCAGAATATTCCAAAAAATTCGCAGAAAATGCCCTAGAAATTCCAAAGTTCCCAGAAAATACCCAAAAAATTCCAAAAATTCACAGAAAATGTCCAAGAAATTCCAAAAATTCCCAAAAAATTCCAAAAATTACCAGAAAATGCCCAAGAAATCCAAAAATACTCAAAATTCCCCAAAATTCCCAGAAAATTCCCAGAAATTCCCAAAAGATACCCAAAATGTCGCAGAAAATTCCCAAAAAATTCCAAAAATTCACAGAAAATTGCCAAAAAATTCCCAAAATGTCCAAGAACTTGTTACCAAGGTTTACACCATCATTTCCTTTATTTGCGAAACATAATATTTTACCCCTACGTTATCTGTATGTTTTTAAGGTCTTGAAATTGTTTTATTTGGTTAGTGGAAATCGTTTGAATAATATGTATGAGCCGCCATATATGTTCCGTAATAAAAACAGAATCAGAATACCGCATCCCAACAAGGAACATTTCAAAAAGTTGTTTTTATATATCGCTCCTAAATTGTATAGTCAATTACCCCCTACGATTAGTAATGCCAGTTCACTGAATATTTTTAGCCGGTTACTTGAAGAATGGTTATTTACGATTGGTGATATAGAATGTCTGTTTAGAACTGTGGTTTAATACGTAATGTCATTTTATTAATTTATTTTTAATAATTTATTTTTTTACTATCGAATGTTTTGTTATTGTAATTTGGTACCTTTATCGAAATTACTTTACATTTTTTTTAAGTTTTGTTGTTATGTTTCTAATTAGTTTTATATAAAATGTACTTTTTTTTTTGTTTTTTGTTTTTAAAAAAATGTATTGAGGATGGAATCGTAACTCCGATACATTTTTCTTATATAATCAGGAGTTTACTAAATAAATAAATAAAAAATAAATAAAAATAAATAAAATTCCAAAAATTCCCAAAAAATTCCAAAAATTCCCAGAAAATGGCCAAGAAATTCCAAAAATTTCCAGAAAATTCCCAAAAATTCGCAGAAAATGCTCAAGAAATTCCAAAAATTCCAAAAATTCCTAGAAAATGTCAATTCCAAAAATTTCCAAAAATTCCCCAAAATTCCCAGAAAATTCCAAAAAAAATTCTCAAAATATCCCAGAAAATTCCAAAAAATTCCAAAAATTCACAGAAAATGTCCAAGAAATTCCAAAAATTCCCAAAAAATTCCAAAAATTCCCAGAAAATGCCCAAAAAATTCCAAAAATTCCCAGAAAATGCCCAAGAAATTCCAAAAATGTCCAGAAAATTCCCAAAAATTCGCAGAAAATGCCCAAGAAATTCCGTTCCAGAAAATTCGCAAAAAATTCCAAAAATTCACAGAAAATGTCCTAGAAATTCCAAAAATTCCCAAACAATTCCAAAAATTCCCAGAAAATGCCCAAGAAATTCCAAAAATTTCCGGAAAATGCCCAAGAAATTCCAAAATTCCCCGAAAATTCCCAAAAATTCCCAAAAATTCCCCAGAATTCCCAGAAAATTCCCAAAAAATTCCCAAAATGTCCCAGAAAATTACCAAAAAATTCCAAAAATTCACAGAAAATGCCCAAGAAATTCCAAAAATTTCCGGAAAATGCCCAAGAAATTCCAAAATTCCCCGAAAATTCCCAAAAATTCCCCAGAATTCCCAGAAAATTCCCAAAAAATTCCCAAAATGTCCCAGAAAATTCCCAAAAAATTTCAAAAATTCCCAAAAAATGCCCAAGAAATTCCAAAATTCTCAGAAAATTCCCAAAAAATTCCAAAAATTCCCATAAAATTCTGGGAATTTTTGGGCATTTTCTGGGAATTTTGGGAGAATGACGATATAAGTCGGGTGTGTGCTGGGAAGCGAGATTTCAAGACCATATGATCATATGGGGTTATTGAAACAAAGCAGCTTAGGCTGGTTCTTTGTAATTTGAAGGAGGTTTATCAAATATTTCAATAAACCTATCCAAATTCAAAAGAATTTTTTTGTCGAATACAGCTATGTACATACTGTTTGTGAAAACGTTTCACATCAATATATACATTTTCTATTTTTTATCAATTTTGAAGAGGTCAACAAAAACCTTCGTATTGCCGAACACCCTAAAAGAAGTAATGTCGAAATCATTAGGGTTCTTACCATTGGATTGCTTCGCTGGATGTTTAATTTAAAAAATTAAGATGATATATCTATCCGGGGCTGCATTCACAAAACCAACAGAAATTAACAGCCAATTATATCAACCCAATGAGATATTATGTATCCAAGCCACCACCAATCAATAAATTATTTCAGAAATCGACATACATTTCATATCAAAATTCGAAGTATTATGCCACATCAGAATTAGAATCTTTGGTATCAAAATTCGATATCTCATGTCAGTATTTCATACTTCACGTTAGAATTAGATATTCGATATTAGAATTTGCATTTATGATGCCAGAATTCGAATTATCATGTCAGAATCCGATAAATGATGTAAGAATTAGATTCGCAATATCAGAATTTGTATTTATGATGTCAGAACATCTAATACATGTCTGAATTTGATATGTCATGTCCGAATTTGAGTTTTTGTTGTTAGAATTCGGTACACCATGTCAGGATTCAATGTATCATGTCAGAATTCGATATGAAATTTCAGAGTTTGAAACTGTATTCATACTTCATATCAGCATTCGATAAATCATAAGCTCAAGTCTTGAGTTTTTTGTATTTTTTATTTATTTTTTTAGTGAGTTATCTTGTAGAAGACCAGAATTTATGTCAGAATTAGATATGCAATATCAGAATTAGTATATTAGTATTTATAATGTGATAATTTGAGATATTATGCCAGAATCCGATAAATTATGTCAGAATTCGTTACTCCATGTCAGAATTCGATACGTCATCTCAGAAATTAAATATCAAATGTCGAAATTCGATATATCATAATATCAAGCCAGAATTCGATTTGCCCTGTCAAAATTACAGTTAATGCTGTCTAAATTCGATATGTCTGAAATAATATTGAACTTTTGATATACGATATGATCTTATGTCAAAGTTAGATAAATGATGACGGAAGTCGATATGTCAATCCAGAATTTGAGTTATTTATATCCAAATTCAATTCACCAGAATTCGGTATGTGATTCCAGAATTCGAAAGGTTCCAGAAGCCTTCAAAATTCCGTAAATCATCTCAAAATTTGATATGTTATGTCAGAATTCGATGTCAAAAATCAAATTTTATATGTCACGTCGATATTTTAACTTTTTCCGTTTACGAATATGTCCACAATTTGATATATCATCTCATGACTTCAGAATTCGAGATGTCATATCAGAATTGGATATTTCGCCCCAGAATTCAGCACAATTTATTGAATTTTGGTACGGTATATCAAATTCGGACATAACATATCGAATTTTGGGATGATATATCGAATTCTGAAGTTTTGATGTGACATTTCAAAGAATTATATATCTCATGTCAGCATTCTACCACAGGACATTTTATAGTTCGATAAGTCGTTAGATAAATCATATCCGAATTTGAACTTACGATGTCAGAATTCGATATCTCATGAAAGAATTCGATATATCATGCCAAATCTCGATACATTGTGTATGAATTAGATATGTCATAATTTGGATTCTTTTGATCTAGTCAATTTAGGCTTAGGAAGGGAAGGCAGTCTAATTACATCGATAATAACGCAGTTAAATACCTGCGTTGAAAAAACTGTACAACGACATATAAAGTGAATATGCACCTACAGCTTTTACCTACAGCATATATCGTCCTAATTCAGTCCTAAGCGATGGGGAACACCTTTAAACCGAGTAAGAATTCCGACCAGCATTCTTAACTGTTTTTTTTAAAGAGAAAGCAAATCTAGTAAACCTTCGATTAGGCTTGCTACATATGTAAGTTTAGTAATAGAATAAGTTTTATTTATGTTAAGTGTGGGAGAGAATTGTACAATCCAATCATGATGAATAGTTTATTCAATTGTTTAGCATCAAAAAAATTGTTTGGTTTATTAAAAATTATTAAACCTATGTATCATCGAAACGGCATTCTCGCTATTAAGAATGATGCTGCTTCCAAGATGGATCGGCCAGATGTAATAAATGTGTTTACAATCAAGAAAGCTAGGAAATCATTAAAAATCAATGAATGTTTCTTCATTTAAATACGCCACTGACCGTAGGTATCACAAAGTTGTATTGTAGGTCCCTTTTTAACCTTCAAATAACGTTCAAAACGTTACCCATGCCAACTGACACATACCGGCATAGTATGCGAAAAAAATGTCTATTAAGTACCAAATCACAATCGAATATCCTGTGTTCCCTATTCACACAGAAACACCGCACTAAAACGACTTTATTCTCTAATTTGAAAAAACGTATAATCGATCACTGTCAAAAAATCTCAAAACATGTTTTCCCAAAGAACGAAAGAAAAAAAAAAATTTACAAAATTACGTATAATTTTCAATTTCCTTAATTTGTCTTCATTTTCATATATCCATATTGCTTTCCTCAAATGAAGAATATAATTTAATTTCTACCTCGCTTGATGTATCCTTTTAAATGTAAATAAAATACAAAATTTCCCATGATATGAAGGATATTATTATAATGTGAACATCATTCTCATTCCCGACCCTAGCAACATACTTGTTTTTTTTTTATCTCATTCGAAAGATTAACCACCCTTTGGCCCATTTTGCACACACACACACACACACGCATAAATACACAACTCGCACACTCCACAAGTATAATTTGGAAATATTTTTGCCTAGCCACCCCATTTTGGAAAAAAAATAATAATTTTGGTCTCCTTTGTTTGTATCATGATAATGTTGATGATGATGATGATCATCATCATCACATATATATTTTTCTTAAGTTTTTTTTTTTTTTGGTTGTGATATGGGTAAATGGTAAAATGTATAATCCTCCCTCTCAGACGGTACACACAAAAAAAAATCCTCTTTTCTTATCATATATGAGGATTTTGATGTATTATTATGAAAATTTCGGTTTTCTTCATCCATCCTATGTTTGTTGTGTGAATTGTGTTGTACATATTCCGATTTGGTTAGAATGCGTGTGGTATTTTATTTTGGATCAACAACAAGGCAAAAAAAAAACACCTTGACCTACCCTCATACAAGTATGGATATGAGTATGATACGCTCCTCAAACAATATTTATAAACAAACGAAGAAGAAAATAAGGAAATAGATAAAACACACTAAGGAATAATAAGAAGACAGCGACGACGAAGAGCAACAAAATGGGGAGGGATGCGGAAAAAGGATCACCACAGACATCATTATAGGCCTTTAATAATAATAATAATAATAATAACAATATAAACATACCATGTTTAGTAAAAGAGGTGACAAACATATGTGAGAAAATTCATAAATGGAATATAAACAAAGAATCCTTATTTCTGTAGTAAAAAAGAAAATTTTGTTTTTATCCTTTTTTATTATGTATTATAAATGGAAAAGGGTGTCAAAGAAACAATATTGTTCCCTTTTTGTTGTCGGTACTCGGCACCAATAATATTTTTGCGGATGAGTAAGTAACATTTTGTAGAAATAAGAAGAAAATGACGCGCCAGAAGAAATAATTTTAATTATCCGAGTTAAAAAATAAAAGGAAGAGCAAATTTGAAAATTTATTATCATTTCCCAGTATGTACATATGTATGTAATTATTTATTTTAGATAATTAGATATGTTAACATAAGTAGGGCTGTAGGGCATGATAATTTTCTTATGTTATTTAAATATTTATTACGTACACGTGTAGATTGGGGTAGCAGGCAGAAATAAAAAGGGTCAGGAAGGAAATGTTTATTTACTTACCTGATGGTTTATGAAACGAAGAAAATTTAATTAATGATTTTTTCACACACAATTATGAGATTAATGTCCGGGTGGGTGGTTATTTAATTTCCTTCTTATTCGAATCAAAGATTATGGAACTACTGGAAATAAGTTTATTGAGTTTTTTTTTTTTGGGTTTGGTTTCGTTTGTGATTTATATCACTTGTGTTCGTTTGGTTGAACAACTGTGGGCAACATAATTGCAATGTGATTGGTATTGTATTGGATAAAATAATCTGCTTTGCTGATTTTCTTGCGCTAATATAGCCTAAAATCCTAGACATTTTGTGATTTCAGCCCTAGTATCCGATATTTCCCGGCCAAATATTACTTCATATTTGTGGAATCACAGTCGTAATTTCTCCGTTAATTTATTTTAATCTACTTAAGTTATTGCTTCTTGGTAAAAAATATTTTCGGTTTTCTATTGGGAGCAAAAATTTGATGATTTATTTACGACTGCCACAATTGAGCCACATAACTGGTGGTTTGAACAAAATGAGGGAGTCGGTCGAATAGAAAACTATTTTGTGTTATTTCTAATGGACTTTTAGTATAATGTGGTTCCAGTAATTTCATTTAAAAGGTGGAGTTAGATTAAATTCCAGAAGGCATTGAATTTGTTAATTTTTAAGAGTTTTCGGATCAATTTTGGCCCAACATTCACAGAAGGCACTTTTCAAATCATTAATTGAATTATATTGCTGTCCATTTCCATAAACTTTTCCGGAAAGGCCCCCTAAAGGTTTTCGATGGGACTACAATGAGGACTATTGGCTATCCAAAATCTCAGCTCACCAGAAAGGTCTAATTCGCAAAAAAGCTACACGAAAGTGTCTATAATGCAACATAAAAAGGAAAAAACTTGGGAGCAAACCACGTTTAACGGCCATGCATATGAATAATCGGCTCGAGGAATCTGACGAAAAAAAAATTAATCTGGATGGTCCCGGCTGCATAAACACAATATAGCGTCGTTAGGTCGAAGCGTAATTTTGTAGCGGAAGTGTTATGGTACGTGGAGCATTTTCTAATAAAACGGGGCTTCCCATCTGCTTTATAGTGACACGAATGAACTCCCGTATGTACGTGGAACTTTTGGAACACGTTTTGATAAATTATCCGGATAATAATGCGGATGAAAATTAAATTTTTCAACAGGACAGTGCTTCGATCAATGCTTCGAAAGACGCTACACTAGACTAGTACACTATCAGAAGTGCGTTTATTCGTAGGTCTATCTGAAATTTAAACTTTTCAATTATATTAAAGTAAAACATTAAATTGTTCACTAATGTTTTATCTAGAGCAACAGATCTAAGATATAGACACAATTTAGAATACCTAAAAAAATCAAATCACTTTACTCTTAGAAGTATACAGTACTTAGAAGTATACTTAGAACTACCCCGAACCTGTTTAATCGGACCAACTTTCGAACCAAAAAAAATGGATCCGATTAGAAGGTGGTCCGATTATAAAGGATTCGTCTTTATTTGTATACAACGTACATGTATATTAAAAAAAACACGCAGAATTTTTTTGTTTTGTAAGATCGGTAATTTGTAATAAGATTTACTGCCAATTGACCGTAAACAATTGATCGTGAACAATTGATAGTACAACAATTGACCGTGGAAATAATTTATCGTGGATACAATTGATCGTATGAACAATTGATCGTGGATACACTTGATCGTATGGATAATTGATCGTGGATCAGTTGATCGTATGGACAATTGATCGTGGATCAGTTGATCGTTGATACTCCGCTGTTTCTTGACCGATTATGATAAAATTTGACAAGGGTGAAGGGAATGGGATTCTAAAATGAGTTTTTGACAAAGCTCTGGAATATGGCCAATAAAGGTGGAACTTCGCTGTATTGCATTACAAAATCTTGCATTTGAAAATTTTGCAGTTTTAGTATCTGTACCTGGCTTTAGTATCTAACATAATATTGCTTATTCATAAAATTTCATTTCTCAATTGAAAATTCAAATAAGTCAGTTTTGAGTCTAGATTAAATTATTGCAGTTTTTTTAAAAAAAAAACATATCGAAAGATTTTAGTTAATGGAGATTTAATATTAAACTTAGAATGGAAATCTCCTTTCTCCAGAATATTTCAACAAAATATTCTGGATAAGGGAGATTTAATCTTCATTTTCCAGAATTTAAATTTAAGTTTCTGATTAATGCGTGTAACTGTTAATAGTGTGACTGGCCATATTCCATAACTTTATCCAATAATTATTTAAGAATCCCATTACCAGCGCCCATGTCAAATTTCATCATAGTCGGTCAAGAAACAGCGACGTTTCACCTTAATTGGCCACATTCTAGAACTTTATCTAAAAATTGTTTTAGAATCCCATTACCACCGCCCATGTCAAATTTCATCATAATCGGTCAAGAGCAAAGTTCCACCTTAATTGGCCATATTCCAGAACTTGAATTATCCATACGATCAATTGTCCATACGATTAATTGTCCATACGATGAATTGTCCTTTCGATCAATTGCCCATACGATTAATTACCCATACGATTAATTGTCCATACGATCAATTGTTCATACGATCAATTGTATCCACGGTCAATCGTTCATACGATCAATTGTTGACGTTCAATTGTTACACGATAAATTGTTTACGATCAACTGACCGGAACCCTTGTAATAAATACATATGTAAACTAATAAAAAAATTTGAATTAATCCTAATCATTTAATAATTTAGGTTGAATTTTGAAATAAGCGGTAATTGGAGCTTGAATGGTTTTTAAGGCAATCTCCTTTTCAATTACTTCTCTTCTGCACTTATATTATCGCCATCAGACGATAAGCTTTCAGCAATTTCTTCATTTTGATCATCTCGATTATGCAATGTTGCGATAAACTGGTCCTCCCAATCCTCTGCTAATTCTTCGGATGCTTGAACATTTTCTTCAAACTCTAAAAACTCGCTATCAGATTCAAGTTGATCAGGTTCCTTGATAATCTCTACATCACGTTCAGCAACGGGCTCCTTTAACCCAGCGTATCTGAAACAGTTTGCTATAGTTTCCGGAGAGGTATTTTTCCACGTAGTTGACAGCCAAGAACACGCATCTAACGTGGTATTTTGCTTTGCAAATTTCCCCACGCCATTAGCTTCATCGATTGCTGTGAGCAGGTGATTCATTAAAAGCTTAAGGTAATTGACTTTTACGCTTCGTATTATATCCTGATCGTATTATACACTGATCTAACGACTGCAAGGCTGATGTAGTATTAAGATGACTACTTTTCGATTCTGCTTCGCCATTCATCCGCCATTACCTCCAAAGGACGTTAAAGGCCTGTTCAACGTTTAAATTTATGAAGAATCGCGGTTTCCTCGCCTTTTCAATAATATGGCAATTTACCTTTTCACCAAGCATATTGCACAATACGGCTAATGTTAGTCGCTCTTTGCACATTTTCCCACCTTTACACTTTTCATTATTTAATTGTAGTGATCGGGTTGGAGTGGCTCGAAAACTAAACCCATTTCGTTTAAATTTTTGGTTCATACGGACTCATCAATTTATACAATGTTTTGCAGTATTTTTCGACTATATTTGTATCTGTTGATACACCTTCTCCGATAAGCGAAGTAATTTGTAAATTATGGCGCTCTTTGAAACTTTGGAGCCAAACATTTGATGCGGTGAAATCCGTCAAATTTAATCGTTCGCGTAATTTTAAAGTTTCCTCTTGTAGTAAAGAGCCAGACAAAGGCAAATTTTTAGATCGGTCCATTGTGAACTTTTTAAATAAAAGATCATCAAATTCATCATATTTGGTGCAAGATGCAACACGTATTTGTTTTAATAATCCAAAATTATCAACGGTCTGTAGGATTTTCGATATATTATCCAAAATTCTTTGCACTTGAGTTTTGCTAATTTTGAATTTTTCAGCTACTTTCTGCTGCGATAGTTTATCACTTTCAGTACATTCGATTAAAGCTATTTGTGCTGACAAGTCTAGTTCGATATACGATTGCTTATTCATTTTAGAAAATTGAATCTATGTACACACTATGTATATGCATAAATGTATGTAAATTGTGCATACATATGTGCAATTATGAAATGCAGTTCAGAAAATGAAAAATCTATATTTTTAAAAGTCCTATTCAAAGGTAAAAAAACGAAAACCATACTAAATAAGTGGGCCTTAGGTCCGATTTGGAGATGGTCAGATTACACAGAACAATTTCTATGAACAGTGTTTTGTAAGTCGTAACTCGTAACTAGTGGTACGAATTGAAATTGGTTCGATTAGAAAGAGGTCCTTTAGCAGGTTTGAGGTATATTCAAAAAAGCAAGTGCTTTTATACGAATGTCTACCACGGTATACACAGGGCCAGCCCTATGGTTTTTAGCGCCCCGGGCAAAAATTCTGTGGTCACATGGCAAAATCGCTTAAGTCGAGATAAGCGAAAAATGAATTTATGTAACAGCCATATTTGAAATTACACTTTTTTTTTCTAAGCAAAAGTTGTGCAAAAAAAACATATTCGCGTAAATCAGACATAAATGATATCATTTTGGAATAACCGTTTAAGTTGTAAAAATCTACCTTAGTAGTCGTTAAAACGGGAAAAGACAGTTTTGGTCATATTAACTTTAAATTCCGAATTGTGAATCTCTTAGAAAAGGACAAATAGCTAAATTAGACATAAGCGACTATTCCTTATTCTATTTAATAATTTTATGCGTTTCCTAATAAGTCGTATTTTCATGGGCATTTTACAACAATAATTGCTCGCGATACGAATTAAATAATTCAAACCAAAAGTTTGAATTATTTAATTCATTCTTAATTTTAGTTATACCACCCGACACCAGAAGCCAACTTGTTCTTTCTACTTGTTGTTTTATTTCAATTCGAAAAAATAATTCGCAAATTGTTTCCATGGGAAAAAATAATTCAAAAATAATTTAGTAAGTTAAGCGTTTATATCAAATTCGAAATACTTATTTTAAACATCCAATGACACTTAGGTTGCTTTGCTTTTCCGATTGTATGCCATGAAACAAGTTTAGCTTTAAGTTCAGAAAGCAGAAACGGATTCAAATATAAACGATTTTTGGAATACGTCAACTCAACCATTTGAGGGATATGAAACTGAAGCTTTATACTGACGATAATGAAATTGATCAGATGCTTATGAAAATGATAATTGTGATGTTAACCCAAATTATATATGTGCTGTCCGACTAGAAATTGAAAATAATTTGGAATTATATACAAAATCAGCGTAATCGAGAAAAACCGTACGAAACAAAAACTCAAAAACCATTTCTGGAGAGAACTTGTAAACCTCTTCAAAAATGCCGATAGCTCTGTGAAACCAAAATTTCGTTCGAAAAATAAAGATTAATTTTTGACCAATATTGTTCTTTAGGCTCATAAAAGCAGCGAATTCTTTTTATCTCTAGCCTTCTAAAAGTGAAAGACAAAAAGTTTTAAAGAATGATAAAAAGTACGACTGCTCCAAGAACCCGTACTCAATCAATCTACATATTATCATCTCGAATTAGACAACAAACTGGTTGTAGAACGTCAGAAATGCTTTCTTCATCCTTCATCTACAAACAATAATATCATTCTACAAGCGACAATTGTGGACATACAATCTAACAATTCATTGATGGTGCCACTAATATACCGTATTGTTTTATATGGCGCGAAGTAATAGGATGCCATCGTGGAAATGACATACTTCATATCTTTACAGACATTTAACTCAACTACTTCAAGAGGTAAAATCCGTTATTTTCTATAGTGACAATTGCGCAGAGCAGAATAAGAATTCTTTTCTTAGCACTATGTTTCGATAAAGTTGTAAATATCGATTTAGAAAAGAAAATATCGACTGTCAAAAACATACCAACTCAGAAAATGTCGACTGAGGAAATGTTGTCTGAAAAAATTTTCACTGAAAAAATGTTGCAATTAAAACAATTAAATTTAAATCCCAAATTCATATTGTCCGACTTCGAAAAAGCCAATGTCAAAGCAGCTAAGAAATTATTTCCAAATGTTATTTGCTCTGGTTGTAGCTTTCTGTTTGTCTGAAAAAACGTTTTCTGAGACAATTTTCACTGAAAAAATTATGCCTGAGAAAAGGTTGATCGAGAAAAATTGTGCAGTTTTTTCTCAATCAACCTTTTCTCAAGGAATACTTTTCTTCAGTAAAAATTTTCTCAGGCAACATTTTCTTAGACAACATTTCCTCAGTCGATATTTTCTCAGGCGATATTTCCTCAATCGACTTTTTCTCAGTCGACATTTTCTCAGTCGATATTTTCTCAGTCGACATTTCCTCAGTCGACATTATTACCGAGACCCCTATGTTTATGAATTTTCTGGAGAGCAGCAAATACAATTTTAATCAAGTTCTTAACAACAGACCATACTCATGGAATGCGATACGGTTCATTCTGTTATAGAACGAAAAAAAAGAGAAAAGTAACGTCAATATCCATCATCCGCGAGACTGGTTTCATTTCATTAGGACTAGAAACATAACCCAGGATCGTGAAAAAATCGTTTGGCGTAACGTCAAATGGCTAAATACTCAAAAGAAAATTTTGGAGTCCTTGAGTATAAATCCATATTGGATGATGATCAGCCATTCAGAAAGTTGAATTTATGCCCCAGAGGAGTAAATACTGTTAAAATAACAGATTTTAAATCCCCTTACACTACACCTAATCCGATCACCAAAGAAAAAAGAAGGACATTTTATTGCTACCATTTAGAGACCCCAATATTCTCGAGTTTTATAGAAACTTCCAAACATTGCATATGCCATATATACATCCTGACCTTGTTGAGGACGAAGAAGACATCATACAATAATAATGTATAATTTTAATGCTTCATTCTTCATTCGTAAACTTTAATTATGGATTTTTTTAAATTTATTATAATTCATGGTATGAAGTTGAACAGTAATTGTTTGTTAAACTTTTAATAAATGAAATTATGCTAAATAATAATTCAAACATTAATTTATTCTGGTATATTCCAGATTGATAAATATTTTACGAAGGAGAAATTGTTAAGAGTTTTGCAATTCAATTTCGATCTGAGAGCATTGTGAAAAATAAATCATCTTTCAGTCATCTCATCAGGCTATAGCGACCAGTGTTACCACTTTGATACAATTGTATCAAATTTGGTACATTTTTCCGCCCCAAGAATTTCGGTACGTACCTTTTAACTTTGGTACATTTCTTTAAATACTTCTACTTAATTTGTGTTATTTAATTACATATACAAGAAGCTCGTTTTTTTAACACGGTTTACCATATAAACTTATGCATTCACTACCAAAATTGATCTAAACTGTTTCGCCTAGTTCAATAAAAGCGCAACAAATAAAATGTGATCGCACGAAATCCACAGAATACGTAAACACAATAATTTGGCCGTATACCGCAGAAAAAATCAGCAAAATTCTTCAACAAAAATTTTCACTTATTATAGATGAAACTACCGATCTAACGACAGAAAAATGCTTGGCAATAATTTGCAGATATTTCGATCCAACATCTCAAAAAATTATTGATAATTTTGTAGGCTTGATAAAATTAAAAAGTCTACCGCGACAGAAATTTTTGATTTATTGAAAGTACATTTTCATAAATTTAATATAAATTTTGAAAATTTAATAGGCGTCGCCAGTGATAACGTGTCAGTTATGGCAGGTAATTTTAACGGTGTTTATGCAAAAATTAAAGAAGTACAAAAAATGTTTTGTTTTTGGCTGTACATGCCACTCCATTTCTCTTTGCGTAAACGCCGTCTTAAAACATTTTCCCGAGGCTATCGAAAGAAATATTAGAAACGTTTATAATCACTTTTCACACAGTCGCAAACGACTAAACGAATATTCTGCGTTTCAAGCGGATTTCAATATTCAAAATCACAAAATTTTAAAATTTTGCAAAACTCATTGGCTTTCACTTGAGATTTTAAGAATTTTAGAGCAATGGGAGGCCTTATTTTATTTTGTATTGCTTCAAAGTAAAGGATAAAACTGATTCTGCCCACGATATCCTCGAATTCCTTACGAACGGCGAATTTAAATTATATTTGCTATTTTTATCATTTATTTTAAAAATTGTGAACGATGTTAACAAAATTTTTCAGTCTGAAAAAGCCGAAATGCAAAACGTTTATTAAACAATCAAACGCGTTTATTTGGAAATTTTAAAAAATTTCATCGTTTTGGACAACATTAATCTAAAAGTTGATGTTAGAGATACTAACAAACATCTCCCAATTACCTAAATGTTTTTTTTTCATTTGAGGAAACATTTTTAGCAGAAAACAAATTTAAAATCGCGAGCTTTGCTGCCAAATAAAAAAACGTTTTCAACTTAATGACAGCAAATTGGGAATTCTAAAATTTTGAAATGTAGCTGAAATTGTAGCCGGAACTATGCCAACAATTCGACCTTTGTTAAACAATTATCCTTTTAAAAAAACGAATGACTCAATTGAAACACTAAAGGAACAGTGGCGAAGCTTAATTGGAAATAAAAATTTGTTGACACACATGAATTCTGATGACGCTGTTCAAAATTGGATCAAAGTTAAAAATTTAAAAAATAATTTAGAATTTCCTATTTGTACAGAATTAGCCGACTACATCCTAACACTGCTGTCGTTGCCGGACAGCAGTGCAGCAGCGGAAAAGGCCTTCACATTAAATTTAATAAAAAATAAGAAAACAGATCATCTTGATAATAATATTTACTACTATTAGTAATGTGGTGTTTACTAGAACATTAGTTAAAGTAAATATGGATACAGATACCGGAAGAAGATTTGGGAAAATTTGCTGCGAAATTTAAATTTAAAGACGCTGCTTTTGGGCCATATTAAGTTTAATTTGTTGTATGTTTCAACTGTTGAATCAAAACTGATTATATTTGTGATATGTACTACGAAAATAATTGTTTTGCTTTCTTATGATTTTATTTTTGGTACTTTATTTTCAAAAAAATGTATCAAATTTGGTACTAATTTCAAGTTTCCAAGTGGTAACACTGATAGCGACTGAACTGCTGAACTTATTACTCTGATTTATTCCTATATATAGAATCAACCACACACAATAAAATAAAAGGTCGCACCACAACACCGAATCGGTGTTACATAGTGTCCCACCGATCGGATATTTATAATTTGAATCCAATCGGATATTATAATAAAAATGGCATAAAATACATTTGGATAAAAACTTTTACACCGCATAAAACCCAAACAGAAACATTCATCTTTAGGAAAACACCTAGAGGTGCTTTTTATTAAATCCAAAAGGAGTTTTTATAAAAATTTATCTTTTCGGATAGATAAAAATATTTATCCGTTGATGCGTATTTAATTTTATAAAATACATATATTCAGTTGGAGAAAAATAAAACACTTTTTCGGATAAAAAACCAATTAACACCGCACATTTTTTGAGTTTATGGTTTTTATCCTATTGGTATTTTAATTTAATGTATATGATTTTAATATGTTCCGAAGATTGTAAGAGAATTGAATCTTCTCATCAGGCCGCTGCGACTAGACTGATTGTATCACAATTTAAATTCTATTATACAGAAGGAATATGCAGGTTGCTTTAGCGAATTTAACTAATCCAGCCAAAATCTCTTACAATTTTACTTTTTCACGAAAACTCCAAACGGTGTAAATATTTACTCCGATAGAACGAAAATAATCTCTGGAAAGTACCTTTTAAAAAAATCCGCTGTTAACAACTTTTGCGTTTACTCCGAACGGTGCAAAAGTATACTGTTCGATCCTTTTGGATATTTTAAAATTTGTACCCGATCTTGCGGAGTTAATATGGTACTATTGGATAAAAAATAAAGTTTTTTTCGGATAAAATACCATTCACACCGCAATATTTTTTTGTGTGCATGTATTTGTAGTATTAGTGAATTTTACATTTCCGCTATAGCCTGATGAGATGTACTGAAAGATGATTTATTTTTCACAATGCTCGCAGATCGAAACTGAATTGTAAAACTCTTAACAATTTCTTCTCTTCGCTAAATAATAATGTTTTTTATTTTATTTTATATGTATCAGTTTGAATAAGTTAATCACTTAAGTGCAGAACATCATCAGGAAAAACAGGGAATAACCGCTTCAATAACCGCTAGTTTCAATAAATATACTTTTTAAAATTTTCTATAATGCGGAATTGACTAAAGATTCAGGAAATTGGTGTTTAGCTTATTTCTACTAGAGAATTTCGCTCCTCTTCTTGTAACATTCTATCAATTGAACTATGTTCTATCTTTTACAAATATTTTTGGAAACAACCGCAACATTTTTTTAAATCTTAATTTAAACTATCATGATGCTTTCCTGAAAAGTAAATAAAATCGACTTAAGCGGTTTTGCCTTGTGACCACAGAATGTTTTTTTGATGGATGAGAATAATTTATTTTTTATTCTCCTATTTTTGATAACAATTTGGTTGTGCTCATGTACATTATTTAAAAAACTTAAAATATTTTGATGGGCAGGAACACTTATATATAAACAATGTAAAGAATAATTCTTGTTTTGATTGAATTTGAAATTTTTTATAAAAGGTAGGTCAGGTATCAATTATCAGTGCAAGAAATACAGGTTGTTCAGAAATTAATGCAGGTTTTATGATTTTATTTGTTTGAACAATTTTTTAACAATAAATAATTACGCAAAGGGTTTAACATTATAAGTCATTTTAAAGCTTATTTTATTCTCTTTCTTACCACATAATCTATTTTTAATCTAAATTGTAGTTTTGTCTATTTTTAGAACTTTGAAGTTAAGATGTCAAAACAAGAATTTTGCCAAATTTATTTGTATGAATTTTTATTCGGCCGCAGTGCAGCACAAACGGCTCGAAACATTAATGAAGTTTGGAGCCAAGGAAGAGTTTACGAATGCACAATACAACGTTGGTTTCAAAAATTTCATCGTGGTGAATTTAGTCGTGAAGATGAGAAAGGTCGCGGACGTCCTTCTGCCATTGAATTGAAGATGTTTCCTTTGTTTGAAGTGGCGTGGACATTCCGTATTCACTTAAATTTTTATTGGCGATAGAAATCACTTTGTCTTCAATCATAATCAAAGCCTATAACGTCAAATACGGATGTAATCCTTAAAGTACCTATATGCATTATATCTTCTGACAGAGCGTCATTTTTTCCCAGAGTTGTATTGGGTTTGACAGCCCCAGTGGAACTGTATAAAAGTGTCCTTGCAAAATTTTCGTTTTGTTAGAGCTGAAAAATTGTATGAGAATTGTTCTGTTAGCCACCGCGATTTTTTGATTGAAGTTTTGATTTGTAAAATAGGTGTGTCCCCCAAAAATTGTGAACTCGCCAATTTTTGCACTTTAATTTTTAAAACCCGAGCAATGAGGCCGTAGCTGTCGGCCGCACTTTGGCCGGGCAACAATCAGTGTTGATCTCTCTCCAACGGGGATTGCATGTTAACCTTATAAACAGATTAGGATGTCCATATAGTTCCGTTCGTAATTAAATGCATCATGTCTATATTCATGGGCGGAAGAATTACTATTTGTTCCAGTTCACTTGGATTTACGTTGGCGTCGTTTCTGACTGCGTTTTGTAAATGTATATAATTTTCGGCCCTTCGGGAACTTTCGGAAATGATATTCCTATTGTCCCTCCCAAAAAATTAATGGATACTAGAGAGCGTCGTAAAATCTGTATGTATCCGGAATACGTGTAGCATCTCATTGAGCAAGTGAAGCACTATATCTCGGGGTGAATACTAACTAACCTGTGACCAGCTGCTGCCACCTCGTTGGTAGTTGGAGTATTGTATCACCGGTCATGTTCCTCTTGTCGTATACGTTTGGCATATGAATCACCATTTGACAACTTTGATCAGGCATACGCTCCAGAGCAGTTTTAAAACAATTCGCCAGTTGGCTACTATCATGCAGAGCTTTCTGAATTCTTTAACGGTTTCTCGTCCTCAATAACCTGGCAATGTCTGCTCCTTAGTGAATAAATTTGTAAAAATTGTGATTGCCGATTTGATGCGGGACGAAGGAAAACAATTCTATAATAGACTTATCCCTGAACAGTAAAAGTTGGTGAAAAATCATTCAGTATAATAATTTTGACTTCTAATTATTTGTGACCTGCGATCCCAAACAAGCGTAGCGATCCGAGCCGTGGACCGAAGGTATACAGGCTGGAGGGCCGAAACGTTTGATAGTGATGTCTTTGCTGTCATGCTAGAGGGCATGTAATTGAGTGGCTCGGCAAGGGAGAAGGCAGACAAACTTTCGAAGCAGCTAGAAATGGCGTGTGATGCAGCAATGGTAAGGAGGACTTATGGTGGACGCCATAAACCGGTCTACTGGTAGACAGAACATATTGCCAAGCTGCGTAAGGTATGCCACCAATGCAGGAGAAGATACCAGCGGTCCAGAGGAGGCCCACACTACCAGGATCTACAAGAAAGTTTTAAAACAGCTAGAAAGCAGCTGAAAGATGCTGTTAAACAAAGTAAACGCTGAACCTTTGCAGAGCTATGTGATCGTGCCGAAATGGACCCCTGGGGTACAGCGTACAAAATGGTAATGAGGATGCTCCCATGCCACAGAGCGTCAATACCGAGCTGCTCAGTACTGCTCAAAAAGATTGTGGAAACGCTATTCTCAACACAAGACTACACGCCAAACCAGGAAAGTTTTGAGCGACGACAGAGCGACATTCCGGACGTAACAATGGACGAAGTAATGCGAGCGGTTAATAGGTTTGGAGACCAAAAGGCACCCGGTCCGGACAATATCCCCAATCGAGGTTTTAAAGCTGCAGTGTCCCTACAACTCGATGTGCTAACGGAAATGTATGATAGCTGCATGAAAGAGGGTGTGTTCCCAGACCGCTGGAAGCGACAGCGTCTGGTGTTGGTACTAAGTCCGGTGGACTATCACAACGTCAATATGGTTTCAGGAAGTCTAAGTCCACTATCGATGCCATTAATGAACTAATCAGGACGGCGCAAGCGGCGATTGAGGGGAAGAGATGGGGAGGCGGGGCAAAGAAATGCTGACTGATCGTCACTCTTGACGTAAAAAATGCGTCCAACTTTGCCAACTGGACGAGAATTGCAGAGTCGTTGTCCTAATTTCAGGTGCCAGCATACCTCCGGCTAATGGTGGATAGTTACTTCAAAAACAGGATACTGCTGTACGATACGGATGATGGCCCGCGGGAGCACCCAATCACTGGAGGAGTCCCCCAAGGTTCGGTGCTTGGCCCGCTCTTGTGGAACGGTATGTATGATGGCATACTTCGAGTACCATTACCGCATGGGGTCAAAACCATTGGCTATGCGGACGACATAGCGATAGTGGCAACTGCTAAGCACCTGGAAGGACCTGTTCTTAGAACAAACGAAGCAATCATTGCGCTGAGGAATTGGCTAGTGGGATCTGGACTGCAACTGGCGGAGCACAAAACAGAGGCAGTTCTAGTGTCATCTCGAAAGGTGCTGGAAGTAGCTGAAATAAGTGTTGGTAGTTGCGTTATCCGCACGGTACCGCACCTAAAATACCTCGGTGTGTGGGTGGACGCTAGGCTTAGTTCTAAAGAACACCTAAAGTGGGTGTGCACCAAAGCAGCACGGGCATGTGCCAACATCTGCCATATAATGCCCAATGTTGGTGGGCCAAAACATCTGAAGAGACGCCTTATTGCAAGTGTAATTAAGTCCATAATAATGTATGGCGCCCCATATGGGCGGACAAAGTTAGCGTGCGGTCATACTTACATGGTATAGAATCAACATACATCACAAGTGCACTTAGAGTGATCAGCGCATTCCGCACCACCTCTACAGATGGTGCCCTGGTGATAGCCGGTATGGTACCACTGGACCTACTAGCGACTGAGGCGAAAAACCACTACCAAACCAGACGTGGAGATGACACGGATCGAGAGGGGCACCATACGGCCATCAGATGCACCAGCATCGATCAATGGCTGGTACGATGGGACGAATCAGGGAAGGGCCGCTGGACAAAACGGTTAATACCCAGCCTTATGGACTGGGTAAACAGAGCACATGGCGAGGTGAACTATTATATCACCCAACTATTAACAGGCCATGGTTGTTTCCGTGCATATCTGCACAGGTTTAAGTTCGAAGATCCATCTGCCTGCACTAACTGCGGAGGTGCGATCGAGGACACTGAGCACGTATTTTTCTTTTGCCCGAGATTCAGCGACGCTCGAGTGACACTACATTAGGCGTTTAATGAACGCGTGACGCCAGACAATATTGTCCAACACATGCTCGAGAGCCAAGTTAAATGGAATGCAGTATCCGACATGGCGGCGGTCGTAATGAAGGAGCTCCGTCGGCTGGAGCGTGAACGCAGAGTGAGCCCCTAGTGGCCATAACCCGTCCCCGCGAAGAAACACCTTACTGTCGTGCCGCGGGGAATACGGTCAGAAGAAGGAGGTGGATTTTAGTGAGTAGAAATCTCACACTACCGGTGACACGGGTCGACGGTGTCTTCGGAAGATTTTCCACCTACCTACGTATTAAAAATAAAAAAACACTCACATCCGAAGGAACCTGGAGTGCTGCCAGCGAAAGCATTTGTAGAGTTATGTAGCGGCTTAGGAGGATCATAAGGGCAAGTTGCGGTAAGCCATCCGAACCAATCATCTACAGTTGTAAGTGGCTTAACTGGCCCCTACCTGTAATGTAATGTCTAGATATTGTTCCATGGTACGAAAGTCGCGATTATATACTTTTTTGTTGCTTTTTTACACTCTACAATTTAGTTTGAATTTTTTACCTACCGTTTGATGAATTTTTTACCTACCGATGATCGTTGTTGAGATATCACACGTGAAAGTAAAAACTTAAGAGATTTGAACTTGTTTTTTGCAACAAAACTTTGATTCCAGCCGTTTATTTTACTAAGAAGAAGGCTTTTCAGACAGCACAATAGCATCGTCGACTTTGGGCATGGTTCAGCTTCAAAACATTTGCGAGCAAATTGAAAATTTCTCCGGAGAACCTTGCTCAACAACCGAAAATCACATCGACATGAGACCCTCGCGGGTTTCTCGAGACAATTTCGACATTGAGAAACTGGACATGCTGCTCGCAGGGCATATTCCTTTCCCTGAAAATAACGAATTAATTCCTATTGGCACAGGAGTTATCACAAACTAGAAAATTAATTGTCATCGTGCATACGAAGTTGATTGCGAGTGCGACGTGATTAATAAAATTATAGGAGCAAATTTTGTGTCCTTGTCGTTCAAAAGAAAGGATATACGGTGCTACCGATATCGGCAGTCAATAGGATCAATAAAATCGATGCGTCACCAGTTCCGATCCATCCACTCTTACTTTTCCAAAGGATATGGATTGCGAAGAACTCCGAGACTGATATGAAACGATTTCTGACATACGACCTCTCTCCGAATCCATGGCCTTTATTCACCGAAGAAAGACGGTAAAGAACACAGCCATTGTTATAATGCTTTTAAAATTTTTGAGGAAAATAAACAATTTGGTAACGGACATATTCAGATAATTGGCGGTGGTTTTCTTCTACACAAAGTTGTTTGGGGTCGTATTGAAACATTTGGCCTCATCTGTCACAAATATGTTACGAACGTGCAACAACACTTTGAAGAGCACGTCACAATTATATTCGACGGTTATCCGAAAGACATGAGTATCGCAGAAATCAAAATTTCGGAAAGAGTATACGACGTTCGAGAAAGCACTAATCGCCAGAATTTACATTCGATGAAGAGAGATTCTACTCTGATCGTAACCATAATTAAAAACTGATCGATTTATGACTCTTTTGATTTTAATCAGTGGACTCGCATAGGACAAAACAAAGATATACTTTCGAAAACTAGCAAAAGGTGTTTCCTACCCGCAAAACTCTATTCTCTGGCTAGTATGAAGCATGATAAGTCCATTCTCGGCAACATACTTTTCCTTAATGCTTTTAGCGGTTGCGATACCTCATCGTCTTTTTTTTTAATATTGGCCAATCAAAATTTATAAACACTCTCAAAGAGCGTACGGAGCTACAGTCATCGATCCGGAGGTTCTGACTTCAATAGGAAAAAATTCCGCATCACCCTATATGGCAATAACCAGCAGGAAATTTTTATAATTTTACGATTCCACAGTTTTGATAAAACAGCGACTAAAAATAATTTGAACCACCTCTAACTACTCCCACCAACGAAAAGAGCCAGAATATATTCCGTACGTATCACCTGGAGGTATCCGACTGGCTCGGATTTTACAAGGATCCTCAGGAATAGGGTTGGCGACGAAAAAATCATGAACTGGAACCGGTTATGAGCACAGCTGTACCCGAGCCACAAGCTCATGTCGTGCAAATGCAAGGAAAAATGTGGTTGCAGAAAAGCAAAGATTGCTTGTTCCATTATTTGCTTCAAACACAGCGGACAAATATGCAGCAACATCGCCAAAGCCGTTATCCTGCTGAATGAGGATGATGAGGATGAGATGATTCGACAATCGAAGAACCATCTTATGTGGTTGAAAAATCTCCACAAGCCGATGACTATTCCGAACAGAATGTCTGTAAACCAGGACCATCGAAACGAAGAAAAATATAATTAAACATGTGTTTGAATAATAAATTGTATACGTGTGATTTAAAATGTAGCTGTTTTATTTATTTATTTCATTTAGAAATTTCAAGTTAAGCTTTTCTAAGGCCCCCCCCTCCCCTCTTACACAATATGGTATATAAAAATCAGTCAGTTCCGTTTTTTTTTTGGACATAATGACTGGACTAGATTGTATTTATAACGGAAGATATCAAGTTATCAAAGCAGCATCTTGCCGCTTCCAGCCATGTTTCGCATCCCGTTCATCCCTTGTTAAATTCTAAATATCCTCCAAATTTCGACAAGATGAAGTTGTATACAGAGGCTTGATCAGACCCGTTGTCATGTGTGGACTGGAGTGTGATTGTGAGACTTGGATCTTGATAGATGAGTAAAAGGGTGTACGAGTTTTAGCGGGATCTGGCACATGATCTACAAGATAGTATGATAATAACCACTTTGTGGAACTTGGTATGACCTAAATGTCCAGGATTGAAAGCTCTACCATCTTGGACAGTCGGGTCTGATTTGTTTCAAATCATTTTACATTTTAAATATCAAATAGGATCGGCGACTTAGCGAATTATACAAAGCTGGAACAAAAAGTACAATTGTGAATGAAGTTTATGTTTATTTTACTAAGCATCGTAATTATTTTCCACGCCTACATAAATCTAGAAATATTTTACTAAACTTTTATAAATTTCAATAATTAATAATAATTTAATTATTGTAATCTTAAAAATTGTTTAAATATTCAATATCTCAGAATTCTAACAGCACAGCTGAAATAATGGTAAATATCATATATTTGGTATTGGGTAGGAATTTAGAACTTCTGGTGAATACTAAACTATTTTAGGCCATTGGTATGCAAAGGCCACTATGATTTTGTGTTAGGAAATTATGTTTTACGCAATCGTGTAAACTTTTAGAATTTTAAGTCGGGAATAGGGTATTAAGATATTGGAAAATGTCAGATATGGAATATGGGATTTTTGGTGAAATTGCTTTAGGCCATTTGTACGCCAAGGACATAATAATTTTGAGAGAAATAGGCCATTACGTTTTAAATATTTTTATGTAAACCTTTAAAAAGTGAAAAAGAGATGGGATACTGAAACATTGGATATTTTATAGGAATTTGGAACTTCTGGTGAATACTAAATTACTTTAGGCCATTAGTACGGGTGGTTATTCCGAAATATTCTAGCCAAAGGCCAAAGAAATTCGGAATTAAAGTTTTTTTTTTTTAATATAAATTCTTTAAAGTTTAAATTGTTTGGTTGGTATGTATTTACTAAATGTTGATTTAACTAATTTTAGTTTTAAATTAAATAAAGCAATTTTAGAACGACTTTTAATTAAAAAGTTACAAATTTGGATTTAAACATTTTGGAATATTGGAATTTAATGGAACATATTGAGCGATAATGGATGAAGTTTGAAATTGAATCTTAGGCATTAAAAATCGTCGAATAATAATTCAAAAATACACAAAAATATTTGAGAACTGGAGTTTCATTATAGTAATTTAAAAAAGAATATGTTTAAAAATATATTTGATGGCAAATGCGTCTCAGCAATAAGAATTAAGAATTTAATATTATTTAAAAATAACATTATGAAATCATAAACAGAGAATTATTTAGATAAACATACATATTTCAATAATAAGAATTAATTTTTCCATATCTTCTGGGCGTACTGTACAGCACCAAAAAAAACAAACCAAGATATGGAAAAATGTAATTTACATTAGCCTAGGTAATTTAGTATTAAACTAATTATTATTTATATTCAAAATAAAATGAAAAATTAAAATTCCAAAAAATATGGAAAAACAATTCATCATCATATTGTAATAAAAATATTATTTTTCCATTTCGTCAAGGTCGCGCCTGTTTTCCATCATCACATTTCATCTTTCCTATACATATCTGAAGGATGTATTTTATAATAAACAGAATTTGAAGGAGAAACAAAAAAAAAGTAAGAATAATGAAAAGCACGAAATAAATAAAATAAAAATATTTAAATTAAAAATTCAATTTTTTTTTTTTTGTTATTGTTTTTGTCTGTTTGGTGAATACCCACTACTCGGTATAGCACTGTTCCATTTTTTCTGCTCTCTTTGTTAAATTTTCTTTGTTTTTCGCAAAAGGCATATAATATAAAAGATTCGTTTCTTGTTTCTGCGTTGAGTCGAAATAATAACAACAACTGTATCAAACACGACCTAATATGAAACCCTGACCTTGTTAAATAATAAAATATAGCCCCCAAATATTTTATAGAAATATACAAAATGGAAACCTAAGCATACGTAATCTATGTATGTATGGCTGGCTGGCAAGGTGCCTGAGAAGAGATAATATAATGTTGAAAAGACGGCACGTAACGAAAGACAGAGTACAAGGGAAGAAAAAAAAAATCAACAAGAAAAAAGCGCGTGGGATCTCACAGTTTCCTTGTATTTTCTGTTGATTTCATTGGAAAGACTGTTTTTAGGAAAGAAATATAAGTAACAGTAAAAACAGCAATAATAAGAAGACGTTTCTTGTGTATATTTCAAAATTCTCATGTTTTCATATTTTTTTCTACTTATATATAAATTTTAAATACTAAAAGCAGCAACTCACAAAGGAGCTTTTAACAAATTTTGCATCATTAATATTTATTATAATATAGAAATACATTTTTTGATAAAAGCTCATCATCATTATTATTGTATAGCGAGCGTATTGAGCTTTTATTTTTTATCAAGCAATATGTAGGTCCCACACATTTGTATGTACAATGTGCCGCATCCGCATGTAAGTATGTCGCCTGCCGTCTCAAACAGAAACACAAAAAATTATATTTAATATTATCGTAATACATACAAAAAACTACCGCAAAAAGCTTGGGTTTAAGATGTACCCAAAAACCAAAAATTTCTAAAACCAATCGCCAGGCGCATAAAATTTACTTAATATGAATTTTTAATTAATGATGCTTCGAATAAAATTAAAATTTCTAATTAAGAATTACTAAAAAAAAACAAACGAAATGATTTTTTTATTTGTTTTATTGTACTTTACTTATATTACAACAAAATTGTTTAATGAATTATTTAAATAAAGGTTTTAACCTACTGAATAATGATTAGGGTTCTTCCACAATAACAAAGGATCAGTAATAAAAATAATTATTATTCAAGGCTTAAAGAGAAAAATTCATGTTTTTCTTGAGATTCCTATTTTTGTTTAGATAGATTAGATGGAGTTTAAAAGGCCTATGTACAAACAAATAAATAATTTTCTTGCAAAAACATTAATGCTGTAGCTAGGTTTATATAATTAGGATGACCTAAAACAAACACATAAATAGCTTGGCACTTATTTATTGACGTGCAAATTGTTAAAAACACCTAAGCTTCTCGTGTGCAATTTCGAAGTGCATCCGAAATATTTCGATTGAGAAAAATGAAAATTTATCAAAAAAAAATTTGAATTTTTTCAAACTAACTTCACAACAAGTTGAACAAATTCAGAAATGATTTATTGCGCTGATAAATTTGAAATATTGTAAAGCCGCAAATTAAATTATGTTTTAAAATATTATTTGTTCGCTTACCAGTTTTCCTGCAATTTTGCATTTTCTGATGTTTTTATTTAGCATTGTCATTCTCTTACATTGGTTGGAATTCTGAAAATTAAACATGAAGCGAAATTAATTTAATTTCGAAGAAAATCTGAAACTCTAAATTATTAAAAATTCAAAATTAAATTCTCATTCTGAGTGATTCAACAACTTCACAATATGTAAACTGCGAAATCAATAATTTTAATTACCAACACGATTTTTAGTAAAGGTTTTCAATAAAAGACAACAAATGTATGAGGGCGTATCTCAAACATCAGTATTACTGGAAGCAAAAAATTTTGTTTTTCTAATGCTTGAAGAACATAAAACAGATAATTCATACATATTTTTCCCTCGCTCCGGGATGAATAAGTACAATTGTTGCATTATAAAGAAGCTTAAGCAAAAACATCCGAATAACACTAACCTAAAAACCAAATTAAAATCTCTTACAAAACAAATTAAATTAGCTTGTGAGACAACTAGGAAACAATATTATAATCAAAATGTTTAGTCTGTTAAGAATCAGTGGAAACTGATTAACGAAACATAGTATTCTTGATGACAGTTACGGATACTTGTCTTGTAATTGCAAATCAATTTAATCAATACTTTGCGAGTGTAGATAAGGTTCGGTCTTATTTATAGCAATTCACTTCTATAACCTCTATGCCAACAAGATAGCGATCGCAGATGATGTGGCTCTGGTTTAAAGTGGCAGAAATCGTTTAGATGTTCTTAAATTGTTCATGGTTTGAAAATATTGAGAGATTGGTTCGACTGTCAATTTATGATTATGAGTAACAAATCCAAAGTAATGCAGTTTCAAATATCAAATAACTTACACCTCAGGAGTAATAAGAATTGTATATACTCACATACAGCAACATGTCAAAATAATTCTAATATTAGCTTCACTGGCAAAAATTGTTCTGGATCATGCATACAAATTGATTACTTTCGCTTTTACATATTTATGAGTGACGTTAGACATTAATTTAAATTTCAAACGAATTTATATTGATTGGTTCAATTTCGACTTTGCTGTGGAATTACTTGCTAGGGTGGAATTTATTATATAGTGCAGGCGACAAAGAAAGTTCAGTATGCAAAATATGAGGACCAGCAACTATGTTTAGATTCATATACCTGAGACCCCAAATTACAAAGAAAACGATTTTACCGGCAGCTGCAATGATCCCTTTCCTTCCCCTCTTACCTCCGCCCTACGCGTTGACGAGTCTTAACATGCCTAGCTGTGGAGCGTTTTTATGCGTCAGTAGTAATGTGCGAAATCGATACTTTTGAGTACCGATACTTTGAAGCCATTAACCTGATATTTTTAATCCGATACTTTTAACCAACCGATACTACTAAAATTGATTTAATTAACTAAATCGATGCACCAAACATAGATTTACTCAAACATACCGAATTCAAATTAATCTTATTGTTTGACCGATTTTTTCATGAAAAAAATGTTCCTTCATACTGAAACCATTTTTGACAAAATAAATATTTTTCAAAAATCATATGTACTTCACTAGATTTTGACATCTTTTTTCAAAATCTTTTTCGTTTTCTAATCTAGATTAAAAATTGTGACCTGTAGATTTTCGCCGGTGAAGGTCATTAAAGAAAAGGAGTTTTACCTCATCAACCATTGCGCCGCCAATTTGTTTTAAATAAATAAAAAAATATCTTATACTTCAAGATTTTTAAAATATCGCTTCATTTTTTTTTAATAAATTGGGGAAAATGACGATGACCCTTGATTTCGCTCCCACAAGGTGTTATTACTCCTTAAAATTAATGAAATTAATTCGGCTCATAAGCTTTCACTAATAAATCGTTTAGCCGTCGATCAATCAGTTTCCATCCTCTATCAATCCCGAATTGGGTAGATCACTCCTCATTACCCACAAACACGATAGCGGTAATGCAACACCCATTAAACAGAAGTATAATGCCATTTCTCCGGCAGTTCAATCTGTATTATATAGGAATTGGATAGAATGGTTTAATCGGGAGTTATTGAGCAAAGTGGAAGAAAATTGTCTTCCCCAGTCACAATCGTTTGCAAACCGAATGGAAAGTGAATGGGTGGTGATGCCTATCCGATGCCTTTAATCGACGGTATATTTAGTCGTTTGAAAAATACCGACTTCATATCTAGGCTAGATTTTAAGGATGCCTTTCGGCAACTTCCACTCGACAATGTTGCCAAATATGAACCCACTTTTACACTCACGGGCGGGTGATTTTACGATTTAACCATCATTATTTTCTGGCTTTTTCATTATTTTAAAATTTTAAATAAATAAAAATCTGCCAACCGTACCTTAAATGTCGAGAAGAGTCGGTTCCTGCTCACGAAACCTCACAAGGTGATCAGAACTTCTCTTTGGTGTCTTCAATGGGAACAGCATTCACCTGTGGCATAAAGTTGGTGTGACAGTTTTGACAGTATTGATTTCTATTTTAACCAACATTTATTTACTTATACTACACCAGTCAAACAGATCAAAAGTTTAAGTAACATGGGTACATGCATCTAATTTACCACAAAAAATTGTATTCTCAAAGTTTATACCCAAAGTGGTATACAAAAGTATACTGATATGTCTAACTGTGTTACTGACCATATTCCAGAACTTTATCCAAAAATCATTTTAGAATCCCATTTCCAACACACATATCAAACTTCATCATAATCGGTTAAGAAATAGGCAAGTTTAATCATATAAAAAATTTGTTAACTATTCACTACATCCAAATCCAACCCCAACTCAACTCCAACTCAACTCCAACTCAACTCCAACTCAACTCCAACTCAACTCCAACTCAACTCCAACTCAACTTCAACTCAACGCGCAAATTGACCCCTAATTTAACCTTCAAAACAATTCCCAATTCAATGCCCAAATCAATAATCAAATAAGCACATATAAAAAAATCGTAAATTCGTAAATATTTATAAAAGCAGGTATTTTGGGTCAATTCGTATGGCAGGTACCCCACCCCCTTGACGTACAGTCTCCAAAAGCTTTTCAAATCTCCGCCTTAACAATAGAAACAGATTGGCGAAAAAAAAATTCAAATCGGACAAGCCGTTCTCGAGATACCATGGTCCAGACATCCAGACATCCAGACAGACGGAAGGACATTTTTTTTTTTTGCATTTTCAGACTCAGGGACTTTCAAAACGTCGACAGGATTTCAATACTTTGGTCTTTTTAGACCGAAGTAATTCTGCTAGACGCAAATGTGATTGAAGCCATTGAATATGCAGAACCAGCCATGCTAACGAAGAATTCAACCATCTTATACCTACATCATCTCACAATGCCTAAGATGAGCAAAGAGGATTTCCATTATAATACAGTTAGGTTAACAATCAAGGACAACAAACAGGTTCACCTAGAATATGATGAGATTCTAATAAATCAACATATAATATGTGGCACAATAGGCAAATGTCATAATAAAAGAGAACATATGTTAACTGAACCAGCTGCAGGAACCAAAAGAAAACAATTGTGTTAGTCAGCTACAAGCGGGAGTAAATGCTGGATGCGAATTGTTATTCAACGATATTGAGATAATTGAACCCATAAACGAAAACACAAGATTCCCAAGTAACTTCAGCGGAATGATAAACTATTATAACTCTAAAAAACACCTAGAGGGAAACTATTTGATTCATTATCGAAATTAAACAGGAGAAATAATGGATTGAACTTTTACCAACAAAAAACTAAAAAACCGAACAAGGAATTAAACTAAATCTAGACTACCTACACCGTACTTTAGTTTTTAACATTTTTATGTACATTTCCCCACATTTTGTAATCTAACATTTTTTATATAAAAGAAGTAATAATTAAAATAAAATAAGTCTTAGTTTGAGAATCAATAAAGTTCGACTTAAGTTCAAAACACATTTTTTGTTAAGTTTTCCTTAGCACTTAATTTTGACTTACTTATATTTTTACATAATTCCCATATAAAATATAAAATATAAAATATAAAATATAAAATATAAAATATAAAATATAAAATATAAAATATAAAATATAAAATATAAAATATAAAATATAAAATATAAAATATAAAATATAAAATATAAAATATAAAATATAAAATATAAAATATAAAATATAAAATATAAAATATAAAATATAAAATATAAAATATAAAATATAAAATATAAAATATAAAATATAAAATATAAAATATAAAATATAAAATATAAAATATAAAATATAAAATATAAAATATAAAATATAAAATATAAAATATAAAATATAAAATATAAAATATAAAATATAAAATATAAAATATAAAATATAAAATATAAAATATAAAATATAAAATATAAAATATAAAATATAAAATATAAAATATAAAATATAAAATATAAAATATAAAATATAAAATATAAAATATAAAATATAAAATATAAAATATAAAATATAAAATATAAAATATAAAATATAAAATATAAAATATAAAATATAAAATATAAAATATAAAATATAAAATATAAAATATAAAATATAAAATATAAAATATAAAATATAAAATATAAAATATAAAATATAAAATATAAAATATAAAATATAAAATATAAAATATAAAATATAAAATATAAAACATAAAACATAAAATATAAAATATAAAATATAAAATATAAAATATAATATATAAAATATAAAATATAAAATATAAAATGTAAAATATAAAATATAAAATATAAAATATAAAATGTAAAATATAAAATATAACATATAAAATATAAAATATAAAATATAAAATATAAAATATAAAATATAAAATATAAAATATAAAATATAAAATATAAAATATAAAATATAAAATATAAAATATAAAATATAAAATATAAAATATAAAATATAAAATATAAAATATAAAATATAAAATATAAAATATAAAATATAAAATATAAAATATAAAATATAAAATATAAAATATAAAATATAAAATATAAAATATAAAATATAAAATATAAAATATAAAATATAAAATATAAAATATAAAATATAAAATATAAAATATAAAATATAAAATATAAAATATAAAATATAAAATATAAAATATAAAATATAAAATATAAAATATAAAATATAAAATATAAAATATAAAATATAAAATATAAAATATAACATATAAAATATAAAATATAAAATATAAAATATAAAATATAAAATATAAAATATAAAATATAAAATATAAAATATAAAATATAAAATATAAAATATAAAATATAAAATATAAAATATAAAATATAAAATATAAAATATAAAATATAAAATATAAAATATAAAATATAAAATATAAAATATAAAATATAAAATATAAAATATAAAATATAAAATATAAAATATAAAATATAAAATATAAAATATAAAATATAAAATATAAAATATAAAATATTAAATATAAAATATAAAATATAAAATATAAAATATAAAATATAAAATATAAAATATAAAATATAAAATATAAAATATAAAATATAAAATATAAAATATAAAATATAAAATATAAAATATAAAATATAAAATATAAAATATAAAATATAAAATATAAAATATAAAATATAAAATATAAAATATAAAATATAAAATATAAAATATAAAATATAAAATATAAAATATAAAATATAAAATATAAAATATAAAATATAAAATATAAAATATAAAATATAAAATATAAAATATAAAATATAAAATATAAAATATAAAATATAAAATATAAAATATAAAATATAAAATATAAAGTATAAAATATAAAATATAAAATATAAAGTATAAAATATAAAATATAAAATATAAAATATAAAATTTAAAATACAAAATATAATATATAATATAAAACTATAAAATATAATATATAATATATAAACTATAAAATATAAAATATAAAATATAATATAATACTATAAAATATAAAATATAAAACATTAAATATTAAATACTAAATATTAAATATTAAATATTAAATATTAAATATTAAATATTAAATATTAAATATTAAATATTAAATATTAAATATTAAATATTAAATATTAAATATTAAATATTAAATATTCCCGTGTGGGGTTGGCTAGCTCCCCCATCGGGCGCCTCCCCAGGTGGCGGATAGGGGACAGCCCGCCAGATATGGCAGGTACCGGGGAAATCAAATACCCGGGGTGGACCAAAAGCTAGCACACCCAAGCTAAGGTGGCACTACATACGCCGATAGCTGCATGGCTAAGGGGATGCTTAGTCGCAAGTATGTGAACTCCGGTTTTAGGCGACTTCCGGTTTAAATCATAGCCTTCCTATGATAACGCAGAGCTCTGTCATAGGTGACCTTTTTTTTCTCGTGCTACTCGTGGGAACAGAAATGAAAACAATCAATAAATTAATTAATGAAAAGGAGGATGGCGCTTCTCTAATAGCGCCGCAGCAGCCAAGTGGCTCCGTGGATATGCATGGAGGAACGGTAGAAATGGTAGACCTTACAAGTGCTGAGGAAAACGTTGAAAACATTTTTAAAAAAGACGCAAGAATACAGAGGACCCCTCCATCTAATAAAACAGGAGAAACCTCAGTGGACATGGTGAGTGAGAACGATACGCCACAGCGCAGTGTCAAAGGCAGGGAAGAGGGTAATGAGAACGGTAGCCAGAGGGCGAAGGTTCCAATAATAGGAAGAAACCTCTTTGCAGAGCGACCATGTACCCCGGTAAATAGAACAGAGCAGGAAGAGTTACTACAGAGGGGCAAGAACATCATCAACAAGATGAAGGCCGCAACTTTTAAGCAAAAAAATATTTCTAACAATATTAAGATGGGGTTGATGGAATTAGAGGAAGTTTTTAGCATTATTGCGTATGGTATATTAACGCAGAGGAGACCCGAAACTCTTTCATCTGAAGGTGGAGGGCTGCAGCAATTTAATAGAACCCCCAATACATCAGGGAGTCAGAAGAGACCTGCAGTGAGCCCTGCAGAGGAGCAGAATCAGCAAGAGAAGAAGGTTAGGGACGAGGCATCACTCACCCCAGGAGAAGTTGCCTGGGAAATACAGTTGCCCAGAAGGGGGAGGAGACCGGAAAATCCAGAAGCCAACAAGTTGGATACTAGGAAACCGGAGAGTACTAAGTCCACGGCTGAGCCCGGGGGAAACTCAACCATAAAAAAAGCGCAGAGGAGTGGTAAACGTCGTAGGTTTCGGCCCGAAGCGCTGATCATAAGACCAGCAGAGGGAAAATCCTATGCAGAGGTCCTAGGTGAGATCCGCAGCAAGGTCAGACCTGAAGAATCCGGGACAGAGATCCAGTCGATCCGGCAGACCAAAACAGGGGACGTTCTCCTGGAACTGGGGCCGAACAGCAAGGCTAAAGATGGCTTTTGTGGCGCGCTGAGAGATGCTTTAGGGGAACAGGCCAAGATCGTAAATCTGCAGCCTAAGGTGTCGATTGAGATCCGCGACTTAGATGGATTTACCACGGAACCAGAAGTGGCAGCAGCACTGAAAAGGGATATGCCAGACTCAGAGAAAATGAAAATTACTCTTTTCCCTTGCCCCAGAGGCCAGCAAGTGGCCATCATACAGATGAGCAGCAACTGGGCAGCCAAGCTCCTAAATGAAGGGAGAATTAAAATTGGCTGGGTGTACTGCAGGGTGCGGGAAAGGGCAGTTGCTACACGGTGCTTTAGGTGTGCAGGGTATGGCCATATGGCCAAGGAGTGTAAAGGCCCAGATCGAAGCAATCTGTGCCACAAGTGTTTCGGGGCCGGGCACAAGGCAAGAGGGTGTACCGCCGAAACACATTGCATGCTATGCAAGGAAAAGGGGTTTGACCAGGCGGAGCTCGAACACTTTCCAGGATCTGGCAAGTGTCAGGTGTACCGCGAAGCACTACAGGTGGCTAAGAACAGGCTATGATCAGAATCCTACAAGGAAATATGAATAGGAGCTGGACTGCTGACCGCCTCTTGCAACAGTTGGCAATAGAGAAAGGGGCCGAGCTGCTCATCTTAAGTGAGCAGTATCGAAATAAGGAAGCGACTGGGTGGTACTCAGATCAATTAGACACAGCGGCTATATGGGTACTTAAGGGAGGTGTGCATGTTGAACAACATGGTGCAGGGAGGGGTTTCGTATGGGTGAAAACAGCAAGCATAACCTACTTTAGCTGTTATTTTACCCCTAATGAAAGCATCGCGGAGTTTGTAGCAAAGTTGGAGGCACTGGAAGATGAGATCCTCACGATGACGGGATATCTGGTGATAGCTGGGGATTTCAATGCAAGAGCACTTGAGTGGGGAATGCCAAACACAGATACGAGAGGGAGATTGATCCTAGAGATGGCTGCCCGAACAGGACTCCTGTTACTGAACAGCGGCTCTGCCACAACGTTTCGGAGGCCGGGATGCACGGGGACGATCCCCGATATCACCCTTGCATCGGAGGCCCTAGTGCCACACATCCTGAACTGGAGGGTTATGGAGGATTACTGCGGCAGTGACCACCAGTACATTGCTTTTGAGGTTGGCAGGAGACAAAGAAACGACTTGCGGGATAAACCTTGTAGATGGAACCTGCAAAAAATGGACGTTGAACGGTTCAGAGAAGTGCTAAAGAATGGCAAGCAGCAAATGGCGAGCAATGTAATAGGGACGGATGGAAGAGCTGTGACTGAGGCTCGGGTATCGTCCACCATGAGTCTTATCGTCTCGGCATGTGAGGTATCCATGCCAAGGAAGAGACCAAGGCACAGCAAACCGTCTGTGTATTGGTGGACCGCGGAAATCTCGGACGTACGAAGGAGATGCTTTGCACTCCGACGAGAGGCCCAGCGAATAAGGGATCGTGCTGAAGCTGGCCGCGCTTTCGAGGAATTTAGGGTCGCCAAAAAGCTACTGCGCAGGAAAATAAATGAGAGCAAAAATCGGTGCTGGAAGAAGCTTATAGAGGATATTGACGAAGACCCATGGGGACTGGGCTACAAAATAGTTACGCAGAAACTAGGAGCCCAGATACCAACACGAGTAATGGATGTTCGCACCACTGAAAACATTGTTAGAACTCTCTTCCCAAGTCACCCAGTGAGAGAACTAATAACAGCTAGGCAAGAAATAGAGGTTCCACTTTTTACAGAGACAGAGCTACAGAACGCTATTTCGTCTTTAAAAAACAAGAAAGCTCCTGGCCCGGATGGAATTCCAAATGAAGTCCTGAAAATCGTTGCCCAGCAAGAACCTAAAATGATGCTGGAGATGTACAACGCTTGCCTAATGGAAGGAGTTTTTAGCCTTAGATGGAAGAGGGCACGGCTGGTGCTAATTAGAAAAGGAGATGGGGACCCCGAGCTACCCTCATCCTTTCGCCCCTTATGCATGTTGGATACGGCTGGCAAAGTTTTGGAGAAGCTAATCCGAGCACGACTCATATCGGCGATCCAAGCAGCAGGAGACCTCTCGCCTAGGCAATACGGCTTCAGAGCTGGGCGCTCCACGATCGGCGCAATCAAAGAAGTTACGGAAGCAATGAAGAGAGCGGAGGATTACAACCACTTTTCACGGCGCATTGTTTTGCTGGTGACCTTGGACGTGAAAAACGCCTTTAATACCGTGAGATGGAGGGATATAATCGACGCCATGGAGCACCAGTTCCATATTCCAGCTTATCTAGCGCGGATTCTGGATGACTATATGAGGAACCGCACCCTCACATATGACACGGAAGAAGGGCAGCGAAGCATGGCGGTTACAGCGGGAGCAGCCCAGGGATCAATACTGGGACCCGACCTCTGGAATGTTTTCTACGACGGTCTGCTAAGAATAGAGACACCCGACGAGACTCGTTTGGTGGGTTACGCGGACGACGTGGCGGTGATTATTGCTGCGCGCGATACAAAGCAGGCGCAACTGAAGTTGAACCAGGTAATGCGAGCCATAAATGGATGGATGGAAGAGCACGGTCTAGCCCTAGCACTCAATAAAACCGAAATAGCTATTTTGACGAAGAGGAGAATCCAGCCATCTCTCCCGATGTGGGTTGGTAGCAACGTCATAAATGTTAAGCCAGTAGTCAAATACTTGGGTATATACATTGACTGTAAAATGAGCTTTTTCGAGCAGATCAGGCGGACTGCAGACAAGGCTGCGAGGGGGGTTACAGCTCTAAGTCGTCTAACGGCTAATGTTGGTGGCCCGAAAGCGAGCAGACGCCGGCTTTTAATGTCAGCCGTCCAATCTGTCCTTCTCTACGGGGCGGAAGTATGGGCAGACTCCCTGGAAAAGGAAACATACCGGAAGAGGCTATCCCAAGTGCAAAGACGGAGTGCGCTACGAGTGGCATCGGCCTATCGCACAGCTTCCGAAGCAGCTATCCTCGTAATAGCTGGGTGCATCCCTATACACCTTCTGGCAAAGGAGCGAAAATATACCTACGAGCGAAAGTCGGAGGTTGGACGAAAAGCAGCGAGTCTCGAAGGGAGGAGCCGCACCTTGGAGCTGTGGCAGAGTGCATGGGAGCAAGGAATTACAGGCAGGTGGACAGCACGGCTTATTGAACAAATAAGCCCCTGGGTGGAAAGAAAGCACGGGGAGGTCGGGTACTACCTGACGCAATTCCTCAGCGGCCACGGGTACTTCCGTGCATACCTTTTTAAAATGAAGAAAGTAAGGTCGGCAGAATGCCTATACTGCCCAGGTATGGAGGATGACGTAGAGCACACTTTCTTCCGGTGTCTAGCATGGCAGGACAGAAGAGCAGAACTGGAGCTAGAGGTGGGTATTTGGACGCCTGAAACGGCGGTAAACATTATGCTACGAGGAGCTGTTTGGTGGGATCTCGTCTCACGATACATAGAGGGAGTCCTTATGAGTAAAAAGAGGGATTTGGATAGTTTCCCATAAGACAGGAGGTAGCTCGGGGAGAGCAATGGAAAAACAGACTAGCCCGAAGTAATGTGTTAAACGGTCCCAGGCTAGTTTGAAGGAGGAGGGGGAAGGTGGTTTTAGTCGGTAGTTCTAAATGAGAGTCCGACACATCGTGCGTAAATGCATTTCCACCTTCCTCATAAAAAAAAAAAAAAAAAAAAAAAAAATTAAATATTAAATATTAAATATTAAATATTAAATATTAAATATTAAATATTAAATATTAAATATTAAATATTAAATATTAAATATTAAATATTAAATATTAAATATTAAATATTAAATATTAAATATTAAATATTAAATATTAAATATTAAATATTAAATATTAAATATTAAATATTAAATATTAAATATTAAATATTAAATATTAAATATTAAATATTAAATATTAAATATTAAATATTAAATATTAAATATTAAATATTAAATATTAAATATTAAATATTAAATATTAAATATTAAATATTAAATATTAAATATTAAATATTAAATATTAAATATTAAATATTAAATATTAAATATTAAATATTAAATATTAAATATTAAATATTAAATATTAAATATTAAATATTAAATATTAAATATTAAATATTAAATATTAAATATTAAATATTAAATATTAAATATTAAATATTAAATATTAAATATTAAATATTAAATATTAAATATTAAATATTAAATATTAAATATTAAATATTAAATATTAAATATTAAATATTAAATATTAAATATTAAATATTAAATATTAAATATTAAATATTAAATATTAAATATTAAATATTAAATATTAAATATTAAATATTAAATATTAAATATTAAATATTAAATATTAAATATTAAATATTAAATATTAAATATTAAATATTAAATATTAAATATTAAATATTAAATATTAAATATTAAATATTAAATATTAAATATTAAATATTAAATATTAAATATTAAATATTAAATATTAAATATTAAATATTAAATATTAAATATTAAATATTAAATATTAAATATTAAATATTAAATATTAAATATTAAATATTAAATATTAAATATTAAATATTAAATATTAAATATTAAATATTAAATATTAAATATTAAATATTAAATATTAAATATTAAATATTAAATATTAAATATTAAATATTAAATATTAAATATTAAATATTAAATATTAAATATTAAATATTAAATATTAAATATTAAATATTAAATATTAAATATTAAATATTAAATATTAAATATTAAATATTAAATATTAAATATTAAATATTAAATATTAAATATTAAATATTAAATATTAAATATTAAATATTAAATATTAAATATTAAATATTAAATATTAAATATTAAATATTAAATATTAAATATTAAATATTAAATATTAAATATTAAATATTAAATATTAAATATTAAATATTAAATATTAAATATTAAATATTAAATATTAAATATTAAATATTAAATATTAAATATTAAATATTAAATATTAAATATTAAATATTAAATATTAAATATTAAATATTAAATATTAAATATTAAATATTAAATATTAAATATTAAATATTAAATATTAAATATTAAATATTAAATATTAAATATGAAATATGAAAAAGTGAACTAAATCGTTAAGGGTTTTGCAATCCAGTTTCGATCCAGCTTGCGACCATTGCCTTTGGCCATAAGGTATAACCACTTCACGTCAAATTTATTGAAGTTAGGGGAGAGATAGAAAACGTCGAAAATTGCAAATAATTTTTATCTTAAGTCGACTTAACCTACTATGACTTGTCGCCACCGATTTTATATTTTGAAACAGTAGGTTATTCCAGAATTAATTAGGTGGATGGATAAATATTCTTACGAAGTGAAGAAATTGTTAAGAGTTTTGCAATTCAGTTTGGATCTGATGAAGATTGTGAAAAATATATAATTTTTCAATCATCTCATCAGGATATAGCGACAGAACTGCGAACTTATTACACTGATTTTTTCCTATACATACTTATATAGGAATCAACCATACACTTGAAGTATTAGCGAATTTTACAACTCCTCTTTAAAAACTTGTAACAATTTCAATTTTTTTGTTACGTGTAAATGACAATTGATGAATTTTATTTGTAAATTCATAAATATTATTTAAATTTGACGTTGAAGCGCTGAATGAACTGATTGTAAAGCTAAATAGTTGGTTTGTACCAATCTGCATGGAATTCCTGTATAAGATAAACTCAAAAAAATTGAAAATTTTTGGACTAATTGAGTTACAATACGTGTCGTGGAAAAACATTTTGCAAATTTACAAGGCGATTTCAGTACATTTCGAATAAAATTATTGAAATACTAATCTGGCTAATGTATATAGTATATGTTTCGGGACAAACAAGCGACATCTAAAAACTGCCAAGTGTATAGCTAGGATATTTCAGAAGCAAGCTTAAATTAGGAAGGCGACCAATTATCTCGAAGAGAACAAAAATGTACAAATTGATATTCAATATTCAATCAAGATGAGTAAAATTTTTGTCGGGCCAAGTTATCTACAATAAATTGATGAGCAAATAGACTTAATTCAATTTTTAGGGTTACTTTTGTTTTGGTGACCGTATCTATGAATCCAGGCGCAAATTTATTCAAGAAATAAAATCTGTTTTCTTTCTTGCAAACAAAAGTTGCTAAAATTTTCCTAAAATAGATAAAAAAATGTAAAACGATAATCGACAATATTCAAAAGTATCTATATTATTTACTAATCTATACTAATCCTAATTAATTTTGCAATTTGTCGCTCAAATTGAATTCGATTGAGCCGCGGGTTAAATTTATTATTTTCTTCGGACTTTATATCCATATAAATATAAACTAATCCTGCTAATCTTTTGAAAACTCAACAGTTAAATTTCTCGTCATAAATCGTAACCATTAAAGTACTTTAAACTTTTACCATAAATTTCCAAACTAGACATTTATCACCAATCAGAGACTTATTATCACCCAAAATTCCAAATAATCCTAAAAATTTGCAAGAATTCAACGATGGATGTGATGGATATCGGATTATCTATTGATTATCTTCAGGATTATAACGAAAAAATACTCCAACATCAATTTTTCATTTGTTATCGTCTGTGGGCAACAAACAAATAAAATCATCAAATCACACTTTTATATAGACACATTCCTATACCCAAATTTAAAAATTTTTTACACAAAACAACATCCAAATTATCATCGATATTACATTTTAATGTTAGACAGATTTCCACCAATTTTCTCTTTCATTCCATCTCATTTGAAAATAAGCAAAAAAAAAAAACACAAATAACAAATATCACCCGCACATTATCAAACACTTGTGTCCTTAAATTTTTTTTCTAGATACAAGACATCGTCATATGTTCAATTTTCTTTTTCCTCATGACAAGAAGGAAACAAATTTAAAGCAACACCACATTAGCAGGAGCAACATCAGTAGCATTCACCAAGAATATAAAGAGGAAATGTTTGTTATCGAAGAACATAGACATACACATATATAAGATGGAATCTCCTTTACATAAAGACATTAAACCAAATCAAAATTGAAAATAACCTTAACCAGCCTCAACATACAAAAAGTAAACTTTCGTTCGACCCTTTAAAAAATAAAAAAAAAAAAATGAAAATCAAGCAAAATGTGAATGGAGTTTTCTTATATATTTTCTCCTCGTCCTCGACGTCGTCTTCGTCGTTGATTTTATTTTTCACACAGTGTTATGTGGTGTTGCTTCTTCATTGTTTACCATTCGTATACGTATGTATACGAGTATATAATGTGTAATTTAGGGGGAGGAAAAATCTTGATGAAAAATGAAATTGGCGTCATCGTATTTGGTCGAATATGATGATTTTATTTCCTTCCATTCTTTTACTTCTTCGCCTTCATATCTTTGGTATCGTTTTTGTGTTTTGATTGTTGAAACATATTCTTGTACACAATATCCATATCACCGTAAGGATCGGTCAAAACGAAAAAAAAAAAAAGTGGTAATGGCTTTAAGATGGTAATCATGATGATGTTGATGATGATGATAAGAAATGATTGTCGTCTATGTAATATAAACACACACAGTGTTTGTTTTCTTTCCATTTATTTTGGTGCGGAAAATCATGAATTTTCTCAAGTTTTCGTTATTTTTCTGTGTTACCATGATTTTGTTTTACTGACCTCGATCTTGGATGAATTCAAATGGCGATACTCAACAAGTGGTATATGATTATATGTATACGTTTTTTTTATTTTTTTGGGTTTGTAGAACCCAGACATATAAACAACAAATTTATAAGGCGAAACATATGTAGTCGGTGTATATGTATATAGATGTGTATTTTTCATTTCCTCCTTACAATGTGTATACACAGTTTTCATGATCTTTAGATGGTAATTTACATAATAAGGTTACTTTCATTTTGATATGGATATACATATACGATGCTAGACAGAAGAAAACATCGAATTTAAATGTATTTTGGTCTAGTAGGTAGAGAATACTATATAATATGGTTATCAAAATGAATAACCTCTGTACATCATGAACTTGTTGAATCTTTTCGAAAGATGTTGTAAATTATATTCAAATTGACATTTAAACGTGTGCTGTTCGAAGTGCGGACATAAAGGTAAGTGCGAATTGACATTATAAATTTCCATTCAGGTGTCAAGCGCTAAAGTAAATTTAATCTGTGTTTATGAGTGTGTGTAAGATAACGTTATTTACTTTCTTATAAAGTTATTACAATATGTACATATAAATAACGTAAATTGGTGAAAGTTTAAACATCAACAATGTTTGATCAATTTATTTAGTCAATAAAAGATAAGTCACTGCAGTTTTTTACGTTACATATGTTTCAAGCCATTTTTTCGTTTTTTTTTCTAATTTTTGGGATGAAATTTAGTTTTAATGTATTAATGAAGTTTTAACTTTTTATTATAGTTTGTTGTTTCGAATAAATTTTTGCGGTATTTTCATTGAGATGTTAGTGACGAATTGTTGATAAATGTTATCCATCCAATTTGGTTATTATGATAGTTATACATACAATAAGCAAGCAGGTTGTATTTAAAATCATCAATATGTATTACTGAAAAAAAAAGTTTAGCCGAATAGCCGACGCATCTTTGCCTGCATAAAATTGGCAAAAGCTACCTAATTAAAAACAGAAAAACTAATAGCTAACAAAAAATCAAAGTATTGAAACAAAGTTTATTTCTCAAGTAGGAAAAATTTACCAACAAGACATTTGGTTGTAATCCTGCTTCATAACGTAGGCCACAAAAAAGATTGGCTAATTTTTCAGCGTGATGTGGTCACAAAAAATGCAAAAGTTATATTGAAACGAATTGGTCAAGGCTACGACAATGGAGCCAATATGCGTGGTAAAAAAAAACGGTGTTCAGTCTAATATTGCTGATATCCATCCAAAGGATTTCTCCATTTCATACGTCTGTCACCCTTTAAATTTAATCGTTGTTAATGTAGTAAAAAAAGCTTTTGAAATAATTAATTTTTTTTCAAGATCGCCAAAGTGTTGGCAAAAAATTGACAGTAAACCCATTTAACGATTCTCGATGGGTAAGCCCTATTAATGCCGTTAGTGCTTTGAAGACCGGATGAAACGCATTTATTCAACGTGAAAAGAAGTCGTTCAATTGGAAAAAGTTGCACTTACACGTACAACAGCTGAATCAATCGCATCGAAATTATACAATTTTGAATTTATTTTTGGTCTAATGATCTGGCAGGAGGTTCTAATAGAAATAAATTGTGTGAGCAAATTGTTACAATCACAGAGCATGAATGTGAAATCAGCAGCTAATGTGTTGACACAAATAACTGAAATTTTCACAAGCTAAAGTATGCGCAATAGATGCGAATTTGGCTTACGATTCTTCACAAGGAGGAGCTAAAAATCCCTGAGTCTACTAATAATAAAATGAAATTCGAAAAGAAATTGTTCGACATATTATTTACAATAGCAATTACCTTAATGAAAGAACCTTAATGAAATAAATTATTAGAAACAGCATTAACTTATAAAGAAAGCAAAGGTCTTGAAGCAAACGAACTACAAATAGAGCTGAAATTGATGTCTCAAAAAATTGAAGATGATAGTTACTAACCCAGAAAAATTTTTGAAGTGGATTTATAAGTACAACGAGTTCTTCATCCTTCCAAATGCACTGATTGCCTTAAGAGTGCTATTAACTTTACCCGTTTCAGTTGCTAAAAGTGAGAAAACACCTCCTAAATTAAAAATGATTAAAAATTACCATTTTTTATTTATTTATTTTATTTATTTACAAAATCTATTCTACAGTTAAAAAAACAACTTAATGAATAGTAACTACATAGTATAATATAATAATTAAAATTTGTACAACACGGAATATATGCCAAAAAATATTATAAAATCAAAAATTGCAACTACGTATTTCGTACCGAAAGCAATTTCTCGATTTTTCAAAATGAAACAAATGATAATAATCATTGAAAATTCTGGCCATTGAAGCCGTCGGTTCGTTATAGCCATAATTAGTTTTATGAAATTCGATAAATAGAAATTCCCTTTGCCGTAAACTTCTACCCGGCACATAAATGTTCCAAGCAGAAATAAGATTAGGGCAAGAAATAAGATTTGATCAACTATGGGGCAAGAAAATTGAATGGTTTGGCAATAATCCCCATAACTCTGAAATTACTAAATCTATTAACACACCAAGTGTTGCGGAAAAAATTCACAAACATCAAAGCCTTTACTTTTTGTTTAGTATTTTTTATTGATTAATAAAGAATTAAGCTAAGTTGATTAATTTTTTGTCTCATAAATTATTTATTTTTGGAGCTCGTAAAATATTTCATAGCGGACTATACCCGAACTATGGTGGTGGTTTGGCGTCTATTGGAAGGGGCTCCGTAAACTTCCAGTAGGCGCAGGTGTACGTACTGCCTCCTCGTACAACCACCGGTAACTGTAACCATTAGGCTGAATGTGGCCTTTGGTGACAGGCTAAAGTACGACGCTAAAGGAGAAAACCTTGACAAAAAATCCCTAATCTAAGGTGGAACAGCATATGCCGATGGATGAATGGCTGATAGGTTAATCAGTCTATATATGCGGACTCTGGATACCAGGCACCCTCCAGTTTTATTTAGCCTTCCTGTAGTAAACCTGGGTGACCTACAGGCGACTTTTTTTTTTATTCCCAGCAACTCGCAAGAGTTAAATCAAAACGGTAGACGAGGCACGGGAAGGAATACACGGGAGTGGGTCTGCCCTCTCAAAGTCCTTGAGTCTCAATGCTACCGCTTTTCTACCAGAAGTAAATGTTATTACATCTAGGAGGGAGAGCAATGAGCCCAGATAGTATGTAACGCGTGTAGAAGTACTTCCTACAGTAAACATTTAGGAGGGAGAGCAATGAACCCAGATAATATGTATCGCGTGTAGAAGTACTTCCAACAGTAAACATCTAGGAGGGAGAGCAATGAGCCCAGATAGTATGTCCCAGCAACTCGCAAGAGTAAAATCAAAACGGTAGACGAGGCACGGGAAGGAATATACGGGAGTGGGTCTGCCCTCTCGATGTCCTTAAGTCCCAATGCTACCGCTCTTCTAGCAGAAGTAAATGTTATTACATATAGGAGGGAGAGCAATGAGCCCAGATAGTATGTATCACACACCGGTCGGCAGTATTATCAGGTTCTTTAAGAGCCTGAATATTGGCTGGACGGATAATTAAAACATCTAGGAGGGAGAGCAATGAGCCCAGATAGTATGTATCACGTACCGTTAGGCAGTATTATCAGGTTCATTAAGAGCTTGAATATTGACTGGACGGATAATTAAGTAGGGCTTAATGCACAAAAGATCTTTTAGGTCGCAGTGCGGGGTGGCTTGAGCCCCCACATGGCCCTCAAGTAATAATAATAATACCCGAACTATAAATAATTAATTATTTCCTCTATCGAAAAGATTGTAAACGCACTCATATAAAGTAAGCTGAATTGACATTTTCCTGTGTGAATAACATTACCTTTGAGGGATAATTTTGCTTTATAATGTTAAATTAAATATTTTAAGGCAGATACTGCTAAAAGGCAACACAAGCAAACACAAACAATCGGAAAAATGTCCAATTTTATTTGGCTGGAGGTAAATTTTCCGCTATTAAATAGGTGGCGGAATGGTTATCCATAATTTATGATATCGTCTAAGAATAGTTTCGCGTGTGAATGACTCTATCTAAGCAGTACAAAATCATAAAAGGTTCCTTCTTCTTTTCTGTCTGCTTTTGCAGATTAATTAAATTAATTTTTCCAATAAAAGATAAACTATACCTTATACGATCATAAATTAAACTTTTTAAATCATAATTAAACTTTAGTCCAATAGATTTTAACTATTTTGCTAAAAACAAGGTAGTTTTCGTTTGATGCTGATTAAAGAAAGAAAAATCGTCAAAAATTTAATTTAAATTGAGAAATTCCCGCAGAAGCTATAAATTCAAGAGAATCCGATTGATTGCCAAGGTTCATTTAATTCAGAATAACTTTCGTTCATTTTGGAAATAGTGTCACTTAAGTCGGATGATTCGTTTACATCAGAAAGGGTTTCATTTATTTCGAAAAAGCTACACCTCAAACCAAATTAATTAGCACCTAGTAAATTTATATCGAAAGAGCGTTTTTACAGAATATGCCGAACGTCTTCACCGATATCGGTGGTGATAAAAAATTACAAAACTGTCATTTGTCAGTCGCTATTGTTTGTGTGTTATCATTTCGTATGTAAATAAATTATAAATTCATTTAGCACTTAATAGTCGTGTTTTCCATGAGAACTGCACTTCAACTCGATAAACTTTAAATTCCTTTTATTCCTATGTAAACCGAAAAAAAAAGAAATTCTTAAAGCGCGAATGTGTACTGTTACAGCAATAAATAATTACAATTACTACTTATATTCCAGTTACACTTGATAAACCCATGATGAATATCTTGTGTAATCGTGTGTAATGAAGTCATCCACAAATAAGAAAATTTTGATAAAATAACGGAAGGGGGAAATTTTTATACTTAAAATGTGTATTTATGCTAGGTACTCTACACATTCGCATTTTCTGAATTTATTTTTTTTCGGTTTACATAATAGGAATTTAAAGTTTATCGAGTTCTAGTGCAGTTCTCATGGAAAACACGACTATTATGAAACGGTTCTGGCATAACTAAAGATAAATATCTGTCAGAATGTCAACCAATTATCGGACCGACACAACAGAGGAATCATGTTCCCGATTTATTGTAACGTGTAATAGAATTTCGCCTTAATTTTTACTAACAGTCTTAGATACGTTTTTCACGGTTTATTATCCATTTTTACCTGTGGTTAAAATGTATCATTGTTGTTGCAACCACGATTCCCACTTTGTGGGGCGACATTTTTAGACCGAACAGAAATCTTTAGTTTGCTTTAGCAAGGCTGAAATGATCTCTTTCCGTTTTAGGGCGAAGTCGTTGAAAATTTTAAGATTTTCTTATACCGATAATAAATTAATTTAATATTTTATAGACAATTTTATGTACGAAATATTGAGAAATTCTAAAAGACAATAAGTATGACACGAACGATTGTGAACATTTTCCTAAAACTCCGAGATATTCCTAAAAAACAACAACTTAAAATTTGAGACTATTAGTAAAACTGCGAACTAGCGAATAAATTCCAAACTACGCAATAGGAAATCATAAATTTTTTTTTATTCTTCGCAATTTGTAAGCTGAAGTAGAATTATAAGTAAAAAATATAACACAAGAGAATTATCGTATATCGAGTTTCCCGGAATTTTCCTGGATCTCCTAAACACCGGCCATTCTAAGGGAAACTTATTTTGAGTAGGTCAAGATCTACTCTAACAGAAAATAAATCAATTTTTAAAAAATTCTGTGGTCCCAGGCACTTAGGATTGACGATTTTTGAATATTCTATAGAGAATTATCGTATATCGAGTTTCCCGAAATTTTCCATGGAGTTTCTTAAAACCGGCCATTCTAAGGGAAACTTATTTTGAGTAGGTTACGATCTGCTCTAACGGAAACTAATTCAAATTCAAAAAATTCTGTGATCCCAGGCACTTACGATTGCCGATTTTTGAATATTCTATAGAGAATTATCGTATATCGAATTTCCCGGAATTTTCCTGGATCTCCTAAACACCGGCCATTCTAAGGGAAACTTATTTTGAGTAGGTTACGATCTGCTCTAACGGAAACTAATTCAAATTCAAAAAATTCTGTGATCCCAGGCACTTACGATTGCCGATTTTTGAATATTCTATAGAGAATTATCGTATATCGAGTCTCCCGGAATTTTCCTGGATCTCCTAAACACCGGCCATTCTAAGGGAAACTTATTTTGAGTAGGTCAAGATCTACTCTAACAGAAAATAAATCAATTTTAAAAAATTCTGTGGTCCCAGGCACTTAGGATTGACGATTTTTGAATATTCTATGGAGAATTACCGTATATCGAGTTTCCCGGAATTTTCCTGGAGTTCCTAAGAACCGGCCATTCTAAGGGAAACTTATTTTAAGTAGGTCACGATCTGCTCTAACAGAAAATAATTCAAATTCAAAAAATTCTGTGGTCCCAGCTACTTAGGATTGACGATTTTTGAATATCCTATAGAAAATTATCGTATATCGAATTTCCCGAAATTTTCCTGGAGTTCCTAAGAACCGCCCATTCTAAGGGAAACTTATTTTGAGTAGGTCAAGATCTACTCTAACAGAAAATAAATCAATTTTAAAAAATTCTGTGTTCCCAGGCACTTAGGATTGACGATTTTTATGGAGAATTATCGTATATCGAGTTTCCCGGAATTTTCCTGGAGTTCCTAAGAACCGGCCATTCTCAGAAAATAACGATATTGGTTTCTCAGGTCCGTCTGTCATATGGTGACAGAATACGACACCCAGACCATAGACCGAGGAATCACACCAAAATTTGGTCGGACGCTACCATGTTTTTAAGATCATCGTCTGTTGATAAATGTTGATCCACTCCCACTTTTGCTTCTGATTCTTATCTAGAAGGCGATGCAATGGTTCGGCGACGGTGACTTTTGCGGTAGAAAAGTTTAATAAAAATTCGAGAGGACCAACCAAGAACGCTTGCAGTTGTTTCTTGTCATAATGTTGATGGTGATGCATTTGTGATGGCGTTAATCTTTTCTGTGGTTGCTCGAATTCCAAGTCCGTTGATTTTGTAACCGAGAAAATTGATCGTTGGTAGCCCAAAATTATATTTTGTTAGCTTAACACGAAGGCTATACTTGTCAATTCTGGATAAAGTTTCCGATAATCGTTCAGCCAGTTGAACTTTGTCAAGCGCATTGATGACAATATCATCGAAGTACGGAAGAACTCTCGATGCAATTTTTTGAACATTCCAAGAGCAGATGAGTTTCCGAATTATAATTTCGGTGCTCCCTTGTGGGTCACTATTATCTGGAGCGTAGCCGATTGCTGATCAACTGATAATTGTTGATACGCCTGTGCTTAATCCAATTAGCAAAAATTGTTCCTCCGTCGATTTGCGATAATAGTGTGCTAATTGCTGGTATCTGGGAACAGTGTGGTTGCAACGCCTTGATCAGTATTGATTTATATCCACAAATTCGTTGGTGCTCTTCGGAACTGACATAATGAATGTGGTTCGGTACGATTAATCGATTTAATTCAGCTTCGACTGGGCTCCTGAGGGCAATTGGAACTAGTCGCAGTGGTAATCGAATTGGATTGGTGGCATCGATTTGCAAAGACACGGGTGGACCAGTATAACAGCCCAGCTTGCTACTGAATGGTACTTTCATACAACGTCTTCTACCGGTCGGTTGGAATCGACACAGGTGACTCCTATTAAACTGATCCCTAATGATGAAAACCAGTTAAAGCGTTAGATCGCGTGACTCCCACAATAACAATCGGCAGATTCTGGATGGTTTTGCTATTGTTCGACACGTTTACATCGATAATCCCGATAATTGGAATGGGATTGCTTTGAAAATCCATTAAATACAACGCACATTTTGAAATTCGTGTTAAACGATATAACGTATAGTTTCACCCTGATCAATTTCGAAAGCACGTGGCTTATTGTTGATGAAAACAGTTGTCTTCTTTTTCCAATCAACCAACACCAATAATTGGTTAACCCTCGATTTCGATTGTGTTGTTTTAGCATTAGATTGACATACTCTTTGGACAGGACCAGCCTTCTCGTGTGGAGCTGCTAGTCTCCCATCGGGCGCGTCCCCAGGTGGCGGATAGGGGGAAACCCTAACCGACTTGTCGGAGGGTAAATGGGAAATAAAATACCATTCGTGGACCAAAACTAGCTAGGGGTGGTTCCCTGAATATAATAACCAATATGGGGGACTCTAATGGAGAAAACCTTACGGCGCAGGGAAACGGATACCCAGTGCCGGCGACTTTGAGGGGTGAGCAAGCGGGCTCCCAGTCGTCGTTATCCAATGACCGCAATACTTCAGAGGTGATAAGTTCTGTAAATCCATTTGGAAGAAGTTCCATAGTGCCACGATCACCAGCAAGACTCTATGCAATGCATAAGTTCGAGAAAGTTATTACCCCAAGTGGTACTCCAGTCAGCCGACTGGACAATACATCCGGGGGGGATCCATACTATTCGAAGGCTGGCCCTATGGATTTTGAGGAGGGCCAAACACTCCATGAAAGAAGTGATGCCAGCGGAAATTTTACAATGCGAGCAGTAGAATTCAGTGAAAGAACTGTTGACCTAGAAAAGGAAAATATGGATCTCTTTGAGAGGCTACAGAAGATGGAGCAATCATTAGCCAAGCTAAGCGAAGAAATTGAGTATCTAAAGCGAGAAAATGAACTTCTAAAAATGAATCGGGATGCTAAAGAACAAAGCGAATTAGAGAGTATTGAACCAAAGAAAGTCAACTATCTCACTGATGAGGATGAATTAGAAAGGGAGACGAACTGGATCCTAAAAAAGAAAAAAAAACATTCCAGGAAGGGTAAGAAAAGAAAAGCTGAATCGTCACCTGAGGTTGAACAACTAAATGTTAGTGGAACTACAAGTACCGAACCGGAAGTTGTCCAACCTGAGGCCAATCAACCGAAAGGTAGTAAATCTACCAAGAACATTGCACCAAAACTGGTGCAACCGAAAGAAAAAACCTAAATATCGTGGGAGTAACCAGTTACCCAATAATTCAGTCACTGATGAAATCGGTTACTGACAAAGAATATAAGGTAACAGCGCTAAACAATGACGTTTGGAAAATTAATACTCTGGACTCAGAAACCTAAAGAACATTATCTATGAAGCTGAATGCTGAAAAGTATCAGTGGTTTACCTATGAGGACAAACAGGCTCGTCCGATAAAAGTTATGGCAAGAGGTTTGCATCACACTTGCTCAAGCGAAGAAATAATGGAAGACTTAAAAAATAAAGGTCTTAAAATACTAGATGCTGTGAATATGATTAAAAAAGAGAGAATAGAAAACCAAGAAGGAAACCCAACTTTCAATAAAAGGGGACTCCCTCTTTTTATGCTAGTATTTGATAACTCAGAAAATGTTCAAAATATTTATGGTATAAAAGCAATTCTTCACATGAAGGTAAAAATTGAACCAATGAGGAGAACCACTACACGCATACCGCAATGCAAGAAATGTCAGGGATTTAATCACACCCAAAAATATTGCAGCCGGGATCCGAGATGTGTAAAATGCTCAGGTAAACATTTTACCCAGGCATGTACAATAGGGAGAGATGTACCAGCTAAGTGTATAAATTGTAAAGGCCAACATCCGGCCAATTATCGGGGCTGTGAGGTTGCTAAACACCTACAAAAATTAAGAGATAAATCACGAAATCAATCGCAAAATCATGAAATTCGAAGGATTCAACCATCAAATCAGATGGATCAAAATCCACAACCAAGCAACGCAGGGCAAAGAAGAACATTTGCTCAGGTAGTGAAAGGCTCGGGTTCAACCAAATATATGGGCTCTGAAAATAATCGAATTATGGAAAACATTATGAACAGCATCGAAGCTATTACAAAGCGGCTAGATGACCAAAGTAACCTGAACAACATGATATTTGATCAACTGAAGAAAATGCAACTCCCACAACGCAATCCGATAAAAAATGTTAAGTAAGAACACAACTTTCAGAATAGCAATCTGGAATGCGAATGGACTTATGCAACATATTCCAGAAATAGAAATATTTTTAAATACAGAAAAAATCGACATTTTTCTAATATCCGAAAGCCATTTTGTTAAATCTTCGTTTGTTAAAATCCGGGGTTATAACTTATATCATTCCATTCATCCAGCAGAAAGAGCAAGAGGTGGTTCAGCATTACTATTAAAAGAAAATATAAAACACCATGTAGAAACAGAAATCGAAGAAGAAACAATGCAAGTCACCACTGTTAGGATTCACATTAAACACAGACAGCTTACTGTCTTTGCAATATACTGTCCTCCCCGGCATAACTTGAAAAGGGAGGACTACATTAAACTATTTAAATCATTAGGACGTGATTTTATTATTGGAGGAGACTTTAATGCAAAAAACACCTATTGGGGATCTAGACTTACGACGTCAAAGGGTAAAGAATTGTTTCAATCAGGGCAGACATCAAAATGTGAATTTTACTCTGGTGGTTCCCCAACATACTGGCCCAGTGACGAAGCTAAGATACCGGACCTAATCGACTTTTATGTAGCAAGAGGTATATCTCAGAACTATATTCACATTGAAAACAGCAATTCTCTAGTTTCGGATCACTCACCGGTTATCATGACAGTCAGTGAAACTGTAATTCAAAGGGAAAGTGCACCCAGATTAACAAATTCAAAAACAAACTGGGATCTCTTTCGTATAATGGAGGACAAAATCAATCTCCAGGTACCGATAAGAAATTCTCGACAGTTGGAAGACGAATTGGAGCAACTCAATGAAATAATTCACTATGCTGCATTGGCAAGCACTCCCATTTTACAAAATAAGAAGACGCTTAACATATCCTACCCAATGGAAGTTAGAGAGTTGGTAAGAGAAAAACGACGAGCTCGTAAAACCTGGCAAATTAATCGAACACCGGAGAACAAAACAATTCTTAACAATTTATGTAACAGCCTCAAATCCCTTCTTAAAGAAGTTAAAAATGAATCAATCAACAGATATCTAGATAGCCTAACTGATGGAAAAAATTCTGATTACTCACTGTGGAAGGCGACGAAGGGACTCAAAAGACCCAAAATGCAAGTGCCTCCACTTAAAAAGGATGATGGAACCTGGGCAAGAGGCCACAAAGAGAAGGCTGATCTATTTGCGGAGTATCTCCAGGAAACCTTCCAACCACTACCAAGACAAACTGCCAATGAAAATATAATATCTATTCACAAGCTGGATGAGTTTGAAATACGGCCAGTAACTCTCAAAGAATTAAAAGAGGAAGTGAAAAGTAACATGAATGTTAAAAAAGCCCCAGGGTATGATTTGATTACTTGCCAAATTATCAAAGCTCTGCCTAACAAAGGATTTCGTAAGCTACTACACATAATCAATGCGAGCTTTCGGTTAAAATATGTTCCGAATCAATGGAAAGTAGCAGAAGTAATCATGATACCAAAACCTGATAAACCACCTAACGATAAAAAATCATACAGGCCAATTTCTCTGCTGCCAATTATGTCAAAACTCTTTGAAAAATTACTACTAAAGAGACTTAAACCAATAATTGAGGACCGACAACTAATTCCTCCACATCAATTTGGATTCAGAGAAAAGCATTCTACAATTGAACAGGCCCATAGAATCACCAACATAATTGAAAGAACGTTAGAACGTAAAAAAGTATGCTCAAGCATATTCCTGGACGTCGCGCAAGCATTCGATAAAGTCTGGCACAGTGGTCTGGAATACAAGCTGCATAGAGATCTACCGTGACAATTCTATGCCATACTAAGATCTTATTTATCCAATAGACACTTTCGAGTGAAATATGAGGATGAATACTCTGAGCTAAAGAAAATCTCTACCGGTGTCCCGCAGGGGAGTGTTTTAGGACCAATCCTGTATTTACTATATACAAGGAACATACCAACCACAAATGAAGGAACCATAGCCACCTTTGCAGGTGACACAGCAATTATGGCAGTTGGAAATAATGTCGCTGATGCAACGAGCAAACTCCAGAGGATGACCAATGCGGTTTGTAACTGGACAAAGCGTTGGCGAATCAAACTTAATGAGACAAAATCCACGCATATTAACTTTACTTATCAAAAGGCTTACCACCTACCTATAGAAATTAACTCGCGACTCGTGCCATATGCAAATACAGCTAAATACCTTGGCATGACCCTCGATGCCAAGCTTAAGTGGAGAGAGCATGTCAAAAAGAAAAAAGAAGAACTTAACATAAAGTTCAGAAAAATGTATTGGCTCTTAGGTAGAGGCTCTGAGCTTACAATTCACAATAAGCTGCTGCTATATCGGCAAATTTTGAAGCCGATATGGACCTACGGTATACAACTCTGGGGATGTACCAAGCAAACAAACGCCAAAATGATACAGACGTTTCAAAACAAGGTTCTTCGTAGCATCGTCAATGCTCCGTGGTACGCAAGAAATGAAGACCTTCGCAGGGACCTACGGATGGAATACATCAAAGAGGAAATAAAAATGCATGCCGCAAAACACGAAATAAGGCTCCAGGAACATGGAAACCCCTACATTCGCCATGTGATAGATAACCCTGTCGTTGAAAGAAGACTCCAAAGAACGAGGCCACTTGACCTAGTGAACTTACCAAACTAAAATTAGTTAATAGGTTTAATTGATTATGGGGCTAACCAGTGGGTTACACCCCAAGAAACGTGAATTTTACTAGATATATAAAAATTTGTATTTGAAAGAAAAATTGCTAGATGAGCGCAGTCTCAGTCGTAATAAAATAAAATGAAAAAAAAAAAAAAAAAAAAAAGCCTTACCGCAAGAATTGCACACGGCATCAAATCCATTACAATGTCGAATTGTAGACAGTGGCCGATTCTTTTGCTTTTGATGGAATGGCGGTCTCCAAATTTGCTGAACTTTTCCCCGATGACGAATATCATGAAGATTTTTTTTCTGCTTGAGCTGTCTGAACCCGATTGATAACCTAGGTCAGATTCAGGCCTATCTCAGCCAAGAGATATATCGTTATTGTCTTTCTTCTCGAGGGCCACAAATTAGTCGATTAAACAACATCTTATCCAATGAGGTACCAAAGTTAAAATACACTGCCAATCGACGTCATTCACCAACATACAATGCGAATAGTTGGCCCGGTATTTGGTCCCGTTTGAATAATTTGAAGAACACCGCAATTTCGGATGGTTTGGAAGAAAAATGATGTTTTAGAGTTTCTTTAATTTTTAAAGACCCTTTTTAGGTGATGCCAATAAGAGGAGGAAATCGAAAAGTTGAGGTCTGCAAACTGTGCTGAAAATCGTGATGATTCTGCCTCGATCTCATTGGCTTGCAAGTATAAATCAAAACGTGCAGGATAACTTGCCCATTTTTCTGGTTTAAAGGTGGCAAACGGTTCAATACAACTCGTTCTTAGAAACATCATCTGAAACAACCTGAGGTGAAACGAGTGGAGTTACACTTGACGTTTTAACATTTTTAGTTTCTCCGTCCTTATTGATCATCCAACAATTGATTAAAATGATGACCGCGAATTCATCTTATTTTGTTAACGCGATAACTATGATAATCAGTTTTTTTAGCTCGATAGAAAACAGATCCTATCAACTGCGCCAATTTTGTGTTCTATACTCCAGCGAAACAACTGATACATAAAATTTGATTATTGACTTAAACGATTTTATTATTATCAATGTTCTAACGAAATTAGAATCAAGATTGATTTTTCTTTTCCAGTCAACACATAAAGTTGCATTAATGACGGGTACAACTGAAACGTAGGAGTAGGAGATATATGCAAAATAGTACTTGCTACACACGACACAATGTTCTGCTTACTGGCTAGTATGAAATGCTCTAAAATGGGAAATCTAAGTTTGAATATAAAACAATTAAGAATCCAAATTTAGGAGTTTAATTTCAATTATTAACGCCACGCCGGTTTAATTCAAAAACTAGTAAATTTTTTCGAGTCTAAAGTATTTATCTACGATAATAAATCCGGCGACTTTACTTAGATGCGCCATGTAGTGTTGAATTGAAGTTCTTAAGTTCTGTAGTAAGTTTAGTAAGTAATTGCAGCTCACCACATTCGCCTTCAATTTCTGTTAAATTTAATTGTAGAATATTATTCCGAACAGGCGAATTTTTAAACAACTTAACAATTGTTCTTATCTTTGAGATTGTTTCATGTATTCTCATGTTTGAATTTATTTCAATGGTATGGTGTCAGCAAAAAACTCGCTACTGTCATCTGAATCTGAGTCAGTGTTAGAGTCTCTGTTTGAGTAACTCTCGCAGATCTCGCTGCTATGTTTAGAACTTCCCTTTTTCTCATAGAAAATGGTACAGATAGCTAAGTGTATTGCGTGATTGTACCATAATTGCTGATGAGCTAGAGATAATTTTGTGTTTTTTTGGCATAACGCTGGCCCCGTTACTTGTTGTGGAAACAATATCAGATTCGTAATTTAGTGGATTCGTGGTTTTATAGATTTTCGGTTTCTCCATTGGAGTAATATAAATGAATATTTAAGTACCTTCGATTTCGATAGCTAGTCCATTCGCCTATAGACAGGACAAATTTTTGATTTTCTGCCTTCATATTAATAATCTTTGCAATTACCTCGCTTTTGATACACAAAGAATTTATATATTAAGTTCATTATATCTGAGAAATTTTTCGGTAACATAAAACCTTTCACTTCGAAACTATGTCTAATAAAATGATGGAATGGAATTATTCTATACCACCAAAAAGTAGGTACAATTATTCAAAATCGGAATAACAATGGAATTCTGGTTGTAAAATTCCCAAAGTAACACCTTAATTTCTCGAGAATCTCGACCAAATTTTCTCGAGGAATGAGAATCTCGAAAATTACAAATAAATTTTCTCGAGATTACGAGAGCGTAAAATTATGACGAGACTAGATTTCTCGAGCAGAAACTCTAACTATAGCCCACAAATTCAAAGCCAGAAAAATCATGAATGTAGGAAAACCCCAAACGTTGGCGTCGTGATTTCTTCCAGGCCAGTCAAAAAAATTTCTCTACATCGCAGTTCATTGTCATAAATGCCCTTATTGTAAATAAGTAAAATTGTACTACCATTCTTACTTGTAGTATTAAAAAGTGAAATCCTTTCGAATTATAGTAATTGGAAGTCTCTTTAGAAGTTGCAGCGATTTGGGTGTTTGTCCCATCTATACCGCCAATCTCGCTTGGGAAACTATTGCGTCCTCGCAATAAGTTAAATTTTTTCGATAACATCTTTTACTTCGTCTTTTGATGGCCACTTAATATAATCTGGATACATTTTCGATAAATATTTGCAAATAAATAATAGAAACTCTTAACCTATCGGCAATGTCTCTGTAACAATTTGTGTTTCCCAACGAAGAAATTTTCAATAAAAGAGCCAGCTTAATGTCAACTCTGAGCCTTCTTTGTGACGATGGAATACGCTCTCAAGTAGCAGTAAGGATTTCTAAAATTTTGAGGCATTTTTAGTTAAAATTAACGTTTAAGCCAAATAATTGAATTATAATAAATTATTAATTAATTGTTGTCTGACTCTTAAAATAAATCGGATTTTTTTGATTTAAATCGGGTTTAAAAATTAAAAAAATCAATTTTTTGTCTTAAAAATCAAATAAAATACAAACCGTGGTTGTAGTTAATACATCCTATGATATTAATTTATTAGCCAAAAGCTAATAGACTATTGGCAAATATCTAGTGCGACTGTGCAATATTGTCTGATCGCACAGTCCCGGATGCTTGAATATAATTTCATTTGAATTATTAGAGTCAGAATATCTGTTGCTAATTTACTCATCCGACTCGATAGTTATTAATCCGGATAAGAAATTAGGATAAGAATGTTTTGGTTACATATAGCACCCAATGACATTTTTTCTAATTTAAAGAAATTAAGGTGATGTCTCAACATATGCCTAATTGTAACCTCCAATATCAAATTGTTGTGATAAAAATTTATCAATATTAATATTAAACCTTGGCCCATAAAAAATGTCTCGAAACTCAAAACGACAATAAACGACCAAAATTGAATGTTGTGAGTATTTTTGTTAGTAAGCTATAACAAAATTCAAAACTTAGGGAAATACTTACGTAGGCAAAAATTAAATCTTATTGAATGAGAAATAATCTTTCATAGACAATGTTCACTATTTAAAATTATGCAAGCAAGTATTTGAATATCGCCTCTCTCCGATAAAAAGGAAAAGAGAAAATAAAATAATTTTCTGTTATTATGTGGTTGAAAGTTGTTACACTAATGTTGTCTTGGCTTACAAACAACGTTAAGGACAAGATTCAAATTTTGTCATGACATTATCGCAATTTTTTTTTTTTTTGTAGCAGGATATTTTTTTTCTGGGAATCAATCTTAAGAGTTTTAAAAGAGGTTGGAAAGTACCCGATTTAAGACAAAGCGATAATTGAGAGCTGCCTCTAACTTGATAACTTGATAAAAGTTGCAAACTTCAGGAAACTTAAGCATTGACACTGGTATATTCAAATATAATTTAGAATTGAATGATCAATTTTCACACTTTCATGAAAAGTTTATTTCTGAAACAACTGATTTTTCCCTCGGCTGGTGATGGTTCTGCCCAACAGATCACGATATTTAATTTTACTATAGGTGTTGCGAAGAACCAACCCCCTGAGTGTTTTTACAAAAAATAAAATTTGCTCAAAACACATTTAGAAAAGTAATGGGCCATCTAAGATATAGAATGGGTTTAATAAATGTAATATATTTGGAGATATTGTGGGCTTCAGGGTAGTCTTTCAAATTACATAAAATTCACTATTTAGTGCATCATTATATGTATATTATATAGGTATATGTTTACAAATATATTCCTGTAAAATCAAGCTTTGGAAAAAGTTTAATAAACGTTTAAAATTAATTTAGATCGCTTGACTAAATTAGAACAAAAACATCGTTTAAACATTATTACCTTTTATCTATAATAAATTCCTTGTCTAGGGTTTTTGAACCGAAAATATAATAATTATCAAATCATAAAACCCTTAGTCACACAGTACAAATAAAATACACCCTTACTGAATGTGAAACCATACAAACCACTTAACATTCTTATGATAATAAGAAGGAAACCAACACATCACCCGGGCACACACAGAAAGACAAACCAAACTACCACATTGATGTGGGTGAGAAGGAAATCCCTTTTATGTTCCTTGTGTTTATTAATATTATTAGGTCTAGTTTATCTTAAGTAAATAAAAGATACAGCTTTTTTATGTTTCCTATATTTAATTAAATTAATTTTGGGTTATACTATACATATCCTTATTTTATTATTTAAAATATATAAAAAAAGGATTAAAAAAAAAAGTTTTATTGATATTTTTTGTTAGATTTGTTTTGGTTTCTTAATAATTGCTTATAATATTTAATGTTAAATTATGTATGTAATTAACAATTATGATTAGAAAGAGATCATGACCTACGGCATCTTGGGATACAGAAAAAAACATATTAGTCATTTTATCTTCTTTTTTTTATATCTCATAAGAATTTTTATTTTTGAGGATGTTGCTGTAAGGGTATTTTAAATCCCTTAATTAGGGTTAGGATGTGTTATGTAGTTATTTTAAGTGTTAATTTGTAAAGTTTTTTTTTTGTTTAAATAGTTTGGACACTTTAAAGAGATTTAATTGTCTACCTATATTTTATAAAATGAGGGTTAGATTTGATTTTTATGGGAATTTTAATTGAGGTGATAAGATAATAGATTGTTAGCATAGTTTGGTTTATGTTAAAACAACTTTTTTATTACAAATCATTTAAATAATTTATATACATACTTAACCTCGTTTGATCAAGTACTGCAATTAAATAAAGTATATTCATGTTTTTTATTTCCACTTAAGATATTGATGATATTAAGTTAAGAGATTTTTGTAATGTTAATTTCCTTTGCGCGCAAAAAAAAATCATTCAGTACATCCGTAATTAATAAAATTTAATTAAACTGAAATTTGCTTTAATTTTATTATACCGAGATTCATAATTTTTGTTTTTGGTTAATTAGTGGTGTGATTTAACAAGAGAATATTGATTTTAAATTACGTGAATAGCTTAAAGTGGATTATTGTAAATATCATTGAACTACTATTTAGACGTGAGACCAAGTGTGAGAAAAAATAAGACAGCAACATACCAACGCCTCAACAACAAGCCCGATATAGAAAACGATTATGATATATTTGTGATATATATGGGGCATATGTTTGTGTACATGTTTTCAAGAAATATATTAACCCGGCGTCATTGGAGTTGAAGATTAATACACGGACGTTGAGGTGGGTCAATATTACCCAATTATTCAATTATTATAATATTTCAGTGGTTTTTAAAGAAATCATTAATTATTGTTTTGTATTAGCTTTACTATACTATGTTTTTGGAAATAAAAGTCAAAATAATAATATTATTAGTATTTTAATACGAATAAAAGTTTGATTCGAGAGTAGTAAGCTTTTCTTGGGACAAACATTAATATTTCAATATCGATCACAGAATGAGTTAATAGATTGTGTGATAATATGCAATCAAAAATCTCGGTGGTAGAGTGAGTAGAACGATTGCTTTATCATCCGAGGGTCCCTAGTTCGATTCGAGATTATTGTTAAATCAACGGCATTACATAAAAACAGAGCAGCCGATTCGTATTAATGCAACGCTGGTTTGTTATAAATGCAGAGTGGCTGTAACAAACCAGAAAGTATTGAATTTGAGTAATTTTAATTTCTTGTCGAGTAGCTATATATTGTCAGCTCATACATTGAAGGTTTTGGCCTAAAATAAATTAATATTAAACCAAGAATAAAAGTTTTGTATCAAAAAGCAGCCGAAGGTTTAGTATTAAATCAAAACTTTAACATTAATGACGGTTATTCGAAATCGCATTTGATTCAAATAGAATCAATTTTGTTTGTTATAAATCATTTATTTTTTCTGTCATTTGTTATTTCTCAACCAATTATTATAAAATTTAACATATGCATTGGAAATGGGATTCTAAAATGATTTTTGGATGAAGTTCTGGAATATGGTCAAGTATGATGAAACTTGCCAATTTCTCAACTGCTCATTTTTCCATGAAATTCGAGCATTTGTTGGGTTAATCAACTACTATGCTAGATTCTTCGAAAATTTAAGTACTATTGTATACCCGATAAATAATTTGTTAACAAACGAAGTTAAGTTTGTTTGGGATGAAAGTTGTGAAGAGGCGTTTCACAGAATTAAAACTGAAATGCGCTCGAGTACATTTTTAGTCCATTGATGCTAAATTACCTCAGGTACTTGCGACGGATTCATCACCCTATGGGGTAGGGGCTGTATTGAGTCATATGTACACTGACGTTACAGAACGTTCCATACAGTTACAGTATGCTTCGTAGACGCTGAGCAGATTGCAACAGCGATACCCACAGATAGACAGAGAGGCATATGCAATTTTTTTTGATATTAGGAAGTTTTAATATAATTATGGTCGGAAATTTGTGTTGATCACAGACACTACTACTATTGTAACAATGTCTGGAATGCGCATGCAACATTATGCTATATTCTTAAAGGCGTTGGATTATGACATAGCCTATAGAAACACGAAAGCATGGCAACGCTGATGCTATGTCTCGTTTACTCTCTAAGGAGATTTATTCAAAAGTTGAAAAAATTGATGTGGTAGAATGCAATCTTAATGAGACTTTACCTTTGTCTATAAAATTAGGGGAAGAAACATTAAAAAATAGTTCTGTTGCAAATTTAATAAGTGGGTTGAAAAATGGACGTAATATCGATGTTAAAGATCGAATTACAGTCAACCCATTTTGGCATTATACGGATGAAGTTATATGCCACGGGTTACTGTTGGTGGGCATGCATAGACAAAGATATAGAAAGCACTGTGAAAAATTTTACAGATTGAAAAATCCATCAAAAGTGCCTACTCATTTTTGGGATCCAACAACTTACCCATTTCAGCGTATGCACATAGACTTTGCAGGATATTATTTAGGTATTTACTTTTAAATTGTGGTAGATGCGTTTTCCAAATGGCGTGAAGTTAGAATACAATAGCAATATCACAACCGAAACCACAATTTTAAATTTAGGGGAAATTTTTAGGACCTTCGGAATTCCTACTGTTTTGGTCTCGGACCGACGATCACAATTTACGTCACGCGAATTTGACAATTTCTTTCAAATTAAATGGTATCATTCACAAGATGGGAGCAGCACATCATCCCTTTACGTATTGTAAAGCTGAGCGTTATGTACAAACAATTAAAAACAAATTAAAATCCTTAAAATGTGATAAATCAACTTTAAATGAGGAACTTTGCAAATTCTGGTTAAATATCGGAAAACGATTCATCAAGCTACTAGGGTTTTTTCTTCCATGAGAATGTTCAATAGACAAATCAAATCCTAAATGGATTTAATGATTCCGAATAGAAATTACTTTATTGACAGAAGACGGTACAAATAAAAAAGTGATAAGTTTTAACTTAAATGATATAGAGTCGCGATACGAGAACAGATGGATAGTGAGGTAAAGTGGCGTTTTGGAAATGTACTTGAGAAATTTGGAAAATTGCATTATATGTGTTGATTCGTAATTCAACCGTAATAATTTTTTTTTATAAATTTATTGTACACCCTATTATTGGGTAATTTTTCAACTCATTTGGTAATACCATATTGTGAAATAATAATGTCATAATAAATTTGTCGAAGAGTAAAGAAGTGGCTCCCAATAAATAAAATAAACAAAATAAACGTTGCAATTATTTATTTCAAGTGCTAATATTATTCGCCCGGATAGTTGTTCCGTACATTAACATTGGTAGCAGAGCGTAGTTTTTTTCAAATTGTGACAATAGTGCTCTCTAAACCGAAGACTCCAGTAGGTCATCGAATATTGGAGTAATGAAGCCGTTGGTTATGATTGGCACGAATGCAAGTACATACTTCGAATGGCAATCACGTAATGTGTAGAGCGTTTCTGGAGAGTGGCTCTCATAAATTTTGTCACAAGACAAATTTGCAACGTACTACCATAGACAGTCATACTAGATTTCTCATTTCATTATAACTAAAGGAAAAAAACAAAACTTCTGATAATTCCAATGTTATTGTTGTGTTGTGTATTTTATAAGGCAATGATTTTAGACTGCGTTGCAAATATAATACGTATATGCAATACACCGATAATATTTGAATGTAAAATTTTTGTTTTTATTTTCTGTTTTTAGTCAAATGAGAGATCTATTATGATTGTCTATGGTACTACATACCAAACGACTTCCAACCTTCAATACTATTTCGGATATTGGCGGTAAAGAATTTTCAATTAAACATAAAATGTATCTAACCATATCATCGAGAGTGTCCAATTACAAAGTCGATTTAAAATTTTATGCAATTCCGAAGATAACAAAGGAAGGCCTTTCGGTTCCTTTCAATTTCGAATTATCATCCGTTCCTGTCGACATAAAACTAGGCGATCCACATTTTAATGTACCTACCGTATTGATTTGTAAATAGGCGCGGAAATCTACAACCAATTATTCAAAGGACATTCCATTAAGATATTTAACGAGCTTCCTTCATTTTTCAGTACAGAGATGGGTTACGTCGTTTGTGGTAAGGCAAGTTATGCCCCAAATAAGTATCCAGAAACGCATTCGTTTGTCAGGAAGAGAAGTTATGTATAACTATGAAGAGCATTTTTGCAAAAATGTTAAAAGATTACAAGATGGGAGATATTCAGTTTCACTTACTCTTAAGTCAAATCTAAATCAGCTGGGATCATCGAGTCATTCCGCTCGTAGTCAGTTTGTTGTCAGTTACAATCGTTCAAACTATGTACAGTGATATATGGCAATGCTACATAGTGCTCCGTTTTTAGCCACGCGTACTTTGCAGCAATTATCATTGGTTGAATATCATTGATTTTAGGTCTTACATGAAACACGAAAAATATCAGTTTCGAAACAAGGTTGGGTAAGCTTTTACTAACTACTAATTGATTGTACAAAAATAATTATGTTGTCAGAAGTATGTCGACTCTTCGATCCATTGGGCTTTTGTGCTCCAATAATCGTCACCGGCAAATTATTTATACAAACTTTGTGGGTTTGTAAAGACATAAATTGGGACGATCATATTCCTGATACCGTTACGAAGAAGTGGATGTGTTTTAAGTCAGAACTTCAGGAATTAAAACGAGTAATAATTCCGAGATGTATTCTAATAACCAATATTAAAAGAGTAGAACTACACGGTTTTCGCGACGCGCCAGAAAAAGCTTTTGGATGTGTATTTTATATTCGGGTGATTGATTTCTCAGAACTACATCATGTATAATTTTTATGTTCGAAATCCAGAATAGCGCCACTTAAGAAAAAAAGTATACCTCGTTTAGAACTCTGTGCAACACTTCTGGTAGCCAAAATGACACATAACCTTTAGAGTATTCTTGACATAACATGCGATTCGATTTATTTATCGCTAAACCACATATATAATATTCAACATTTGTAGTAAACCGTGTTGCGAAAATTCAAAATTACACCACTTCAATATCCTGGCAATATGTGAGTACGTCCTTATCAAGAGGCATAGTGCCATCCGAATTTGCAGATGCAACAGACTGAGTCACTGGTCCAAAATTGTTGTCTCAGAATAAAACTTACTGACCACAACCTAACCGTCTTTAATTTAGCTTCGCTCTTATAAAATTAGAAACCCACCAAACTTCAGCTATACTGTCTTCTGTGGCACTATTCTGGTTTTCCCAGGGAATTGGGAATTGGAATTTTATTATTGTGATTTTTTTAGTGTATTTTGGTATTATTTTTTCCAAAGCATACTGTGGTGATTTGAATTTTTTTCAAATTTTGGGAAAAAATAATTCCACTTCATAGCAATTTTTTGTTTATATTTCCTTAAAAATTTTGTTGGGAATTGTTTAGTAGGCAGTAATGTTAAAATGGAATTATTTTTCCCCAAAACTTGAAAAAAATTCAAATCACCACAGTATGCTTTGGAAAAAATAATACTAAATTATACTAAAAAAATCACAATAATAAAATTCCAATTCCCAATTCCCTGGGAAAACCAGAATAATGCCTCAGTAAACCAAAACCTTATGAGATCTTTAAACGCTTCAATTTATTAACCATATTACTTCGAGTTGTAGCCTATCTCCTTCATCATCGACATCGATAGAACTGATTTTGATTAAGCTATAGTTCAACAAAATGAGTAATTTTGATGAAAAGTGATTTGCGATCACTGACTCCGTTCCTGGATGCTGATGGCATTTTAAAAGTTGGTGGAAGACTTTAAAATGTCCCTATTTCCTACGAGCAAAAACACCAATTAGTATTTCCAAAACATCATGTACTATCCAAATTGGTTGTCCAAAACGACCACTGGAAATTACTTCATGCTGTCCTACAAGCTTTACTGTATAATCTTTGCTTAACTTACTGAATCGTCGAAGGTAGAAATCTATGTAGAACCGTCGTAAACCAGGGTATTCGATGTTTTTATGCCCGTACTCATACACTAAACCAAATAATGGATAATTTGCCGACAGGTCGGGTAGCCAAAACTACCAGGCCGTTTTTGTAAGAATTGACTTTTGCGGACCGTTCTTTACCAAATCGTCAGTAAGGTTGAAATTAAGTTTCAGGACATATATTCGTATGCTTCACTGCACTGAATCATTCATTTCTTGTCTTCGACGGTTCATCGCCCGTCGTGGAATGTGTTCGAAAATATACTCAGACAACGCTACCAATTTTATTGGACCATTCCAACTCGGTCTCTACACTTTGGGGGATTATGGGAATCAGCAATCAAAAGCTCAAAACATCACATGAAAAGAGTAATTTGACAATCGGTACTCGCACTAGAAGAATTCCTCACATTAATCACCCAAGTCGAATCGTGTTTAAATTCACGTCCCTTAACAGCCATGTCCAGTGATCCATCGGATTTACAAATTTTATCACCAGGTCACTTCAAAATAGGGTCGCCAATAACTGCCAATAATTTGAAAATCGTCAGGGCTGGCTCGAGGTGTGATCGAGATGTGCGGCCGCACATTGTATTACATTTTCTTCTCAGGTCATAAACATTTTTATCTGTTCGTATGTTTTTTGGTCATAGTTTAATAATGGTAGTAGTAGATCTAATAAGAGAAGAGAAATTAATTTCCCCTCTGAACGGTTATCTCTTATCTGTAGAAGCCTATTTGTGTCATGCAATCTCATCTTACATTTCTCAGATAATATTAGTATATTTTCCAATAGCAAATAAAAATGAAAGTCTTGGGATTGTGTGGCTGTAGTATGTATTAATAGTTGTTTTTGGAATTTGTCAAAAGTTCCTTCGATCGAAAATTCTAATGAAAGATTGAAAGCCCTTTAATAGCAGATCAGTTGATTTGTATCCAATCCCAAACGGGGATAGAAACGGAATCAAGACTGAAATCAGGATCAACAATCGGTCGAGCAGAACAACTTATAATTCAAAAGAAAACAGTGGTTGGCAAAACGTTTTGAATAGATGGAAGGGTATCCCTCTATATCTTGGGCAAAATAATATGGCATTCCGCGGCTCTTCTGATAAGTTACATATGTATATAGTAAGAAAAACAGAAAATAAATAGGCCTGATTGAATTACTTGCCAAAGTTAACCTCGTGATACGTAAAAATTAACGTGAGTATGTGAAAAATAGAACAAATTGCCTATATAGAACAATATTTACGATTAAAGACTATTTTTACCAAAATAATGAATTTACCCAAGAACTGGTCCACAGCCTAAATGTATGCAATTTTTAAACTGCTCATTACTAGATTAAATTGATTGGATTTAATTTCACATTAATTAATAAACGATAAATAAAATTAATTAAAAATTAAATTCACATCAAGCAGTAGATTTTTAAAATAATGTCTTCGCTAAATACGTATGATGAACATACAAAATTAATTTTTTGTTATGCATGGCGCTTTATGCGTGTAACACCAAAAGCTAAAAAAAAAAAAAAATATTAAAATGACATCTTCAATTCGATTGTTTCAGTTTTTGATCTTGTTCCATCGTGATTAAGTTAAAAAAAATGGGTGTTAGTTTAATTTTATTTTATTAAATGTAGTGTTGTAGTGTAAAGTGTAAAGAAGTGTGTAAATGTATAGTGAAATTAAACAGTAAGCTGTATAAAAGTGAAAATTACAATAATTTACGTAAATCTTATACTTGTAAGTACAAAAATAAGATTATTACATCATAATATCATATTCATTCACCGTTGTAATCATCTTGATTAGATGAAGATGCAAGTGACTCAAAATCTTCCAGAATAATAAATTACGGTCGATTTCCTTATTTCATGTCTGATTGTGATTAAATGTGTATGCGTAAAATACATACATACATCGTTCGCAAATAATTCCTATCATTTTGGGGTTATTGTTTAGCCTTTGAAATTGGATTTCATGGTGCGATAGTAATTTTTTGGTAAAATGTTATTTATTCATTTTTGGTTCAATTCATTCTTCAGCGATAAAGATTCTAGGATATTTTATTTTTGTTTTTTTTAATAAAAATAATGTTACAACTGATTTAAAAAATCAACTAGTAATTTATCTTTCATATAATATTCACATGTAACCAATCGGATAGACCCACTATAGTCTCATCTTAATTTACATATATTGATCAGTTTACCAGGTCGATTGACTTCGTTCTTAGAGGCCTTCTTTCAGCGATAAAGTAGTCTACCATGTAATCTTTTCATGTTTCTGAATGCAAAATGCGTGTTTCAAGGTTTGCTTATTAATTTTCTCGCTGACATATTTCATCTTTAAGTCTCGATGAAGATCCGTCTTTCTTACGTACGAAGGTACATCAACAATACTCCGAAGAACATTCTCGGAATCCAAATTGATGTGATGGAATGAAATTTCTGTTCTCTATTAACGGTATAATTCGTTTAACTAGTAATTTTTCAAACAGCTTAGACATCGTTGGCAGTAGAGAAAATGGCCTATAAGGTGCTTTTGTCATTAGGAGGTTTGCCTATGGCTTTGCTATCATTATTATTTCTGCAACTTACTATTGTTGTTGAACATATTTTAATCGGAATAGTATTTTAATTCCATTTTTGGAATTATTTTCCATATATAGCATTATCAGGTGAGGCTTTGATGATTTGCCCTGTGATTAATTCATATTCTGGTGCTTTTCTAGGATCTATGGGTTCCAGTTTTATTTCTTCCTTTAATTCATGTAGCTTCGCAGGCTCTATATTTAGCTCATCAATCTTAGAATACGGTGTGATATTTTCATTAGCAGTTGGCCTGGGAAAAGGTTAGTATATTTCATCGAGGTGCTCCACAAACCGTAAAAAGATTCGCTTTTTCTTTAGCACTACGGGTCTAGATTCAATCAGCTTCCTTAATTGGAGGTATTTTTGAGATCTATTAATTTGCCACTGGATAATTTTTTCGAATTTCTTATTAGTTTGACTGATCGCAGAACTCGCATGGACTGTACATGGGCTGTATTTTATTGGCACATTCAGGTTGTTGTTTGTTTCGGTCAGCTCATAGAACAAAGCTTAATTAGTTTTCTCGTTAGGTAGTTTTCTCTTTAATTGGGAGACTATTTTTGTGTGCTTATGTGGACCACTAACTACCATCTACATTATGGTTCATGGTTCCGGTAAGTGACAGAGTCTAGAAACGCCAGAATTTCTTCAAAATATCGCAGTACAATTAAAAACACGTATAACTTCAAATAATCAAATATTAACAAATAACTTTTTATTTAATTTTATTTTATTAATTTATATTTTAACTTAGTCAACCATACTCCATGAAAATTATAAACCAACTGCCTCCGTACAATTAATTGAATATAATTATCAATAACAGAGAGCCGTAAAAAACAGCAATGAAATATACTGCATTGTGACGTGTAAATGTAAATTGAAGCGAAGTTCAATTTTAGTGTGTTGCTCTTCATTATAAAAATTTGTGATGTATTTGTCGCCTGAACATTCTGCCCTCGTTAAGGTTTCACTTAACAAACAACATCACCTGAATCTTCAGAGGGAAGACGACATAGTTTTACTACGGGTCGTTTTAGTTCGCCTCCTTGAGCGGTCTTGATGGTGGCGACTCGAACTAAACCATCGGCTCCTAAATGCAATAATACTACGCGCCCAAGAAGCCATTTGGATGGAGGAAGATTTTCATCTTTAACGAGAACCACATCATTAAGTTTGAGATTTGCTAACTGCTGACGCCACTTTGGCCGCTGTTGTAATGTGTGTAAATACTCCAATGACCACTGCTTCCAAAAACCCTGCATTCGTTGTTGTACGTTCTGCCACCTGGACAATCGCGAAGAACGAATATGATGCAAGTCAGGCTCAGGTATGGATGTGAGTGCTTCGGAAATGAGGAAGTGCCCCGGTGTCAGCACGGCTAGATCACTAGGGTCAGATGACATCGGTCATAATGGGCGCAAATTCAGAAGTGACTCAATCTGACACAACAGAGTAGTCATCTCTTCGAAGGTCAATATGGTATTGGAGGTGACTCTCTTCAGATGATATTTTATCGATTTGATGTTGGATATCCACAATCCGCCAAAGTGTGGTGCACTAGCCGGGTTGAACGAGAATTTGATCATGTGATATGAACATAAATCAAATATATATTTATTGTTTTCGCAATTTTTAAATAAATCAAAAAGAGACTGTAATTCGCGCTTAGCGCCGATAAAATTGGTACCGTTGTCGCTCACTATTTCAGCTGGAACCCCTCTGCGACTGACGAATCACCGTAGACTGGCTATGTATGCTTCAGCGGACAGGGCATTTCGTTTGTCCATGCTTGGTCTTCAGTTGGATGGGATCAGCATAATCCACTCCAGTAGTGATAAATGGACGGCTGGCGATCAAACGTTGTTTCGGCAAGTTTCCCATTAATTGAGTGGTAATGGATTGTTTTTGACGGATACACACTACACATTTGTTGGAGACGTGGCGAATTGCACTGCGACCATTGATAATCCAGAATTTCTGTCTTAGCAAACTGGATAATAGAGAAGGGCCAGGATGTAGGTTAGCCAGATGAGCCCTTTCTGCAATAAGAAAGTCAGCGGATGTCTTTTTGGCAGTATAATCGGATGCTTGACGTCATAACGCTGAGTCGAGATTTTCTAACCTACCACCCACTCTCAGGATTCCATCATGGTCCAAAAATGGAGACAGTGAAATTAGGCTGCTCTTCTTGTCAATGAAGTTGTTCCTTTGAAGGGATAGAATTTCTAATCCAAACACGCTCTTTTGCATTTCTTTGAACATAAATATCTCTGCTTTACGTAATAAGTCAACAAAGCACAGACTACGATTAGACGGACTAACCTTGAACACATACGCTAAAGTTCTTTTGACACTGTTAACCGATGAAAATCTTTCTAAAAGATGGGATACTAGATCCTTTTTGGAAATTTGCGTGTGATTGACGATGGCAGAATTCTTCTCTTCAGGTGGCACCTCGGTGAGCGCCGTGTAGTTTGATGGCCAATTAACTTCAGAAAGATTTAACCATTCTGGTCCGTACCACCACAGTTTGAAGTCAGGCAGTGAACTTGGGTTAATGCCCTGCGTTGCGCAATCCGCTCGATTATCTTTTGAGATTACGTGTCACCAATGAGTTCGGGGCAGTATAGTCAGAATTTCTGAAGTGAGGTTCCCAACAAATATTTTCCATCTTCTTGGTCAATCAGATAACCAAGCCAGAACTATTTTTGAATCCGTCCAAGCATATATGTGGTGCTTACGGTCCCGAAAAATGGTCGAAATATATTTGATTAATTTTGCCAAAAGTTCAGCACCACACAGTTCCAGCCTAGGCAATGACAATTGCTTCATCGGGGCGACTTTAGTTTTCGCAATCACAATTGTTGGTTTGACTTTTCCTTCACGATCTGTTGAACGCAGGTAGACAACAGCAGCGTACGCCATTTCTGAAGCATCACAAAAACCATGAAACTGAAGATTGGTTGTTTCTGATGAAAGTCGAAGATGACGCGGAATTTCAACTCGTTCCAAATTTACGAGGTTATCTTTAATGTACAGCCATTGTTGATGAATGTCGCAAGGAAGCTTGTCATCCCAATCAAGCTTAAGAGTCCATAACTTCTGGAATAATATTTTCATTGAAATTGTCACAGGCGACATCCAACCAAGCGGATCAACAATTTTTGAAATTTCCGATAGTAATTTGCGTTTTGTCGAACTTTCATTTGATGATTGACTAGTGATATGGAAACAAAAGATGTCTTTAGTAGGACTCCAACGCAACCCAAGAGTTTTAACGGTCATAGTCTCATCCTGAAAATCCAGTATGGAAGGATCCTTCATTGCATCCGGAATTTTATGCAGAAATTGCGGCGAATTTGATTTCCATTTTCTCAAATATAGACCGGCTTCACTGAGGACTCCCGTCAGCTCTTCAAAACATCGCGTTGCCGCTGCAACTGTCTCGCTGCCAGAAAGCAAATCATCCACGTAAAAATCTCGCTTAATAATTATAGCGGCTTCAGGTGACTCTGCTTCATTATCTTCTGCGATGCGATGTAGTGTGCGAATCGCCAGGAACGGAGCGCTGGATGTACCATATGTCACTGTTTTTAAACGATATGTCTGAATTTGTTTGGATGGATCGGCCCTCCATACTATTAGCTGGAAATTGTCATCAGGCGGAGCAATTAATATCTGTCGATACATTTTTTCAACATCGGCGGAGAAAACTATCGCGTGTTGCCGAAAACGAGTGATTACTGTAACAATATCATCTTGTATGGTCAATCCAATCAGGAGTGCATCGTTTAACGACACTCCTGAATATAATTTACATGAGCCATCAAACACGACTCGCAACTTTGTTGTGGTACTTTCGGCCTTGACGACCCCATGGTGAGGTAAGTAGAATTGGTCTGACTCCTTCATTTTGACGTCATCTTCACGCATTAATTCCATGTGTCCGAGCGATATGTAATCTGCCATGAATTTTTTGTACTCAATGGCCAGATTTTCGTCTCTCTCGAATCTGCGTTCCATATTAAGAAGCCTTTTCACAGCAGCAGAACGAGAATGGCCCAACACTGGTTGAGGAGATTTAAATGGAAGCCGGACACTGTATCTGCCCTCCTCGTTTCGCTGGATCGAATTAAGGAACAAAGATTCACATATTTGTTCATCAGATGAAAGAACTGCAGCCGATGGAGGCTGCTCCAATTCCCAGAATCGCTGAAGAATACGAGCAACGTCATCATCCGTCACGACTGTTGAAAAACACCCTGCAGATGGACCATCTCATTGTGGAGCCAGCAGTATCCATCCAAACCGTGTAGACTGGGCGTGCGTATGACCATTAATTACAAATTTTTCAGGATTGAGTAAATCAAAAAATATGCCAACACCCAATAATAATTCGATTTCTCTGGCCTTATCGTAGGAGGGATCTGCAATATTTAGGGCAGATATTTGGCTGATATCTGCAATGGAATCCGATGGGTGTGCTGATAGCAGTTTAGGCAATATAAAGGTTTTTAATTCGATGTAATCAGAGTTGAACCTTGAAGATATTTCGATGTTGACTAGACCCTTTGTAGTGGCAGAGATAGAGCCAGTTAAGCCATTTACAGTGATCGAAGAACGGCGTCGAACAAGTCCCAGGCGTTGAACTAACTTGTCGCTGATAAATGAGCATTGTGATCCAGAATCGAGCAATGCGTAAGCTAAATGTGGTTGACCAGAACAGTCGCGGATTTTAACAAGCGCTGTTGGTAACAATGAAATTCTCGGGTTAGTTAATTTTTGATTCACAATCTTGTTGTTCGAGTTCGCTGTAGTGGCTAAGGCATTAACTTGCGGTGGTACTTTGGACGGTGAAGTCTTTTTCGTTGAATTCAATTGTTTTTCAGGCAAAGCATGATGTTGATCAATGATAACTGATGATTTCGATGGAGTCGGTTGTCCTGATGACTGTGGTTGAGTCGGACCTGGTGTGTCAACATGTAACATGGTATGATGGAGCTGTTTGCACTTTCTACATCTATCAGTAGAATGACATGCGCTGGTAGTATGCCCCTGGTTCAAACAGTTTTGGCACGCAGATAATTGTGTTACAACCGATTGCCGACCTTGGATGTCCAAAGCAAGAAACTTAAAACATCTATGAATTGCATGCTTCCGTTTGCAGTAGAGACAGCTATCTATATTTGAAGTTAACTCCATCAGTCTTATGGGTGGTTTACTTTTAGACAATTTAACTGCAGCTGAGTTTCCTATTATGCCATCATCTAAGCCGTCGCATCGGATGTTTAAGAAAGTAAAAAAGCGATTGATATCGGGAAAATCTTCGTCAACTACCTCCAGTCCAGTTTTCGAAGCAGAATTTGAATTAGCCATGCATCTTGATATTCAGCCTGCGTACCCATGGTTCGAATGCCGATCAGTAATTCATCTGCCTTGTCACTTAGAGACCGGATATCAGTAGCTCGTCCGCTTAGAGCTGGAGGTTGATCCAGGAAAGCCGCAATGTACGAATTCAAAATGAACTTAGGCGTTTTGTATCTCGCAACTAACTTTATCCATGCCTCTTCGTAATTTGCATCTGTTTCTAATAAATTTCTGATTAAGGAGGCCGGCCTGTCTGTTAACAATTGTTTGAGAAGCTTTAACTTAGTGACCTTAGAAAGAGACTCGTTACTGTGAATTGGCGAGGTAGACGAGTCTTCGAAGGGTGGCCAGTTTTTATATACGCCGTCAAACTTTTCTATTTGTACTTCTGGTAATTTTACTCGATCTTGATTCACGAAGGTCTTCTCGGTAAGTTGGGTTGTTGTCGCGTTCAATCCTTTGAAGAAAATCTTTTGTTGATCAAACATCTCGGTCAAAGTTGATGTAATAACGGGGGAATCTTCGATTGTATTCTGCCGTGCACGTTTTAATTATATCTCCTTCAACTCGAAGTATTTCTCCTCAAATTCTTCCAATTTTGACACCTGATTCGGGAATACAAACAGGATGCTTTCAAGAGTTCGAAAGTCTTTATATAATTCGTCGAGTCTTCCAATGCGGATTTGAATTGCTTCCGGGGAGGTAATTTCGGATATTTTTGCGGCCCAATTTTGCAATCGTGTTACCGATGCGATTATAACGCCTCCAGCTTGGATGAGTGCTTCAGCCATTTAGACCATCACTTTCAGAAAACACGCGCACAAATCGAAAGATAAAATAACGTGATTATTATACGGATAACTATTTAATTATTATACGACCTTTTTATATATTTACCCCGTATTTATCCTTTTTACTGGGTTTAATCAAGAAATCCGGCTCGAAGGACCATATAGAAACGCCAGGATTTCTTCAAAATATCGCAGTACAAATAAAAACACGTATAACTTCAAATAATCAAATATTAACAAATAACTTTTTATTTAATTTTATTTTATTAATTTATATTTTAACTTAGTCAACCATACTCCATGAAAATTATAATTAATTGAATATAATTGTCAATAACAGAGAGCCGTAAAAAACAGCAATGAAGCAGTGTTGCTCTTCATTATACAAATTTGTGATGTATTTGTCGCCTGAACAGAGTCCGACGTGTTTATTTTCTAAGCTTCATTATTTAAGACCTTTTATTCATTCTCCGTTATCAATTTCACCAACGTTTGGATTTCCGAATGGTTTGAATCCTCATATAATTATTGGTGGAGGCTGGCTTCTTTGGTTTTGTCTTTTTGTTGCTCTACACTTTCAGCCGGTTTAGGTATCTGCTCAAACTGCTCAAATTGCGGTGAAGAATCAGCTTTCCTCTTTTTAACTCTCTTCGAAGGTCCTTTTTTCTTCAAGATTCAATCGATTTCTCTTTTTAGGTCGTCTTCATCTGTGTAATAGTTAAATGGTAAATCTACGGATTTTCTACTCTCTGTTGTTTTTCATTTGATGTTTTTTGATCTGACGTTTTCTCATCTGTTGGTCTCACCTGAATGTTTTTAGATGTTCGTTTTCTAACCCGAGGTAGGAACACATTTGTCGAATCCTAAAAAACCAGGTATCTTTTCATTATTGTGGAAAAAATATTGTAAACGAAATTATTGAATTGATTACTGAAAGCCGCTGAAAAAATAATTTCTTGTATTCACTCATATAGTGCAATTATCTCTCAGTTATTAACTAAAAGCAACAAAATAAAATTATAGTCCCTACCTTTAATCTCAAATTTATGTAACTTCCATCTAACCAATTCCTTAACCCTATGCAGTTTAAAAACTACATACATACATAGTCCCAATAAAACGTCGGATTCCAATTTGCTCTAAATTTGATTTCTTATTTTTTCACCAAACTCCCAATTTCATTATTCATCCCTTTATCAATTAAAAAAAAGGCGCTCCAACAATTCTCGTGCAGGGCGCTCAAAGGTCTGGAGCCGACGCTGAATATCGGAAATATTTTTGCTTCATATTTACCTTTTCATTTTTCCCCTAAAACAAAGAATACAGCTGAATAAAACTGTGATAATTTGCAATATACGATTGAAAAATCGGTCAAGGCCGAGGATTAAATTTTCGAAATTCCTTCTAATAAAAAAGGAACTTTAAAAATAAGAAATCGAATGTGATCTGCTTAATTGTTCTTTTAACCTTTTTTATTATTTTGTTTTTAATGTTGCATTAACTTAACATGAACATTTTTTAGTGTGCCTTCTAAATTTTAGAAACGTATTATGAAGATTTGTATTTCAATACCAGAAATGCATTTAGTAGAAATTACTATACAAAAACTGCTAAGTAGGTACTACTAACTACCAATACCAATAGACAAGAACAGTTCTCAAACTGTGGGCCGCGGCCTCCTAGGGAGCCGTGGAGCTGTTGCCAGGGAGCCTTAAAACCTCGCCTTAATAGCTCTAATAAACCGCACAATTTCCTCGCACACAAATTTCTAAATCTGCCTATGATCAATGGTGGCTACGGTTTTCTGTGTTAATGGTTTTTATATGATATCAAATGTGTACATGAAATCCACAATAACGTTGATTTTGGTGGGCAGGTTCCTGTTCTATAATGAACATGAACAGGAATTTCAGATCGCAACCCTTGACCTGCGGGACAAAAAAATCATGGTTAAAATTGAGGCCTTTTATGAAGTAACAACATTTTTAAATCAGAGGTCGATATCCGAATTAATTTTTTGGAGCTAAATTTAAAGTAAAAGCTATTAACTTATGTAGGTCTATGAAAATTTGCGAAATTTTATATTCAAAATGTACTTATTTAGTGTGTAATGATGCAGTTCGGACTATTCTTTTCTAACGGTCCGGACACTTTCCATAATAATATTTATTACTCGACCAACATAATATTCATACACAATAAATGTTATACTCAAACAGAAACTTTATTTTACAATAATTGCTTATTATACGAATTACAGGAATTAAACTTAAACTTGTACTTGTTTATTATTATAATTTACTCCTAATCGCTGTATGACTGAATTTGTCATACAATCAATATTACATGACATATTACCACGACGACTATTTATCTTGCCACTGCTTTGTACCGACTGACCATACAGAAAATAATATTTTACTTTACCGGTCGATATAACCACGCACACATGTTAAATTTATTTGTGCGTTTATTTGCTACAGCCTGCAACACAAGTTTTTGGTCACCGCATGACTCCCCTTCCAGTTAAAAAAAAAATACTAAGCTATTTTATTTTATCTCATATATGATAGACACAGAACGAAATTGCGACCAACACTAATTAGCATAATAGCCTATTTATGCAATATAGCTTATTCCTGAAAACTAACTTTACGATGCGATTTTCATTCGTTATCACTCATTATGGAATCAACAATGTACACCGGCTTTAAACGATCTACTGATATCACTTGTGATTTTCCATTATAATTGACAACAAATGTTTTTCTTAATCTGCGCGTTACTTCAAATGGACCTTCATAAGGATTTTCTAATCCAGGTCTCAACCCATCGTTTCTTACAAAAACAAATTTACAGTCAGATAGATGGCGAGGCAAATAAACGTCCGAATTCTTAGCGGTTCGTGGTGGGGTGGTTTTTAAATCCCTCATTTTATTACGCAGATTCTCTACAAAATTGGTTGGGTCGACTACCAATGAATCCGATGACTTCACGAATAGTTTACCAGGTACTCTCAATGCTTGCCCATAGAGAAAATCTGCGAGTGAATAGCCAATGTCTTCTTTTACGGTGGTCCGAAAACCAAGAAGGATAAATGGTAATTCATCAAGCCAGTTGGAAGTGTCACATCTTGCTCTTAACGAATTTTTGAGAGGGCGATGTAAATTTTCAATCATTCCATTACTCTGTGGATGGTAGCTGGTTGTATGAGTATGGTGAGAGCCCAAAAGATTAGATAATTTCCGGAACAAATGCGACTCAAACTGTACTCCTTGGTCGCTCGTTATTGTTAATGGGCAACCGAAACGAGAAACGAATTCTAAGACAAAGGTTTTTGCTATGGTTACTGCTGTACAATCTTTCAATGGATACACAGATAACTATACCCTTGACATCGAGGAAGTGGCCCCACCAGATCCATATGTATGTGATTAACCCTTAAATGACACATGGGGTCCAGTGGACCACAGACCTTTTCCAATCGTACATATTTAAATGTTTTCGCGGAAAATGCATCTCGTGTCCCCACCCTTGCTACAGTTGAGATATTGCGCCACCTGTTTACGTATTCAGCGCAAGCCGGTTGACTGCTAGTAGCAGTGTAGAAATGTCCAAAATCACGGTGGGATCCAACGGACCCCGGTGTGTCATATACGTATATTTGTGTGAAAATCGGAATAATTTTTAGGCATCTCAACTCTAGCAGACCTAGAGCGAGAGAGATGCCTTATATCCCCACTGCTGGTATCTGTCTGTAAATAAAGTAATGCGTAAGGTATTTATCCGATTTTGAAGAAACAAAGACAAACTAATAGACCTTGACCAGACAAGAAAAATGTGATATGACTAAGATCTCTAGGTGATCGGATTTGATAAAAATTGAATGAAAATATTTGTATTGTGTACGAAATAATTTTTCAAAGTAGTTTTTGTCGTTTTTTGAGTTGTTTTATTGGTTTTGGTCATGAGTAAGACTGCGCTCGATGTTTAAATTTGTTTGGTTTATCATATTTCTTTTGATTTTGACGTATTATCAGATGGCGTATAGTTTGCAGAGTGGAACCGCCCGAGAAGTGCTAGAACCCATCGACGAAGCATCTTCAGGAGGACAAGATACCGAGTTTGAGGACAGTAAAGACAATGATTCAGACTTTTCGATGTGCAGTGCTCCAGAGAGTGCCATGGAAGTAGACCATAAAGATATGGAAGAGGGTACTTTTTGCCAACGGCTTTTGTATGTAGGAGAGCGTCAAGCGGCTGGCCAGAGCCGTGGTCGGCCATCTTCGACGATAAGAAAAACCTCAACGTTCATATTGCAAAACAAATAGCTTTTTTAAAGATTCAGTATCGAACATATTTTTATCTTAACAGATACTATCTCAAGAATACACCGCTAAATTGTTAGCTAAAAATATTGAAAATTAAAAAAATACGGTTAATTTATGTAAAACAAGCCATTTTCTTATTTTTTTTCACAAACCTGGTTTTTTTCTGGTATCATGAAATTAAAATTTCATTAATGTAATACTTTGATCTCCTTTAGTAAGATTTAAACTATATGGGAAAAAATTGTCAAAAATAAATATAGAAAAATTCAAGGAATAATAGGCAATTTTCATGCTGGGGTCTAAAAAACCCCAGTGTGTCATTTATGTGATTTTTCTTAAGTGTGTCATTTAAGGGTTAAATCTAGAGTGAGGTAAGTCAAATGAGCCAATCAGAGATTTCGTATGGCGGATAATTTTTGATTTCTGACAGTTAATGCAACCCCTGGTCCAGTCACCAGTATCTGAATTCATTTTCGGCCAGAAATAGCGTGTTGTTTTCAACTTTCTTGTGGCGCGTATTCCTGGATGTGATAGTCCATGCAGTTTGTCAAAGATTTCACGTCTCAGTTCTCTCGGGATATAAGGGCGAGCTTTATCAGTTGACATTTCACACCAAATTTTCTCTTTCTTACCCTCCATGGAAATCTGATGTAACTTCAATTTCGACTCCTTAGACGGATTTATTAACGATTTCAACTCCTCATCCTTCTCTTGAAATTGAGCCAGACGACCAACATCGATTCCGTGATAATTTATTTCAGAAGACTCCACTGGTCTTGATAAGTAATCAGCAACAACGTTATCGCGTCCTGAAATATGGTGTAAATCGGTGGTAAATTGAGCGATGTACTCCAGGTGTCTGGTTTGCCGGGGACTTCTATCAGATTTGGACGTTATTGCCGTGACTAACGGTTTATGATCTGTGAATACAAAAAAATGTCTTCCTTCGACATGATGTCGAAAATGTTTGATCGCTATACATAAATCGCAAGAAGCTCCCTATCAAATATATCATATCGAGTTTCGGCAGGTTGAAGTTTTCTTGAAAAACAACTCAGAGGTTCCCAACTATTAGTTTCTTGATTAAATTGTTCAAGAACGGCGCCAATAGCTACCTCTGAACTGTCTGTAGTTACACAGAGTCGAGCATTGCTTTTAGGATGTACTAGCATTGTGGTTGCTGCTAAACATCGTTTGGCTTCCTCGAAAGCTTTATTGCATTCCGTGGGCCATTGAAAATTCTATTTTGGATTTTTTATTTTAGACATGTTTGCTAGATGGCCATACAACGGGGCTAGAATTTCAGCAATATTAGGCAAGAACCTATTATAATCGTTTATCATGCCTAAGAATTTTTGTGTTTGCTTGATTGATGTTGGTGCTTGTAGTAAAATAATTTCTTTAACCCGGTCAGAAATAGGAGAGATCCCATATTCTGAGATTTGATAGGAGAGAAAATTAAGCGTTTCTTTACCAAATTTACACTTTGATATTTTTATTTTTATATCAAAGTCGACCAACCGTTTGAAAAGAACGGTTTTCTTCTTCCGATCTACTGAAAATCAAAATGTCGTCGATGTAAGGGATTTCGGCATACGAAATCATAATCCCTCAAAATATTATTGATGAATCTCTGAAATGTCTGGGATGTGTTTCGTAACCCGAATGGCATCCGTAGAAACTCATATAGTCCAAATGGAGTAGATATAGCCGTTTTATGTCCATGTTCTGTTGCTACCGGTATATGATGGTACGCCCGCACTAAATCGACCTTAGAGAATATTTTGCAACCATAAATTTGTGAATTAAAATCGTGGATATGGGGTACCGGGTAGCGATCAGGAACAGTGCAAGCATTGAGATTGCGATAATCGCCACATGGCCTCCAATCATTATTATCTTTTTTCTTTACCAGATGTAATGATGAAGATACATGTGATGATGACGGACGGCATATACCCAAATCCAACATGTACTGAAACTCTGCTTTGGCAATCTTGTATTTATCATCAAACAAGCGACGTGGCCTTTCAAAAGGCAAGTGTCCTTTTGTATGTATGAAGTGAAGTACATCATGCTTCACAGGGGCAGTATAATCTGGCGGTGCAATCAAAGATGGATATTCCGATAATATTTTTGAAAATTTATCAGTTACCATTACTGCTGATAACTTCAATGTCGGTGTATCCACATCTGCCATTACGCACGACACATTTAATTTTGTGTCTATATCGACTAAACGTTTTTGGTTTAGATCAATTAATAAATTAAATTTCATTAAGAAATCTGCTCGAATAATTGGGCGATTGACCGAAGCGATTGTGAAAACATGATTAAAAGATCGGCGAAGTCCTAGATCAACTTGTAAAAGCTTAGTCCCGTAAGTTTTAATCGTCGTATTGTTAGCTGCGGTTAGACAGATTTTTGAATTTTCATTTTTAAAATGCGGAAATTGACTTACTGGAATAACGGACAAATCGGAACCGGTATCGACTAGAAATACTAATCTCGTGATTTTACATTTTACAAATAGGCGGCGGGTTGAACAGTCGCTGTAGGCCGCATCCAGCGACCGTTTCCTTAGTTTTTTGAATCGGCCGTTTCTTCTTCAAAATCACACGGCTTTTGGCAACGTCTTGCTCGACTTCCAAAACGATAATGATAGAAACACCTGGGATTTTTCTGAACTTGGCCCGGGCTGCGATGACGACTTTTACTGCGTTGACGGTTTTGACTGGTTCGACGATTTTGACTTGGATGGGGTGAATTGGGTGATCCGGACCTGTTTCCTGTTGCCGAAACAGACATGCTCGCAATAGATTGAGTAAGCTTTTGAAGATCTCTTTGAAGCTGTTCGACTTTTGACTCAAGCGTTTTTGAGCAACTTGGCCCATTTTGAATGGCTGAAATGGACGCTGGGTCGAGTAACTTCAAAAATTTTATCGGCTGTGTTTTGCATTTTATCAATGTCATTTTCACTAGTGGCAACTAAAATAGTTTTTGTACTAGTGGGCAAACCATTCAGCCATATATTCTTAAGAAGTTCTTTATTAAGAGCTTTTGACGTACCAGCAATATTTTCCGATCGCCTGTAGTACTGCGAAGGCGTATCATCCCCAATTTCAACACCATCCAATAACTTTTTAATTTTAAAATTTTCCCCTTCTGTGTGCCTTTCGAGGATAATGTCTTTAATATATTGGTATTTATTTTCTTTTGGTGGATTGTAAATCAAATCTTGATTTCTCAACAAAATATTTTCCGGAAGCGCGGTCAATACGTAATGGTATTTGAGTTCATCACTTCTAGTTTGATTAATTATAAAAGTGGATTCCACCAATGCAAACCATGTTACAGTTACAGGGCTTAAAGAACAATAGGCAGGCATTTTAATTTTAGTCGCTGAAACTGCATTTACGTTATGTTTTCCTTCGTTGTTAGCATCTTTGCTAACCTCGTTCTCGTTGTCACTCATATTTTCAACAAAGTAGCCCAATAACAAATTGAAAATGACTAAATTTAACACGATTTCACCAAAAACCTATTTCTCAGCACTCACCAAAAATACTTAAAGATAAGTAAAAAAAATAAATAAATCTCGGAACGGATTAACGTTAGTGGCAAAAACAATAATCGTTAACAAAGAAAATATACGAGATAATTAATAGTTACGATGATATATTAATTTATTTATTTATAATTATATTAATTTTATATTATGCTTAAAATCTTACTCAGCAATATTGTTTTAATGAAAGCTTGAAAATTTTGGTTCATGGCTGCACATATACAGATTCCGCGAAACTTTAAGGAAAGCAGAAAAACTGATACTGGATAATTTGGTGATGTAGATGCTTGATGGTTATTTTAGCACGCGATGATTTTAAAGAAATGTACCAATTAATTCCATGCTTGAGTTGTTGCCTTCTTGTTCAACATTGCATTTTCGATAAATGACCGATATTGTATGTGCCGGTATATGTATTTATATAAATTGACACTAATGTAATATTTCGTCTGTGAATACGTAGATTGCTGCAAGGTTAAAACAAAGTCGATATAACTATTGAACAATTTTTAAAATCAAATGTGGAATGTAACATACCCTGTATCTGGCACGATTAATTAATTAATCGTACCAGATTACAAACAAAACAAAGCGTTTTATTCAATAAAGATGATACACCAGTATCGTTGACTCAGCTTTGGTCCGTTTGTGTAAATACGGTGGTATTAGCCGCAGGATTGAGTAAAACTACTCTTACGTTGGCTGATTTTTCGTATATTGATAGTTGTATGTGGTATCAGTAAATTAATTAATTTTATTAACATCAGTCGTATGATTTTACAGTCGATGCACTCACTATTAAGTATTATACAAAAAACACAAATAATTTGTTCGTAAGGTCACTAATGATGCAGTTCGGACTATTCTTTCCTAACGGTCCGGACACTTTCCATAATAATATTTATTACTCGACCAACATAATATTCATACACAATAAATGTTATACTCAAACAGAAACTTTATTTTACAATAATTGCTTATTATACGAATTACAGGAATTAAACTTAAACTTGTACTTGTTTATTATTATAATTTACTACTAATCACTGTATGACTGAATTTGTCATACAATCAATATTACATGACATATTACCACGACGACTATTTATCTTGCCACTGCTTTGTACCGACTGACCATACAGAAAATAATATTTTACTTTACCGGTCGATATAACCACGCACACATGTTAAATTTATTTGTGCGTTTATTTGCTACAGCCTGCAACACAAGTTTTTGGTCACCGTATGTAACATTAAAAAATTACTAGTACTAATTTAATTTAATTTTAATTTAATTTGAAATTTCAAATGGCAGCTTGTTAAATTTGGCTTGAAAAATTTCAATTTGGTTAACTTGTATATCAGGTCAGTGTTGAGAACTCCAAATCGATAATTCCAGGATTCTAATGCCGAGTTTTTTGTAGCGGATCCAACTTTTACCTTGGTTTTACACATAAAAAGATCATATTCGTTATTGGTGTTATTCTAATTTTTAGACTAAAACTCTTTTGATTGTTTTGCAAATCTACCCAAACCTACCAAATTTAAAGAAAATTTAATTAATCCGAACAATTTATCATAAAAGCTGGCAATTAAGCAAAAAGCAGCCACTAGATTTTAGGAATAAAACTCTTTACTATTATTTATAGTGGCATAACTACAAATTTCGGGCCCCCGCAAAATTTTTTTTAGGTCTCTAAAAATGCTTATTCCTATGAACAAGTAAAGCATTAAGTGAAAAACTTATTTCTTCCTATTGTCTAGTCTCACAGAGTAGATGACACGAAACATCTTGCAACTCAATGCTCTGATGATTTCTAAATATATCGATAAAGCATCACAAAATTCGAATATAATTAGAAAAATATCAAGAATTTCGAAATAATCGCAAAAATGTAGAATTTCCAAAGTATGTATATCTCGAATATTCTTGAAAGTTCTCAAATATCGAATTAACCGCAAGTTTTTTTAAAAAAATGGTATAAGCATAAAATAAGTATCTGCAAAAATTGTCAATTAGTTTAAGGCTTGATAATTAATTTAAATAAGTTTGGGTTTTACCTTAACTTTTATTGTTGAGAAAGTTAATCAACAATCATCAAAAGCTTTCAATTTTAAAAGGGTTTTAAACCAAACCATTTTACTACGAAACTTGAAATTAAAAAGGAAAGTGGTATTTTCAGATAAATTTAGAATATTTGTTTTCAATGAGCTTTAAGCTGTATAATTAATTTATTCCTTTAGGGTTTGAACTTAACATGTTGAAGAATTTTCATAATTTAAGGTTTTTCTTAAAATATTTTATGAGCAAAAATTACGTTTTGTAAAAAATGTCAAGAACTATTAGTTTTAAGAGCTTTCAATTAGAAAAGCTTCTTAAACTTTACTCGGGTTTAAACTTAACAGTTCTCAGACTTTTCAAAATTTCAGGTTTTTGTTACACTGTTTTATGTGCAAAAAATATTTGTAAAAAGTTTCAAGATCTATTAGATTTAAGAGCTCTCACTGATCGAAACTTTTTAAACAATTTTCTCAAAATTACCCTTTGTAACGAAATTTTGGGATATATTTAGAATGTTTGTTTCCAATTAGCTTTAAGATTGATAATTCATTTATACTTATGGATTTGAACTTAACATTTTTGAGCCTTTCATAATTTGAGGATTTTGTTAAAACGTTTTATTTTGTATTTGCAAAAATGTTGAACTTTTAGTTTTAGAAGCTTTCACGTATCGAAGCTTTTTAGCCCAAATCATTTACTTTTTATTCTGAAATTCGATAGTTTGAAAGATGGTGGGATTTTGGAATAAATTTAGAATAAGCTTTAAGCTTGACAATTAACTCATACTTTTTGGGTTTGAACTTAACATTTTTGAGCTTTTTAATAATTTTTGGTTTTTAATAAAATGTTTTATCAGCATAAATCATGTATTTGAAAAAATTGTCAACAGCTATAATTTTAAGAGCTTTCACTTATCAAAGCTTTTCAACTCAAATCGTTTTACTCAGAAATTTAAAAAAGGTAAAAACAAGATAATTTTATCTAAAAAAGGTATTTTTTAGGAAAAAATTCAGAATATGTCCTTCATCGAAAATGTGTTTTCATTTTTGAGCGTTCCATGTGTAAGAAAACCAATCTGAGTAAACTAAGATTTAATTTTTTGTGGACATATGCGGGCCATCGTTCAAAAGTAGATGAAACAGAACATGATTCTATGCTATGACGAGTTCTAAATGAGCCGTTTATTTTGAAAGTGGCCTAAGCCCATTTTTCAAAAAAGTCAATTTAATGACAACAATAGATAAATCACAGTATAATCTTTCTAACGGTAAACAATTTATTGCCAAAATAAAAAAATGAATCCCTAATACATTTGCAATAAATAAGAAACTACAGGAAATCGGAGAATAATCGAAATTTTTGCATATCTCAAAAAAATTTTAAATATCACAATTTATATTTATGTGTGCACCCTGCAAGTTCTTACAACTCAAAGCTAAGCACAGAACATAACCTTACAAAATTCGAATAAATTCGAAAATCTTTAAAAATCTTGAATAGTCCTTGGAATGTCGAAAAACTTAAGAAATCTCGATTACTATATTATGTGAATGTTGATTGATTTCGAACAATTTCAATAATACAGGAAAATCTGAATATTAATGATTAGTATCGAAAAGACCGTAAAAATTTAGAAAACTTCCGAAAATTTTTAAAAATTTCCAAAATTAGTGTAAATTTGCAATTATTTATCAAGTAACTTAATTTTACCAATACTACTAAGCAAGTTAAGGTTAAGCTCAAAAAAACTCAAATATTCAAAATTTCAAATTTTGGATATAAAATTGCTAACTCTGAATTTTGTACAGAAAAACTCACTTTTTTTTTATGTTTCAAGTATTTCCACTTTCCAGAATTTTCATATTTCGATAATTCAGAAGAATTATATCCAAATTTGGTTTTAAATACCCAAGTAAAAACCATTTGAAGCTAAAATTAAAAACAAAGCAAATTAGGTTCGGGTTATGCAGAATAGTCAGCACAAAAATGTTTGGCTTCAACCTTAGTTAGTCATTTCTTTATCTGTTCTGCTCCACTCATATGTCTAGTTAAAATATTTAGTACCAGAGTTTTTACAGAAGCATCCAATTTTTAATAGTTCCTTATATCTTTTCAAGTTTTTCAAAATGTTTAATAGATTTTTGGAATTATACAATTTATGCGTAAAATAATTTTTTAATCCTACAAATCGGATGAAGCTGAAGGAATATTTTGGGTTGGAAGAACATTTTTTTAAATTGCGGAATACGGATATGGATTACAAAAACAACAAGAATTCCCAAAATGCTTAGCTGTAAATTCGTTATTATTGAATAATAATAATATTTGGGAGCTCTGGATTTTATTTTTCCGATTTCGGGGGCCGCAGTATGAAAAAGTTTGAGAAGCACTGGACTAGAAGAACAGGTTTCGGGATAAGACCTAAATATTAGTGAACATTTTGGGATTTCCCGTACGTTACCAGATTCTTAATTATCAAACTTCTAAGTTAAATTCGATTTTCGGCAACGAGAAATGTTACATTATAGAGAGATTTCAATAAAATTGTCAAATTTTACTGTATGTTGAAAGTATAAAAATTCAATAAGCTATTTTCAAAGTTAGTACTATTAATTCGTATAAGTACTAACTAATGCATATTAAACATCCACCGTTTCAATCACATTAACCTATAAGCTGAAATTTTATGGGTTAACGTTTATTTAGAGGCAAATGTTCTAACAACCTTCGCAATAAGGCTAATAGCAAAAATCCATATTTAAGATTTGGCAAATCCTGAAAGGTATACCTCCACAAGCACATGCAAATCTATCCGACGTAGTAACTATCTTCAACACATTTAGTTCATTTGTCAATTCCCAGATTGGATCAATAAAAGAATACAATAACTCACACTAAAAACCAATTAATTCTTTACCTCTTAGATTTTGTTTTTCTTCAAAAACCATATATGTATAAGAATTTCCAAATAATTCATAAACCAATAACACCAACAACAACAACAACAAAACTATATCCGAACTAACAGAAGAAATAGCCTCCCGTCCTTGGAAACCAAAAATCCTAAATAAATTAAGCAAGAAAAATAAAAGAAAATCATTGATTTTCTATCAAAACGGAATATTTCAATCTAATTTCCCATTCGTCTATAAACAAACCTTAAAGTTGGATGGTACGACGGTATAATCGAAATGAGTAAAATAAAAGCGGAAAATGGAATCTCAAATATTATATCGATATGGCATGAAAGTAAATAAATAAAATTCTCAACATGGAATTTCTTGCGTTTGTCTTTTCTCGAAGAAAAATCGAAATGTTAGATAACAGAAAAATCGTGCAGGATAAAAATATGTACAACATTATTACGTTTGTATTGTGTATATTATAATCGATCCATAAAACGATTCATACATGCCCAATACGTAGAGAACCAGCTTTATATGTATACACCTATTACAGATATTTTCCAAGGATAAAGAAATAGAAAATGATAGGCGGATTTATCAGGATGAAGCAAACGTTGTTTTTTTCATCGCATGCCAACAGCCGACTGATTGTTTTGCCTTCGGTGTGAACTTAAGTACATATTACCAATTTTAAACTGTAGATGTTTAAGGAATTCCACGAAAATCTTCAAACCGACCCAATAGCTTAATTCTATTTTCAATTTTTACTTTCTGTTGAATTGGAGAAAATTCTTATTTTCCATGTCTTGTTTCGTTGTTGCTTCCCTCATGTGGATCAAAAGAATAAAATAACAATATGTTGATTTAGTTTTAGCGTGTTTTTGGAGTCTACAAAATAATGATGTTACATAGATTTATTTATTATGCCATAATGAGGAATGTAATCATTTGAATGCGTGTGCCATATTTCTGAGTGGGTATATAATGTATCAAAGTCTCTTAGATATTTTATGATACTTTTATTAAATACAAATTAGTTTCATTTATCGTCTTACTAATTTTATACGATGTCGTGTACAATGACAAATAAAATATACTTAAACCTCACATTTTTATATTTTTATATAAATAGAACGGATTTCCTAATGTAAAATACACATTTGGTATGCAAATTGAATAAAAATGTGCGAATAAAAAATGTAAGTGAAATTAAGAGTTCTTAGAGTAGATAATGGAAAAAATAAAACTTCTGATAACTTAGGTATATATTCTTACATACTATATACAAAGAATAAACTGGAAAAATTATCGTTAAACTGCCCTTAATACATCACAATTATATTTTAATTAAACATTTCAACACCATATACGGTCATTAGCTTTTATGTTTATATATTTTTAAATATCAAACAAATTCATTCTTCACATTTTCATCGTAACACACAACAAACGCAACAATTTACTCGCGTTTCGCGTATGTACATGCAAACAAAAAAAAAATAAAAATTCATTTCCGTATATAAATCTATTCGTGTTGCTTTTTTTTTATCATTTAAATATTTTTTTTTTTTTTGATATTTCCATTGCGAAAAATTTTTCCATTTTTTTTTTTTTAGTACACCGAGTAGCTATATAGAAAAAAATAAAACACTGATAACGATAACCTTTTTATTACAATAGCAACAACACTAACAATAAATATTCAACTTGTTGCATTTTTGTTATGAAATGGGTACGTATAATACGAGTATATAAACTATATACCATGGATTTATATTTGTAACTTCAACCAAATGGAAATCAACACACAAAAACGACAAACTAATGGTGAATTTAAAATTTGTTGTTTTTGTTTTGAATCAATCTTCAGATTAAAATCAAATAAATTTTACCATATTGCATGTTCAACTCAATATAAATTATAGCGACTTAATTTTAAGTGGTCAGTGGAAATAGTTTTTTGTTTGGCGCAGCTACAATTCTTGTGGTAAAAATAAATCGTTTAATATGTTTAAATATGATTCGAGTTTTTCTTCTTGCTTGTGAAATCTGTCGAAATGCACTCATGTTTGAAGTAGTCACCTTTGTTGATTTTAATGTGGTTATGTTTTCAAAAGGGAATCGAAAAACCTGTTTATTCAAACAAACAAACAAACTATCACGCGAAAAGTAGCACAGGTTGCCAGGCAAAGCGGAAAAAAGTAATCCGCTATAGCGAATAATTGAAGGGAATCAAAAAAAAAATAAATAAAGGACGGAGCGGGCTTATTATTAACGGATCACCCTGCGCAGATATATTAGCAAAATAAGTGAAAAACATACAAAAACGTGGGACGGAAGATGAGTTTAGCAAAGCATGTTTAGCACTAGACTTAATCATATCAGGGTCTAAAAGGCAAGTGGGTACTCCATTACTTGAGTATGAGCAGAAAGTGGCATGCAAAAAAAAACAATTTAGCTGATAATTCCGTAGATTGGGACGATGACACAGTTGGTGCTGATACGAGTGGTTTAATGGGGCCGGAGAGACATTTGTTGAAATGAAAGAAATTTAGTGGAACATGAAAAGCGCAATATTGATAAATTAAATACCCCTGTGCAATTGCACAATTTGATTATTTGTTTGTTTATTTATTTCGATGGGATCTTTCTGGGGCTCGAGGCAATTCCAACTCAGTCATTCATTCGGAATGTGCTGCCCCAGTAATAATTTCCGCTTTATACAATTGCGACTAAAATCCTTCACAACCATTCTAACACCGTTGCATAGCCAATTTTTTATAGAAATATTTCTTAGGAGCATACCTATGCAAACTTTCTTTGAATTTAAAATGTGCGTGTGGCGGGGGGAGGGGGGGGGGGGGGTAACCCAGAAGGGTTCAAATAATTTAGTGCATGCCAAAGTCACACATGTCTCATCATCATTTGTTACAAGTCCCAGAAAAACATCAGCAATTAAATCCTTTGAGACATATTTATTTAGCAAATCTACAATTTGAGGTGCGATACCTGATACCATCGGTGCTTCATCTTATATTAGATTGTCAATTGTTGATAAGAATTGTCTTTTTTTTTAAGGATAGTTAAGGATATTTAACGATATCCATGTTAAGCGGAAGCAAGAAAACTGAAAGGCAAGTCATTAAATTGAAAATCCAGTTTCGAAGCAATCCCAGTCCAAGCTACATACATTACATTTTATTACTATTAGAGATCTTCTGCCACTACCGCCAGGACCATTGAGGTAAAAATAATTTTGAGGAATTAATCTTAATACTGCCGAAAATTGATCTATATTTAGAGCTTTCCAAAAATTATTTTCAGCAATATTGTTAGGTGGCAAAATAATAGCAATATTCAAAATTTCAGAGACGTTTGGTATTGCCACTACTGAAATAAAATCAAACCCTACGTTTTGACATTGAATTTTTAAGTCTAGCATACAACTAATGTAATGCATTTTTGCTAAAAAGGTTGAGGCAAGTAAATTGTTTGTCATTACTTCAATGGCGGACTTAGATAAATTCAAAAATTTATGAAATTTAACTTGTTTTTTTGTATTAAATATATTCATTTATTTTGGTTTTCTTTATACTTTTAGATTTTGTTTAATTACTTAAAATGTACATCTTGCCGTGGATTGCGATCTAAGCTATTTCATTTTAGACTTAATATTTTGCTGTGCGATTATGATTTGTTCTGCTTGACTGAGACCAACTTCAATGATTCGGTGAACAACAATGAATTTATAAATGAACGTTACTACATAGTTTGCAAAGATAGGAACATTGATGTTACTGATAAGGTCGATGGTGGTGGCATTGCCATTATACTTAAAAAATCCATTATTTTTTCGGTGCTGGATGGAATTGATGACATTTATAATAATATATGGATTAGGGAGAACTACGGATGGTAAATTTATTGTTTTATGTTTAGTTTACTTTCCTCCGAATAGCACTAAATTTAAGCACTACGAAAAATTTTGTAACAAGCTTTCTAACTTAATATTAGAATCTCCGAATGGATATCAATTTTTAATATTGGGTGACTTTAACTTACCTGCTATAACTTGGAACAGTAATTGCGGTGTGGCATATCCGGTATTTTCGCATGGTCGGTGTACTACTCACTTACTCGAAACTATGATATTTAATGAACTAATACAGCATAAGCATGTTAAGAATTCTCTTAATAGAGTTCTTGACCTTGTGTTGTCTAACCTCGATGCTACTAAGGCAATTATGGTTAATCAGTGTTTGTATCCGCTAACTAAAATTGATCTTTACCATCAAAATCTTTCATTGTGGTCGAAGGCTAATAAGCTAAAACTTAATATCAGTAAATGTGTTGTAATTTCATATACGCGCAAACTTAACTACATTAATTTTCCATACAACATTAATGATACTGTTTTAGTTAGGGTGTCCGGAATCACTGATCTGGGTGTACTATTTGATTCTAAACTCAAATTTGATCTCCATATAGCAGCCGTCTGTGCTAAAGCACATAGATTACTTGGGTTTATTTTCAGACGTGGTAAAGAGTTTCGTGATCCCAATGTTTTTATTACGTTATTTAAAAGCTTAGTGCGTAGTTGTTTAGAGTATTGTAGTCAAATTTGGAGCCCTTACTACGAATCTTATAAGGCTCAAATTGAGAGGGTACAGCGAAAATTTACCATTTTTTTAATGTATAAGTGTATGCCTTTCAGTAGTAGTCCTAGCTATGAAGTTAGGCTTAACATATTTGAACTTCAATCGCTTCAAACCAGAAGGCTTCTGCTTGATGAAACATTCCTTTATAAATTAATTAACAACTTGTGCGAAGCGTCCTCGTTATCATGTCTGAATTTCTATGCACCCTTTCATAGAGTTAGAAGCGCAATGTTATTTATTCCGACCTTTTCAAGAACCAATCTTGGTTTTGCGAACCCTCTATCAAGATTACAGTCAAATCATAATGAGTTTTTCCTTGATTGTGATTTATTTTTGCTTTCACTAAGTCAGTTTAGATCTGCGATCCTCAGCACTGTTTCAACGTTATGTTCCTAGTAGCGGGTTTGGTGAGTGTCCAATAAATGTGCGTATGTGTGCTTCTACATGAGTTGGATCTACTATTTCTTATTGAGGGTTGACTGGCTTTATGTGGAGGCATATATACATGCACTTTTGTTAATTTCTGTTTTATTTGATTATTATTAACATTGTAATTGTATTTAATTAAGTTTTGGTTTCCTAATTGATTTATTATAAATGTTTTTTGTGCTATGTAGTGGCAGCGCATAATTGGACTTTTGTCTGTCCGCTGCCCAATTTTTGGAATAATAAAAAATAAAAATAAAATAAATAAAATAAAATAAAACTACTAACAGCTGTACTCTGGTTCATGCCTTGATGAATAAAATTTTCTAACATACTACATTTGAATTCATTCAAAAGTTTTAACGTATGCAGGATTGCAATGGGTCATGATAGCCACAAATAAGGATCCCCAAGATTTATGTAACATATGCTAGCGACTTCGCGAGCCCCATATAAATAGTTCTCCCACTCACTACTATCATTAATTAATCCCTTTGCTCTTGCTGCTCCTTTATATGTTAGGTATATTACATTATTAAAGATTTTCATTGCTTCAAATGATGTAGATTTAGTACCTTTAACAGAGAGAAGAATTAGTCGAAGATGGTAACGCTGTTATTAAAACTGGTATTTATCTGGCAATAGTTTTCCCACCAAAATGAAAATTTATAGATAGATTTTCCCATTTCGAGTTCTTAAATATTGAATTGAAGAGCGTCGGTGTCTATGAATGCCGTCAAAGTGGTGCGCGCCGCAGATTGTTGTCACAAAGCCTTTCTATACAATTTTCTTGAAAGTAAACCTACTGTCCATCTTTTACGTGAACGTATAACATTACAGTATGGTGAGTTTGACCATAAATGGGTATAATTCTTATAGATTCTAAGCTGGTTCTTGTGAGCTTATAGAGATGTTGCGATATTTTATCATGTTGAACCACATTTGAGTTATTATTTAATGAGCTGATTTGAATCCCAACTCTTCATGTCCTTTAGATATATATTTATGGATATATTTAATTGCTTTGACAGTAAACATTCATATGTGCGGTATATTTCAGCTTAAATAGACATTGTGTGGAACTATAAAACGGTTATCATCAGGAATATTTGATCGCGTTCGGGGAAAATTTTCTGGTTAATTAGATTAGAAGGGCCTTCTATATTTCGGATAACTTTCCATACATGTAGTATATCTGTTTCAAAACACAATTCTTTAGAAAATTGCGACTACCATTATAACGAGATTGACCATTAGATAATTGTTATTATTAAAAATACCCGTTCCTACTATTTGCCATTTTCCTGCTGGAATTTCAGAATTTATCAGTTCTTCCTTTTGATTTAATTTTTTAAATCTTAGACACAATCTCACCAGCTCTTAATTTTGTCTTTTATGTCCCTACTATGTAATTATTTTTCCATACTAAACCGTTATATTCAAAAAGATTTTCTCTATAAATAAAATACTGTTTGATACTATCTGGAGAGCGCTAATGACCGGCAAGTATTACATAACGATTATTATTTGGAAAATAAACAGCTATAAAAACGTTACAGACGAAGAGCGAAAATAGGTTGTACTATGAATGAAAAGATGGCGGATTGAAAAGTTAAGTCATGGTGATTTGAGTCATTGTGGAATTGAGGGAAAGGTAGAAGCAATACAGAAATATTTTTGGTTTAGAAATTATTCGATTATATTTATCCAAATACACAACTGGTTGTATCGAATGTGGTTACACAAACCCTGCAATTTTGAAGAAAAAAGGCGACTTACACCCAATTGAAAAGGTATTGATATCTTTTGGCATGATTCAAATTGCTCATTTTTAATCGTTTCAAAAAAGTTCGAACGGCATCACCGAATAAATATACCCAAGTTAAGGAATTTAAGAAGTGGGAATTGTAATCTTACAGCTACCTAAAATTGTCAGTGATATCCATAGGTACCAATATACAAAACAAACTGTTCAGTTCATTTGCTATTATAAGCTGATTGCTTATAATTGTATCGCCCACTTTGATATTTAAAGCTATAGAGTAAAAAACTCAGATAAGAATTGGTTTTCAATGTAGAATTTATGACACCACATCTTGTCACACTACATCTGGAAAACTAGCTTTGTTTATATTTAACAAGCTCAGCTTAACAAGCTTTCTTTACATTTATCAAAATTACTTTTGAAGTTTAGGGTAAGGGGGTATTTTTTCCAGCGTTTGTAGAATTTTTTACGTTCTTTGTACATATGATGCAATGCTGTGCAAAACCATGGCTCGCTGTAGTTGCTTCCACCAATCATTTTCTTTTTATTGTTCGTACAGCTATACAAAAAGGTTTCTGTAACCGCGATTATTTCAATTTCTACTCCTAGGGAGGAAAAAAATTGTTCTAATTGTTCTACTTTATTCGACAAACGATTTGATCTAATCATAAGTTACATAGGAAGAAAATAACAAATTTAATTTAAACAAACACAAAAAAAAAAATTAAACAGTAAACAATGAAATCTGCCGATGTTGTGATGTCACCATCTTCAATGTTGGAATGGAAGTGTAATTTAAATATTGAGTTCATCTAAAGATTTAATTAGTCATCAAGATTTATTTTGTAGTATACGTTTAGATTATAATAACATCGGAAAACATTTTTGGTGTATTTTAATTTTTGTAGATGATTCAATATTATTATATTGGGTACCGTTAATCGGTAGTTAATATTTATGGTTTGTTTGGCCTCAGAATTAGGCCAAGACAAGATGGCCTTATCTCTTTCAATCTTTTCATACAGTTTGCCTTAATTTCTTATGAAGAGTACCTTGCCGCTATTTGAATAATATGATTATACATACGTCTCGGTCTCACTGACCGTTGATTTTATGTTTCCGCTAAATAAGAACTTGATGTTTTTCCTCAGGTCATGTTTGTATTGGTAAACCTTGAATAATTATGTCATTCGATAGCTCACGTTGTTTTAGTTTATTTATTTTATATTCAAGGTTTATTAGGTGGCATGAAACATCAATTACCTTATTGTTAATGGTATGAAAATGATTTTTAATCCGTAAAGTGCATCTTGGAAAATGTTGCATGAAAATAGTGGTGCGTTCCAGCGGACCGCAATTTTATATTAATAATTTTTTATTCAATTAGGACCATACTAAAAATTTCAATTAGAAAGATACCAAAAATTTCAGAAAAAAATTAAACGGAGTAGGGATAATTTGATTATTTTAAATGAAGAGCGGTCCCACGGACCGCACACGCTCTTTACGGGTTAAACTTTTTATTTTCCAGGTTAAATTTTGCAGCATTGTCTGATAACGCATCAATTTGTTTACCCAGCTTATAAAATCATAGTTGATAGGCTCAGTATAAGCTCCGGAGGGCCGGCCCTATTGTTTTTAGCGCCCCGGGCAAAAATTCTGCGGTCACAAGGCAAAATCGCTTAAGTCGAGATAAGCGAGAAATGAATTTATGTAACAGCCATATTTGAAATTAAACTTTTTTTTCTAAGCTTTTTGAGTTTTGGTTTATTTATGTAGAAGTTATGCAGAAAAAACATATTCACTTAAGTCAGATTTCAATAAAATGATTTTGGAATAACCGCTTAAGTTGTAAAAATTTACATTAGTAGTCGTTAAAACGGGAAAAACAGTTTTGGAATAACAAATTACGTCGAGTTAGGTGATTATTTCTTATTAACTTTAAATTTTGAGTTGTCAATCTTTTAGAAAAGGAAAAGAAGCTAAGTAGGCATAAGCGACTACCTATTCCTAATTATAAATAGTTATTTGCGTTTCCTAATAGTGAGTTAAGCGTTTTTATCAAATTCGAAACATATTTTAAACATCCAATAACCCTTAGGATATTTTGCTTTAATTATGTGTTTTTATTTTAAATCTTAAGTGAAAATAAGTTATTCTTCCCTAGCCAATTGCTATTTTAATAGACAACAAGTGTTTTCTATATGTTTTCAATAAAGATAATTGAACTTGATTAGTCAAGGTCAAGGATAATGAAATTCAAACTTGATTCGATATTCAAAAAATACGTCGCTGGAGACGGCTGTATTCCGTGAAACAAGTTTAGTTTTATATCAGTCAGAAATGATGTTGTTTAGGTGAAACCGAAAGATTTTTAAAAAGCACCGTCAAGAAAAAACTAAATTCACCAGAAATGTCATTTGTTGATAATCAGGGTAAAGCAGATCTAAAAAATAAAATTTCATTGGAGAAGATAAATGATTTTATAACTCATATAGGTAGTTTCCGGCTTATGAAAGCCACTATAAAAGAAGGGATACAAATAAAAAATATTTACATGATGATTTAACTTTGGGCAAAATGTACGAATTTAAAGCCAACCCCAAATTCAAAATTCAATACTCTGGGATACAACAAATAGTCACGTCTAGCTAAACATTTAATAGATATAATGTTTCGAACTTAAACAAAAAATCACGTTTGAACTTAACTTAAATTCAAAGTAAATGAAATTTGTCTTTTATTGTGTGTATGTACGAGTATGTGTAGGTATTTTGATATTTTTTTTTATTTAAGAGACTTTTGGCCCACATTGATATTTTATGATAATGGATCAATTCTTGAGATTATTTTCTTATAAGAGAAATTGATGATATTAAGATTTCAAAAATTAAAACATGGTAATAGGTATTTAAATTCGAAACATCTTCAAAATTGCCTGACAGGTGATTACTTGTGGGCTGTTACAAAAAATCTTTCCGATGGCTTTCTCAAATACCACGAATTTTTATACATTTTGTAAATGTCAGCCATTTAGCTTTACAAATCTTTATTTAGCATTCTTGGGGCTAACATATCGCTTCACTTCACACAACAATAATGTGTTCTTCGCCAGTTAGATCTATGGATCCCAGTGTTGAAAGGTAATCAAACTTTAAATTTCAATTACATGTAAATTATATAAATTAAATAATAATTTAATTAATTTATAATATTTATTGTAGTTAATGTGACTTGATTTTTCTTTAGAATATTGTCAGACGTATTCGCTTCGGATAAAAATATTTCCAACGAAATTAATTCTGTTTCTGACTGTAACCTAAACCTATACGGTGTCGAATCCTTGAAGGTCCTTATAATCTCATTAAAGAAGAAGAAGGAATTATTTTAGAACCTGTATACATACACGGAAATCAAAATCACTACTTCAGCCAAGATCGGTAATCGAAACTAAGACACCCTCTAGAAAACGACGGAAAGACACAGCGAGATGTGCGATATGTCTGTCACAAATGGGAATATTTTATCTCTAAAAATTAAAACCTGCTAACTGTAGTAAATCTAGCCCAAGAATTCGATGAGTCCCAAGCTCGAACAAATGGGGAAAAGGTCGCAAAAAGCCCAAAATTTCGCCAATTTTTGAGGATGGCGGTCACGTTTACGCAAATAACCGCGACCTCCTAAAAGGGGGGGGGGTGCAAATCCTCTTTTTTCAACATTCCATTGGCTCAATCCGGGCTCATTAAATTCTAAACCGACAGTTTTGTCCAATTTGTTCATGATAAGCCGATCACCGATCGGATTTCATGATAAGGTTTATCTTCCCGTCGATTTTGCTGGCGGCGATTTTTTATAAACGGCCAAACGTTTTGATCCCGCTTCAGGTCTGTTTTGGCAACCAGCGATTATAACAGTTTCTTTATTCAGTGGCAGCTTCTGGGCATTGCCCCGACAATGCTGGAATTCCAATTGATTTTGAATTTCGCCAATAATGAATTTCAAGATTGTACCGATTTATATCTGGACAGGCAGAAGCCACAAAAAATTCAGTCATAGTTTGATTGAGTATTTAATGTCTGACCCAATAAAACTAAACAGAGATGTCGCAATGTTTTTAGGATGATCGAAGGCCTTACAGAAAATGATTTTCCAAAGATTCAACTCGATTACTTGAATCAGAGTGTCAGTGCAAAAGAATATTTCTAAGTCAAAAAAGCGACCACATCAAAAAGATCAATACGTACACCACACGCAGTTCTCTAATCGTCAGAGCTCCTAAATGTATTGGTTATGCGGTCAATCGTACAAATCTCTGCCGTAGAGCCGTGGAGCCGTTGCCAGGGAGCCTTAAAACCTCAAATTAATATCTCTAATAAACCGCAGAGTTTCCTCGCACACAAATTTCTAATCTACCTATTATCAATGTGTCGAAGAAATAAAAAAATTGTAAGAGAATTTGATTGCATTAGTATAATTCGCTAATGCAGCCTGCACAGTACATCCTGTGTATGAAAATTGTAGTACAATCAGTTCAGTCGCCGCGGCCTGATGAGTAGATTGGTTTTTTCATAATCATAAGCTCATCAGTTCGAAACTGGATTAAATTCTCTTACAATTTTCGGATATTAGATCGCGAATTTCAGATCGCAAATCTTGATCTGCGGGACAAAAAAATCATGGTTAAAATTAAGGCGTTTTATGAAGTAACAACATTTTTAAATCAGAGGTCGATATCCGAATCGGAAGTAATTTCTCGGAAATTTACTAGCTAAATTTAAAATGAAAACTATAGGAATTTTCGGTAAAATGGTTGATTATAGAAATCTAGGTACATTTTTCGAATACTTACCGAAAATTTATGTAACTTTCTTCAGACAAAATGTCTATAATACACAAATTATTAAAAAGTTTTATAAATTTGTCGAAACCTTTACCTTAGTTTTACAAAAAAAAATGTCACATTTATCATTGGTGTCCTCCTAATTTGTAGACTAAAAATCTTTTGATAAATCAATCCATTGCAAATCTACCCAAACCTACCAAATTTAAAGAAAATTCAATTAATCCGAACAATTTATCATAAGAGTTGGCAATTAAGGAAAAAGCAGGCACTAGGTTTGAGGAATAAAACCCTTCACTATTCAATACAACAACCATGTATGTCAACACTTTTTAACTACACTCCCGAGCAACTGAATCGACTAAAACCTTAAGCGCTCACATAAGGGCGATTTTTGTTAGAACGGTCAAACCGATTTTCATAAGACATTATTTTTTTGAAAGCCTGATATTTTTGCTTTAAAATGACACTATTTTTATGAAAATTGATTTAGTACCTTTTTTTGTAATGAATTTTGAATGAAAACGCAACCAAAATTGATGATTAAGCAAAAAATATTGGGGGTGTTTAAAATTAAATTACAACAAAAAACTCAAGCAAAACAAAAATAATTTTATTGGTTAATAAAAGGATCGCACTCCACTCCTCCTCGAACGCAATCTTCAGGTCACTGATGTTAGATGGTACCGAATTTCTAGCTCGGACCCTCCGTTTTAGTTCGTCCCATAAATGCTCAATTGGCTTCATGTTTCGACTGAGTGCTGGCCACCTCATCGTCTCGAGTCCGACCTCATCCAAGAACTGTCGAGTGGTTCGAGCCGTGTGACACCGGGCATTGTCATGCATCAATATGAAATCTTCCCCTATATATCCTGCATAGGGCACTACATGATCCAAGAGAATGCCCTCGATATATCGTTCAGCGGTCAGACCTCCTTCACGGCCTCCACCAGGTACGAAAACAAGATCTGTTTTTCCCTCAAACGATATGCCAGCCCACACCATACACGAACCGCCGCCGTATGAGACTGTTTCAGCAAAACAGCACTGCGAAAATCGCTCTCCTGGACGCCGGGAGACCCGGTCTCTCATATCACTACCATGGAGACATATTCTGCACTCGTCAGTAAATAGAACGGACGTCCATTGCTCGATGTTCCAATTGATGTGTTCCCGAGCAAATTCGAGTCGCTGATTGCGGTGGCGTGTTGTCAATTTTGGGCCTCTATCGGGCCGTCTTAGAGTGAGGTTGGCTTCCTTTAAGCGTCTTCTTACTGTCCATTGACTAACAGCTACATCTCGAACTTGTCTTAGCTCCTGCTGCACATCGACGCCCGTGAGATGGCGATTTCGCAGTGAAGTTAGGACGATAAATCGATCGTCCCTCTCTGATGTACACCGAAACCGGCTGGTTTATGATCTTCGATTGAAGGTACCAGTTTCCTGAAACCTTCTGAATACTCTTGAGACAGCAGATTGGCTCATGTTAAGCTGACGAGCGACTTCTTGTTGATTGCGTCCTTCTTGCAATAAAGCAACAACTTGTGCGGATTTTTCTGGAGTGGTATCCATGATTTTAAGGAAACAATGAATTAAACTGGTAGAGATGTGTTCAGGTCAACATCTGACTCATAAGTGACGACAAATATCGTTCAACGTGGCATTATACAGGAGATTGCATCACGCCAATTGTTTTCACCGAAACATCGCATTTTGCTAAGACTGCTTTAATTTGAAAAGTACTGTATGGATTTTAATGATAAAGGTATGCTTGAAAAGATAAAATACTAGGCTGTCAAAAGAAGGTTGTTTTTCGATCCAGCCATTTTAAAAAAATATGCGTTTTGATGGTCTAACTGCCGTGGAATCGAAAGTGCTTTTTTCGGCCGCGGAGCAGTTTTGTACAAAACCGCATTATTTATTTATAAGTTTTGTTTGAGATTTACAACGACCATATGAAAAATTTAAATTAAATATTTATTTTTATTTGTAGCATATGAAGACATTAATAAAATAATGAGGTCAGTCAATTTTCTAAAAATTAAGAACCAAAATTTGTGCAACAAATTACTAATACAAATAATGGAAAAATTCTGACAAATAGACCAGAATTTATTAGGGAAAGGGAAATATTCTTTAATTTTTTCTAGAAAAGCAAATTTTTTGGTAAATTACGCATATGTTTTACAATTAAAAAATTACCGAAAACCGGTAATTCAAAAATTCGGTAATAACTTACTTAAAAAAAACTGAACTACTATCATCTACTGAGAAGAAAGTCGAGAAAAATTGCGTACTCTGAATTTGGTACAGAAAAACTCAATTTTTTTATTATGTATTTCCAGAATTTTCATATTTCGATAATTCAGAAGAATTAAATCCAAATTTGGTCTCAAATACCTAAGTAAAAACCATTTGACGATAAAATTACAAACGAAGCAAATTTGGATGGGGGTATCCAGAATAGTCAGCTCAAAAATATGTATTTAGCTTTAACCTGTCATTTCTTTATCTGTTCTGCTCCACTCATATATCTAGTTAAAATATTTAATACCCGAGTTTTTACAGAAGCATCCAATTTTTAATAGTTCCTAATGCCGAATCTTTTCAAGTTTTCAAAATTTTTAATTGTTTTGTAAAATTCTACAATTTTTGGGTAAAATAATTTTTTAATCCTACAAATCGAATTAAGCTGAAATGCTTAGCTGTAAATTTATTATTATTGAATACAATTTTTGGCGATTTTATTACATAGAATATACACTATAGAAAAAAAAAATGTTTTCGAAACTGTAAGAGATACGCCAATTTTCATCAAAAATTTTGAGAGCACTCATTTTTGAAAAAAATGGTTTATAAGACCAGAGGGAACTCACATGACGATATGGATCTCTTTCATTTTTTTTAAATTAAAATTTCAATGACCGATATTTACAAAAAATCTTGCATAATGGCAATCACCAAATCTTATTCTTAAATCTTAGCGATTAATCATATTTTGACATATACGAGGATAATTTTATTAAATTTTTCAAGTCACTTAACTTGTATTTATATAATTGCGAATTAAAAACATTTCACTCAAAAAAATTCATATCAATATAAATGTTTAATTATCAACTTTTCCTGAAAGATTGTTTTTTAATTAAATCCAAAATTTTAATGCATTGTAAGAAATTTGCACATAAAATTAAAGACGAATGAAGTTAATAGAATATAGAGATCTTGTTAATTTTTTGGTGAAAGTTGTATAACAAAATTACACTACCTTACTCCTTAATCAAATCAGAAAATAACCACATTGCTTGCAACACTTTATTTATATACAAAACTACACTATTTCAAATGCTTAACTAAGCGTAACACAATTTCCCACTAGTAAAATCACTCAACAAATTTCGTAATATTGACTCTACTTATTAATAAGATAACCATAAAACACTCACACTTTAAAATAAGACTTGTAGAACAATTAAAACTACACCGATGATAACACACTTCACTGCTTTACATTTAGTAGTTTATTCAACTCTTAAGAACTATTGAAATAATCACTAAATTTTTTTTTAATCACCTTATAAATATTTTGATCATTACAACTGCAAAAAAAAAAAAAAATATCACTGATATCCAAAAATGTATCCTCCTTAGGTGCTTGATCACTGATATCCTTAATTTTGATATGATATTCCAAAAATAAAATAAAATCCGAAATTAACTTCAATAACCACATTCGAATCGTACAACTAATGTTACAAAACTACTATTCAAAAATATATCAATACGAAATCGATTGCGTATTTACATTAGGAATTAGAAAGGTTGTTGCTCTAACGAATAGTAAAACTAAACTAAAAATTTATAAAAGTTTCATACTCACACTACTCTCCTATCATTTGAGTTGGATTTTTTATTTTTATTTTAATAGAAATATATAAATAAACTAAAAATAAAAAAAAAAATTAAAATTGTTGTATATCTATGAACAAGTTTTCTACAAAAAACATTAAAAATAATAATAATAGTAATAAAAAAATTATAAGTAATTTTTACAATAAACAATTGAAAAGTTTTAGTACATTCGATGTATATACAATACATAACATAACTATAATATGTTATGTATTTGTCGTCTTTGAATTTAATTACGTGTGTGAGTAGCGGAGATAAATTACACACCTAACATATGAAAAACTATCTCTTTTGTATGTATGTTTATTGTAATAAAAACTCTCTTATCGCTATGTGATGATAGTAAAAACTATACAACCACTCAACCACAATATTGCAATGCCTTAACAACAAAACGTTGTAAATTTTACATTGCAATGAATTTTCATGAAACGCTGTATGTGTATAGAGTGTGCATATAAATATAAATATAAATGAAAATCCTTGAAAAGTGCAACAAAATGTATACAACAAAAACAAAAAAATGTAAAAAGTAATTTTACATTCATGTAAGTATTTTCAATGAATAATAATGTATGTACAGTACACATGCATATATTACTCGTAAACTATATAAGCGATGAATCCGTTTTTATATAGTTTATATTTGTGATGTAGAGTGTTTAATTGAAAATTGCACTTTTTTGTAATTAATCGTTAATTACGACATTTGTAAAATATTTAGTTTGAGAAATGCATATAATAGTTTTATGACAGATTTTATATTTGGCAAAACTTGCAGTTTTAAATTTTAATTACAGCTAAGACTGTAGTTATAACCATTAATCATCAAACTCACTTGACCTCATTACAAAAAAAAAACACCCAAAGTTTTTATTTGTCGACATGCGTGTGATTTTCAACCGAACATAATGTTTGCTATGTAAAATAGGTAAATTTTTACGATACATTTCAAACAGAATCAACATTTGTTCTTGAAATGTTTGCAATTTATAAGTAGCAAAACATTTCTGAAGAAGAAAACGATTAACAAAAACGAATCATTGGGGTGTCATATGTCATGAATTTTGAAATATTTAATAACCGAAGTAAAGTAAAAAGCGAACTCAGATTAAATAATCATTTCCATCAAAACCCCTGAACCAAAATAAAATTTTGCTAAAATTTATTAAAGTGCGGCAATAATTATTTTCAAATGTCCAGTGTCCCAAACTCCCAAAGCTAGGAAGCATTTTAAATAAATAAATTTGTATATTTTCTTCAGCTTCCAAACTACTTACGTACTATTACATAGAACCCTATGCCTACATTTATCCTTCTTTCTGTGTATTGGGGACCAATTGACCCCAATCGATTTTAAAGTTAAAAAATACGTATCTTATTATTTAAACGGCGTCGTATGCCTTATAAGCCTCAACTAATAGCTTATACACGCCACACAATGAAAAGAGGGCTCAAATTAATTGTAAATTTGGTACTATTTACTTTCCCTATTAAATATATGAAGAGATCCATGGGATCAGATTGAACCCTATACACATACAACGTGATATTAAGCTATACACAGAGTAAAGCTTAATAAAGAAATAACCAAAGAGTTACTGTAACCTAAATCCTACCCAATACCGAATATACTCGTATGATATTTTCCAATATTTCAATAGGTACCCTGCTAAAATTTTGAAAGTTTGCATATCGAATATTTAAAAAAAAATTAAGGTTTATATCCCGTAAAATGCGTTGTGGAAAAAGTTGCATGAAAAGAGTGGTGCGTTCCAGCGGACCGCAATTTTATATTAATTATTTTTTATTCAATTAGAATGATGCTAAAAATTTGGATTAGAAAGATACCAAAAATTTCAGAAAAAAATTAAACGAAGTGGGGATAATTTGATTTTTTGAAAAGTAGAGCGGTTCCAGGGATCGCACAACGCTCTTTACGGGTTAAACTTATGATAAATTATTATTAATTAGTAAAATATTCGCCTGAAGTTTGTCCAAACTTTGTCCTAAAATTACAAAACCAAAATTTAGGACAAATTTCACGTTTTTGTCGACGGCCGTAAATTTACAAAAATTGCCCTATTTAGTTTACGTCTAAAAATGTATTGGTTAAATAAATAAAATCTCTCGTTATTATGAATTTTTTGCGTTTGACGTTTTTTAACACTTAAATGACACATGGGGTCAAGTGGACCCCAGACCTTTTTCAACCGTACATATTTAAATGTTTCTGCCGGAAATGCATCTCGTGGCCCCCCCCCCCCCCTCCTTGCTACAGTTGAGATATTGCACTAGAAAGGTTCAAAATCACGGTGGGGTCCAATGAAAATCGGAGTAATTTTTAGGCATCTGAACTCTAGCAGACCTAGAGCGAGAGAGATGCTGTTGAATAATTTGCTTATATGTATATGTATGATCCGTTTGTGGGAGGGTTGTGGTAAAAAAAAAGAACAACATAAAATAGGTAGTTAAATTTTACCAATGAGTTTAAAATTTATTGATTTTAAATTAAATTATTTTTACTGAGTTCACCAGCACAGAATTTTTAACAACAATAGTTTTATGTTTTTGACAAGAATGGCTACGTTTTTAAATGTCATGATTTGAAGAAATTGCTATTGTCACATTTGAGGAAATTGTATGATACTATGATGGTCGTATTTTATTTGTTCAGGTAAATATTTATGTGGTTTTTCCAGTTGCAACAAAAAACGGACCCGAGTTGAAACTTGAAATATGAGTTTGTATGACTTTTCAGTTAGTTCTAATTTTACAAATTGTATTTATCATCCGTTTTACTTTCAACTTTGAACATGCCATGCCTCCAGTGTTGTGATTCTTGGTTGATTTGTGTTTCTTCTTTCAGTTAGTTGTATAGCTGTGGCTGAAACGAAATTTTGTGAGAGAAGTGAAAAAAAAAATAAATTGGTTTTAATGGGTTAGATATGACGTGATAACGTTGATTATAGGTGAAATTGGTGTGATGATGAAATTGATCGGCATTTCCTCCGTAATCAGTCAAATTCTGTGGTTATTACGCCACCACTACTCGGCGGTGTAACAATGTTGATTGATGAAGTTAAAGTTGGGTACATTGGTTAGCTAAAAATATGAAAGCAAAGTGTATTTAATTTTGATTAGTGTGCAACCGGTGTTCCTTTATCGATTTTAATTGATCAATTACGCTTTCGTCAGTTGGCTCTTGACGAGGTAACGAACACAATTTAACAATCGGACGTTTGATGATTCCGTTGGCGGTTTTCAATGAAGCGACTCGAATTAATTTGTCTTTGCCTTCATGGACTTCGATGATTCGGTCTAATCTCCATTGATTAGGTGGTAATCGTTCAACTTTTACTAGAACCAATTCTGCAATAGCGATATTTTCCTTGAATTGATTCCATTTTGGACGAGTTTGTAATCTTGATAAGTATTTTTTATGCCAGACGTTCCAAAATGTATGTATGCTTTTCTGTATTAGATGCCAACGATTGACTGGCGATACATTTTCGATCGGTTGTTCAGGGGGCGGTGCTGATAGAGCGTCTCCTGTGATGAAATTCCGAGAGGTTATGCGGTAATATCATCAAATCGATCGCTGAGTGGAAACAGTGTCCTTGAATTTAGACACGATTCGATACGATAAAGTACTGTGACCATTTCTTCGAAGATGATTGTTGAATTTGGTATGATTCGCTTCAAATGGTACTTTACCGATTTGACTCCGGCTTCCCAAAGCCCGCCTGAATGTGGTTAAAATGGTGGAATGAAATGCCAATGTATCCCTTGTGGTATAAGAACGGGCATAATTTCATTCTCGAATAGTTTCTTATAGTAGCACTTTCGTTTGCTTTCAGTTGATTGTTTGCTCCGATGAATGTTGTGTCACAATCGGTGTACATATCTCGACAAAATCCAGGACGAGAAAAAAATCGTTGTACTACTGCTAAAAATGCTGACGTAGTGAGATCACTCGCTGGCTCTAGATGGATGGCCTTCATGCTGAGACATACAAATACGGCAATATACCCTTTATACGGTTTGTTTCCACGGCCTTTTGAGACTCTAAAGTTGATCGGGCCAGCGTAGTCAACACCAGTGGCTGCAAACGGGAAAGTGGATTTGCTTTAAAACAACGTGGTCGGGCTTGTAATATCCAATAAATTTTGCGAATTTGATTCAGGGTAAGTTGTATACCTCCGTGCAGACAGCTTCGGTGACAATGATCGATTAAATCGATGGAATGATGACTGGGTGCTTTTGGTCGAATAGTAATAATGAATTTGGCACGTGACTACACACTCTCAGTATGCCCTCAGTATGATTGATATTGGTAGTGTCGAGAATTTTATGAACTCGATTGCAGACAAATGTTTTCCGTGACAAAACAATAGTGGAGTCCGTCCAAAAATGACTAGTTATTGGCTGGGTCGAAATTTGGTGGATTGACTTGACGTACTGATGCAATTTCGTTGCCAGAACAGCTTCGCACAATTCAATCCTTGGAATTGTAAGAACTCGTTTTGGGGTTACCTTACATTTTGCGAATAGTAAATGCAGCAGAATAAGCGTGTATTAATCCATCACAAAACGTGTGTAGTTCAAAGGTTTCTTGGCTGTTGTCCATATGTATCCATCGAGGAATTTTGATTTGATTAATCTTGTTCAAACTCTCAATGAATGATTGCCAATCTTGAGTTAGATTGTGCGGAAGTTGATCGTCCCAATCAAGTCCTTCGCACCACAATCGTTTAAGAAATGTTTTGGCGACTATACCAATTGGATTGATCCATCCCAACGGATCAAATAGGCGAGCAATTGTAGACAGAACTGTACGTTTCGTCAAAATTGATTTTATAATGAAATTCATCATCTAAAGGGTGCCAATACATACCGAGTGCTTTAATCGAGTCATTTTGTCCGACTAAGGAATCTGATTTGTTCTCGCGATATTCTAGTGGAATTGATGACAGTACTTGTGCTGCGTTGCTTGCCCATTTTCTTAGTTCAAAGCAAGCGGATTGTAGACATTGTATTATTAATCTCAATTGTCGATTCGATTGTATATGACTTCCAGAAAGTATGTCATCGACATACATTTGGTTTCTCAGAGCGACCGCAACTTGTGGATAATTGTCTTCTTCGTCGTGAGCCAATTGATGCATTACACGAATCGCAGTATAGGGTGCGCTGGATCCTGGATGTGCCAAATGTCACCGTGTTGGTCGTCTTCACACCAACTGTCTTCCTTGGACAATGTTTTTTCGTTTTTGATCTCTTCTATTTCCCAAAACTTGCTTAGAAATGAATCAATTTCGATTTGAGAATGAAAGCGGGATACATTGATGGTCGAATGATGAGTTTGGCTAATCTCACCTGACAATAACCAGCCCAATGTAGTATATTGAGCTATTGGAGTATCAATTTTTCCCCGGCATATACCTGGTCGTAGGATTGAAGCGGTACTTCGGCCCCTAGGGGCACATCGATATGGCTCGGTTGTTGAGAAATTTATTTATGTGATCAAATATTTTATGTGATTTTTATATTATTTTAAATTTAAAATATATAATTTTTTATACATTATAACCTGAAAAGTTGAACTAATAGTTTTTAATGAAATAATAAACTTTAATAATTTAATAAAATTAGAAAGTATTTTTTTTTTATTCATAGAAGAATCCTCAATATATAAAAGTACAACTGTTTTTTTGTCGTTTTGGTCCCATTTATTATGTTCGTAAACTAAACATAAACACCTTAAATGGTACAGTTTGTTACGTTTCGTTTTGAGGTAAATATGCCTTATTGATAAATAAGGCACTATTGCTAAGTATTAGGCTATACTATACAGTAGATTTTAAACAAAAAACTATTATATGCATTTTTCTGAAAATTAAATAAAAATAATTCGCTTTTGCTTGTTAATTACATTATCTGGCGTTTATTTGCTAATAATTTGGCAAAAAAATTAAAGTAAAATAATTTTGTAAGAAACATATGTAAAACTAGTTTCAAAAGTTAAGCATCGATTATCTCAAAACTCATTATTGCAGTTGAGGTAAATAAGATTAATACGGCAGAGAACTTCATCTAAAAATCATTTAAGAATCCCATTTCCATCAAACATGCTGAATTTCATCAAAATCGGATAAAAAATGGTCAAGTTCCTTCCTAATTGGCCATATTCCAGAACTTCATCTAAAATCAGTTAAGAATCCCATTTCCATCAAACATGCTGAATTTCATCAAAATCTTGTAAGAAATGGCCAAGTTCCTTCCTAATTGGCCTTATTCCAGAACTTCATCTAAAAATCATTTAAGAATCTCATTTCCATCAAACATGCTGAATTTCATCAAAATCGGATAAGAAATGGCCAAGTTTAATCCTAATTGGCCATATTCCAGAACTTCATCTAAAAATCATTTAAGAATCCCATTTCCATCAAACATGCTGAATTTCATCAAAATCGGATAAGAAATGGTCAAGTTCCATCCTAATTGGCCATATTCCAGAACTTCATCTAAAAGTCATTTAATAATCCCATTTCCATCAAACATGTTGAATTTCATCAAAATCGGATAAGAAATGGCCAAGTTCCATCCTAATTGGCCATATTCCAGAACTTCATCTAAAAATCATTTAAGAATCCCATTTCCATCAAACATGCTGAATTTCATCAAAATCGGATAAGAAGTGGCCAAGTTCCATCCTAATTGGCCATATTCCAGAACTTCATCTAAAAGTCATTTAATAATCCCATTTCCATCGAACATGTTGAATTTCATCAAAATCGGATAAGAAATGGCCAAGTTCCATCCTAATTGGCCATATTCCCGAACTTCATCTAAAAATCATTTAAGAATCCCATTTCCATCAAACATGCTGAATTTCATCAAAATCGGATAAATAATGGTCAAGTTCCATCCTAATTGGCCATATTCCAGAACTTCATCTAAAAGTCATTTAATAATCCCATTTCCATCAAACATGTTGAATTTCATCAAAATCGGATAAGAAATGGCCAAGTTCCATCCTAATTGGCCATATTCCAGAACTTCATCTAAAAATCATTTAAGAATCCCATTTCCATCAAACATGCTGAATTTCATCAAAATCGGATAAGAAGTCGCCAAGTTCCATCCTAATTGGCCATATTCCAGAACTTCATCTGAAAATCATTTAAGAATCCCATTTCCATCAAACATGCTGAGTTTCATCAAAATCGGATAAAAAATGGTCAAGTTCCATCCTAATTGGCCATATTCCAGAACTTCATCTAAAAGTCATTTAATAATCCCATTTCCATCAAACATGTAGAATTTCATCAAAATCGGATAAGAAATGGCCAAGTTCCTTCCTAATTGGCAATATTCCAGAACTTCATCTAAAAATCATTTAAGCATCCCATTTCTATCAAACATGCTGAATTTCATCAAAGTCGGATAAGAAATGGCCAAGTTCCATTCTAATTGGCCATATTCCAGAACTTCATCTAAAAATCATTTAAGAATCCCATTTCCATCAAAGATCCTCAATTTCCATCAACATCGGATAAGAAATGGCCAAGTTCCATCCTAATTGGCCATATTCCAGAACTTCATCTAAAAATCATTTAAGAATCCCATTTCCATCAAAGATCCTGAATTTAATCAAAATCGGATAATAAGTGGCCAAGTTCCCTCCTAATTGGCCATATTCCAGAACTTCATCTAAAAGTCATTTAATAATCCCATTTCCATCGAACATGTTGAATTTCATCAAAATCGGATAAGAAATGGCCAAGTTCCATCCTAACTGGCCATATTCAAGAACTTCATCTAAAAATAATTTAAGAATCCCATTTCCATCAAACATGCTGAATTTCATCAAAATCGGATAAGAAATGGCCAAGTTCCATCCTAATTGGCCATATTCCAGAACTTCATCTAAAAATAATTTAAGAATCCCATTTCCATCAAACATGCTGAATTTCATCAAAATCGGATAAAAATGGTCAAGTACCATACTAATTGGTCATATTCCAGAACTTCATCTAAAAATCATTTAAGAATCTCATTTCCATCAAACACGCTGAATTTCATCAAACTCAGATAAGAAATGGCCAAGTTCCATCCTAATAGACCATATTCCAGAACTTCATCTAAAAATCATTTAAGAATCCCATTTCCATAAAAGATGCCGAATTTCATCAAAATCAGATAATAAATGGCCAAGTTCCGTCCTAATTTGTCATATACCAGAACTTCATCTAAAAATCATTTAAGAATCCCATTTCCATCAAACATGTTGAATTTCATCAAAATCGGATAAGAAATGGCCAAGTTCCTTCCTAATTGGCCATATTCCAGAACTTCATATAAAAGTCATTTAAGAATCCCATTTCCATAAAAGATGCCGAATTTCATCAAAATCGGATAAGAAATGGCCAAGTTCCTTCCTAATTGGCCATATTCAAGAACTTCATCTAAAAATCATTTAAGAATCCCATTTCCATCAAACATGCTGAATTTCATGAAAATCGGATAAGCAATGGCCAAGTTCCACCCTAATTGGCCGTATTCCAGAACTTCATCTAAAAATCATTTAATAATCCCATTTCCATCAAACATGCTGAATTTCATCAAAATCGGATAAAAAATAGTCAAGTTCCTTCCTAATTGGCCATATTCCAGAACTTCATCTAAAAATCATTTAAGAATCCCATTTCCATCAAACATGCTGAATTTCATCAAAATAGGATAAGAAATGGCCAAGTTCCATCCTAATTGGCCATATTCCAGAACTTCATCTAAAAATCATTTTAGAATCCCATTTCCATCAAAGATCCTGAATTTCATCAAAATCGGATAAGAAGTGGCCAAGTTCCATCCTAATTGGCCATATTCCAGAACTTCATCTAAAAATCATTTAAGAATCCCATTTCCATCAAAGATCTTGAATTTCATCAAAATCGGATAAGAAGTGGCCAAGTTCCTTCCTAATTGGCCATATTCCAGAACTTAATCTAAAAGTCATTTAATAATCCCATTTCCATAGAACATGTTGAATTTCATCAAAATCGGATAAGAAATGGCCAAGTTCCATCCTAATTGGCCATATTCAAGAACTTCATCTAAAAATCATTTAAGAATCCCATTTCCATCAAACATGCTGAATTTCATGAAAATCGGATAAGCAATGGCCAAGTTCCTTCCTAATTGGCCGTATTCCAGAACTTCATCTAAAAATCATTTAATAATCCCATTTCCATCAAACATGCTGAATTTCATCAAAATCGGGTAAAAAATAGTCAAGTTCCTTCCTAATTGGCCATATTCCAGAACTTCATCTAAAAATCATTTAAGAATCCCATTTCCATCAAACATGCTGAATTTCATCAAAATAGGATAAGAAATGGCCAAGTTCCATCCTAATTGGCCATATTCCAGAACTTCATCTAAAAATCATTTAAGAATCCCATTTCCATCAAAGATCTTGAATTTCATCAAAATCGGATAAGAAGTGGCCAAGTTCCTTCCTAATTGGCCATATTCCAGAACTTAATCTAAAAGTCATTTAATAATCCCATTTCCATAGAACATGTTGAATTTCATCAAAATCGGATAAGAAATGGCCAAGTTCCATCCTAATTGGCCATATTCAAGAACTTCATCTAAAAATCATTTAAGAATCCCATTTCCATCAAACATGCTGAATTTCATGAAAATCGGATAAGCAATGGCCAAGTTCCATCCTAATTGGCCGTATTCCAGAACTTCATCTAAAAATCATTTAATAATCCCATTTCCATCAAACATGCTGAATTTCATCAAAATCGGATAAAAAATAGTCAAGTTCCTTCCTAATTGGCCATATTCCAGAACTTCATCTAAAAATCATTTTAGAATCCCATTTCCATCAAAGATCCTGAATTTCATCAAAATCGGATAAGAAGTGGCCAAGTTCCTTCCTAATTGGCCATATTCCAGAACTTAATCTAAAAGTCATTTAATAATCCCATTTCCATAGAACATGTTGAATTTCATCAAAATCGGTTTAAAAATGGCCAAGTTCCTTCCTAACTGGCCATATTCCAGAACTTCATCTGAAAATCATTTAAGAATCCCATTTCCATTAAACATGCTGAATTTCATCAACATTGGATAAGAAATGGCCAAGTTCCTTCCTAATTGGCCATATTCCAGAACTTCATCTAAAAATCATTTAAGAATCCCATTTCCATCAAACATGCTGAATTTCATCAAAATCGGATAAGAAATGGCCAAGTTCCTTCCTAATTGGCCATATTCCCGAACTTCATCTAAATACCATTTATTGAACTTTGAAAGAGCAATTCGTGTATTACAATGAATATCGCTCACATCTATCACAAAAAATAACGCTAGCTAATCGGGAGCGATATTATTAACTTTTACGCTCCCTGTTTGTAGAGCGAATGAGCGATATGAAAAATAAAAATTTTAATCACTTTGAAAGAGCGAAATAATTTTGTTTTTGTGTTAATCATCAAAGAATAATAGCGTAAACGAATAGTGAAAGAATTATTATTGGGAGCAAGAGCGAAATTTTTTATAAAGAGCGAAAAATTTAAACTCTGGATTAAAGACGATTTTTACCAAACTAATGAATTTACCCAAGAACTGGTCCGCAGCCTAAATGTATGCAATTTTTAAACTGCCCATTACTAGATTAAATTTATTGGAGTTAATTTCACATTAATTAAAATTATGGCATTGCCCAATTAATAAACGATAAATAAGATTAATTAAAAATTAAATTCACATCAAGCAGTAGATTTTTAAAATAATGTCTTTTAAAATAATGTCTTCGCTAAATACGTATGATGAACATACAAAATTAATTTTTTGTTATGCATGGCGCTTTATGCGTGTAACACCAAAAGTTAAAAAAAAAAAAAAATATTAAAATGACATCTTCAATTCGTTTGTTTCAGTTTTTGATCTTGTTCCATCGTGATTAAGTTAAAAAAAATGGGTGTTAGTTTTATTTTATTTTATTAAATGTAGTGTTGATGTGTAAAGTGTAAAGAAGTGTGTAAATATATAGTGAAATTAAACAGTAAGCCGTATAAAAGTGAAAATTACAATAATTTACGTAAATCTTATACTTGTAAGTACAAAAATAAAATTATTTACATCATAGTATTATCATAATTCATTCACCGTTGTAATCATCTTGATTAGAGGAAGATGCAAGTGACTTAAAATCTTCCAGAATAATAAATTACGGTTGATTTCCCTATTTCATGTCTGATTGTGATTACTTGTGTATGCGTAAAATACATACATCGTTCGCAAATAATTCCTTTCATTTTGGGGTTATTGTTTAGCCTTTGAAATTGGATTTCAAGGTGCGATAGTATTTTTTCGGTAAAATGTTATTTCAGCGATAAAGATTCTAGGATATTTTATTTTTGTTTTATGTTTCGTAAAACATTTAGGTTACTAGTTTTGCGTTCATGTTACAAGCTGCGTTAGAATGTTATGTCAAATGTTGCGTTAAAATGTTACGTGTCATGTAAAATGTTATATTAAATTAAAATATTCCGTCTCTTTTTATTTATCAAATTAAAATAGAAACAAAAAAGACCAAAAACATAGCGAGAGTACTTTCAGTGTTCATGTTAAATGTATGCTGTGCTAAAAATGTCATGACGACATCTTTGAGGCTAAATATTTCTGTGCGCCCGACTTTTCCCAATGTTATGTAATTGAATACTATAAATTTTCAATTATCATCATTTCCAAAATACAAAAAATAAACAAACAAAGCATGTCATATAGCAGAAATATTGTTTACGAACTGGGCTTCTGAGTTCGTTCGGATTTTGAAATTAAAAACTCTGTGTACTTTTTATTTCACTCTACTTTTAAAGCGTATTTCCTTGAAAAATTTACAACAACAATTGCATGGGATAAACCCTCGCAAGAATAACATTAACCCAAAAAAATATTGGGTTAAATTAAACCCAATTCTAATTTTTGGTTATGATACCTGCCACCAGGTCATATTACATATTAAATTTATATTTTATTTCGAAAAGTTGGCTTTTGCCAATTAAATCAAATTGGCTATTTTCTTGGGAAACAAATAAACCCAAAATAATTTGGATCCAATTTTGGTCAACAAAATACGCTATTATACACTTTGATATTTGCTACTAGTGGGGGCTATGACAACAGATTTATGTATTTCTTTATTTAACGATTTAAAATACCAAAAAATTTCTCTGCTTGCCATCGGTCGTGTTTATAACACTTAACCATCTAAGCTATTGTTGTTCATAACGTGAGCTTGTTATATGATGAACAAAATCATCGCAATATTTTCCTCTATTTTTGATTTTATGTTTTACCAAACATTTGCGGTTCAGGTGGAGCTTGAACCTCATTCGTTTTTTTTTTATTAAAAATAATGTTACAACTGATTTAAAAAATCATCTAATAATTTATCTTTCATATAATATTCACATTTGAAGGGATGTAACCAATCGGATAAACCCACTATAGTCTCATCATAATTTATATTGACTTTGTTCTTAGAGGCCTTCTTTCGGTGATAAAGTTGTCTGCCATGTAATGTTTTCATGTTTCTGAATACAAAATGCGTGTTTCAAGGTTTGCTTATTAATTTCCTCGCTGACATATTTCATCTTTAAGTCTCGATGAAAATCCGATTTTCTTACGTACGAAGGTACATCAACAATACTCCGAAGAACATTATTTTGGAACGTCTGTATTATTTTGACATCCGTGTTCTTTGTACATCCCCACATGGATACCATACGTTCATGTAGATTTCAGAATTTTCCGATAAAGGAGCAATTTATTGTATTTAGTTAACATTGAGTTTCGCCCAATAAGTCTTCTAAATCTAATGTTTAGTTCTTCCTTTTACTTTTTCACGTTTTCTTTCCACTTTAAATGAGCATTCTAACCTAAATAATTTCTATTGATATTCAGTTTACCTTTCATTTAGTGAAGTTGATGTGAACGAATTTCGTTTCATTGAGCTCTCTACACCATAGTTTTATTCGGTTAGGAACCTCATTAGTAGATTCTCTGTAGTTTGCTGGTTATCTCTTCAAAATCTTCTCCGATTGCCATTGCAACAGTTGCAATAGTTCCTTCTCTTTGTGCAGCTTTCTTAATTGGAGTTATTTTTGAGATCTATTAATTTGCCACTGGATAAGTTTTTTCGAATTTCTTATTAGTTTAACTGATCGCAGAACACGCATGGGCTGTAGATTGTATCATTTCAATATGTAGTTCTAGTTCATCTTTTAACTGTTGGGGATTTTATTGGCACATTCAAGTTGTTGTTTGTTTCGGTCAGCTCATAAAACAAATCTTAATTAGTTTTCTCGTTAGGTAGTTTTCTCTTTAATTGGGTGACTATTTTATTATGTGGACAGTAAGTGTCAGAGCCCAACGTGTTTATTTTTTAAACTTCATTGTTTAAGGCCTTTTAACTTTTCCGATTGGTTTGAATGCTCGTATATTAATTGGTGGAGGCTGCCTTCTTTGGTTTTATCTTTTTGTTGCTCTACACTTTTAACAAGTTTAGTTATCTGCTCAACTGCTCGAATTTCGATGAAGAATCAGCTTTCCTCTTTTTAACTCTCTTCGAAGGTCCTTTTTTCTTCAAGATCCAATCGGTTTCTCTTTTTAGGTCGTCTTCATCTGTGTAATAGTTAAATGGTATATCTACAGATTTTCTACTCTCTGTTGTTTTTCATTTGATGTTTATCTATGGCATGTAAATTTTATCTACGACAGTGAAAAGTTTTTTCACTGGATTTAGAACATCACATTTAATTGTATTTGCAAACCGGCAATTATTAAATGTTTGGTTAGATCAGCATGTTTTATCGTGTCCAATTCAGCTTCCAATGTATTAACCTTAGATTCTAATTAAAAATTTTGCAGCTTAATAGCCCGAAGTTTACTTTTTTTATTGTGTTCTCTAGTTGAATCGCTTCATTTTCCTTTTTTAGATGATCAATTTTTTTACTGAATTCTGATTGGTTGAATTTTAGCTCGTCAATTTAAGATGAAATTTTCGATTGATTTTGACCTATTAGTTGTTTAACCCTAATCAGTATGGGTTGAGTCTCGCGTAGACTCATTTTAATTTTATTAGCTAAAAAATAACCGAAACATAAATTTTTATAGATATTTAGCTTTATGTATTCTATTATTTATTATTTAAGATCTAGAAACATTTACTTATATTTTTTACTTTTACTGAATGTAGCCTAACCGGCCCATTTTCAAAAAACAAACATAAAAGCATGCGTTGAGTCTCTTAGACTCAATAGGTATGAAGAAATAGGTATAAATGAAGGAAATAACATCGTATTTGATTATTTTAAACTTGGTACCAGAAAAGTTCAGTATTTTACATTCCTCTTATTGATTACTGGTAGAATGGAAGTTCAATATAACGGTGTATTTCTACCATCTTATGCATCTTGATTATACACTCAATATTGCAAATGAAAATTGTGATAAATGAATTTATAAAATATTAATTTTTTGACACCAATAAAAAAATCAAAGGCTGCCAATATTTGCGATTTGAAAATCCAGGAGACTGATCAGCCAGAAGTAGTTAAGAAATCAGCTTATACATTATATTTTGGAACCGGAGTCGATTCCGGCTTAGTGAGATGGAATACTATGAAATGGAATGAGGCTTTTAGTTATCTCGAATTTCGATTTCTCACTAAATAATTACATTCCACAAATTTGTGTTCTCGTTTTCCTTGCGAGATAATTTGTTTAGTACTAGTTCTAGAGCTTTATTAATAAACTGCCGATTTTTCTTGATACACTCAAAAAATACACAGTTTTTCGTTTATTTGCGAATACTGATAGCAAATCGGTGCAAACTTCTTTTTGGGACGCAACCATGATGTAGCAATTTTGAGAAAGACTCCTTTACAGCACCAAATTTTATCTAAACTTTACAAATATTGAACGAAAATTTAGAAGATTTGCGATAGTTCAGCAAACACTCCGAGGATTTCCTTATATTATAGGAGCATCCTCAAAGACACGGGGAAGAAGAGCGGTTTACTACATACTACACAATCATGGCCGGTTTTACCCACTAAGCAGAATATTCCCCGCATAGAAGCGCCGACTTTCTTCTCACGCTTTCTAAGCAAATCCTTTTACTACAAAAATTTTGAAAAAATTCCCGGGAAATCCCGAGATTCGGGATACGACTTTGCCTCAATGCAGTTTATTGAGCAGTCTTGAAATTGGATTTTGCATTCCCGGGAAATATTCATAAAATTCCCGGAAAACGGGAATACTTTTAAATTCTTAAATTCCAGGGATGCTATTCCGAAAATTCCCGGGATGCAATGTAGGATGGGTAAGTAAACTGACCCATGCTGATTAAGGTTAAGCTCTTTAAAAATATTGATGGACATTGTAGGTTCCATACATTTCGAAATTTTACTTCCAAAACACTGTGACCGCATCCAAAAACATATTGAACTGTGTATATGTATATCCCGACAGGTGAATATGTTGCCTCGTAGTCTCTTCCCTTTTTCTATGGGCACAATCTCTAATGACAAATCTAGCTTTGTTTTGCACAATTTTACCACTAACATCTCGCTTTGGATGGTTTTTTATTCGGTGGTAAATTAACTAGTTCCCATGTTTGATTTTCGATTAATGAGCTATACTCACTTTTCATAGCGTTTTTCCAAAAATTGCAGTCTACTCTACTGAAAGTTTCTTCAGGCGTTAACGGCTCAAATGAAATTGTACTGAATATGAAACATAATCATTTAAATTTATCGGTTTCGGCACTCTCGATGATCTTCTAACTTCGACATTATTACCAAAATTCGCATCATTCTGTGGAATATAATCATCAATATCAGAGCCTGGACGAAGGATAACATCATCTGACAGAGCATTCACAATGAAAAATCTTTTTACTTTTGACTTGGAAATTCATACAAACCTCGAAAGTAAAAAGTTTTTCCTTGTGAATGCTCTGTAATTCATCGCTGATATAATACGTATCATCATCACTTTCTTCTGAGGGTATGACCAAATTATTATTCTCAATAACTATCAGTTTGCTCTTCTTCCTTATCCCCCACTGAATAAAATTATGAAAATATGTGATAGTACTCTGTACTATTTAACTGCACATGCGACTGATTTTCTGATTTTGATAACTGTCTTTTTCTTTTCAGTATTGTAGACTCTAATACTCTATACACTCAAAAAAATATCGTAGGTGATATTGACGAACCAGTTTCGTTAAATGGTGATGAAACTATTGTTCATTTAACAATAATTTCATCAAATATTTATTCATTATGTTCATACCTCATACGGAAGAAATATTCGGCAAATAAAAAAAAAATATTCTCATTGACAAACATTTTTGATGAAAATTCATCATATAAACAAACTAAAAAATGAATCGTTATATTGATTAATCAATCATTAGAAACACACACTTACTTTCGTTGACCCTATATTCTACACTAATTCTTCATTTAAGTAGGCTTTTTCGTCAAATTCACTACTTTTTTTGGTTCAGTGTACGCTTTCGATTCATCACTATACCCCCACGAGAATACACTGTCCAGCTTGTGTCAAATTTTTTTCGTATCTGTTTTGGCACATGAACATAACAATTGCAACCAAATACTCGTAACCTCTTTAAATTTGGTTTTCTGCCGAATCACAACTCTTCCGGTGTTTTTCGTTCTAATACGGGGTAAACGGTTGATAGTATATGCTGGGGTGCTTATAGCTTCCACCCGAAATTTTTTATCGAGTTTTTCATCAAACAACATGAAACTTGCTCTCTTAACTAGTGTGCTATTCATTCGTTCAGATACACCATTTTGTTCCGGATTGTTAACTGATGTTGGATGCCTGATTTACCAAAAAATGCTTGAAACGCAGCAATACATAATTCTGTACCATTGCCTGTTCGTAAAATATTTATCATTTTAAAGCTTCAGATTATTTTTTTTTTAAATAAACAAAAACTTTTCTGGTGTAATCATCGATAAAAACCATAAAATAACGTGCACCTCCTATAATGAAGTTTCTTCTATGGAATCTTGTTGAAATCAACACCTTCAGCTTGATCAACTTTTAAATTTTGTAGACTATCAAAATTAATATGATCCATTCTACGATGCCATAAAGTTGCTGGATCATCTACTTGTATACTGTTAGCTGCAAGATCCTGTTTGGGTTGACTTAAAACAAACAAATCATTGCGACGAATTGCTCTGGCAATCAATTCATTTTCAGCATTATAAACTTTTGACCCTGATTTATCAAATATCACTTTTTTATCTGTATTAACGATCTGGCTAATTGATAAAAGATTTGCTTATATATTTGGTACGAACAACATATTTTTGACGCTTACTCTATCGAACGAGTTTTATCAATATTAATATTTAATTTGATATTAGCAACAGCTTCAACTGTATTATACGGGAACTGTTAGCAGTTACGACTTCACTGTTCGCTGATTTTGAAATATCGTTTAGCATCATCCGGTTCATTGTCAGTAATAATATCCCTAGGGCATTGATAATTTCCCGAAATAATTGTATTCTATTTTTCGAAAGCACGTTGCTTGGTAACAGCCCGAAGCCGTAGGTTGAGGGCTGTTATTTAAAAGCAACGTGCTTGATCTTTTTCGGTTTTATCAAAGGTTCTTGAGAAAGTCCTCTTTGAGCAAATCACGGAGTACATTGATTCAAATTAATTTCTAAGCAATTATCAATCAGGTTTCCGAAAAAAAAATTCAGTACACAAACACATCTGATAGACGTTACAGATGACTTAAGTCGACTCCTAGATGAAACCAATTTGTTTGTCCTACTAATTTTAATAGATTTTTCCAAGGCGTTCGATATGATCAATCATAAACTGCTTTTGCCGACGCTAATTTTATTCTATAATTTCGATTTTACTTCAATTAGGTTACTACATTCCTATTTAAATGATCGTATAGGCGATATGTTAGCTCGAATGGAATGGTATCGTATCTGGGTAAAGTTAATGACGGTGTTCCACAGGGTCTATATTGGGACCACTGCTGTTCTCGTAGTTTTTGAACGATATTTCTTCGTGTATTATTAATTGATATTTTTATATTTATGCGGATGATGTATAGATTTATCTGGGTGGCAATTTTGATCAAATTCGAAATATTGTTGAGCTAAGTAATTTAGATTTAAGTAATATTGGCCATTGGGCTAGTTCTAATGGTTTTGTTATTAATGATGAAAAATGTAGTGCAACGCTTATTACTAAATCTAAAAACCCATTTAGTTTTCCAAAATTGATCATCAATGGATCTGCCATTAAATTTGCTGATAAAGTTAGTGATCTTGGTCTAGCAATTAATAATAGCTTCACTTGGACCAATCACGTTGCATCTTTCAAGTTGAGACTTGTGCAACAGTTTTATCCACAAAGCCTTAAGGCAGATTTATGGTTGCCTTCGTTCCTTCGTTCGTTCGGTTTGAATTTTTTTTTAATCCAATCAAAGGAACAGGAACGATAAATAACGTCATTTTCAAGGAAAACGATTGATCACGATGAGGTACCAAATACTTTTCCTTGAAAAGTATTTGGTACCTTTTCATTGTCTAAGTTTTTTTTGTGTCGTGCGGTAATTTTTATTTATAAGTTGATTAATTTTCATGCGCCAAATTATTTGTATGCTAAACTTCAGTTTTCCAAATCCCGAAGGACAAATATGTTGATGTTTCCAACTAATAGAAACGTCATTCTCAATGATTCAGTTTTACTTAACTTCTTCAGGAAATGGGATGAATTGCCAAATACCATCAGAAGTTTTTTCACCAAATTTAAGCAAGAATCATTTAAATTTACTAGCAACATGACACTTGATCCGGCTCACATTCATTTTTATTTTTAAATTTAATTAATTTAATTTGATTTATTTTGACTAATATTTATTTTAATCATTTTTATTAATGTTTTTCATTTTAATTCATTGTTTATAATTTGATTTTGTTATTTTTTTAATGTTCTTTTACTATTGTAATTGTTTCTGATTTTAGTGTTGTATAAGCTTAGTCTTACTACACCAATTATTAAATAAATATATATGGAAAAGCCCAACATTAGAAATTCACGATTGTTTTTATTTCTAAAATAATACTCAGATAATAAATAAATTTTAGCTTCTGTTGTACTTCGACAGTTGTTTTTATTTAATTAACCACAAAACTGGAAAGCGATTACTAACCGAAAATATAAGTGCAATAGAAGATAACAAAAACATAATAATCCGTAAAGAAGGGAACAAAAACAATCATTACAAACATCAACAATCGGCGAATTATTAAGCGAATTAGTTAATTACGTTGCTAATTGTTGATGTTCCTAGAAAATTTGTTCCATCTATTAGCAAATAATTTAATTTAACAAAAGATAGATTTAATTAAAATTAGATTTTGATAGAAATTGATTTCCATTAGAACAATGCATTTAATTTTTTTAAGTGACGGGAATTTCTGTTATGCGAAAGAAAAGGGCTGAGTACTAAATCTTACTTTACAAAATCTTACTTTTCAAAACCTTACTTTTTGACGAATCTTACTTTTTTCAAAAATGGGGTTTTTCATGGGGAAAACGAAGGGCCGCCCCTTTCGGCGAAAAAGAATTTTAGTTTAAAGTAAAATAAAATTCAAAACCGAAATTGGAGCGTATCGAAATCTTAGATTTCAAGAAAGTAAGATTCGTCAAAGAGTAAGATTTTGAGAATTAAGATTTCGATACGCTCACGAAAGAATATTCTGATAACTGAAGAAAAATTTCATTAGGTTAAGGAAAATTTAAGTAAATTAAAGATAATTCTATTAATTGGACGAAAATTCTGTTTGGTGAAGGTTTAAAGGAAAATCAACAAGCAAAACAAAAGAATTAATAAAAAATTACGCCTCCAGAATTTTTCTAATATCATTTTTTACCCCATTTCATGAATTAAGTTTATTTTTAACTTGTATTTTAGGGTTTCTGTTTCACTTTACAGTCTGCTTTATTGACGTTTAATTCTTACTAATTAACGCAACAATGCTACTACTCTGAGGTTCAATTTTGACATCTTGTAGCAATTTATTGCATTAAGTTTATACACAGTTGATATAATTCTATTCACGTAATCTTCTATCACCGCCCCGGTGGCACAGTTGTTAGCTTGCTTGCTTAAAGCTCCGGAGGTCCCGGGTTCGATTCCCGGCGGGTGATGAAAAAATCACGGCTGGTTAATGTAAGGATCAATGAATTAATCACTCATTATCCGGTGAAAAAAATGATTACGAAACTTCACAATGAAGCAGCCAAATCTCTCTATGGGATGTAGCGCCAGCGAAAAAAAAAAAAAAAATCTTCTATTGATGGGCAATCAGCCAATCTGGTGGTTATTAAACTTTTCATCAAACCAATTTTTCGTATTAATCCTGAATCGGCAAATGCTTTTTCCAAATTTTCCCAAGCTTCTTTAGCTGGCTTCGCATCTGCACATGAATTTACATGATCAATTAGTAATGTAATTTTTGCTGACACTCTGTGGTTTCTGATCATTTTATATGATGCAACCCCTCAACTCCTCATACTGAAGATATGCTTTTACAGTAAGTTTTGGAATTGAAAACGTGGTATCTGACATATCTTTTATTTGATTTACATTTATGTTTTAAATTAACAATATAAAGCGCGGATCAAATAAAATACGGCTATGTGCTTGAACATAGAGTAAGAGCAACAGAAACTCGATTGGTTGCTGTATTATACGTAAGAATATAGAAAGTGTTGCCAACATAACAATATTAATTTAACTTGCAACATAACCATGAAAAATAGGTTATGTTGCATAGGTGTTGTATTAGCAACATTTTCGCTTCTAACGCAACTTTTTTTTATTAATCTTAACCACAATCGTCCATTATTAAAAACGCAAGTTTCGTTTTGCAAAAAATAAAAAAAATAAAAATTTGCACTTTTTGTTTTTTTGTTATTAATAATAATAACTATACTTATTATTTTAATTAGCAAATCAAAAACTATGCACAAATAAGGCTATAATTAATTAATGATAATATAGTAATTATTTTGTAACCCGGCAGAAATCAATAATACAAAGACATACGTCAAAAAAAAAAAATCAACGAATTCGATGATATCAACCTAATTGCTCACATTTCTCTGTTATACTAATTATTCCGGACAGAAACAAAAACACCAATTTCACGGTTCTATGATTTTCAACACACTATACATGTAGTTACACCTCTCTACTTATGTATACATATTGAAATTAAACATTATATGTAACTAAAATAAAAACTATTATTCATATCAACAATAAAATATTATACAAAAAACTTTTCATGAATGAAATTTATTTTTCCATCGTTTAAAACTTTTATATTTTACATAAAAATAGTTTTTTTGTTGTTTTTGTTTGGGATGGATATATGGTATAGTAGAGTAACCCTACTATAGTCTATGTCTTATAAATATACAAGTACCTACATACATGAATGTTTACCCACATCTATACGATTTCAATTTCATTCATTGAATTTATTTACTACTCGAGCATAGTTTATTGTGCACACATATAGGTAATCGTATATGCATGCAATGTAATTTTATCTATACGTATCGTACAGTAGACCATATAAAATCGTGTTTATACATATCGCACGTCACAAAAAATAGTGACACAACTCAAAATTTCAAATTTTTCAGGATCTCTATGGGCGTCAAAAAAAAGGAAGATTGGAACATTAAGCTGTCTCTCTAGCTTTGTAAAATAAATATGTAAACGCCACTAATTTTTTGAGTTATGTCACTTTTCTATGTCATGTGCGATATAACATCTATAATTATCATGTACAGCTAGTTACAAAACGATTTATGTTGCCACTACCTAATATCTCTATATAATTGTAATTAAATAATCACAAAAATTAAAAAATTAAATTCTTTTCAACAATTTTAATATGTGGATATATTATGTACGTGTTAGATAAATTTAAATTAATAAAAACACAAAAAATCAGAAATATTTTAGTGCTGTGGGAAAAATAAAAGTTTCTTGTATTTTTAATAGTTTAAACTTATTTACATATTATAACACGTTATAGTTCTATCTATATTAGAGAATCGTTAAAAGCTCTCTATAATATTTCTACATACGAGTATATGACTAGATTATATAGCTAATGATTTTGATACTCTACTACATACTACTACTACTAATTTTCTACTATTTTCGTATGAATTAAAACCGAAACATTTTATTTTTTGGAAAATTTTGTGGGAAAAATATTTGTGGCAAAATTGGGATAGGGTATACATGAGAAGGTATATCTATATCATATAGACTTATGTTTATTTTAGAAATAATAGAAAAGTTTTAATTTTAATTGGGTGTATATGTTTGTACTCGTATATAGGAAAAATAGTTTGAATATAAAACAGGTAAATTATGTATATCCGTATGTGTATATTATATTTATAAATTAACATGTTTTTTAAATTTTAGGATTATATTATGTTTTAGTTATTTAAGTGATAAAGTTAATTAAATAAAATGTTTTACTTTATTTTTGTTGTATGTGGTGTGATAATTGGATTATCACAAAAATAAAATAAAAAATTAAAAATTTATCTTTGGAATAGTTCAACAAGTTGGGGGTTTTTAGGATAAATATTTTAGTTTAGTTGTATTAGCAGGTGAAGAAAAGGTGTTGACATCATGTCAGATTATTATCTTATGGAATTTTAAATATGTTATGTATAAATATATTTATTAAGTGTTTTTGTAAGTTAAATTTTTAAGGAAATTTTTGAATCATTTAATTGATTCTATCGTATAAGGTTATTTTATTTAGTTTTCAATTCCGAGGAGGATAATTTACTGAAATCATGAAAATTCCTCAGAATCGTTAACCAACTGGTTTTATTATCTATAACGTAAGAGCTTTAACGACATCGGACTGGAGCATAAGTATGTCTTGCTTAAAGTAGGGTAAGGAAAGTACACTGGGTCTTGAATTACAAACGATGAAATTAACTCACCCTCAAATACCTACCATGGTCACATCTCACTACTGCTTGGAAGATATTAGTTGATTGAATTAAATAAGAATTTCAATTAAGATTATCAAAACTATTGTGGAAATTTTAAATTTCGGTTTTGATATTTTAGATTAAAAATATGCTTATATCAGCAAAAAATTTAGACATTTTATTGAACTTAGCTTCCTTAATTTTGAGGATAGGATACCAAATCCAACAGAATCTCATGAAATGTTGTTTGGGTAATTCTTTAACAGATAATCTTCATGATGTTTTGAGAAAGTAAAACATTTCCCATAGTAAATGAATCAGTCAACCCTAGTAAAATTAAAGCCATATTTAATATTATGTGAAGTTAGCCCAGCCCAGGATTTTATTAAAATTAGATTCAGTACCAAAATTACATAATATTATCTAATAAAATAAAATCCATACAAAATTAATAAAATTTAAATCATCACTAATATTTTTGTAAATCAAGCTGAATAGGACTTAAAGTAATTGCAAGATTTTAACTACCATTAGATCAATTTAGAAAACATCTGATGAAAATCGTTTTTGTATCAATAATATTATGTAAAAATGAAAGATCATTTGGATCCTTTGATTATGTAAAAATGAATGATCTCCTATGAATTGCATAAAATATTTTCTACATTAAGCTAATCGTATCTCCAACTCAGAAATACTAATCACTAATCCCAGACATTTTGGTTTTGGCAAGCCAGACGAATATTTGTACCGACATATAAAAATGAATGAAACTTCTCAGCCCACGGCTATATTTCGCCCACTTGGAACAATACGGGTTTTAATCTGTATGCAGCTCATTCTCCCGAGTTGGATCATACACAGCCAATACTGAGGCTAAAGTAAGAGGTTGCTTAAGATTTTGAAATGCCTGATAAGAATTGTTGTTAAAGTTAAACACAGCATTTTTCTGAAGGAGGTGATAACCAATGAATGAGTATTAATCACGGGCATTGGTAGATAGCGAATATGAACGGACTGCATTCAGTTTGTTAGTACCCGGTCTGTATCCATTAGCAAACACAAGAAATCCCAAATATTCAATAGCACTGTACGCGAATTTACGTTTATGTACTCTAACCTACTGAAATTCACTTTTAAAATCTAGTAGGCTAAACACCCTGTTATTGCTCAATTACTCTAAACGATCATCCACAAGAGGCAAAGGGTTGTCTCGGTTAGTGATCTTATTCACCATTTTTCTTCATAATCAATACAATAAATAATGAATAAGGCAACTCTCATAGTATAATAGTCCTCTTTTGTAATAGATCACGGGTAATTAATCTCACCTTTTATCTTTCTCTAACTGGAAGACGCCGTGGATGAGTATAAAATGGCACATCATTTTCCAAGTGAATATGCATCTTGTAATCTGGTACATTAATGCCTGAAAAGTCTACAATCAAATATTTTTTATTAATGCACTCGTCAAAATATCTAATCATATCAAGTCATAGCTCTGGATCTATATTGCATTGAATATCAGGAACACTATTCATGGAAGTAGTGAGTAGACGAAAATCAGAGTAAATATTAGAAAAAGAAGAAGCCATAAATCACCTTTCACCAACTCAGATCGAAATAAAGTAAGTAGCCAAAAAGGTGTTCAAAGTACCGCACCACCAGCACAAAAATCAGGAACAGAATCAAATGCATCAACTGTACCAAGTGCCAAATTATTATCTTCCTGGTTTAATGGGAATGAATTGACTTTATTTAACCTTTCAAAGTATGTACAATTTAATTTTTAAAATCTGAAGGAACTATCCTACTAATAGGTCTCTCCTCACAAGCAAATCAACCGGGACTATGTGATCTGGAACCATGACAACATAAATTAATTTAATCTGTTGACGAATACGCAAAAAACACTGAATCTTACCGAAGGTATATATAGGTTAATTGCCGATACTAACAAAAGCGGACTTACTAGCCTAGTTTAGCGTATGACATCTTTTCTGTTAGTTTTATAATTTTTTAACGAAACATTTTGTAAATATTATTATAGAATCCGCTTGGATTAAAATTGTAATACAGATAGTTTTTGATGTGCTAGTTATGCTTCTTCTTCTTCTTCTTGCTAGTTATGCGCTTTCCGAATATTCTGAAGTGCAGTCAAGATTTGTATTTTGATTATCATCGTAATTTTGGTTGGTACTATTAGCCACTTTACGTTTAATTTCAGACATGCTAGGTAACAAGTTTGAATTGTTCACAAATTTTTTGTTGTTTATTTGGAGTTGTGCAGCAGTATTTTCAAATTGGATATCAGTAGGGTGACCAGGTCAAAAACGACTAAATCTAGTCGAATTCTGGAAAAGTTTAAAAAAATCAAAATATTTGGACTTAAAAAATACAGGATATTTATTAAAAGACTCGAAATATGTTGGTATTTGATTAAAAAAAATGTTGCTGTATAAAATTTGTACACTAGTAAAACTAAAGACAACGAAAGTTCGAAAAATATATTTTAGGAATAATTTAATTTTAATATTTCTGCAAAAAATATTTATTAATACCAATACGGTCTTCTTGTATGTTGTTGTTCAAGATATTATGTAGAAGACTTTTAAACAGACGTTTTATAAGATTTTTTTTTTTTTTTTGTTGAAAAACTTGAAGCTAAAAGCATAATTTTTACTATGGATTCCTATGGGGAATAATGAAAACTAAAAAAGGTGGAATTTTCACCTCGTAATCATTAGGTAGAATGTTAAACAAATTATTTGAAACTGCAGAGCGCATTTCAGACACATGCACATTCAGATAAACTTTTTTAAACCTTTGAATTTTTAATATTTTGCTGCCTTAAGTATTCTGGGCATATTTTAGAGTTTCAACAGAGTTTGTTATTGCTAGCTGTTTAATACTACATATTTTTCATACTGATTTATACGAATTGCATTTCGATCGCCAACAGTTTGAACATTATATAACTGATAATGGATGGTTGGGAAGCCCTGGTTTCTAAATGAAGTTTAATTAATTAATTAAATAAAGTAAATGATATTTTTATTCGATGCAAATTGCAGTGAACGTGTTTAGACTGATAAGGAGTGGGTGTTTTATTTAACCTTAGTCCGTCCCTCGGGTCATTTTTGACCAAAATCGAATATTATTTTTCAAATATATTATTAAATTATTGTATTAGCTTAGTAAATGGTTATTTTTGGTAATTTTTGCCCAATGAAACTTTAATTTTTCATTTTGTTAGGGACGGATGAAAGTTAAGATTTGTGAAAATATGAACCAAAACATAGGTATGAGTAAATAAAAAATTTACACCATTAGGCAAAAGTGCAAAAGTGTAAAATTTTCCATACAATATTTTTTGTTGTTGTTGTTTTGTTTTGTTTGTTCATTATTGTATGCATTTAGTACATTATTTTCATAATTAAGACATAAAGTCAGACAAGTAAACACTTTCTCTGTGTGTAAAGTGAATGAAGAGTTAATAAAATGCCTAAGTTCGAAAAGTGCAAAGGAACAGTAGACTCGAGGGAAAGAACCGGGTTGATTGGAACTTTGATCAGTACGGCAAGTTGTTTAAGGAATATCCCTATATAAGATTTGCCTGTTTAGAGTGTCAAAATTTGAAAGAAGATACTTTTTATGAGGAGTCAGCAAAATTAATGATTTCATCATGGAGTTGAAACAACACTTGACGGCAAATCATTTCAAATTAACTCAACATTAGAAATACACCGGAATTACGCAAACCAGCAAAATTTTGATAGATCTATTAATAACCAATTCAACCACCAGTCAGTGTAAATGTTATAAAAAAACAACAAATAAGCGATCATTATATGACAAGTGCGAATTTAAAAAGTAAACAATCGAAGTCATTAGATGAATGCGGAATGAAAGAAATTAAATCATGGAAAAATTACTCTGAGGATAAGCTTAACTGCATTTTAAATTATCGATTGCGGTAATTTAGAACCTAGAGTGATCTAAATATGTATGCTGAGCTGATGCTTGTTATTGAAGCTAAAACAGGCGGTTAATGAATTACAAAATTTAGTCAAAATAGGAGTACAATACCTTGGTTCACAGAAAACTTGAAATTTCTGAGCAAGAAAAAATGCGCAGTTATAGTAGTATTATGAAAATTATGATTTCAGATGAAACTTGGGAAAGCTACAGGAAAGTTAGAAATTTGTATAAATAATCGTTGAGAAAGGAATAATTTGAACACTTCAGAAAAAAGTTCATTGAAAATCAATACAACCCAATGGGACTGTTGAAAACGCTTAAATTTATCTGCAAGTCAAAAAATACGATGTAATGGTGGTATGCAATTTAACAACAAAATACTCACCGATAAACAAGAGTTAGCAGAAGCACCAAATTAGACATGTGTGTTCAGTTTGAGATAAAGGATTGGAATTTTTCACAGGCTGATAATAATTTTGAAAAATTCAGCTTTCAAGAAATATGAATTATGATGTTTGAAGGAAAGACTGGTACCGGCTTCATGGAAAATATCAACAGTTGTTCCAATTCCACAAACGACGAAGACACACAGCTTACGAAAGTGTACTGGAACGAGTAATTAAAAAACAGTTGGTTGATCTTATTGCTAATAACAATATATTTGTGGATCAACAATCTGGTTTTAGAGAATTTCATTCCTTTGAAACAGCATTAAATCTTATGTTGGGTGGTTGATGTTTCATAAATTGTCACTGAACATTTCGAAAAAGAAGTATATGTTCATATCATTCAAAACCAAGTTCCAGGGTAGTGCAGATATTGTAATTGCGAACCAAATCATTGAAGGAGTTAAACAATACAAATATCTCGGTGTCGACATTGATGAAAGCTTAAGGTTTAACCAGCATCTGGACTACGTAGCTAAAAAGATCAATACAAAATTAGACTTTTCAATAGAATTAAAGACAAGCTACTAAAGGAGACCAACATTTTATTTTATAAATCAATTGTTGCTCCCCATATAGATTATTGTTCATCTGTTCTATTTATCATGATTCGAACACCGTTAACACGTCTGTAAAAATGCATTTTAAACGCAGATAATAGAATAAACTTATTAAAGAAACGGTGTGAAGTGTTGAAATAGTTTTCTATACTCGGAAAGGGGCATCTTCCTAAATATTTAGATACTTTGTTGTCTACCATCAGAGAAGTCCATAATTATATGTAATGCTACAGGAATGCTCATTTTAGATTATCAAGGCATTGTAAATTATTTTGTCAACGATCGCTAGGGTGTAATGGTGTGAAGTTATATCGTTGTTTCAGTAACTTACTATTGCTATCCTAGTGACCTTCAAGAGCTAGAGTACGGCTAGTTTATTCAACTATTACACAAATTCACTAAAGAAAAAATTAGCATTTAGTTATTTAGTAAAATATAAAAATGTATTTAATTAATTTATTTATTTAGGTAAAAAGAGGTTTAAAAAAAAATTCAATAATGATAAAAACGAACAAACTAAACATAAAACGTTCACATTGATCGTAATCGACCCATCCACGATGTTATACATAGAGCAATACTCAAACATTTTAACACAAGCTGCAGAATCCAGTATTCCTCTATCTTCTGTACGGCGGTTAATGAACGTAGTCCCATGGTGGTCGGCCGAAATTAGAACAGCTATTTTTGATAGGAAAAAAATGCTTAAAAATTCCCAAAGGATCCCTTCCACTGATAATCAACTATCATTTAAAAGAGCTCAGTCACGAGCTAAAAGACTTGTAAGACAAGCTAAACAATCTCCTTGGAATGAATTGACCCGAGGATAACTAGTGAAGAGTGGTAGAGAAAAATTAGAGCGCTGACTGGTAAAAGAACGGTAATTCATACTTCATATATCCGCAACAACAACATTATTTACACAGATTCAGAATCAATCGCTAAAATTCTCGGCGCTTCATTTGCTTTCAATTCTTCTTCGGAGAGCTATTCGACAAATTTAATCGTGTACAAGAATTTCTTAGAGAGCCGTTTCAGCCTAAGCGAGGGTAATGGTCCAATGGAGTTGAACGCTCATTTTAATGTGATTGAGTTAAGCGTATCCCTCAAAAGAGCGAATAGCAAAGCCCCCGGCGAAAATCTCATTACAAAAAAAATGGTGAACAATTTAACTTCTCCCAATAAAATCCATCTTTTAAACATTTTTAACTCCGTATGGCCCAAACGAACTTTTCCTTATCAGTGGAAAAGTGCTGTTTTAATTGCGATACCTTAAAATCCAAAAGCAAGAACACCTATAGAATTCTGCCCAATCTCGCTTATTAACAATGATGGTAAAGTGATAGAACGTATGGTTAATGAAAGACTAATCAACTTTTGATACCCGAACAATTTAAATTTAGCACAAACAGAAGCTGCATGGACGCAATTCAAATATTGAGAGCAAGAGGCTTTAGTTGAGGTATTCGAAGACTCCTCATTTATATGAACTGCATTTTTTTCGATCTCGAGAAAGCTTAGAGAGTGTGAAGATTAAGAATAGTACTACAACTGGCAACATGAAAGGTAAATGCAAATATCTTACATTTTATCTGGAATTATTTAAATGATCCCACAGGAAAACTGTGTGACAACCGGTATGACCGGATAGACATTTATTTTTCAGATCGAAAGTTAAGTTTGTCTTATATGCCGATGATTTAACTGTATTATATGGGAATCAAAATCAGTCGCTTCAAAAACAAGAGATTTCCCGAATTATAGATAAATTAGAACTTTAGTATAAGAGATAGAGTTTTCATTTCTCCACCAACAAGATTAAATTAATGCATTTCTGTAGAAAACGAAAGTGCACACCCTCGGTCTACACACTGGATGGAAATCAGTTAGAAAATGTCCATACTCGTTTATTTACCCACTTTGCTTATTGTATCTATTCCTACTTTCCTAGACAATAATTCTTAAGGAGTAAACTACAGTCGTGTGTCGGAGCTGACACGCACCACTTTTTGTTAATACAGTTGAACCAACATCACTATTTTCTCCCTATTTTGGGAGAAAGACGTGTTAATTACTACACCACTTTACTGATAAACTTTTATTGGTTATTTTGTAACTATACTCTGTTATTAACTTTAACTTTTATTTTATTTATATTTCTATACTTCTAAATCGACCGTTGAGTATGATTGATTGTCAAAGACTGCACAATAATAATGTTTTTTTTTCCATTAAGCAGATTGTTGCGAGTGACGGATTTGTTGATACGAAGTGAATTCCTTAAATTTAAATCAATTAAGATTTATTTAATTTCAAAATTTACAAGAAAACAGAATATCTATGTGCACCGATATTGATTAGACATAATCGATCTCAATTTTTCAATACTTTTTCCAAGCAATACTATGCTTTAACTTAATCTACAGTTTATTCCCTAAGTTACAAAAACGTGCACAAAACAAAAACCAAACAATCTGTTATTGATATAATTTTATCTAAACTCCCAAATTTTTATAATATTTAGAGTATAATTTATACTTCATTACCAGCACTAATATTTCAATCGATATCTAATTAGTTGAATATAATTCCTCAACCTCCTCATATACAACTAATTAAATTTCAAACCAATCTATTGTCTTGACATCAAACAACAAGTTTTCCACAAAAAAAAAAATCTTTTGAAAAATCATATTTATTTACCACAGAAAAAGCACAAAAACCAACCAAACAATTAAATTAAACTTTAAATTAACAATTAATTAACAAAATTATAATCAAATAAATATATTAACAAAAACAACAACAAAAATATATTTAAAACCCAAAAGAATTTCCCAAAAACTCAACTTTATAATTATTTGTTGCCTTTTTCACACATTCAACAAAAACACAAAACTTTAAAGTTTTCTATTTAATTTTATTAGTTTTTCTAATATAACAACCTTAAAAGTGTTATATGTGGGGAGGCAAACTTAACATATTATAATACACACACCCATACACACACGTTTCCAAGCTAATAACATAAAAGCATATATTCTAATTTAGTTTCAACACACAAAACAACTGTTTTACAAGTAGTTAAATACTTGTTGTTGTGGTAAATAGAGAGAAAATTCTTGTTGTTTTTTTCCCACATACATTTGAGGGATAGAAAAAAATTTTTTTTGGTTTCTAAAGTTGTGTAACCCACAACCTTTTTTTTCTTTTTCTTTTTCTCTGGGTGTTACAAACTATGCATGCTTCACATATATGAAACATAAACACCTAATAATATTAATAATAATTAAATTAAATAATTTTTAACTTCCTGTACCCACCACACATGTTTCTCCCATTCTCGTAGATATGTAAGGTACAGCTTCAAGTTTAAATAATTTTTTGGAAGGAAGTGTGGAAGTAAACTGAAAAACACTTTGACTTATAAAATAACAAATTTTAATATCGACATTTTATGTGTATGCCAGATATACTCGTACGTACGTATATTTATACAAGTATGTATGTTGAGAAAAAAGAAAATTCAACAGCCTGTTGCTTAATATTTTTCCGCATATTCATAAAATGTATAAAAAGTATAGAGAAAGTTTTTCCCATATAGACACACACACACACACACACATTCGATAGTATAACATGAAAAGTGAAATGAGAAAATTTCTATTTTCAGTTTAAGTATTTTTTTTTTATAACATTTCAACAGTAGAAAATATATACAACAAAAAAAAAGGATAAAAGATTTCTCTTTTCACAGGAAAATACAATTATTTTCCATTTTTTTATTTTTTTACAAAATATATAACACAATATACATTATATATATAGACAAACGTACATGCATACGGCATAACCTCTATATTACCATACATATAATTTTTTCCGTTTGATTTCCATATCCGAGGGAAATCCTCGTGCCCGACTAAACTTGATAAATAACATAACCAACCAGCAAAAACCACCAACAACAATACGTAAAAAATGTATATATACAATATGGATACGAGAAAGTTCATTTTTTCATTATGCGACTATATATACATAATATACATACACAAAGTAGGAAAAGCGAACTGTAAACAACAACAACATTTAAAAAAGCATAGAAAAAGTTCTCCATATAAGTATATGTAGTAACAGAAGCACAGTAGATACCTAGTGTAGTATATGTACATATATACTCTCGTACTTATATACATAAAGTATATATGCTCATATGTTTGTTTGCTGATTTTATGTTGTTTTTTTTTTGTGTGCTTCTATAAAGTTGAAAAATTGAAAACTGAAAATTGAGGTGAAATTTTACATAATGTACTAGAATTTTATTTGAGTCACATATGTTTGTTTTTTTTTTTTTGTGTTTGAAATAGTTTTTCATATACATACATATATTCATGAATGTACATGGTGCTACGTACGACAGCATGTAGATAAATGAAAACGTTTATCCTATTATGTCGATGATAGTAAAACAATTTTAGTTTTTAAATGAATAGTAAAATGGTTTCGATTTTTTTTTGGTTCTGTAGCGTATATTTTTGCTTTATTTTGGATATGGTGCGACATATAGTGGGAATATAGTGGGAATTAGAATTTTTTGTTGTTAGTTTGTAATGTTTTACTTGCATGTTGCGTACGAAGTTAAGTGGCAATAACTTTGATTGAACATTTAACGCGATGAGAATTAATAAATTATGATTTTAGTTATGGCATGAGGTCCACTTATGGTTGTATAGGCAAATGAAAGTACAATTCACACTTTTGAAACACATCCTTCTATTAAGATAGCTTTAATATGAAGCTTTTAATATGATTTGATGTTCTATTTCATTCTATGATTCGATGTTCTTCTATTGAGAATAATTTTTCTACAAAAAATTATTTTGTATTTAATAATTAATTAATTTTACAAATAATCTGATGTTCAACTTTTAAAAATTACTTCTTTCACGCTTACTGAGTTTGGATTGTCCAACATAGAATATATCCAGCATTTTGGTGAAAATTATAAGTTTTTCGTTGCGAATGGTTCTTTCTATATACTTCGAGACATCTTGTAATGTCCACCATGTGTGTTTGGATTTCAAATAACCACATGAATCGATCATTTGGGAGAGTCTGTGGTTTGCGTTCTATGTAGTCTTATCATTATCCTGAAATACAGCTACGCGCTAATCTAATTTTGCAAAATGCGTTTGTCGATGACAACGCAAATCGTTGCATAATGACAAAATAAAAATATTCAATATTAAGGGGTATATCCTTCAACCAGTCGCAAGTCAGTAATTTTAATATGAACAAAAATTATGATTTGCGACTCAAATTTAATATTTAGTATTAATTGTCTTGACTTACTGGATTTTATTCGTATCGTCGAGAGGTCGGTGGTAACTTTTCTATAATGATTTTATTACTTAAGCCATAAAGAAAAATAGAATAAGAGAAATTACGTAGGACAAATCTCTCTAATGATGCCAGCGCACGTAGTTTTTTACATTGAACCTTATTCAAGATCTTTTATAGAAATGAATCCAAGCAATCAAACAAATACAAAGTAATTTATTTTGTCTGTATGCTAAATTTTTATATTCGTATTTATCAAGCTTTGCTATTGGCTTTGTTGATGCAAAACCAACACAAATGTCTTATACAAGCCATATTATTTCCGTGACGCGCGCATATTATTAAATCCAAAACCCTACTATTTTCTGTCAGTGTTAGTGATATTTTATACTGTTTTTGATACAAACTACAATTTAAAATCAAAGTATGTAAAGATTATACTGTATTATGACGCTAATACTTACAGAAATAGTAGGTTTTATTTTGTGTTTGTATGGCAATAATATGGCTTGTATAAAACATTTGTGTTGGTTTTGGTTGATGTATAAAAAAAATCAAAAACCTAAACAATTTACAAGGAGAAAATAAAAATAAAATCTATTTGTGCCTTCTGCGTTAGTATTTGTAATCTTTATGAATGAAAAGGGCGTAAGCTATTGGCGGATTGTTGTTGTTTATTGTAGATTTATGCGAATGTATCACCGAAAAAATACGTTGTTCATTTTCATAAATCTTACACAAAAGCAATATAAGTAAAATTGTGTGTATGTGAAAATACATTAGCGAATTTAATAAAACTTCGGTTTTAAAAATTTTGGTTCTACAAAATTTCGGTTTCTCAAAAATCATAATTTTAAAAATCTCGGTTTTCAAAAGCTCGGTTTTCAAAATCTCGGTTTTAATCGCGGATTTGTTTTAGTTTTTAAAATTAAATTCCCCATTTTCCAGAATTTATAGAAACCGAGATTTTGAATCACCGAGATATTTTAGCCACTCCTTATTCTCAAAATTTTGGTTTTTAGAAAATCTTGATTTTTCGAAAACTTTAAAATTAAATTCCCCATTTTTCAGAATTTATTATTTGTTGATATTTTAATTTTAAAATTACACTCCCCATTTTCCAGAATTTATAATTTTCAGTTATTTTCGTTCTAAAATGGAAAATCCTCATTTTCCAGAATTTTGAAAGTGACGGAGAGGATTTTGAAATCCAAGATTGTTCATCCAAGATTTAATACCCAACCCTATATACACAACCACACATATACAAACTTACATACTCACTCATACGCTCAAACTAGCAACCCGCAACCAGATACCTAATCGCAAATTTCATCAAAAGCTCGGTTTTGAAATTTTTTTATTAATTCGGGCGGCTCGAATTAATAACACTTTATTTTTCAAACCCGAGCTTTTGGGAACGGAGACTTTCAAAATCGAGATTTTGAAAACCGAAATTTAGAAAATCGAGATTTTGAAAACTGAGATTTAAATACCAAGATTATGTAGCCAACCCATTTAATACAACTCATGTACCTACTAGATAAACAAAATAATAGAAAAAGATAATTAAGGAAATGATAACGAAATTGAACGAATAGTTATGATTGAACAGATTTAATTTAGAGAGGATGAATTTTGGAAAATTACCTAAGTAAATAACACGAAAATAGTAAGATGTATGTACATATTGTAAACATTTCTTTTGTACATAAAGCAAAAATAGTAAAATATTCTAAATAAATTTAGAATTAAACTGTGTAAATAGTGTAACGATCTTATGTGAGAGCGAGAGGCCACCAATACCTGAATTAGTATTGGCTGCATGAGTTGCCCCAGATCATTAACAGAAAATTAATTATTTTCTCGGAGACTCGGCGGACTGAAATAGCGTGACTAAAGCTCAGCGGAATGGGGGGGTGGAGTATGAAGTCCAAGTAAATCTTCCGTTGCCGCCGGAAGGATACGGGAAAAGGATAACGAAAAAAATGAAGGAAGGAATTAACACACGCAACAACTATACTCACCAACTCTTAGCTACTTACCAGGATCACATCATTACTCTATCTCACTTTACTTCATATTTGTAAAACACGATTCTAAACACTCGAAAACGAACGAACGAATTTTAAAATTAGAAGAGCGGTGGATTGATAAAAGTTAAACACCAGATAATTACGAATGACAATCTTAACTATTTATTTCATAAAAAAACTATAAATCAAAAATTAAAAGAGAGAAAACTAAATGCCCAAAACCGAAAACCAGAGGAAACAAAAAAAAAATACTATAACCGAACTATATCATTGAATTTTCTCCCTATTTCACAATCAAAAGAAGTTAGTTCGGTTAGTTCTAAACTCTAAAACAAAATTCAGATTTATGAAACTAAATCTTACGAATTTAATAGTTAGGAGAATTTAATATAAGAAATTCAATAAAAAAAACTGTTTAAAAAAAAAAAATATACAATGATAATCACTTAACTTAATAACAGCATCCGTTGGTCGACATTGTTGAATGAAGTTTCCGAACGTGATATCCCATAGTTGCAATTATGAATTTTAAATGGAAACTTTAATGATTTGCGGTTTCCTTTTTTTTTTATTGTTGTTGTAGTATTATACGCTTAACTACTTAATAGTACTGTACTTGTATTAGAACTATTATTTATTAAAACACGAATATTAGGGTCACTTAAAGTAACAGTACCATGACAATTTAACTCTTATGAAAAAAAAAAAAATTACAACACTTTTTTTTTAACGTTGATCATATATTTGTCATGTCCGTAATTTTGATTATCTATAAATCGAGCGTCCGTAAATCGGGGTGCCTTACAAAAGTTTCTTCTGATTATTAAAATACCCATTTTATTTTTGATTTGCTTTTCATTTCTTATCATCTTTACTTGAATGACTTTAATTTTTTGATTTAAGGGAAAATCATAATCATTAATTAGTCACACGATTTTCCTATTGTTGTTGTTTCATTTATTTATGTGAGTTATTGACCTACCTATAATAAATACATTTTCAAATAAGGAAAATATTCTCTGGATTTCCAAATCACACTTGCCGTAATGTTACGTAATTTCGTCGTAACCCTATTTCAATTTGTTGACGTTTTCAATTTTGGTGTTTAAAGAACTCATTTAAATAAACTGCTAAGTAGTAATTGAGGATGATATTAGAATGCGGTTCTTAATGTATCTATTTTCTTATAGTGTGCATAGTATGCTCACGGAAAATTGTTGTATTTTGTTTTTATATATCTTTCCACTGGCGTTTTGGTGCTGGTTATGTGGTTGATCATATGAGCAATGGCCATATATGACCAATTCACAGTTCCTTTTCTGATTATGGTGAAATTAGAATTGTAGGAATGGAATTCTAAAATTATATTTAGAAGCTGTTCTGGCATATGGCCAATTTCAAGGAACATATTTCATCATAATCGGTTAAGAAACAACCGAGTTCCTACCTTAGATTTTTACTGTATGTTCTCGGATTCTACATTTTTTCATTATCTATTTATCAACACGAAAATGAAACAACTAATTCAGAAGCATAGTCTACTCTTATTTCTTAAGCAAACTAAATTTGTCATGCGACCCTCTGGGAATGAGCTGCCGATTTACATACCTAAAATACCTAAATAATACATTTAATTCTGTTGTTGTATTACCCATTAACAGGTAATCATAGAGGTGTTTGAATAGGGGCTTCACCTTCAACGGCTTGGCAAATGAAATGGCAAACCTATGTTTGGAGTATCATATTATCCTATTTTGTCTTCATAAATGACAAATGCAATTTTGTATAATTATTGTTGTTGTTAATAACAGACTGTTTGAAATAATAAGAAAGTAAAATTGTCCATTTGGAAAATGTTAATTCGTTTTTTTTTATATAAAATTTCTGTGTCTACCTATCTTATACTGAATAAAAGAATTGTTTGGTTATATTTATATTGAATGAATTAAGCGTTACACTTTTTTTTTTTTTGGAATAAAAACGAAAATATGAATTTTTATTAATCCTGAATCCACACCAGTTTGTAAATGAATTTAATAAACCTATTGTTGCGGTTAATAGGTGCAGGTACAAATTGATCCAGCGATTGAAATAATAGTAAGACTAATTATAGAAAGCGTACATCATATTGAGCAAAAAATTTCCTATCGTTACTTTCAAAATATGGCTTATCTGGCTGTTGTTTGCAGATATCATGTTTTTGTTTAATTCCACAGAATTATACAGCGACTACAATATGAAAAATATCCCTTCATTGATATAAAAATTTAAAAGTACATTTTAAGTTTTTTTTCTCTTGAAACTAAGTTATTTATTTTCACGAAGGTTCGTAGTATATGTGTAATTCTGTTCATGTGTGTAATATCTGAAAAACCCTAATAAAAGCCTTCTCAACACATTGATATTTTGTAAAGAAAGTCACCTGATCTAGGTACTTTTTTATAAATCATTTTGTTATAATGTGTAAGTTTTGACGCGTTTTTGGTTCCCTGCTCATGATATTGCCTGGATCCCAAATTACTTGGATTGTTGATGATGTCTCCGGAGTAACAGGTGAATTTAATGAATTATTAACCGGTGATACCTCGTTTTCAACTTTTCCACGTTTATTAGTCACCTGGTAAAAACATGATGTACAAATCGATGAATTTTCAGTTACATGAATCGAGCGCGGCTATATTTTAATATAATCATTAACATTTCTTAAATTTTTAGAACATTTCAACTTAGGACAACACTTTTTGTACCCAACCATTATTACACTTATTATTTGAAATCGTTTTGGTGTTATTTAAATAAACAAATTATTTAAATAGAACTTCACAAGTTAAACTAACTGAAATATTAATTTATACACTAATTTATACCAAAAAATGTTAACAAAAACGACTGGTTATATTTTATGTTGTTTTACAGACCTATCTACCCCTTCTTTTATAATTAAATTTTTAAATATGCGTCATTTTGTTCCAAAAGATTACGTTACGGTTTATGTACCTGAACGTAATATTTTGGGACGCATTTTTAGGATATGCCTAAACTACATTACGCCTTTATTTGGGGAAGGAGTTTTGATTGTCGTCACGTTTAGTCTGGGGCAAAGAGAATTTCATAAAAGATGACGTCATGTAATTATAAGAAGTTACTGTTATGGGATATTACATATGACATAATACAATAATTTGTAGGTATATCATTGGAGGCGAATATACCACTTACTTTATGTTCTTAAATGATTTCGTCATTGCTCACATATTCAGTTTTGTGACGACTTGTGATGAAGGTGTGAGAGAGACGGAGTTAAGAATGGCCCAAAATAACTTGACGTAGTTTATGAACTGACTGTTACACATTTTTTCCTCTTTGTTTTTTAATTTTCTATTAGAAGTAAGAATATACCCAGAAAATAATTTCTCAACACAGGTTACAATTAATTTGGATGTCCAAAGAAAATAGGAAATTGAAATTGAAATTGGAACGTTTGATGCAAATTGATCGGTTTAAAAGAAGGATTGAAAAGGTCGAAGCACAGTTGGCGATCACCAATCGTCGATCCTGTATGGGAACGTTTTATTTTGAAGTTATCCATCTCTTTTGGTACGCTCTATTATGAATGAGCTTTTGCTCAAAATTGAGTGTACCGAAAGTTAAAAATTAACGAGTCAACAATACATTTTTGGAAGTCATGTTTTAATTTTATGATATTTAAGCTTATCATCAAGTAAAAAAAACAATTTTATGAAACATGATTTTTTGTTGTTGTTATTGTTTTTTAAGATTCAGAGTGTCACATATTTAAAAATTGCATGCACGGACACAATGGGGCAAAAACACAATTATACTAAAATTATAGAATTGGTCTCATATTACCTTAGACTTTCATGCCGTCGGTCGTTTATTTTTTTTTTCTGAAATTTTTTTCTTTTTAAATTTTAATTTTCAAATTTGAGGAAATCAAATTCCCAGGATGGGCCAATACTAGGCCAAGCAATATTGGCAGCATGCAAATATTTATATTACCTAGTGTTACTTGTTTCCATTGGGTGTTTCAGGCCAAACGGGTTAAGAATTAGCAGCGAATGGTTTCAGAAACAACAGTATAGCGAGCACAAGTCCAATCATTGAGAGCTACTGATTCTGATTACAACTGACAGAAGATGAGGACGACGCGCAACGTTCAGATGAGGCAGACGTTCAAAGTTTATTTTCTGACAATTTTGATAAAGTTTGCGGATCGAGAGTAATAATCGAGCGAAACCAATAAAAACTGGTGTGGTGTACACGTTTTTAGGAAAGATTCAAGTTAGGCTGGGGATTGGCGATGCTTTTGGGCGAAAGTGCTGTTTTTCTTTTATTGTTAAATTATCTTTTTGGTGTACTCTATTATGAATGAGCTGATGCTCAAAACAGAGTCTACCGAAAACTATATATGTATGTAAAGGTGAACAATAAATAAATAAACATTTTAAAGATAAATGAATAGAAATTATAAAATAATTAACGGTGGACAAAATTTTGTAAACACCTCGGTTTTTTATCATTTTACTATTTTAAAATAGTCACATATTTTTTTCCTAACACCCCAATTATCGGTTTTTTGTAAATATATAGGGTATCCGGGTGTGAGATGCTAACCCGTTAAGGGGTGATTCCTTGGTTCATTCTGAGAAAAAAAATCGTATGGGGATCAATTTTTGATATCCATTGCGATACAGGGCGTTTAAAAAATTTGGCTCAGAAAAAAAGTACACCCAAATATTAAACTGTAACTTCCAAAATATCTATCGAACGGCTGACTGGTAATTGTAGAGGCTATTGTGGAAGTTACAGTTTAATATTTTGGTGTACTTTTTTTCTAAGCAAATTTTTTAAACGCCCTGTATCGCAATGGATATCAAAAATTGACCCCCATACGATTTTTTTCTCAGAATGAACCAAGGAATCACCCCTTAAAGGATTAGCATCTCAAACCCGGACACCCCTGTATATAATGTTAGAAAACAATTTTTTTAGTAAAATGATAAAAAACCGAGGTGTTGGCAAAATTTTGTCCACCGTCTGTACACAAATGGTATAATGTTTCTAATCTACAAAGTATTTGTATCTCAAAATCAAATTTAAAACAAAAGTTATTGATAAAAATATTTGATTACAAAATAAAGACAATCATTTGAAAATATTCGCAGTTACAATTTGAATTTTACATAATCTTCACTATTTAAATATTTCTTAAAATTTAAGTACCCTAGTATTTTGATGGAATGACTTCGTGATAATCGCGAGCTTATTTTATTGGTTTTAATTTCTCGAACCTACCAGTTTGTTGGATGTGTTTGGATTTTTAACCAAGGTTTTTGCCCATTTCAACAATTCTTCCGCATTGGCTAAGATACCATCGTATTTATTGGTAAGACTGGCTCTGGACGAAGTTTTATTGCTAGTATATCCTGCTAAGCAAGGCCCCATTCCACGAGCTGTTGCGAGAAGCGCCACTCACCTCATGCCAAATCCTCTATGATATAGAGCAGGTCTTCAGAAACGGTAAATCGATGACGATAACCCGGGCTTCGTCGAGTCTGGATGTGGATAAATCGCCCATTGACTGGTTAGAGCAAATACTAAGAGGCAGGATCGTTAAGGCTAAGCTTGGCGGGCACCCATTACAGATATGTAGATTCTGGTACTTGATACTGGACCTGGAGAGGCAAGGCTTAAATGTGGTTGCTTCTGCGGATGAGGTTGGGGTTGGTGTCTATGGTTATGGTGTCTTGTCAAAAGTAATTGATTAAATGTTAATCCACATAAAACTGAGGTGGTCCTCTTCTCTAGAAAATACAAACTTCCTCAGATTGATCCTCTTACTTTAAACGGTATTAACTTGAACATTACTAATAAAGCAATATACCTAGACCTTATTTTGGACAGCTCACTTTGCTGGGAGCCTAATTTTTTAAAAAGTATAAAGAAAGCTACTATAGTGCTATACTCCTGTAAAAACGCTATTATATCGTTGGACCGTGATACGACCCATACTATTTTATGGGATTGTTGTTTGGTGGCCAGCTTTAAACATTTTGGCTAACCAAAAGTCGGTGATGAGTATGCAGAGAACTTCCACCTTGTGTATTAGTGGTGCACTCGGAGCACACTTACTTAGGCACTATGGTTCATTTTTATCTCATACCCCTAGATATTCGCGGCATTCAAATGGCAGAGAGCACAGCCGTAAGGTTCAAATCCACTTGTATGAGGATCTGCCATAATACTGGACACTCATACATTCTGTTTAACAGAGATTACATAATTCTTACTTCCAAAGAATCAAGTGTCCTGAACATTCTCTCCAAATTTCAAGCCATTTAATCAAGTGATCTGGAGATCCTCGCAACGCATGGTTCAAAAATGTCATTTCGAGAAAAACGCGTTTAAAGTTTTAAGCTTTTTAAAATTTGTATGTAACAGATTAAAATCAGAAAATCTTATTTTGTTTAATAAGTCGAATTTGGCTTCCAAACTAATTGCATATGATTCTTAATATATTAAACTATAACAAAATGAAAAATATTTTTTTTTGATTTTTTGAAAGCTCCAGAGTGGCTCTCCCCCTTAAAAAGATAGCAGAACAGTTTAACATACACTTAACGAGGATTTCAGAACACCAGTATTGCGGGCAATGTAAAGGCCGATGAGCTCACTGATCAGGGTACAAACTGCCTCATTTTACCAAGTAAGGTAAATATTGAAATTCCGCTCGCTACATGCAAACTCTTACTTCAGAAAGAAGCTAGGAGAGCATCGAACTATTGATGGTCCAATGGTACCTCATGTGTTTTATCTAGGCAGATTTGGCCAAAACTAGATCAGGTAAGAATTGGACAGCTGTCTCATAGGTGATCACGCATAGAGACTAGAAGTCTTCTCGAATGATTACGGTAGAACTGAAACGATGAAAAGAAGGACGAAACGGTACCCCATTTACATCAGCAAAGCAGATGGACATTTTTAAGTGCTCCTGGATTATCTCAATGGGATAGATGTCAGGTGTATTCAATGTTCCGTTGTAAGCTCTGGATGGTTCAATAAGTAGAGTTGAGTCTGAGTCTGTCTGTCCCAAAGACACATTAACCTAATCTAACGTAACCTAGAAATTAAATTTTAATATTTAATATGTTGTGGCTGGAACAAATTTCGCATTTGAGTATCTATTCCAAATTAATCCGAAGGGTAATAATACCTGTTTACACAAGATTTTAATTAAATTAAACAGTTTTTAATAACTTCCTAAAAGTAAATAGAAAAATAACAAGTTAAAATAAAGCTGTACAAGAAGTAACTAAAGGCTCGTCAAATAAAAAGTTTTGAACGAACAAATTCCACAAAAACGGAAAAGGTACAGTAGTAAATCGGATGATGCCCCCAATTTAAATAAAAAAGGATGGCTACATATAGGACAGTGAAAAGTATATCAAATTGACCCCCCCCCCCCCAATTGGGCAATTTATTGAAAATGTGCTGAACTAATTAAACTATTAATTGTAGTCGTCTGGTCAATGCCCAAGATCGAGAGAGAGTTTGATATACGTCATGAAAACCTATTAAATAACATACAACTTGTTTCACATTGGTAAATCCAAAAATATTTCAAATTTTGAAATTTGAAAAAAATTTGGAATTTTCTAAAGTTTAAACGTTCTAAGAATGATGTAAATATAAAATTTGAATTAGCCGATGTAGCGGTTTCATCGCCTTTTGCTCTCAATTTCCCAAAGATCAATATCTTTCAAAATAGTAATAGCCCCCTCTCTTCAGATTTTTTAAGGACTATTATTGACTACATTGCGCAATGATTGTGTAAGGTTTGTGCCTGTTGGAAATTGTAGACAGTTGATTATAATGTTTGCACGATGCAATTATTGAGCGTTTTTAGGAACCGAACAGACTTAAATGGTTCTCTCTTGCCTTAAAAAATATACATACATATATCTAAAGATGTATTTCGTTCCGTTAGATTTACATCAAAACAAATTTGACAGATAAGATTGTTTGACTGTATAATGGAACCAGACGCCTCATAAACTATCTAATGTATACCATTTGCTATTCATAGCTACACTGAACATTTTATTATAGATATAAACCACCTCCAAAGGATAAATTATTCTATTTCACATTTACGACCACAATTTGAACCAAATGACTAACACCTTCGTACTCGGTATATCTAAAATCATATTCACAAAAATGTACGTATTATAGAAAATTCTACAAATCCAATACATAAAATGCGAAAAACCAAAACAAAAACACCAGCGCACATCAACAAATTTAAATATTATTGAAAAAATCTTATCATCTCTATTCAAATATTAATAATTTTACATTCAGTACATCTGCTCTATTTATATGAGAATCTGGAAAAATTACAATAAAACATTTTCCATAGTTTAAAATGAATTTTCCTTTAGCATGCACACATATGTAAGTATAAACATACAAACATATTTCCAAAATCAACAATTTTTGAATAATTTTTATTTTTTTGTTATCATCATAATCATAAATGTCACACATATCATACATAACTTTTCACAAAACGCAACCATAAATCCTCCACAGAAAAATTTATGTATTTTGGGTAGAAAATAAAAAAAAAAAATAAAAACTCAGCAATATTTGTGCTGCTTCAAACCACTAAACAATATTATACAAATTTAACAAATAAAATGTATGTGTCGCGCGCGCGATACCAATTTTTTTTTTTTTTTTTTTTGGTGAGTACCGAACGCAAAAAAGACACATGTTTCAACCTTTCAAGGCCGCCGAAAATAAAATAATTTAACATACAGTTTTTGTTTTTGTATTTTTACATTTATTGTTATTAATTTTATTTTTTTGTTCTTCAAAGTACATCTTGAATCAAAATTTATACATAGTATATATATATATATATATATATATATACAAAAATAAACCGTTACGTAACGTAATGTAATTTCCAGTGAGTATAAATAAAAGGAATCAACAAAAAATTGTAAGAAATTAATTTTATTTTATTCAAAATTTTAATGTTAAAATTATAAAATTTTAAATTATTTCGCTTTCGTTTTATTTTAATTTTTTTTTTTTGCATTTATAAATATTTTATATATGTAGGTATACTATCCTGCTAGCACTCAATCAAATTTGTATGTTTTTATTTGATGAGTATAAAGAATTGTGTCAGAATAAGATTCGTATACTTATTGAAGGGCCATGTGGGCTTTTGTGCAGGGTCCAACTGCTTAATTATCCGTCTAGTCAATATTCAGACTCTTGTCATCATAGTAACTGTAAATAAATACATTTAGTAGTACATACCATCATACGAAACAAATATTTAATCGGTGAAGTTCCATATGTAAAAATCATAAAATGTATCATATTATTTCCCAATAACACAAATATTTACACACATATGAAATAAACTGCATATATTAACTAAATGGATTTATTATAGTGTAGCCTCAGAGAGGGGTAAAATCACCCTCGTACACCAATCGCACCAAGATAGGGCTTGGCCGACCAAACTTTCTCGTATCTATTGGTAAGTCAACTGTTACTACAAAACTGAAATTTTCTTTAACTCGATGGGTACACGACTTTTGCAGCCGCCGCCCGGACTCTATCACTTTACGTATTATTATAGGCAAATATGCAAAATGTTTATGAATTTTTGTATTTATTTATTTTACATACTACCAAAAACCTACTTTTATTATTTTAAAATTCTAAAGGTCATTGCCTGAAATTGTTTTATAAGCAAAACCCAATTTTTTGATGCATTTTTAGTCCAATGATTATCGAAAAATTTTAAAAATTATTTTCAGAACGTTTGATTACATTTGAGGAGAAATTAAGCAATGAAGTGTTTATTGTCTTGTTTTTGCATTTTATTAGAAATCAAGTTTATGAAATACTGACCAAACGGCGCAGTAATTAAAGCTACGGCGGTTGGATCGGGAGCTCCGGGTTCAAATACCTATATAGGGTCGGGATACAAAAGGAATTTTTCATCATCTGATTACGATCGGTGATGACCCCATGTTGAGAGTGTGGAATCCATGGGCCGACCCACCTTTCATGTCAGTACTATATAGGCAGTGCCTTGAGCCCCAGAAAAGATTGCAGAGATAGAGATAAAAAAAAAGTTTTTGAAATTTTCTTATCAGTTGCTGGGAATTTTAAACTTCGATATGCAGGAATCTTAGGACGATTTCGTTTTTTGCGAGACCTCGAAATAATTTGCATGCACTACGTCTACACCAAAAGCACGAATTGGAATGAATGGAATACATTTTCGGCAGCATTCGCATCCCTAATGAGCATAAAGGGACAATCCAACTGTGATAGTTTCTTAAAAGAATCTTAACTACTGACTAAACAAAACACGTCGAAAAATAATGGGCATGAATTCTCTCTAGAATTTTGGTTTTCTGGTATAGCGAAAATAAAAATTGAGGAGCCAAGTTGCATTTATTTACGTAGAATTACATCTAGCTAATGTTATTTTCGTCGCTTGCAATCCTCAATACAAAAATAAATTTTGCTGTAAACATAATTCAATTTTATTTTTAGTTACAAAAACAATGCAAAATTTTAAATTTCTATTGGAGCAATTGAAACCAAATAATTTGAACGACTTAAATGTTAAACATGAATAATCTGAATCCAAATTTTTTGCTCTAGCAATACAAAATCTAAGAGTAGAACGATTGTATTGGTTTATGATTCATCTACAAATTTGTGAAAATGGGTAGGAATCTGGAAAATAACGGAAACTCGCAGAGCAAGTGGTTATAAGTCGCAGTAAAAAATCTAGCGCAATTTGATAGATAAGTTACCTGCTCGTAGATTGTTTCCTTGAAGCTTCTAGAATTATTCTGTCTTATTCTGAGAATTATTATTTTTAAAACTATTGAAAAATTTAAAATTTAATGAAATTTTTGAAAAATCTGGATTTCATTTTTTTAATTTTAGAATTAAATAATATTTATATATTATAAATTTTGGGACAGTTTGTTTTGGGCAATTAGCTCATTCACAATAAGTCAATGTTCAAGTGACAAAACAATAAATTTCCTGCAAATAAGGCAATATCACATCTTATAGCGGTACAATTTTTCAGTGGTACTGTTTCGTTCGTTTCGTTCCAACTAAACCAATTTCCAAATTTCCATCTGGTCGTACTGGGTATCATCAGTTTCCGCATCACCAGTGGCTAATCCGCATAATTATCACCGAAATATAAACTCGATAGATATAAGGAAAAAAAATTTATTAATTTTTAAGACAAATATTACATAAAAAGGATTTCTGCCTGACTCAAATGTCAAAGCCTATAATTCCTACACTACGTGGGATTATTCAAAATTCGAAAACTTTTCGTATTTTCAGAATTGAATTAAATTTTCTTGAACAACTATCAGAATTGTGATTTTGAATTTTGTAAATTGAAAATTTGGAGAATAAAAGATTGATGAAAGACTTGAGGGACTACTTTGTATAAGGCAGCATATAAATTTAAAATACAAAATTTTAAAGTAAACATTTTCAAAATTTTAGAAATTATGGAAATTTAAATTTTGCTTTAAAATTGTGAAATTGAAGTTTAGAAAATACTATATAAAGTATGATCTGACAAGGTATTTATATTGAACTTAATATAGAAGACAGTACAGAAAGCAGAAAGTTCTGTATTTGTACAACCAAGGACTTCTAAGATTTAAGCTACCACTTACTAAATTGTGTAGATAATTTTTAATTATTTGTATGATGTTGCATAAGTATCTAGAATTTTTTATTTCAACAAATTGAAATTCTTAATAACAAACATTAACTTACTAACAGGGTTTTATTCAGAGATTAATAATTCAAATTGTAATTTGTTTTAAATTCGGTACAATTCTCGAAATTTAAAATCAAATTTTGAAATTTTTCTAAAACGCTAATAAATATAAGAGATAGCAAAGAAGACAGATATTCGGCATGAAAACACAATATTTTTATAAATTTGGAAATTCTATACCATGTGATAATGCCCAAAATTAGAAAAATTTTAACGTTTTCAGAAATGATTTAGTTCAGATTTTATTAAATTTGCAATTATCAGAAATTTAATTCTGAATTTTGTAAATTGGTACTCTGGAAAATTAAAATTTTTAAAGTATTTAGGGTCAGCTATATAGTATGATAGTACATACAATAAAATTGCAAAATTTATAAATTCAGTACAATTATTTAGTACAATTCACAAGGTTTAAGATCATATTTACAAATTTGTTTATATTTAAAAATTTCTATACTATGTGAAAGTGCGCAACATTCGAAAACTTTTAACATTCTCAGAATTGATTTAGTTTCTGGTTTTCATGAACTTTTTGAATTAATAGAATTTTGTAAATTTGTAATCTGCAATATAATAATTTTCCAGGAATTGAGGAGCAATTGGTTATAAAAAAGAAAATATATTAAAATTACCAAATTCTAAAATTTTAACGTGAAGATTTTCAGAACTTTGGAAATTTCAAAATTTACATTTTGCTTTAAACTTTTTTCAGAGGTTAATAATTGAAAATTCTTAATCTCTAGAAATCCAGTACAATTCTCCTGATTTTAAAAATTTAAAAATTTCTGTACCCATTTGGTAATCCCCAAAATCCTAAAACTTTTATCGTTTTCACAATTGATTTAGTTTCAGACCCGAGCTTTCGGAATTATCAGAATTACGATTCTAAATTTTGTAAATTTTTAATCTGGAAAATAATCGGTAAGAGATTATTAGTAAGAGATTATTGATTATAAAATTGTAAAAAATTTAAATTTTAAATTATTATTATAAAGAATTTCAGAATTTTGGAAAATTCGAAAATTGCGTAATTGAAGTTTTGGAAATTAACAAATGAAGAGCAAGAGGAATTAATGGAATTTAATATTTTTTAAAATTCAGTGCAATTCATGAGATTTAAGATTACATTTTCAAATTTTTTAATAATTTTAAAATTTGTATACCATGTGAGCTTAAAATTTTAATACTTTTAACTTTCCAGAATTGATTTAATATTTTGATTTTCTTGAATTTTCATAATTTACAGATTATTTATTTATTTTTTTACTACGACTGAGACTGCGCTCATCTAGCAATTTTTCTTTCAAATACAAATTTTTATATTTCTAGTAAAATTCACGTTGTTGGGGTGTAACCCACTGGTTAGTCCCATAATTAATTAAACCTATGGACTAATTTTAGTTTAGTAAGTTCACTAGGTCAAGTGATCTCGTTCTTTGGAATCTTCTTTCAACGACAGGATTATCTATCATATGGCGGATATATGAGTTTCCATGTTCCTGGAGCCTTACTTCGTGTTTTGCGGCATGCATTTTTATTTCATCTTTGATATATTCCATCCTTAGGTCCCGGTGAAGGTCTTTACATATTTCTTGTGTACCACGGAGCATTGACGATGTTACGAAGAACCTTGTTTTGAAACATCTGTATCATTTTGGCGTTTGTTTGCTTGGTACATCCCCTGAGTTGTATACCGTAGGTCCTTATCGGCTTCAAAATTTGCCGATATAGCAGCAGCTTATTGTGAATTGTAAACCCAAAGCCTTTACTACGAGCCAATACATTTTTCTGAACTTTATGTTAGGTTCTTCTTTTTCCTTTTTGACATTCTCTCTCTACTTGAGCTTGGCATCGCCAAGGTATTTAGCTGTATTTGCATATGGAGCGTGTCGCCAGTTAATTTTTATAGGTAGATGGTGAGCCTTTTGATATGTAAAGTTAATATGCGTGAATTTCGTCTCATTTGGCTGCATCTACGTCGCGAGTAAGTCGTCAAGAAGACCAAAATAGTTGTGTCCGTTAGATGAGCGGATTATAAATACACATATGTATTAACAAAAGAAACGTGCGAAAGAACGGGGAATTTAGAGGGTGGGATTGTATTACTATCGCAACAGGTAAAACTAAAAACGTTTATAAAAGTTTGTAATTAAGTATTAATTGAAATCATTTTAATATGAATTTAATTTTGATTTTTTACTGTGAGATCGTACGGCCATCAACTCAATTAAAAAATTCGCGAACGTTGCCTATTATTGTAACAGCTGTAAGCAGGGGTTCGCGGATAGCAAGTTAACAAAGCTGTTTAAAAAAATTGATGCTGTTGCGGATAGAGCGTTGGAGGCTGTTGACATAAACAAATTAGAATTGGAAGTAGTCGAGAACAAAACGTTGATTGGTGCATTAATGGATAAAGCTACCGGTCTATCGGAATTGTATGATAGGTCATCCTATGTGATGCGAACCGCATTAATAGCCCTTTAGGATTGCTGTTTCCTTCCTCTAATCAAGGCATTACCGAGACGAGGCAACCTTTAAATACATTAATTCCAGCTATTATACAGGAAAAGAGGTGTCTGTATGTTAGTAGGATCCATCCCTCGGTGAAATAGGAAGCAATACAAACTTACATTTGCTCGAAACTACCGAACTACTTAGCGGACCCGGTGGATTGTAAATCTTTGCTGGCATAGGATCGTGCTGCGGATAGCTCTCTGACTTTTGTTTCTTTTAAAATCGGTTTGACTCAGGAGCATTATATAAAATTAAATAATTCAGACATGTGGCTTCCAGGTATTCTAATTCGACCTTTTATGAATCATTTGCGTAGATCAAAAAACGAGATTGGTGTCCGGTTCGATTAGCACCACCGTTAGATTCTACTATCTTATCATCATCACATCCAGTTAATACATATCCGCTCAAAGTCCAGCTCTAAATACTTATTATCATAACGCGAACAGTATACGCTCTAAATCGAGGAATCTATATTTATCTTTACTTGAGGAAAAATATGAAGTTGCCGATATATCAGATTTTCCGACATCATACATTGTCCATCGTCGTGACATGCATCTTCTGGAAGACACACATGAGAAAGGTGTATGTGTGCTAATTGCTGTTGTGGATAAATTGTCATCTGTTCCTTTATCATTGGCGGATTGCGATTTGGGCATAATCGCAGTACGAATCAGATATCACTTGTTTTCTATCGTTATTTCTTCGAGAAATTTATTCCTAAATTTAAATCCCCGCATCAGAAAAAGGAACCGTGACATAATAAACAGCTTATTAATCTGAAGAACCGTAAATACAAGGCTAATAAGAGATTTAAACTTTTCCCAACTTTTGATAGGTACGCTGTTTTTGAATCCTTGAGAAATGAATTCCGAATATTGAATAAATTTCTTTACAACAATTACATTTTGGAGATTGAATCGAACATAAAAGGTAGACCTGATAGCGTCTCGAAATTCGTTGATTTCGGATGTTCAGGTGGGCCATAATTTGAAAGATAATTGTAACTTGTTCGCCAACTTTTTTAAGAGTGTTTATGTAAAGAAACCGGTGGCGACAGATTCGACATCGAGCTATTGTCCAGAGGCTGAAAAAAAAATGTTCCTTGCAATTGGAAGTTGATACCATTTTAAATAAACTACTCTTGCTTGATACTAATCAAAGTACAGGTTTCGATTCTACCCCCCCCCCCCCCCTTCTTGGTTCTTAGGATGATAGCTGTCGCCTTTCCAATCACCGTTCTATTTAACAAAAGTCTTCAGCAAAGATTATTTCCGAACCTTTGGAAATACTCTTTAATTAAACCAATATTTAAGTCGGGTTCCAAAAGTGACATTAAAAATTATCGAACCATTAATATTTTATCCGTTTTACCGAAGCTTTTTGAAAAATTATTCAAAGCCTGTATTTTTTTTTATACTCGTAGGTTTATTTCATCCATGGCTTCCTTCCTATGGCAGATCATCTGTTTCAAATTTGTTTTTACTGACCAATTTTATTTCAACTGCTTTCGAATTTGGGAAGGATGTACAAGTTGTTTAGGTTGTACAAGTTGACAAACTACTGTTGGATAAATTAGGGTATTTGAATACAATCCAATAGTTTAGCTATTAGGTGGATTAAGTCGTACTTAGATTGTAGAACTCAAATCGTTAAGATTGGGAATTAAATGTCTAGATTGATTCATGTAATGTCAGGGGTTTCTCAGGGTAGCTATTTGGGTCCCCTTTTATTCATATTATTTATTAATGATTTGATTCTGAAAAGTATTCTGAAATTCTGTAAGTATTTTGAAATTCTCATATATGCTGACGATATTCAAATTTTTAAAACTAATTCGAATATTCGGGATGCAGAGGATTTACAATCTGATTTATCCGATTTTACAAATTGGTGTACTTCTCATAATTTACTATTGAATACTATTCACCGGGAATTACCAGAATAGGGTCACACTCCTTAATTTTTTTAATTTTGATGGCGGTACCCTCCTATTTATCCATGACACTAAGTGAAACAATAAAATCTTCGGATTGATATCTCGAATTTCGAATGAAAATACCATAATTTGGGAAGGATATTCTTGTTTTAATAATTTTTTGTTTTTTACGAGATAACGTAGCCAGAAACAGCCAGAACATAGAATACACATTATCTTGAAAATGGATAAATTCAAATTAATTTCGAGAGAAAAGCATAATATTTAATCAATAATATGTACCAAGCGGTATACAACACATACATACATACTTACGTAATAATCCCATAAAAAGCTTACATTTTTTTCGATACAAAATAGTTCATAAATAAATTATAAACAAGAGTATCAATCTTCTCCCGGTGTTTACCAACATAAAAAACATAATTTAGAAATAGAAAATTCACGTTTGGTATTTTTATTACGCGTAGAATTTTCATTCTATCTCCAAGAAATACCACCTGAGTTTTCTTTTATATACAAAATAAATGCGTAGTAATAAAATATGGAATAAAAAAAAAATTTTATGTAACGGCAATTAAATAACGAGAGCGATGTGACACTAAACAATATTACTTAAATTTTCTTCTATACATTTTGGAAAATTTTATTGGTACGCATACTTAATAGTAACTTGGAATAAACAATTTTTTTTTTTGGCAACCTGAGACTCTGGATAACTTTATAAAATTTTTTTAGTACATAATCCATTTGTATCGTATTTTTTGTTAACACCAAAATGGTGGATTTGCTTAGGTTATTCTATACAGATCGAGGTGCTTACAAAATTTTCAATTTCTCAAATATTTGCAAATTATACCTGAACAAAAATTTAATATACACATAGCTTTAATAGTCATGGTAATGATTATAATGCTGATGACCATAAACATACGAACATAAAATATACCGTGTACATAATGCATAGCATAAATACATAAAGGAACCCTTTTAATGTTTTTCTTTCCATTTTTATTTTTTAAAATGTAAAATTTAATTTTTTTTTTCGATTTTTGGTTCATGATTCCATCACATGATGAGAATTTTATTTTGTTCGTTTAACCAAAAAAAAATAAAAAATAAAACATTAAGTACACCGCACACCGCTTCCCATAGTCCCTAAGTACATTGCCCTCTTTTTTTTAGTTTCATTCAATCTCTCGCGCAGAATTCGTATACATAAAATAACCCAAACTAAAAACTTGTAGTTTTATAGTTATAAAAATAAAAAATGCCAAAAGAGTTTTTTTTTAATGTATACTCGCGTATTATGCTTATCTTCTACTTTTCATTTTAGTTTTTGTAGTTTTTCTACTTGGTCCAAGATCATGATCTTAAATTTATTGGTTTTCGGTTTATGCTTTCGTATTTTTAAGGGCTTTGTTAGTGTTAGTATATAGTAAGTGTATATAACTCTTTAAAGCGATTAAAATCAACATGATTTTCTTCTTCACAAAAAAGTTAAAAATTGTAATTTTCTTGCTATTAAGTACCCGAAGGCCGGTGCCCACAAAATTGCACGAGGTTAGCGTGATAGTGTCAGGAAACTCATCTGAATGAATGCGAGGCGAATAAATAAATTTACGTAAGGTATCGTGATCCGTTTCAATACAAACTTCTTTTGTTTGGGGTAATTCTGATCCATAAATTAAATTTAATATATGGATACATGAGCTGCAGATTCGGAAATTGTTCAGAGTAACGCAAAATTGGATCCGATGATGAATTCAGTGACTTACAAATGCTTAACCATATATACAAACACATTTCGCTAAATGAAATAACTCTTAAGAGAACAAAGAAGGAACCAATGTTTGGTTTGTTTTTAAGCAAATCCTGTCTCAAATACCTAAGCATCTCAACCCCACATAACAAATAATTCAATCACCCTTTAAATAAATGGAGCCTAATTATCAATAGCGTTATGTCAATTGACGTAAAAATCATTTAGTGTACGTATTTTGAGAAAAAGGATGTAAAATACGTAAATTTAATGTAAAATGTACTTTGCTTGTGCGGGTTATACACTTCAATTCAAATTTAACTTTTACACTTCAAATTGAACTTTTTACAATTCAAATTCAAATTATATGTATAGCCAATTAGAATGGAACTTATTTATTTCTTAACGGATTTTAGTGGAATTTGACATACTTGGTGGAATTGGGGTTCTAAAATGATTTTTAGATGAAATCGATTCAGATCGAAACTGAAACTGCAAATTCTTGATAATTTCGCTCGTTGTTATATTATTATTTACATTTCTGTTTCACTTACTAAAATGAAAAGAACTCCTCAAAGCCACTTAGTATTGGTCCTCTCTGCGCAAGGATGACAATAGTTGATCGCATTTAACAAAAATGTAATGAGATCTTCTGGCACTTTACTTTGTGTTTTTTGAGATTTGTTTTGAGAATTTTTATTTGTTGAGAATTCGAGGTGCTCCCAAAAAATAAAAATAAAATCTTAAATTACATTTAAGACTGAGTAGAATGAGGTGAGCATTGGATCGCAATATGTTTGCCGTCGATGGCCCCCAAACAGCTCGGAAAATCCCTCATTTTCCAAAAATCATTCTTAATCTCCTTGTAGTCTCGGGAATGTATTTCAGTTACATAAATCGGACAAAGTACACTTTAGATCGCCTTGCATGTCTCATACACAATTAACCTAATTGTTTCTTAGCTCGGCTTGCAATTATGTATATGAATGCCTTTGAATGGAAGTTCCTTGGAAAAAATATCTAAAAATAGTTAGAAATTAATAAAACTTACATGTCTAACCTAAAGAATTTACAGTAAGGATAATGCCAAATAACATCCTATATTCATTAAGCTCTTGGAATTAGGGATTTGGCGGCCATCTGCATCTCTCGTCTGTTGTACATTACACGGCCAAAAAGAAAAATCACCATTGGCAACAAAGTGGGAATTATCGACGATTATCTTCGCACCTGAAAATGTTCATAAAACGGCAATAACGACCCAATTTGGTTTCTTCGCATTCACACGAATGCCGTTCGGTTTACACAATGGTGCTCAAGCCTTTCGGCGTTTCATGAACAAAGTCGTAGGCGATTTAGACTTCATTTTCGCCTACATTGATGACATTCTTGGTGCATCAGTGTGTGATGGGCTAAGTCGGTTCTTTTTTATTAAAAACGTAAGAGAAAATAAGCGAAACAGAACAAAAAGAACCGATTTAGCACGTCACTACACAACACTACATTGACGACATTCTTGTTATATCAATAGTTCTAAATATACGTATTTAGTACATCCACTCTTGACTTCCTTAGCCCCAAGATAATCTCTGTTGGTATTCTGCCGTCTGAAGAATAATTATCGCCCTTAGGGAATACCCAGCTCCAAGCATAATAAAACTCATTCAGCGGATCATTGGTATGGTAAATTAGTACCACCTATTTATAGCAGAGCTCGCTGAAATATTGGAACCAGTTTACAGCTACCTGGCCGTATTTTTACGTAGGCGCACAACATCCAAGAACTTCTTTTGGCCCGACGAATGTCAATAGGCATTCACGTCGCTTAAAGGTGAAAACAACACTTTTCGCAAATTCACTGAGCGACTCCGAGCTCAGTTTACTCCAGGCGCACCATACACTGCCGTTAGAGCTTTACTGCAACAGTAAATCACAAGCGTTGGCAGCCAATGGGATTTTTCTCGAAGAAACTCTAGAATGACTAATAGAAAAATTCCGCATTCGATTGGGAATTACTCGCAATGTATCTGGCAGTGAAACACTTTTATCTAGGATCAGGACTTCACCATTTATACCGATGACAAACCTCAAAGTAGAGCAATTCAGTCTAAAACTGAACGTAATCCGAGGCAATCTCGCCACTTGAATTACATTGGTCAATTTACCTGTTACCATGAACATTCAGCATGTTCACGGACACGACAACATTGTTGCAGATACATTATCCTATATGTGATTAGATCAAACCAGCAGATTTTTTTGAGCTTAAGTTGTTGTTAATATAATCGTTTAGCTCTTGTAGTGTTACAGGTATTGCGTTTTCATCTTTTGTATCATTCTTCATAGGAGCTATTTATACCTTAGGTCTTTTAACTCGTATCGCTGCTTTCCAAAGAAAATAATTAGTGTCCTTGTGGTCAGAAAACCAAGCTAGGTATTCACTGAAAGATTTGTTCTTGAATTCTTTGATAAGCATTTTCAATTTGTTGCTTTACTTTGTAGCGCTCGGTTCCTCTGCCAGATTTCTCGCGCTTCGTTTTTCTCTAACCAGATCTCTCACTTCTACTGGATAGTTGAAGTGATTTTCTGCTTGTAGTGTACTGTTGTTCAGCAGCTCTTTTAGGCAAATTTTCTATTTTGATTTTGGTGTCATTGAGTGTCATAATGAAAGCGTGTAGATTAAGCGTGTACGTGGTTTTCAGATATCCCTTTTGCTACAAAGGAATTTATCAAATTTGCTATCTTATTTATATCCGCTGGCCAATATAGCCCGTCCAGCTACAAATATAATACCTCCTTATATTTATGGGTTGTTAGTCTTGATCACCAATATGTATTTTTAGCATTAAAATCGCCTCCGATGAAGAAGTGCGATTTGAGTAACGTAACATAGTTTTCTTTAGTCAGATTATAACGTGAAGGGCAATACATTGAGGATAATATGCTGATTGGCTTTTGATTATTTAATCGAACATAATTGGTGGCTACTTCCACAAATTCTTTTTAAATTTTTTCTCTTTCGTAATGTTTGATGTTTTCCTTCACAAATATAGATGAACCTCCTCTCGCTTTTCCTGCTGGGTGAATGGCGTGGTAGCACTGGCATCCTGGAATTCTAACGAATAAATCTTTTGTTAAATGAGACTCAGAAATTAGGAATTAATCTATATTTTCTATATTTAGGAAAATTCTTAATTTTTGAATTTGTTGCAAGAATTATTCATCTTGATATATTAGTGCATTATGGAGGTGATTTAATTTATTGTCTCTTGCTTATTTAACCACTTATTTAAAGGCCTAGACTTCTTTGTTGTTTTAGTAGCCTTAAGTTTAAGGCCTCCTCTATTATTCTTTTATCTATATTATTTTCTAATTTTTTCAACAATTGGGCTTTGGCCGTTTTCCTTGTCTGTGTCCCGCTATTGTACAATCTATATGAGTATGTTTTACCTTCTACTACTGCACGTGTTTGTGTAGAATTTTAAAGTCAAATTCAGGCCAATTTGGCAGACACTTTGCCATTCCCTAACCGATTATGATAGAATTGAGTATGTACGACGGAAATGGGATTTTAAAATAATATTTAGAGAAGTAAAATATGGTCAGTTAGGAAAGAACTAGGCTATTTATTATCCGATCATGTCAAAATTGATCTTTATGATGGAAATGTAATTCTAAAATGATTCGTAGAAAATTTAGGGAATTCGGAAAGTTAGGAGGAAGCTCGGTTATTTCTAAATCGGTAAAGTAACAACCAAGTTTCTTTCTAATTGGCCTTATTCCAGAACTACATGTAAAAATCATTTCAGAATCCCATTTCCGTCATACAAGCCGAATATCATAATAATCGGTTTAAAAACAGCAACATTCCTTCCTTGAAAATGCTGTTGAAGCATAAACTTCTTTACGAGATATTAAAATTTTCGACAGTCGTATATAAGGGACAATCGGGAAGATAAATATGTATATTTAAAATAAGGGGCAATCATATATATTATTCTTATGCGATTTTAGAGTTTTAATAGTACACTACTGTCCAAAAGTATTTAAACATCCAAAAGACAAAGAGTCTGGTGAAGTTACATTAAATAAAACACTGTCATACCTTTATAAAAATATATTTTAATTACGTAATGAATGATACATAACAATGTACAATCCAAAAGTCATATTTTTGATTCATCAATATGTCCTTCTTTACTTTTTATTAGGGCCTGACAAATTTTCGGTAAACGTGAAACTAATTTTTTTTATGTTGATGTGGTTATCTATCTCCATTGGTCTTGTAATATTCTCCATAAATCTTCTTGAGATGTACTTGCCTGTCCAGTTCATCCGGCTCCGGAAATACCAGTCAAAACCATTTCAGTTAAAAACAGAAGAAAATTAGCAGGCAACTCATTCAAAAAAGTTTAAGACTGGAAAGCCTTTTCAGAAGGAAGTTTGATCAAAAAACTCAAAAGGCATTGAAGTCCAAACACTTTGACTGGAATTCCTTTTGGATTTGTGACAGAAATTCCTTTTGAGAAGGAGAATCAGTCAAACTACTAAAATGAATTCCAGGCAAAATATTTCCTCGGGAGTATAAGCAAAAACCATTCAGTCAAAAAACGAAAGGAGTTTCAGTCATAAAATTCCCCATACAAATATTAAGGTTAAAACTCCTTTTAAAAAGGAACTTCAGTCCAAAAAAGTGGTATTTCGGTTAGAAAACAGTTTGACTGAAATATCCTTTGTGTATTTGGACTGGACAACCTTCTTGAAAGGCATTTCGGTCACAAGTTTTCGGACTGTAATACCTTTTGGTTGGTTGTTTTTTTTTTTTTTGACTGAAATGCCAACAAAAGAAGGGAGGACGAGACAATTTTTCCTGGAATTCCTTTTTAGTTGTTTGACTGAATCTCCTTTTCATAAGGTATTTATTATTTATTTCTGTCACAAAGCCAAAAATTATTCCACTCAAAAGTGTTTTGACTTGAATGCCTTTTTAGTGTTTTGATTGAACTTCCTTTTGAAAGGCATTTCAGTCTAAAACTATTTTGACTGAGTTGCCGTTTAATTTTTGACTGAAATTCCCTTCTGTTTTTCACTGAAATGCTTTTGACTGGAGCACCGGAGCCAACGTATAGGTCTACAAATGTATTTTAGTGAAAAACCAACCAAACAATAAATATTCCAGGCAAACAATTTGTGACTAAAATACCTTTCAAGAAGGTTTTACTGTTCAAATACACTAAGGGGGATCACTACATTTGCCTGAAAAAAAAAGAAATCCAGAAATTTTAAAATCTATAGAATAGTTTAAAAGTAAAAATCCAGAAAAATAAAATCCCCTAAAAAAATATAGAAATTACCGGAAAAGCAATTCAGGAAAAATATTTTTTTATTGGCAGTTTTAGACTTTTGTCGTCTTTTGAAATATTTGGGGTACATCTATCAGTAGAAGCGATACGAGCGATACAATTCGTATTATGTATGTCTGCAAGGGGATCGAAGCATTTCCGAACCATAAAATCCACAATTCGGTCGAATACATTCGTCGATACCATACTAACCCAACGAATTAAGCCAACCACAAAATACCTTGAAACATTTGTAAGGTTGACGAAGCAATTTCCATTATCATAAATATTAAGAACTTTACGGAAAAACTCAAATTTGATAGACTTTTTATAAATTTTAATTTTAATTTGGTTCGCACTTTGATAATTGCGTTTCTGGATTTTGGTTTTCTGGATTTTTGTTTCTGAATTTATTTTCTGGATTTTTTTCGGGATTTTCAGTTTCTGTATTACTTTTTCTAGATAATGTAGCCAACTCACACAAAGAGCATTTCAGTCAAACTATTTTATGACCGAAATACGTTTGTTTTGGACTGAAGTTCCTTTATAAAAAGAGTTTTAGTAGTAATATTTGTATGGGAATTTTTTATGACTGAAATAGCTTTCAGGTTTTGACTGAAATGATTTTGACTGGAATTCATGGAGCCAGTTCATCCCACATCAACTTTATCGGGTTTATGTCTGGAGACTGTGGTGGCCATTTCATGACTTTTAAGATATTTTATTCTTCTTTTTCTTTCAAGAACTGCTTGCACACCTTGGATGTTTGCTTAGGGTCGTTATCTTGTCCAAAGACAAACCCTGGACCAATTAAAAGGGTTCCAGAAAGAACATCATGATTTTTCAATATTGTCTCACATGGTTGTCTCACCAACTCTCTGCCGTGTTTGACTGAAGGAACGGTGCATGTTTCTAATGCTCTCTCATCAGGCCGACCGCGACGGCGGACAAATACTCTTCCCTTTGAATCCAAAAATTTCAAATTTAGATACGTCGCTCCAAAGGATTTTTTTCAGTCAGCAGTTGTCCAATTTTGATGTTCTCTTGCCCAAATTAGCCTATTTTTCCTGTTTATCGTCTTGAGATATTATGCCAGAATCGAGATATTATATCAGTATTTGAATGTTTGATGCCAGAATTCGATTTATCATGTCAGAATCCGATAAATGATGTAAAAATTGATTTGACCAGAATTTGATATGTTATATCCGAATTTGAGTTTTTGTTTTTGATGTTAGAATTCAGTACATCATTAGAGATCATCAGATTCAGTATATCATTTTTGATGTTAGAATTCAGTACATCAATACGATGTATCATGCCAGAATTCGATATGAAATTTCAGAGTTTGAAATTGTAATGTTAGGATTCGATAAATCATAAGCGAATTCGATATGTCTTATTCAAAATTTTAATCTTTGATGTCAAAATTCGATCCCTCATGTATCAGAATTTGAATTTTTAATGTGTTTTGTTTATTTTTTATTTATTTTTTTAATGAGTTATCATGAAGAATTCCATACTTTATGTCAGAATTAGATATGCAATATAAGAATTGGTATTGATAATGTCATAATTCCATATATTATCCCAGAATTCGATATGTCATGCCAGTAATCGACATATAACATATTCGAGATATTATGCCAGAATTCGTTACTTCATGTCAGAATTCGATACTTCATCTCAAAAATTATATATCAAAATTAAATAAATGATCACATAATTCGATATGTCAAGCCAGAATTTGAGTTATTTATGTCCAAATTTAATGCATTAGTATGTCATTACAGAATTCGAAAGATTGCCACAATGTGATAAATCTGTCATGAAGCCTTCTGAATTCCGTAAATCATCTCACATAGGGACGCACCGCTTCTGTCCTAAGTGCCTTATCTTCCAGATTTTGGCAGATGTTATATGTCACGTCGATATTATAACTTTTTCCGTATTCGAATATGTCGGTCAAAATTCCATATATCTTGTCAGAATTCGAAAGGTCTTATCAAAATTTGATATAATATCATTCATGACTTCAGAATTCGAGATGTCTTATCAGAATTGGATATATCGATGTTTCACAATTATTCAATACAAATAATCAAATATAGACGCGTTTTTACGTGTAAAAAACTGTGTAAATTACATAGTGTATTTTACTTGCCCAACCGTGCCCGTGATCCATAGTAGAAACCCCAGCAGGTATACAAAGCTCACATTTTAGTAGCTTGTACAGATAAAACTAGTCAGTAGGATGTGATGAATTCGATATCAAGCTTTCCTACCTAACTTGTACCAAATAATTGACTGACATAAGTAGATAAGTAATACTGAAAATTTTGAAACAGTTTACATATTAAGAAAGCTATTGCAATCGCCCAAAAAATATTCTAAAATTAATGTACTAGAATTCATCTACCCACAAAGAGCAATAAAAACAAAAAAAAACTATCAAAATTACAGTTACTGCAACAAGTATTAAAATCACGAAATGCACACAAAAAAAACTTGAAATTGCATTTTGTGGTCTTTTCTTAAAATTCAAGAAGAAAACTAAAAAGTCAGATAAATAAATACACAAAAAATCTATATGATCTCGCAATCAACTTGTTTTTCTTATTTTGTTTTTAGTTTTTAACAATTTTTATTCGTATGATTTTCTCTGTTATTTTACAAATGCCTCTATAAACTATCATGTATTATTATTATATTTTCAGCTTTAAATCTATATGTGTATGTATACAAGTGTAAACACATACATATATAATATGTATGTATATGCACGAAACCAATCTCTGTGAATAAATGTATGTATGTATGTAGCAAAACTCAATAAAAAATATTTCTTAGGTTAAACAAAAATTTTGTTGAGTTGAATGCCTTACTTATTGACTAAAAGAACTTGGTTTGGTTTTTGTGCTTTTCTCGGGTTGGATTGGAAAGAAAGATATTTTTATCTGCGTCGTTTATTATTTGCAGCACTGAGGATAGTTGCTGTAAAACTGGTGTAGGTCTTCTAAAGCTAATGTATACAATTAAACATTTGTTATCAAAAATAATTAATTGTGATCCAATCAAATATAGGCAGATGTCATTTTCAAATTTTACTTTAATTTTTGAAGAAAATTGTTTATTACGGTTTTTGTTATCAGGTGTATGACCGAACTACATGCGAGTATGAACAGGAAACGTTGTCAGAATATCATATTTATCAAAAAGCTCATAATGAGAAGATAAAGTTATCAGCTGTCACACAAGCATAAAAAAAAATAAAAAATTGAGGAAAGGTTGGACCAATTTGTTGATTTTATCAACAATTCTATGGCGTTTAGCAAATACCCTTCAGGAAAATATTTTTTATTATTTTGAATATTTTATTTGTTTATTTGTTTACAATAACTTTATTATTTCATAAGCTCATTCGCAATATAGTACGACCAGCGACAACGCATAAGATCGACAACAAAAAACCAACTACCAAGATTAGCCGTGTTCTCGTTACAATGAATAATTTTGATTCGGTGCTTACCACCATTAAAATATATTATTACGGACACATAAAAATAAAAGTAAATGCAACTAGCTAGCTGACTCGAAACGACAAAGCCATCTCACCGGGAAATTAGTTTGAAGAAACGTTGTTGCTTTAGGTCCAATGCTTTAAAGTTGCAACGCCTGGCTATAATCACCAAATACTTCCTTCCGTGAAAGTATACCATCTATGAGTAACAAAAGAATTAAAAATGGTATTTTGGCTTTAAAATATTTATATTTTCTAAATTCACTAACTTTCGATGCAGGCGCAGCCGCACAGTCCTTGCAATACCGCACCAAATTTCCAATACCGTTATTGCGGTATTTTTCCTGACCAATACCGGTATTCCGGTATTATACTGGTTTTTTTTTATACATTTTAGTTATTTCTAAAGGCGGCCGCATATATACAGATAATTTGCGGATAAATATTTATCCGCAATTTCAATCAACCAAAATCAATTGGTTGATTGACATTGCGATAAAATTGCTCAAAGATACAATTTTTTTAACTTGGGAGGGGAAATTCTTTTTCATTTTCAGTGATTTTGGTTGGTTAAAATTGCGGATGAATATTTATCTATTTTATTTTTTATCTAATTTAAGTATATTGCAAAATAAAACAAAACGGACATAAGTAACAGGCCAATTTAAAACGTTTAGTTTTATATTTATTATATTAAATTTAGAAATAAGTATTAATTCAATTATATAACTTCAAGAACAATAATTTCACTAAAAAATGTTCTTTCTGTTTCGACACTACTTGGCGGTATAGTATTTAATTAATCGTATACTTTTTATAACTAATTTTGATACAAAATTGGTAGGGGCGATAGACAGTCATACACTGAAAGTTGGTACAAAATTTAAAGTAAATCGGTTAAATAGAACTTGAGATATCATGTCAACCAGCATTACCCCTTTTTTTAACCCAAAATTTATCAGCTTATAAACTCATTAAATTTTCACTTTTTTTAGAAAATTTTTGTTTATCTATTTTCAAAATATCAATAAGTATGTTGTAAAAGAATGAATGATAAAAATATTATTTGTTTTTTTGAAGAGCTCGAAAGAAACGCTCAATATGTAAGTTTCTAGACCAGAATACCCCCTTAAGGGGCCCATTTCAACCGCTCATGTGAAATTTCATCACAATCGGTTGAGAAATAGCTAACTTTATCCAAAAAACGTTTTAGAATCCCATTTCCAAAAAATTTCCAGAAATGGCTAAGTTCAAGTTAATCCAACCCCAACTCAACCCCAGTTCAACCCGCGAACGGAACTCAACTCAACCGCAAACTCTACGCCATACTCAATCCTCAAACCAGCATATATAAAAAAATGTTCAATTGTTCACAATATACTAATCCAACACCAATACAACTCCAACTCAACTTCAACTCAACCCGCAAATTGACCCCTAATTCAACCTTCAACTCAACCCCAAACTCAATGCCCAACTCTAAATTCACATATAAAAATTCTCTATTCTCTTGACGTACAGGTACCAAAAGCTTTTCAAGTCTCCGCATTGATGATAGAAACTGATTGGCGAAAAAAAAAATCGAAATCGGACGAGCTGTTCTCGAGATACCATGGGTATAGACATCCAGACAGACGGACGGACATTTTTTTTCCTTTTCAGACTCAGGAACTTTCAAAAAGTCGAGAAAATTGGTTTTGGACCAACCAAATTTTTGCACATTTGTGACAGGATTTCAATACTTTGGCCTTTTTAGACCGAAGTAATGATTTGATTATTATACAAATGGTGCATAATAGAACTGTTTTCTTATAGTTGTAAATGTAGTTGTACATAAATCCGTTTACGAGCAACCATTTCAGAGCTGAAATTTTCTTAGCCGATTCTTAGCCCTTTCGAACGTCATTTAAAATTAACTTACTTAAAAAAATAAAATACGTAGCACAACTATGCACTGCTATGATATAGCATTGCTCATAAAACTGTAGTATGAACATAAATACATAACATAACGATCGCACAAGAGAAATGAGACACAAATTAAAAATTACGGGTGGTCGAAGCGATCAAAGTTGATGTACAATATATTGTACAAGGCGTTTGAGAGGGTCAAGACCGAAAATTCATAAAAGACATAAAATATAAATCGAGCTTTCAACTACAAGTTGTTTACTTTTACTTTAATGTTTTGTAAAATAATGATCTAGATTTAGCACTTTTGGCCATTTACCGCCTTACCAAACGCAGAAATTTTAAAATTGACCCTGTTTATTGATCACTTCGTGTATCACCGGAATAACTATCGGAGTGAGGCAATATTTTGCGGAATATTATTCCAAGTTTTTTTTTACACATCAAGAGATCTTAAGAACAAAATATTTTTTTCAATAATTATACATAATGTTAAGCCTCTTAAACACATGTTGAACGGGCTGTGCCTAGGGCTTGCAATTCCAATATAGCAAATACCGAAATCCCGGGATACCGGACGATTTTTAGAATACCGAAATACCGGTTTTGGGATACCGGTATTTCGGTATTGTTGAAATATTAATATTTATTATTTTTTTTCTGTGTTTTAGTATAATCAATGGTTCTTTTTCAAGAATAAGTTGGTATTTTTTATTTCAATCCATTCAAGAGTAAATACAGCTGAAAACTATTTAAATCTCCTAAAAGAAAGGATTGAAACCTTCGGTTTAAGACTAAATGAATATATTGTGAGCATTAAAAAAGATAGAGCTAGTGTAAGTGTAATGCAAAAAGTAGGATGATTCATTCAAAGCCATCACCAACTTGTTACGCACATACAATTCTACTAGCAGTGCTTGGGGTTGAGTATAACAAACAAAATTCCGAAATAGCGAAATCCAATCAGAACAAAACATATAATAAGTAGGGAGAGCGAATATTCATTTTCTGAAGAGAATGTAGACAATGGGTTACATATGTATATCCGAGAGTTGCGATTCCTTGGAACTAAATGAAGAACTATACCGCAAAAATATGATAAATTAGAATTTGGTAAGGAAAAGCCATCCAATAATCATAGACACGAAAACCAGATGGAATAGTCTGTTCTTTATGCTTCAACGTTCACACGAGTTAAAAAGCTGTATTTTAAAATCCTTAATAGACCTTAACTCCAACATTTTATTTGATGAAAGAGAATTAGACACCACTTGCAGGGTAGTTACAACATTATTCTGAATTAAACTCGCAATAAAATCATTGTGTCGACGTAATACCACTCTTTCCGCAGACGCCAGTTTTGCATTTATGATAAACAAGTTGGGTTCAGGACAACTCAGATTCATGATAATGATAAAGGTATTTCATTGATAAACCGAAAATAATTTTTGTATTGAATAAAAAAAAATTTTGCGTGAAAAAATTAAAATCACATGTGATAAATGTGGTAGTTATTAACTTTGATATCTCAGTGACTATATCTCAGCCAATGTTTGATAAAAATACTTCTAACGTTCACCATTTTGACGGGAATTACATCAGCTTTCTTTTTATGAACCAATGCCTATACCTAAACCCATTCGAAAAAAGTGCTACACAAAAACTTAAAAAAAAACAAAAAATTGAAATTTTTCCGTTTTTTTTACTTATTTTGTTCAAAAAAAAAGTTGTTTGACTTTTTAAAGTGCAATTTCGATAGGAAATTTGATTCTCTACAAAAAATCTTATTACATGTATCTACTAAAAATTCATAGTTTTTGAGTTATACATAGTTAAAAAATTTTAAGGTTTCCAAATTTACTCAAATTTACTCCGTTCTCAAAAGTCCAAGCCTAAATTTAATAGCACTTTGTGGATTTATAATTGTTCGGGTACCATCCAACATATGAAAAAATAAAATACCACTAAAGAATTAGTTTTAACTCTGTTTTTTTCGACATAGTCAATAACCTAAACATCTCGCCCGTTTTGTGCTTTAGATAAATTTGAAAATCCGGACCCTTAACACTTTTTGACAAAAATAGTTCATGATTGTGAGTATGATCTTTTCAAATCGAACCTTACTTGTAGGGTTTTAGGATTAAACGAATCAGTTTCCAAATTCAATGAAAACTTGTACGGAATAATTCATTTACCTGTTCCACAATCAATAAATTTAAAGTCAATAAATACCTAAATCACTAAAAATGTTTATTTTTTATTTGTTACACAAAACACTCATTTAAATTCATTAAAACTAAGATGCAACTGGAGTAGTCTATGTAGCTGTGACTTTTCCAACCCTACTTTTGAGCATGCCTGCTAAATTAAAATTAATTTAATTTGCTCTTTGAGAAGGTTTTTCTATCTTACTTAATATCAGTTAATACGGAGGAAGAAACATTACACGGTTTGGCACTGGTTAGATCAAGTCTTCTGAATGAGTATTCTGAACGTATGGAGCTCATAAAAAAATGTATAACAGATTATACCCGAACCATAACACTACCCTGAGCCCTCATCATTGGTGCAGCGAATCTTAAAATATTTCGATATGTTCTGTTCGACCCGCTTCAACATTTTTATTATCAATTCCTCTATCGCAAAGTTTGTAAACACATTCATATAAAGTAATCTGAATTGGCATTTACCTGTGTGAATAACATTATTGAGATTAGTTTTGGTTCGAGTGGTAATTTTGCTTTAAAATGTTAAATAAAATATTTTAAGGCAAATACTTCTAAAAGGCACCACAAGAAAAAACAAACAATCGGGAAAATGTCCATGCCCATATTATTTTCCTGGGGCCAAATTTTCCCGATTTCACATAGATGGCGGAAAGGTATCGAAAGGAATTTTGCTTTATTAAAATAATCTGTTTCCGTTTTTGGGCGAACTCATCTACATCGTTGAAAATCTTAAGATTATCTTATACCGATAATAAATACATTTAATATTTTGTAGACAGTGTTATGTACGAAATTTTGAGAAATTCCAAAAGACGCAAATTAACATTGTAAATTACCCAGCACGCAAGCCAAAACGAAAATTATTTACACGAAATTTCAAACAGTAAGCCTGGTTATTTCCATCAAAGAATAATAACTTTCGGCTGACGTTCCAAAAGTCGCTGTTTAAGGCCGATTTAGATGAAGAAAAATGTTTGCCCGACAAAATTTTTGCATGTCGGTTAGAACTGCACGCAATAGAAAAATAAACACTGGTTAAAAGAGAAAGGATTATGTAAACAAAAATGGCGATGCTATAATTTTTGAAGGCTGATAATGTGATGCCATATTTTTTACATTTATCGGTAGTGAAATAAATTACATTAATTGGGGAAAATTAATTAAAATAAAATAATTATGAAAGCTCTTAATTATTTATTTATTTTATTTTATTTATTTATTTATTTCAATTTATGTCTACATTAAAATATCAATAATACAAAAAAACGACATTAACAAGAAATAAATCAAATAAGGTGATCATCGCCGAAGTACGGCAGTATTGATCAACCTGTTAAAAACTAAAAAATATATACATAAGCATAATTAAATAAAAATAAATGAAATTACAAAATTACGAAATATTCAAGTTATAATAAAAATAAAAAATTAAACAAAAACATTAAAAACAAAATTTATTTCCGGATGTTCAAAAAGCCACAACTTGACTACTTTTAAAAACGATTTAGAATCAATCTGCTGCCTAATACTGTGAGGAAGTTGAATAAAGAATGACGGAGCGGCAACTAAAAAATATTTTCTGAAAATTCTGAGCGTACATTTAGTCTCATCGTCCGGTATCCACTTCTTAAATAAAATAACCGTAAAACTTTATATACATAAAGATGTTGCAAAGGTAAAACTCTCAGACTCAAAAATAATGGCCAAGAAGAGACACGAATTGATTTAAAACAAATAATACGCATCGCATGCTTTTGCGCAGTATTCTTCAATGATGACATGTAGCAACCACCCCAGCACGCCAGTGCATATTCTAACCTAGAATTAATACAAGCATAAAAAAACTTAACTAAGGCAGAGCGTGGGGCTATTCTTCTAAGCAAATATAACATTCTTAACGCATTATTGATCGATTTTTTAACCTTAGCGATATGAAATTTCCAATTAAGGTGACAATCAATGATAATTCCCAAGTACTTGAAACTTTCAACAGATTCAATCAAAAAGCACGAATTTGAATAATTGTCAAGAGTACAAGAACGGATATGAAACTTAACTACAGGCGGATTGAAATTAGTGTAGCCAATTTTAAAATATATAATTTTCGTTTTTTCGCTTAAAATTAATGAATGGTAATCAAACCACTTACTGAGAATAGCTAGGTCAGTACTAATCTGGTGGCCAACAGCTAAATATAGAAGGCCCACTATAACACAAACTCATATCATCTGCAGAAGCTACAACACGGCCTAACAAATTGGCACTAAAAATTGAATTTACATATGTTAAAAATAAAAGAGGTCCCAAAACAGACCCTTGAGGAACACCAATATTTAAAATATAAGGTTTGCTCTTAGTATCATGGACCATCACTAAATGTTTTCGATCAACCAGATATGACTTAAACCAATTGTTAATGTTACCTCTGAAACCTATTCTGTATAGTTTATGCAATAATAGTTTATGATCCACCATGTCGGTAGCCTTTTTAATATCAATGAACAGCCCACCGCAGGAATCGGATTCATTCAATGACAAATTAACAGTATTAAGGAATTCAATTAAAGCAGTTTCAGTAGAAAATTTACTTCTAAACCCGAGTTGACAGCTACTAATTATATTGTGAATCTCTAAAAAAAGATCCATTCTGCTTTTAATAACTTTTTCCATAACTTTTAATAAAACCGGTTGCAATACAATAGGCCGATGGTTATTAAGGTCACAACGCGAACCATTTTTGTACAATGGAAGTACAATTACTGTTTTTAATATTTCCGGTACAATACCATTTACAAAACTGTGATTAAAAATATGTGTTAGTATAGGGACAATAACATTTACAACTTGTTTTATCAAAAAATTACTCATACCAAAAATATCATATGACAAACTGGATTTCAAAGAACAAATAGCTCTCGAAACTTCAAAGTACTCAATTGGATGGAAAAATAACGTTTCACTGACATAATCACTATTGAATTCCTCCGAGTTGCTATTTAAAGGTATAACATAAAAGATTTAAGCTTCGAAGCAACATTACCAAAATAATTTCCAAATTCATCAGCAATATCAGAAGCATTAGTTAAATTTTTGGTTATCATTCGACATGTCTGTTTTTGAAAATTTGGTTATTTTTGCCTCCTATAAACTTTTGACGTCTAGTCATTGTATGGGTTTTCATAATATACTTTTATTATGTTTGGATTAGTTTGTTACTATAAAATATCAAAAAATATTGTCGGCCATGTTTCTAGACCAGAATACTAGCTTAAATGATTTTAAGATTAAGGCTGTTTTCCAATCGCCGACTTATTCCAGACTTATTGACTTATTTGACGCCATTTTGAATAAGTCAATGAAGTCATTCCAATTGCTTTTATCGACTTATTTCGAATATTTTTGACAATACACAATAGCCGTCTTCCAATGGGCAAAATTTACTACTTCGAAGTACTTGCGAGTAGATACCCAATGGAACGAGAAATTGAGTAACACAAGTAAAACACAGCCTTCTGTTTAGTTGTTTTTTTTATCTTTTGTAAAGTTGTTTATTATAGTAATGGCGATATTTAAAATTAGATTCAAAATATGACAAAAAAAATGGACATGTAATAAAAGGAAAGCATTGCTATTTACAGCATTGATATTCAAACACATTTTTCTTAAAAATGTATCATCAACAATAAAATAATTTTGTATTAATTTTGACATTTTACATCATCAAAAAATAAAAAAACTCGAACGTAATAAAAAACTCTCGAAAAATATCGAAAAAGATCTAAAAGCCATCTATTGGAATTTTCGCAACTAAAATCCACTAGCGCAAATTTTGTGCGTAACTACTTCTGTTTTCTACACCATCGTATGAGCATGGGTAGTTGTGAGTAGATACAAGTACTTGCGAGTAGTTTGCTTTCGCCAATGGAAGACGCTTAATAATTAGACAGAATGTTTCCATGACACCAAAAATAAATAAGTTTTCTATAGCAAAAATTACTAAAGAATAAGTCACCTTTTCAGCAGACTTATTTGAATAAGTTCGAATAAGTCAATAAGTCGGTGTTTGGAAAGCAGCCTAAATTCTGGAATTATGGGCAATCAGGATATATCTTAACTATTTTTAACCGATTAACTATGATGAATTTTGACGTTTCCAACAAATAAAAGAAAATGGACACAAAAATTATTCGAATGAAGTCATCTGAAAAAGTGTATTATGACCGCGTATGTTATTTAAAAAATGCGCAGATAATAGATGACTGCCTAGTAAAATATCTTTTCTGAGAAGAGAACCACTTTGCCTCCAGCACAATACAAACCGTTTGCTTCATCACTCCATTTTTTCGAAAAGCATTTAGGGCAAGATTTGTTCATTTGTCCAATATTTACAGGTTTTGCTGAGCATAATCTATGTATGTATATTTGGATCATATTTGAAAGCTGATCTATTCCTGTGAGCAACAACTCAATTATGCACTATAATACTAGTATATATTAAACTTATACCGTGTTTTAGTTGTAAAAGACGCATATCATCAAAGGAAGTTCTCAAATTATTAATAAAACGAATGAAGGAGATAATTACCATTTTTAACTCAAGCACTATCGCGAGTGGCAAACTACGCAAATTGCAACAAGCTGATAATATGGCGCAATTCGGTTTATCCAATCAGTTAGTACCAGATGTATTGGCGAATTAGTTATGATTAGACGATTTTTAAATCTGCGGGAATTAATCTGTTGGATAATTCGCTTATTTATTTTTGATCCGTTTGTGGCAGGGTTGTGGTAAAAAGAACAAACAAAATATGTAATCAATTTTTACTAATGTTTTAATTTTATTTATTTTAATATTTATTTTAATTTATTTAAACTGAGTTGTCACCAGCACAGAATTTTTAACAAGAAGGCATTCATTTTTTTTTTTAAATGTCATTTTGAAGAAATTGGTGTTGTCACATTTGAAGAAATTGTAAATATGATGGTCGCATTTTATTTGTTCAGTAAAATATTTGTATTACTAAAATATATTTATGTAGTTTTCCAGTTGCAACAAAAAACGAATCCGAGTTGAAATTTGAAATATGAGTTTGTATAAATTTTCTGTTATTTCTAATTTTACAAATTGTATTTATCATCCGTTTTAATTTCAACTTTGAACATAATCACTATGGTAATAATATCCTTAAAAATAAACCATCCTCTACTATAATAAGAACACTGGAGTCGAAATTTAAATGACATTGTCGACTACCTGGAACCGTTTCAAAATGCAACCACGGAAATCTCTGTAGACCAGTATGTCACAATATCATTAGTAATTCCATGAATACACGGAATAGTCCAATAACTTGATGCCTTGATTATTTGCAAGCAAATAATAAATGAGCTAAATCTATAGTGACACGATTGTTTCCATATGCTGTACGAACCACCGCAACCTTGGTTGATCCTCGATTTAAAAAGCTGAATTTAGATCGTTAGAAAATACAAGCAATGTATTATCAATAACCAATGTATGATCAATCAATGTATGATCAATGACCAGGATTGCTAATAAATGCCCGGCAATATTGAGCGATCTATAAATAATCCAACGTCCGATCCTATTTCCTTCTGGAACTTTCTAAGTCCTGTCAAGTATACCGTTAAAATATATTACAGTACCTGCTACGTTAGTCTCTTTAGAAAGGAATTTTTCAGCAGCCGGTGAAATATTAAGTAACCGTCGAAGTCGTCTTAAACCTTAGAAAGTTGAATGCTGGTATTTCTCCGAAAAATCAATATCTTATTGATTAATTAAAGTTTAAATATTTTTTTTTTAGTTTGAGTTATATGCTCAAATAAATAACTTAAGTTTCTTTAATGTATCTGAATTAAAAAAAATAGTTCATATTTTTATTTGTTTAATTGTAAAATATTATTTATAATTTTTGTATTATATAATCCGATATACCATCACTACATTGGAAACGGAAAAATTACTATAAACAATACAAAAGGATTAATAACATTGTCTACCGATTTTTGTGTTACCAAGGAATCTAAAGAGGGTTTAATTTCAAGTGTAAATCCCAATAATCCACGTAATTATACAAATCACCAATGGTTAAGCGATCGCGCTATATTAGCAGCCAAAAACAAAGACGTCAGTGATATTAATATTAACATTTATAGTAAGATTTGTGGCCAAACAAAACCTCCAAATCCATTGATTGCGTTATGGATACAGATGAATTTATGAATTACCCAATTGAATTTTTAAATTCCCTTGATTTGCCTGGAACTCCACCTCACATTCTACAATTAAAAATTCATGTGCCGATAATTCTTTTGCCCATTTAAATCAGCCACGGCTTTATAATGGAACAAGATTGGCTGTAAAAAAATCAAATTATACAAATGCAAAGGTGAACACGTATTAATTCCACGTATACAAATCGTTCCATAAGAGATGCCATTTGAATGTAAACGCATCCAATTTCCGGTACGTCCAATATAAAGGGAACGGGAAACGTCCAAGGGAAAAAATAAAGCGAATATTTGTTTACTTTAAATTTAAAGTTTTAGTTTCTTAAGTTTAAATTTATTTTCTTTGAAATTGAATAATTTTCAAAACTTAAAACCAAAGATTTTAAATCCTTAAAAATAAAACCTAAATTCCTTTGCGCAAAAAATATAGGGAAAATATCTTAGTTTTAATTGGTAAATTCTTAAATTTAAAGGATTATTTTTCTGGGCGTAGTCTGCTAAAGTCTGCAAATGTTAAAAACTCGTTTTTTTTTTCTTAATCTCTAACTTAATCTTCATGTACATTTACTTATTTTATTTACAAAGTTTCTGACATTTAAATTTTCATTTTTTCTTTTAAGGTCTCGGTAAGTTCACTTAGGAATCTGGAAATGCATACATTTACACTTATATAATAAAGTCAGGGGTTGGCATCGGCAGACAACCCTAATTTGTTAAATTACCCATTCAACTGTAAGCAAAAACACAATATCACCAAATTTCCTGGAAAACTCAATGTAAGTTTGGCCTTGAAAAATAAGACATTCGAATAAAATACATTATTTAGAAACAATTTGAATATGAAGTGCGAATTAATTCCGAGAAATATATTTACAAATACAAATTCAAAAGTATACCCAACATACATAAATAAGAACACCTGCAATTGCATTTATAGTATAATTTATAATATCTCATTTATCTTTTCTTAAAGCACTTTAAGAAAAGCAGCAAGAATCCACCCATTTTCAAATATTCAAACAATACTCAACTATGTGTATAAATACGAACGTGTACAGAGAGTTGCGAGTATGTACGTATGTATGTACATACCTATATACGATTATCGATATTTTTTTTTTAACCAAACCACATTCACTTCAATCAAACACTCCTTTCAAAACTTTCTAAATACCATAATTAAATGTTATAAAACAACAACTACAAGCATAAGAATGCCAAAATGCAGCAACCACAGTGGTAAAAAGCACACAATTTTCATTCGATTTCTTCGTGCGAAGGATCTTTTCTTTTTCTTTTTTTTTATCGTTATTGTTGTATTGTTACTTTACTAATACTTATATTTGTACAAAATAATAATATTATTTCTTATTTAATCGAAATAAGATCATTTGTCTTTAAGAAAATATACCTAAAAATAAAAAAAATTGTATGAAAACATTTCAATTATTATTGAATTTAAAATTTTAACATAACCTCAAAACAATTTTTTTTTTTTTTTTTGTAAATATTTATCCCAATTATTATATTACATTTGTAGTTGTTGTCATTTTTTAAAAGTTTGGCAACATAAATGTACATATTGTCAATTACGCCAGATGGAAAAAAAAACTTTCTTCTTCTTTGAAAAGTTGCAATTAAAGTGTTTTTGTAAATATGTTCGCTCGCTGTTTTGTGTAAGAAGGTACGTATATATGTACTCGTATGAGTACAGTTTGCATTATAGAAGAAAACCAGAATTACATTTCAATTATTTTCGTGGTGCTGTTGTCGTTGTTTATATATAGATTTGAATATATGTACTTATTACGTTAAGGTGTTGCTATCATTGTTCAGGTTTTTGTGGTGATAAAAATTGAATGGTGGTAACATTTTAATATATTAACATTTCTTAACCATGGCTTTAGTGTTGAGTTAGATTTTGAAATTATACACAGATGTTTCAAAATTTAATGCGATTGATTTTTGAGTGACCATCACCTAAACGGTTTTCCAAAATTGACCATCTTTCCTTGTCATCAAATAGGCTAATTTCTATTTTATAATTTGATAGCTACCTAATTTTCGAATTGTAAAAGTACTAAATTACACGGAAAAACAGGAATTCAACGCCTGATCAAAAATCGCAATACCACGCCCAAACAATTTGCTTAAAAAAACTATTGGATTAGCAGAACTATTATTATTGTTGAAGGGCCTTGTGGGCGTTCAGCCACCTCGCACTGCGACTTAAAAGATCTTTTGTACTTGGGCCCTGCTTAATTACCCATCCAGGCAATATTCATCTTGGTTCATTGCTCTCCTTCCTAGATGTTTACTATAGCATTTATACTTCTGCTAGAAAGATGGTAGCATTGGAACCCAAGGACTTCGAGATGGCAGTCCCTCTTCTGTATATTCCTACCCGTGCCACATCTACCGTTTTGATTGTACTCTTACTAGTTGCTGGGAATGGAAAGTTGCCTATAGGCCACCCAGCTTCATTATAGGAAGGCTTAATAAAACTGGAGGGTTTCTGGAATCCAGAGTCCGCGATTAGGGTTTTTTATCAAGGATTTCTCCATTAGCGCCGTACTTTAGCTTGTGCCGCATGTCCACAATGTACCAAACGGCCTTTGTTACCAGTGGTTTCCACGAGGAGGCAGCACGTGCACTTGCGAATTTTGACCAGGTTACCCCTTATACAATTGTATATGACCAGAACAACTCACGTTATGTGCAGCTTACTGGAAGGTTACGGAGCTGGTAGATTAATCTAGTCAACTTTGTTACCCTCCCCTCCCCTTCTCCCCTCCAATATTCGCCAAACCACCAAAGCTCTAAGGTGGATGTGCTCTTTCATATGGTAATTGTTGGGTATTATTTCCATGTTAGAGCATTTACTCATTCCAAATGAAGATCAAGTAACAGACTTAAGATAAATCATATGTTGACCAAGATTTCTTTCACCACTTTGGCATTCAACAAAATCAAACGTGAAGCCCGTTTTTCTTCTCTAACACAATTTCTACTAACATATCAGCCGCTTCCTAACTTTGTGGAATAATTTAAACGATCAGCGAAAACCGAAGAATCACTCTTAGGTAAACAAATAACTATAGCATCTAAGTTTCGTGAGAATAATCGGCTACTCTTAACATTGAAATTTCTTACTTGAAATGTAAGTTTCACTTAATAAGGAGAATAAGGAGATTTCCATCTATAAACAGCACTCCTTGTACAACAAATAAGAAGTATTATAGATTATCTGATAATGCATTGTAAGAGTTTGTATCAATAATTTCGTTCATTTACTAAATTCCGGAAGACAGCTGTAATTTTTCTCTTCTTGAATATAAAAGTCGATTAAATGTTACAACCTTACAACTATCGATTAATAATTTTTTTGAACACACACGCTTGGGCAACTATACCTTTTGCCCATAAACAGGTCAACAGCCGATCAAATTACTCTGGGTGTACTGATAGAAACAATTTATAAAAAGAACAGGTACATTCTCAGTTCTTATGCGAGGAAAACACACCAATTTGATTATCCTAAGGCTCTGTGGGAGAATTTAGGGATCTGCCTCCTTATGTCGATAGATGCAAAACTTTAAAGCTTGAGCCACTTGAAATTCGCCGTCAGCAGGTTGGTGCCATTTTCATTTCCGATCTTCTAAATGGCAATATCCAGAGCTCATTCTTATTAATAAATCTTGGATTATATGCTCCGGAAAGGAGTTTAAGATCTCGATCCCTTTTGGAAACTGAATTTCATAGGACTAATCATGGAGACAACGGGCCTTTGAATCTGATATCTAAGTCATATAATGATTTGAGTAAGCTTTGTGATTTCAATATGAGTAAATGTGAGATCAGGCGATTATTGAAATTTGATTATTTTAATAAATGATAACTTGTTGATTGTGCAATGTAAAATTAAAAATTGTACTGGAACTTCTAGGCCCAACTTAATTTTCTATTAAAAAAATAAAATAAAAATAAAAATTAACCAACGCTAAAATCACTTCACTCTGCCCTATTTCAACCACCAACTCAACTTCCGGGTCACAAACTGCCTGCGTAGTTGAAATCAACTTAATTTAACATTCTACCCAACTCTCGAAATAACTTCGAAATAAATCAACAATTGTACCTCTCGCTCAATCCCAACTCCACAACCTACTCGAACACACCTCAATCCTCAACGCAATATGAAACTCAATGCCCAAATCAATCCCCAAATCAACGCGTCCAAAAAACTACACGCTTATATTAAGGCAACGCAGAAGAGCTCAAGTTAATTTCCAAATACAGGCTCCAAATAAATCCCCATCTTAACCTCTACCTCGACTTCAAGCTCAGCACTCACTCAACTCAACCTCAAAGAAATTCGAAGCTTACCTCCAACGCAAGCCTCAATTTACCCCAAATAAATCCCCAACAGAACATTTCATTCAATTCTAGCTCAACCCTAAACTCAACTCCCAACTCAAACCTTCCTCAAACCTTAACCCAAACTCAACGTTCAACTCAATCTCTAAATCAACATGCTTTGAAAACTTCGCAGTCCTAAATACTACAAGCTAACTTCTAACTCTAGCTTGAATACAATCCCAAATAATTCTCCAACTAAACTGTTGACTCAACCACAACTCAACCCAAAACCAACACCAGCTCAACACTTAACTTAGACCGAAAGTCAACACTCAATTCAACAATCAAGTCAGAATGATCTGAAAATTATTTGCGTACCACACCTCAAATAAAAACTCACGCTAACCCACAATTCGACCCCAAACTAAATTGTTCACGTAACCCTAACACAAACCCCAAATCAACTCCAACTCAAAAACAACTCCACCGGCAAACCGACTCCCATCTCAATCTTGATCTCAACCTTCAACTCAACCCCAAACAATTCTCCTCAAATAAAACCGACCTCAACAGCTCTCTGTGAGTACAGATATATAGGCATCAACAAAGACAAAAAGTATAAAGTAAAAGAAAAAGTAAAAAGTAGTAAAAGAAGTAAAAAAAGTAAAAAAGTTTGTTGGTCTAAAACCATTTTCTTGACGTTTTGAAAGCCCCTTTTTCCAAACAACCAAAAAAACTGTCCGCTTTATCTGCCTGGATGTCTGTCTGTACCCATAGTATGTAGAGAACGACTTATCTGATTTTGCATTTTTTTTCACCAATCTGTTTTTATTGACCATGGAAGAGCGAAACATTTAAATGCTTTTGGAAGCAGTACGTCAAGTCGATTGAGTACCTGCCATAAGAAGTCACCCTAAACGACGTGGTGGTATTACAAAGTTGGCCAATTTTTTACATATACTAGTTTGAGGATTGAGTTGCGGATGAGTTAAGGGTTGTGTTGTGTTCCTTTTGCGGGTTGAATATTGTCACCTGTTGAGTAATTTTTTGTTTACGCAGGTTTGAGGATTGAGTTAGGCATTGAGTTCGCTGTTGAGTTGGGCTCTATTTGAAGGTTTGGGATTTATTTATGTGTTGAATTGGCGGTAAAATTTGAGTTAGCTTGAATTGAGTTCAGTTTTTAGGATCGTGGTGGTTTGGCCGTTTGGAAATAGAGTTGGGTGTGAGTTTAAGGTTGATTTAAGGGCTGGGCTGCAGGTCGAGTTGAGTTGATGTTGGTCTGTGGCTAAGTTGCAGTTGAGTTTAAATTGGGTTGCAATTTAGTTGAGTAAGAGTCAGCGACTAAAATGCGAATTTATTTGGGGTTATGTTGAAGATTGAGTTGTAAGTTGGCTTGAGTTGTTTTAAACTAAATCCATGCGCGAATATAGTGTTTCGAGTCGCATTGGTTTGAGTATTGAGTTGGAGAGTATGGACTTAAGTTTAGGGTTTAGTTGTGAGTCGAGTTACAGATCGAGTTAGGGATGAGTTTGGTTCATTGATACTTGCAGTTTTCAGACTGTGTTGATTTAGGGGTTGATTTGACAGTTCAGTTGAAAGTTGAGTTGAGATCCAGTTGCGGTTTAGTGAAAGGTTCAATTTATTGTGAGTTAGTTGGAAGTTAGTTCAGTTGAGTTATGTTTCATTTAAGCAATTTAGGTGCAATACATTCAGACAATGTTGATTTGGGAATTGAGTTAATTTTCAGGACCGATGTTCTGATCGCCGTTGGAAAAATATAATTTTTTATAAAGCTGTAGAGACAAATAGAGTTGACAATTATTTTCAAGCACAATCAAAGCTCCAGAATCACTACAATATGTAGCCTAAGGGACTATTCACACCCAGCGCGAATTGCGAATGCCAGTAAACAATTTTTATAAAATTATGATATAAATAACAGATAAACCCAAAATGTTTGTCTACTTATAAGATAATTATATTGTTGCTAATCAAATCAAATTTAATTAAGCTCGAAAATTATTTCAAGATTAGAGAAAAATGAAATTCGTGTCAAGATTGTCATTTTTCACGCGAATTTCGTTTTTCTCTAATTCTGAAATAATTTTCAGGCCTAATTAAATTTAATTTGATTGGAAACATCGTATACTTATCTTATAAATAGACAAACATTTTGGATATAAGTATTTTGTATATAATAATTTAGAAAAATTGTTTACTCGCATTCGCAATTCGCGCTTGGTGTGAATAGTCCCTACGAGAATTACTTTCCACCTCTTGCAAGTAATGTTGTTACAGTAAGCAAAATCAACCACGCTCCTACTTTTGGAAAAAAATTCGTTAGATAATTAACAGAGAATAGATAATATCTTTGAAAGCCTGTTTTGTTAATTGAAAAATTTACTTTTATGTGATATGTTGCAATCTATTGCCAACAGAGTGCGAGAGTCAAACAATACAAAAACAAAACTTTACACAATATTTAAACTACCCCGTTGCAATTCATCCATATTTCTCCTACGAATCGCGATTTTATAAATCTACGAGCACTTACAATGTGTTAAATAATAGCGTTTCATCAAATTTCCAAAAAATCTGGCAACACGTGTATTGCTTACAAAATCGGCCAATGGGTGTCTTGATTTTCGGGTTTGGTAGTTTTATACATTTATTCGCCTTTTAAAGCAAATAATCTTATATCTGGTGGACGGTATCTGTATTTTTAAATTAAACATTTCGTTGTTTTATAGATTAAACTTAAATAAAAGTAAAAAAATCAAATAATATTTAAAATCAAAAAATGTTTTAACGAAGTTCTCCTTGTCACACTATTACCACTTATTCCTTGAATTGTATATTTAATAATATGGTTTTGCACGTGTGCTTGCCCAAAACATCGTTTATAATAATAAAATACAATTTATGCAAGATTTTATAAAATTTCGATATTATGTATTCTAGTTTTTCTGGATTGAATTATCAGAATACTCGAAACCCGATATTTGTTTAAATGTATGTCGATTTTATTCAAAATTATCAACATTATTTAATATTTTTGAGATAATTCGAGGTATTTCAATTAATTTTGACGATTATTCTACGATTCTAAATGTATTCGAGATTTTCGAGAATATGTGAAATCTTTGAGATATCGAGATTATTCTCAATATTACATTAAATTTGCAAAGCAATATACATAGTTTTGTGATATTACAGAATTTGTGATACATCGAGATTTCCGATGTTTTTAAGCTTATAAACAGAAATTGTTCGACATTAGAGTATTTTTCGAGATTATTCAATAATTTCGATATTTCTCAATTTTAGTATATATTTAGCATTGAGCTATTTGATAACATACATAGATGGGCGAGCGGCGACAAAATCCGCCCTTAAATCTATGTTTTTCTTATAAACAAATTTACAATAAATTAGAATGAAAAGGACTTGCACATTGAGCTTCGGCCTCCAGTTTTGTAGACATTTCTAAAATAATATAACATCACAGGAGGATCTAAAATATATCTACAAGAACGCACCACCAGAGGCTTTCCGATTATTTTCGTAATTTTGCAATTGAATCACATGCTTGCCAGCTTCCACAGCCTCTTCAATATTTTAATTAAAAGATTTCGCGAAGTTAAAAACTAAAAAAGAAAATGTTAAATATTTATGTTCGTAGAATATAAAAATGTATTAATCTTAAAATAAATAAAACAATTGGTTTCGTTTAATCAGTTTTGAGCAGGGTCTTGAATTCTGAGAATTCCGGTTTTGGTTTGAAACTCTGTTTTGAGGATTCTTATATTTATACAGTTAAATTGAATTCCTTTTCCAAGATATGGCGCCTATGTTAAAATTTGCCTCGGGCGAGCTACCACTGAATTTTATTCGAGATTTTGTGGTTTATAGATCAATCTGTATTAATAGGCTAGAAGTTATTCGCTATTTTAAGGGATTTCTTAATTTTTTAAGATTATCGTAGAATTCTAGGTTTATTCGGTGTTTTTCGGGTATATTCGAATTTTTTTTGCGAATATAATCATGTTAAGTTTTGGGACACCCTATTTTGAGCATGAACTCATTCACAGGGTGTCTTTGTACAAAAAGCCGTATACAATATAACATCAAAATTTCAGCCTATACCGCCTATAAATATTCAGCGACACCATTCCTTCAAGCAACATATTGCTTCTCTTCCATCTCTGTAACCTTTTAAAATGGCGACGGGTGAATTATGAATACTCGAAATTCAACTAGATTGATAAAGTGCACTTTGAATGCTACACTGTACGCGTATTGTTTGCTTAATACATGCTCATCCCCAGAATGTAAACTTGTATCAACGTGATTGATCCTAGATTTCCTAAAACACTAAATCAACCGAAAAAAGTAAAGCTGTTGTTGGAATTATAATATAAACAAAATTTATAAATAATTTTGATTTTTGAGCACTTGACAATTTAACACCTCGGTCATTGGCTTAAATATTGATTTGTTTATTGTATATTAAATGAACGCCACAATCCCAAACGAGAATTATCATTGCTCTAAATATTGCTAAAACAACATCTTCACATATAATATTTCAGCTTGCGTGCACAACTCACAACAACGAAGAAAAGTTTTTGCTTATTACTATATAGAGTGATGTTTCTGCAAATGCGAATGACAAATTTATGTTGCTTAAAAAATTAGAAAATAAGATGAAGAGAAACAATAAGGCTGATTGCCGGTTGGTTATGGTTCGCACCACATGGTTGATGGAGAAATAAACAAAAAAATATTTTTGATTTCCGTGTTACATATTTTGTATTGAAAAATCTAATCGAACTGCCCTTCCCAAAAAAGGAAAATTTGGAACCCTAAGTGTAGGTGACTCAAAAAAAAAAAATGAAATGTAAATAGCGAGCTGTGAAAATTACACATAACCTTGATAAAATATACGCAATAAAATAATAATTTATTTTTAAGAATTTTAAGGTAACAGTGAAGTGGAGGTTACATGTTACTGCCCAGCGAACCTTTAAGAAATGTTCGTTCAGCTTCGTTAAATTGAAGTGTTAACTTAACAGAGCGAAAATTATCGCGTAAAACTGAAGGAAATGTCAAAAATCCAATTGTCCTTTTTGCAAATCATCTTGTTAATAGCTCATTGTACATTTTAAGATTAAGTTCAAAATTATTTATTTACATTCATGTAGGATCAAAGATTTTATAGATGGTAATATTAAATAATTAATTTTTAAATTTATTTATTTTCGATTTATTTTCTTACGACACAAGAACTGTGTCTTTTATTATTTATGTGTGTTTAAGAATTTAAGGCTTTTTAATAATTGAAATAATTTTTGAAGTTTCTCCAATTCCATCGTCAGTCCGACCTGTCAAATTTTCCGTAAGAATTTTTTTCCGTTAAATTCTGTTAAATTTCTTACAGTTTCGCTGACTGGCTCTTTATAGTATTGCTCATGTTGTTGCTGAGTTTGGTTATGGAGGGGTTTCGCGCTACCGTCTTTCTAGTTGCTAAGATTGTACGGTCAACATTGCGCCCTAATAAAACCGCTTTATTTAATTTATTTCAAACTGGTCAGTGTCTAAGCAATGCAATTTTGCTTTGTTCAGCGAGTTTGCTGTGACCATTCTCTACTATGGAATCTTAAATAAGATTGCCCTCCATGTCCAAAATAGAATAGCTTATTACTTTTTGAATCAAAAATGTAACGTTGTTTAAATACTGAGCGAACAACAGCGGTTTTTATGCCAGTTTTCTCTGCCTCATCCAAATGACTTACATAAATGTTTTCGCATACATCTTTTGTTAGTTAAGCGTGAACTCGCTCGTTGTTTTTTTGCTATGATGTTTCATTCTTTGGAACACCTAGATAACGGTGGGTTCCAAAATACCCTATTTTGATCAAAATCGTCAGGAATTATAGCCAAAACGAAACCTTTTTAGGATGTCTCTTGTTTCTTGTATGATTTTGAAAGACACCATGGGTGTGTACGAAATACGAATTTAAGTGCACATTATTTAAAATGCACATTTTTCAGTTAAATTAAGTTTCATTATAATCATTAAATTAATTGAAATTGAACAACTCTGAATTAATAAATATCGATAAATATAATTAATTTATATGTAAATTGACATCAAGCAACATGTTAAAAATGCACATAAAAACTACATCGGCACATTTTCCATTTCGGACGCACTCCACGGTGTGCTGGAAACCAATTTTAATGAAAAGTTCTGTCACTAAAGAAAATCATAGTGAACCTAGTCGAAGGGAGTGTCCTGAGCTCGGAACAGTTGAAATTAAAATCATTGGAAGTGCCGTTTTTTTTTTGGCGGCAATTTTAAAATTTGAATAAATTTCATAATATGAATGCTTATTTTATACGTCGTTTTTCATTTAGAAGTTTGAGATTTGTCTGTATTATCAATTAATATGATCTTAAAAAATATGATCCAAAAAAAAACAGTAAAAATTTACCCCCCCCCCCCCCCCCCTAATTTCCCTAAGGGTTTTTAAGATTTACCCTTTCAAAAAATGAGTGCACGCGCTTAATGCAATTAAAATATATTACAACAACAACTACCTATATTTATATTTATTCTATAATGTTGATGATTCAGAGTTTATAGTATTTTAACATAACAAAAATTCTTATACTACAAGCTTATATTTCATAATTTACAAACGATTGGAATGCGTTTGTTTACATTTTTAATCGTATGGAAAGTAATGCAATAGGTCATTACACTACGATCAAACTGCACAAATTTAATTTTCCCACCTTTTACTTATAGTACTAGGTAAGAACGTAATGATTTAGTGAATTACCAAATCTGAACCTCAAGGAAAGCTCCCATTATAATATGTTTATTAAGCCTACACTAATAAAATTTAAGCCGCCCCGGTGGCACAGTTGTTAGCATGCTTGCTTTAAGCCCCGGAGGTCCCGGGTTCGATTCCCGGCGGGTGATGAAAAAATCACGGCTGGTTAATGTAGGATCAATGAACTAATTACTCATTATCCGTAAAAAAAATTATTTCGAAACTTCATAATGAAGCGGCCAAATCCCAATGTTGGTTACGTAAATTTAAGCGGATGTGTGCCAAACTAGATATTTACAAAAGTTTGAAATAGTGCATTATAAATTTTAAAATTATGTTTCTGTTCATAATTTGAATTTAATTGTTTGTTCATACGTTATGGATAAATACAGGAATAAGAATGTACCTTTTAGCATGTCTTCCTACTGGAACTTACCTAAATGACAAAATAACCAGCTTAAATTAAATAAATATAGAGGTATAGTTTTCGTATCTCGACAGATATGTAAACCTGCAATTGCATTTGAAAACAGTTTTCAAAGTTACAAAACAAGAGTAAACTTCATTGCCGTAAAGAAACAATTCAATTAGTCTGCTTAATTATAATTTCATATACCTAATCATATGTTAACATTAATAGAACTAAAACAAAACACATCACACCGTCTGGACCGCTTTACCAGTATGTCAACCAATATTGGTGGTCTCCTTTGATGTGTAATTATTTACGGTCTATTTAGCGAACGTATATACCAATGTACCAAATGTCAGATTGGTGATATGAAAACTGCCCACACGACATGTCATACTACATGTATACATATCACCAACATTTGTCGATTTTCACATCGTCTGGTCTCGCGTTTAGCAGTTTGAGATTTATTTGAATTATCAATTACATAATATGATTTTTTCGGCTTTATAAATAAAACCAAAAAAAAATGTTTTTTTTATTTAAATCGTATTACTCGGATATAGGAAAAAGAGTAGGACAAAATTTACATCAAAACTAAAATTGTTTAAATTTTTCTTTTTTCTTATTTTTAATAGTATTTTAGATTTGGTCAATATGATTCGCTAAATTATTACGTTCTTACCTAGTATTAAACGTAAAAGTTGGTAACTGTATTTTGTAGTTTGGGGGGGGGGGGAGGGGGGATTTTTTTACTGTTTTTTTTTGGATCATATTTTTTAAGATCATATTAATTGATAATACAGACAAATCTCAAACTTCTAAATGAAAAACGACGTATAAAATAAGCATTCATATTGTGAAATTTATTCAAATTTTAAAATTGCCGCCAAAAAAAAACGGCACTTCCAATGATTTTAATTTCAACTGTTCCGAGCTCAGGACACTCCCTTCAACTAGGTTCACTATGATTTTCTTTAGTGACAGAACTTTTCATTAAAATTGATTTCCAGCACACCGTGACCCATGTACCAGAGCTTTGTTGTTATTCAATTAGTACCTAATTAATCGATAAAAAACCAAATTAATTTCTTACCATATTTTAATTATCAAATTTTTTGTTTTGTTTTAAATAAATCTATTATTTGCATAGAGGAGGAACGCAGACTGATTCGATGTTATTATGAAGTTTGTAAAGCATCATATCGTTTTCGTGAACAAAACAAAAATATTAAAAAAAAAAAAAATTGCAAGAACCAGATAACATAAATATTTCAACTATATAATGCAGAAAATTCAAAAGTCATTTTGCCAAGTCAATTTATCTTCATTTTTATCTTATTAAAAACTACAAAAACAAAATCTTACTAATCCATCCCGCTGCATTAAAATAGTATTGCAATTTGCAACCAAAAAAAAAAAAAAAATCGTGGATAATAAACGAAAACATATAAGTTCTTTTAACTTTCGACTGCTTCTTCTTATTCTGCTTCGCCATTCGTATTTCTCGTATGCTTGGGCCTCTTCTATACTTAATCATCTTATATATTTCTACATTTTTGTGCGATCTCAAGAAAATACATAAAAACAAAATTTGAAGTTTTTTTTTTTTTTTTGGTAAACTTAAATAATGAAACTGCGATCCCCACCGACCGCACTATTACATCTAGGTACGTGCAATGTGTGTATGTATGAATACCGCGAAAAGAAATTACAAAATGAAACTAACAAAATTTTGTTCCTACGTACACAAGCAACCAATGTTATGTTCATGAAAAATGCAGTTTTTTTGATTGTTTTGGTTTAGGTTTACGGTTTAAATTTTTCTTATTTTTTCGGTTGCAGTTTTTGGTAGTAAGTAAGATTAAAATTTGTGTATGTGTTAATGCAATAAGAAAGTAACATTTTGTTTTTTAGATATTTCGTTGTTCTATAGTTTGGTTTATATTCATACATAAATAAAGCCAAAAATAATAATAATAGTAGTAATAATGAAATACAAAATGGCCACTCGTAAAAAATAAATACATGGCAAAAAATTACTTGATTGAGTGGATCTGTTGCATTGTCTTGTAAGCAAGTTTTAAAGTTTTTTGAACTCCGTCATACATTTTTCGTCATCTATTGCCGTTGCCTATATCTTTTTTAAGTATGTACAATATACAAACTTTTAACACAAGATTTGAATCTTTTTTACTACAAAAAAGGCATTTATCACTAAGTTCGATTTGGAAACGAAAGGCAAAAACATTCCTGTCGCAGTGTGTCTTAGCTATGTATAAAATAAGCATCTTTTCGTCCTTGCTTTATATTTCTATCTTTTCGAGATCCTAAAGAGCAACAAATACGATTATGTGCTTTAAGGCTTACAAGTTTAGTGAGTCGGCTCTTCAGATTTAATTTGGAGACTTGAGAATTAAGCGTACATTTTGTTTTTAATTCTAAAGCATCGCGTTAACGGGTAGACAAAAACTTGAATAGCTCTATCAAAATTTAGTAGAGCTCTGCTGAACGTGTTTAGTCGAAACAACCACTCTAACAAAATATTTCTCTACTTTCAGTGTGGTAGCGAAAAATTTTGTTGAGAACGAAATTTTTTTGGATTTTTCATTAAGCGAGGCATAATTTTATTCATTGAAATTGAGACAAATTTTAAATTTCTAAATGCTTATGTTTCTCTAAAATTTGACCAAATTTTCGTTTAAAGTTGATGTTAATTTGCTTAAGTCCCGTTGTGTAAAATATGTTACCATGAATACTTTTATAGGTTCATGGAAATGTTGTTGCTCTGCAAGGCGAGAACTGAGTATAAAAACATAATTTTATAGAGGCAATTTTTCCAGTCATTTAAATCCAGCCTTCCTTACACACTGAAACTTTCTTATTTGGTAAATTTAACTGATGGCAAAAACGTTTTGCCAATTGAGAAAATTAAGTAAGAGGAGTTCTCTCAGTAACTGAAATGATCTAAACAAGTTCGTGTGCGGCAAGTTTGAATCAGTTTTCAGCAAATAGCTAGAAATTTGGTTTATTATTTTACCCTTTGAAATTAAGACAAAATCACGTTCACAACCGGCCGATTATCTTCCAGGCTAAATGTTCCGATTTTTTCTTTTGTACTTTTTTGTATTCCTGCTTGAAATTATTGACCATTTCAAATAAAAACTTATATTTTATTTTGAATTATTAAACAATTAAAATTTACGTCGCTAAATTTTGAGTATTCCGATTTTGATGCCTTTTAAATTGAATAGAAAGCTTGAGACTGGTGCATCTCAGCGAAAATTTGGCAAAATAAATTTTAATTATTTAAGGCGACAATAAAATACGAAGACTAATTAAAATTAAAATATTTCTAAACAATTTGAGTCAAATTTGAAAATTCTGTAGACTTGTAAATAACAAGTTTGTTTATTAGAAAAAATAAATATTTTCAAAATAGCCTTCATGAGCATCATTACCTACCTTTAGCCGTTTAATATAATTTTCAGCGGCAATTCGAAAATTTTCTAGGAACATTTCATCCCATAACTTGACAATGGCGCATAATGACTGAAAATTTGTATATGGTATGGCACAGGTCTTAGTCTCCAAGTATGCCCAAACAAAATTTACAAGAGGATTTAAATGCGGGTAAGTTTCTTCAATTTGATCCTTCCATAAATTGATAAATCTAGTCCAAACTATAACAGATTTAGGTTCTGGCTTCCTGCAAAAATTCGAGCTTCCCGGGAGGTGTTTTTGACCAAATATGATCATTTTGACGATTGTAGCACTGTTGAATTATGAACAGCTTCTCTTCGATAAAAATGATTTTTCTGGGGTTTTGCTCCCGGACCGCTTCAGTAATATTTTGCATCTTTAAAGTCGTGTGGGCTCCATTTTGTCCGTAAAAAGATGGGATTTTGGAGCTTGGACGGATAGTTATTAAGGTTTGCTATTTTTTCAATTTTTTGAAGGTTTACTTGAAGACTCCTGACTACATGATGCATCTTGGTTTGCGGATTTCGTTGAATCCGACATTTGGCAATGGTGCGGAGCTATATAGTATTGACGGTGCGCAGACGACATCTTCCTGGATGGCTTTATCGCTTTGGAGACTGTTGAACGTGGAAGGCGAAGACTTTGAATTATTACTTTTTGCCGAATTTCCCGCTTCGAAAAAGAATTCAAAATATAAGGTTTTATTTCAAACGGTTAGCCAGTAACTCAATACGTAATAAACACAACATTCAGCACTGAACACGTTAAAATCTCGAAATGCTTGCCGTAGAGAAAAATCTTTGAAACCATTTGTATATTAATATTGTCTCTACCATCGTCCATCACTCTATTATCTACAAACTACAAATCTATTTGGGAACAGCTCTACATACTCTCTTAAATCCTAAATTTAGTCATTGCCCATAGTGCTAGCGTATACTTAATTTAGGATTGGAATATGAAATATAGAACATAGGAAGAACTCTCCATAATTTAATACACTCTTGTTCACACTTTTCTTAAATAGGCTTGGATTAAATGTTGATGGAAATGCGTTTTCATCAAGCCCATTCCACAATCTGAAGGTTCGTGATAGAAATGTTATGAAGATTTATTGAATCGACCAAAACCTGACTCTGGAGTGTGTTTGTGTGTGTGTATATATTGAGCAAGCCTGGTAGATGTAGGTTGCTGTTTAAGTGCTGGCATTAATTCTTTCAATTAAATGAAGCGTTGACCATCGTAATATTTGTAAAAATTGCAAATAGCTTCAAATATAATGGAACCAATGCATTAGTCATTGTAAGATCTGTAATCATGCGACAAATTCTACTTTGGATATGATCTAAAATGGCCAGTTGTGTGCGAGGTGCCATATATTTAAATATGCTCCATTCGAGGTCGCTTTGTTAATCCTCGTGATCCAACAGAATTCCTGATAATCATGCCTGATAATCGATATTGTGACGTTTGAGTTAGCCGAAATAAACGAATGGGTTCATCCGATCTATCTACCATGATCGGATCAGATGATTCAACATTACTTATCTTCTATTTCCTTGACCAGTACAGATGAATTTGATACGAACTTTATTAGCTCAAACCCAACTGGTTTTAATACTAATTTGATTTTATTGTACAGAATTTTTACATTTGATACTGAATCAGCACCACTTAGCATACGCTAACACATCCACGTAAACATCTGAATTGATGAATTGACTTGCCAATGAAAATATTTCACTGTTATTATCAGCAACTTGATTTAACCTACGCGTAGCCTAAGTACGTCGCTGATTTCGTATCATATGTTACATCAAGAAGTTTGAAATGCTTTATTGATTGATAATTAAAAGCATTAAAAATTATGCGAACTTTGTTGTAATACTGTGTGGTTTAATTATAGAATGATGAGGAAGATAAAAACATTCACCATTCAACGCTTCACTTGGTTCACATTCAATCATATGTTTTTCGGCTTTTTAACGGTTCATCTGCTTGTAAACGACGTTCAACAGATTTTACATAATTTGTTGCTTCTGTTGGTTGTAGTTAGAAAAAGAGAGTCATGGTGTTGTTCTTGTGGATTTAATTTCTTTTCATTAATAGTTCCTCAATTGTCTAAAATTGTTCTAACGCTTGATCAATATTAAACCCTCTCAGATAGATATTGAACGATGCGCTATTCATTGCGAAACCACCTGTGGCTAGCCATCCCAAAGTTATATAATTAGAAATTAAATCATGAAGTCCCATTATTCTTTCAGACGTCAATATCTGAAAGAAGCAATTTGCACCAACAAGGAGATCAATGCTCGTTAATTTATCATATTGACGATCTGCTAAATTTGGGTTGGGGTCTAAATCTTACTTTACAAAATCTTGCTTTTTCCAAAAATATTACCTTTTCAAAATCTTTCATTTTAGAATCTTACTTTTTGAAAATCTTACTTTTCAAAACTAAGTTTTTGAAAATCAAGATTTTAAATCTGGTATGAGATGAGTGAGATATGGTAAAAATAACAAAAAAATATAATAATATTGAAATGAATTACATATGAGCAATTTCATAAAGGGAAATCCCCTAAATATATATAATTTCAATGTCGGGGATTCCCAGGAAAACTATTTTTAATTCTTGCATGCAGGTCGGGGATTCCCAAGATGAAAATATTTTTACTTCTTGCATGTACATAATTCTATTTACTTAAGTGACGAAATTTCATCGTTTATTAAATTGTTCGCTTGTGATACAAATATAAGTGATAAACCAGTTATAGTAGTAAAGTGATAGTAAATAAATAAAACAAGTGATAGTAGGTAGTTATTTTATTATTAATAATAGTGAAGTCAGTTAATTGACAAAAAGTTTCGTGAGTGTTATTGAAGTTGTTCTGGTTGAAATGGGTAACAGTTGGTTGTAGTGAGATTTCGAATTTGAAATATTAAGTAAAAGCGCTGAGGATTATCTCAAGTGGTAAAAGGGCATATCTCGACTTAAGCCAATATGATTTGTGACCACAGAATATTGTATATTAAATATTCGTAATAAAACATTTGTAAAATAAGCATTCAAAATAAAATGTTTGAGTTAATACAGCGACAAAACATTTATAGATAAAATATTCGAAATAAAATATTCTAAATAAAATATTGTGAATAAAAACTTAAACACAGTGAACAAAAAAACATTCTGCGATATTAATTATACAGTGAATAAAACAGTGATCAAAATAAACAATCAAACAGTGATTTTTATTAGATGTACAGGAGCTATTCGAAACACAATAAACCGCTCAGATTTTTATTGACTTCACCTTGCTTTTGGATACGAGAACTTTACTGTTACATTCGCTTAATTTTAAAAAAATAAAAGACGCTCTCCCAGTGCTATTTGTATCATCCCTCTCTAAACATGGCTTGTTCAACACTCCTCTAAATAAAATATTTTCCTATTTATAATTTATACTCTAATTCTTACCATAATACAAACAAAGGTACTTATTTTGGTTTAAATGAGGAGCATACACTTAACTATGCGATGTTATTGCGCTAACTTAATACATGACATTTTCCCCTTTCTTTATTTAATTTTTCTCTACATCAAGTTAATCTTTACCATAAACATTTAAATTAAAATTTAAAGGGATGAAACGTCACGAAGTGATCAGAACTTCGGTCTTTGGGTAAAATTAGTGTGACCGTTTTGACAGTATTGATTTCTATTTTAACCAACATAAATTTACTTATACAACAACAGCCAAACAGGTCAAAAGCTTCAGTAACATGGATACAGGCGTCCAATTTAGCCCGAAAACTCGTATTCTAGAACTTTATTCCGAAAGTAGTGTACAAAATTATACTGATATTCCTAACCTTGTAACTGACCATATTCCAGAATTTTATCCAAAAATCATTTTAGAATCCCATTTACAACGCACACGTCAAATTTCATAATAATAGGGTAAGGAATAACCAAATTCCATCCTACTTGGCCATATTCCGGAGCTTTATCAAAAATCATTTTAGAATACCATTTCCATAAACATATCAAATTTCATTATAATCGGTTAAAGAACAGCCAAGTTCCATCATACTTGGCCATATTCCAGAACTTCATCCAAAGGCATGTTAGAATCCCATTTCCAACACACATGTCGAATTTCATCGTAATCGGTTAAGAAATAGGCAAGTTCCTTCATAATTGGCAATACTCCAGAACTTCATTCAAACAACATTTTAGAATCCCATGTTCAACGCACATCTGATGAGAAATAGGCAAGTTCCATCATACTTGACCATATTCCAGAACTTAGTCCAAAAACCATTTTAGATTCCCATTTCCGACACACATGTCAAATTGCATAGATAAATAGGCAAGTTTCATCATATACATAATTAGTTAACTACTCACTACATCCTAATCCAACCCCAACTCAACTTCAATTCCCAATTCAATAATCATACCAGCATATTATATAAAAAAATCGTAAATATTTATAAAACCAGGTATTTTGCAATTTATTTGTATGCAAATAATAGTTCATTTAACCGATTAACTGTTAACATTTTCTGAAAACCCCTATCTACAAGATATTTTGTAAGGTATGTTTTTATGGTCTGTACACCCCGTTTTGCTAAACCATTAGACTATGGGTGGTAAAGAGGAGGTTTATTTCGCCAAATTGGTTAAAAGCATACGAATTGAAAGGCGGTCCATTATCAGTGCAAATATAGATTTCGGCAGACCGAAATATTTAAAGATTGATTTCATCTGGCTAATCACTTCTGAAGAATCATATTTTTCAAGTATTTTACATCGATAAATTTACTGTGAGAATCTACTAAGATTAAAAAATTTTCTTTTATTTTCATGTTGCCATTGAAATAAATCTAAATGAATTCTTTCAAAAGGATAATACGAAACAGGCCATTTAGACGTAACTACTGTACTATTACATACTAAACAAGCTCTAATTTTATTTTCGATATCACCGTTCATAGTTTCCCACCAGAAAACTCTTCAACCCAACATTTTCATTTTCACAATCCCTTTGTGGTTACTGTGTAGTAAGTCCAAAATACACGGAATCGATTTGTTTGGGACCACTAATCCATTCCCGTAAAACAAACATCCATCCTGAATACTTAAAGAATTCTTTAATCTAAAATAATACTCGAGGTTATTTGACCAACCATCCTTGACATAATCAAAGACTTTCGATAAAATAGAATCTTCATGTGTGCACCTATCAAAATTTTCCGTACGTAACTCTCCATTCTCTGAAATATTTACTGTTGTCAGAAAATTTATAGTGTCTGTATCAACAGTACTACCTGCAGCTATTAGGTGCCATGATAAAGCATCAGCGTTTGAATTTTTTCCCCGGCCGGTGTTTCAATTCATAATTGTATGTCGAAAGAATTACCGCCCATCTTTGTAATCGAGATGCTGCTACATTTGATGTTCCTTTTTTAGGACTAAAGAATTCTTTTAATGCTTCTGAGTCTGTAACCACAGTGAATTTATGATCCTAAACATATTTATTAAACTTCTTTACTGTGAAAATCGCAGCCAAAATTTCTCGGTGAAGCTGAGAATACTCCATCAACTAAATGTGATAACACAGCGGTAAGGCCATACGGACTGGCATCAGTTGCAACTATAATTGGCTTTGAGGGGTACAATTCTAGCAATTTATTGCTTACTAACAAATTTTTACATTTCTTGAATGTATTTTCACAGACATCACTCCAAATATATTTTGTTTCTTTCCTTAACAGTTTGTATAACTCATGTAGTTCTGTAGATAAGTTTGGCGTGAACCTGCCGTAATAGTTTATAAGACCCAAAAATGATTGGAATTCTTGAAAAATTTTTGGAGCTGGAGCTTTAACGATTTCTGTTACTTTATCCATATAGGGACTTACCCTCAGCTGATAAGTTGTGACCTAAAACATTTACAGAATTATTGAAAAATTTACACTTTTCGACGTTAATTTTTACGTTGTATTTGCTCAACCGTTCCAAAACTAAATTCAATATATGACTGCATTGCTCAAGGTTATTTTCTCCAATCATAATGTCATCTAAATAACATACAACATGATCTATACCGAGTAAAATTTGATCCATAATGGACTGGAAAATTGCCGGAGCAGTTTTAACACCAAATGGTAAACGAGTAAATTGAAATAACCCCCGGTGTGGATTTATTTTTAAATATATCTTTAAGTTTTCTGTTACGACTAATTGTTGATATGCCCCGCTCAAATTAATTACAGAAAAAATAGTTGATTTCAACAAACTTGCTAAAATATCATCTATTCTCGGTAGTGGGTAGTGTTCGGTCTCAACAATCCTATTAATGGTAACTTTAAAATCAATACAAAATCTAGTGGTTTTATCTGGCTTTAGTACAACTACAATGGGGGAGCCCTATTCGCCAAATTTAACTGGAATAGGAATTAGTACCTCCCCCATACAAAGTTCGTCTATTTTCTCAGAAATAGCAGCTCTTTGGGAAACCTTTTCATGATATCTTGTAAATATATAATATACATCATATTTTCAGAAAAATGTTGACTCATCCGATCAAATTGTTCACTAGAATTTAATTTAAAAGTAGTTCTCCAGGTTGGGAATAAACATCAAACCAAGTGCGAGCCCACTGGCTTTCTGCGGTTCTATAACAATTAAATCCAACCACTGAAATTTACCATCACGAATTTTAACTCGCATTCTTCTCTTCCCAATAACATTGATTATTTTACCTGTAACAGAAGCAAATCTTGGCTTGGGCACTAAACAGGCCACTAAACAGGCCTTGGAGTTGGCACCAACGAAAGTAGGACCTCGTGGGAGACCACCTACCTGATGGATGAACGACGTTGGCAGACACTCGGTCGTTGTACACACTTGGTCACCGTGTCTGGCGTTCTCTTGCGGCAGATCGAATTATTTGGAGGAGCATCGTTGAGGCGGCCAAATCCTTCATGGGATTTAGTGCCAGCGGAAGAAGAAAAAGAAGAAGCAAATCTGTGAGATACATTTTCATAATTTAAATTACTAAAAATTGATTTAAACTTATCTAAAGTCATCACAGTTGCACAGACACCGGTGTCCACCTCCATTGGTATAAGCTGCTCCTCCTTTCGAACTGCGTAGTGGCATGTTCTTACCGCAAGACGACCTGGATGATGAGTTCGATCTTTCATTCTTTGAAAACACATGTTATTTGTATGGCCACTTTTACCGCAAGAAAAAAATTCCCATGTACTAACAGGACAATTTTGTGGATTATTCTGTCGATTGCATCGAAAACAGCGACTTTGGACGTTTCTATTTACACCTCTTTGTTGACCCCTACCACGCGACCGACTTCGACTTTCACCTATTCTGATTTGTTGGTTACCACTTTTGTTTTTAATAATCGCTAATTGGTGTAATGGTTTGTCGCGTTCCGTCATCTCCAAACTTACGGCTATTTTCGTAGGTTTTCCAAAAGTGAAGCCCTTTTCTTTAAGAATAGATGGGCCCTTAAATAATTGTCTCTCAACCCAAAGACAAAACGATCTCGCAAAGCTTCATTTAAAAATGCACCAAACTTGCACGTAAGCGCCAAGGCTTTTAACTGTACAATGTATTCCTGTATGGATTAACCTTGTGTTTGATCTTATTTGTGGTAACGGTACCTTTCCGGAATCTCGTTTACTTCCGCTGAAAATGATTCCTCAAAATATTAATAAGTTGTTTATAATTTTTTTTTAACAGTTCATCAGGAACAATGAGCTTTTTAAGTACCGAATAAGTTTCGGCATCGATAAATGTAACAAATGCCACTTTCTTTTCTTCGACTATATCGTTCAATAAAAAAAAAATTGTTCCATACGTTCAATACATTCATTGAAATCATCTCCGAGCATATACGGATTAAGGTTACCTAACATTTTTTTATCATTTTTAATTTCCTATTTGCACTGAACACTTCACAACAGAATTGAACGAATTATCTGTTTTTTCCCATTCACTTTCGATCTTTAATTTCTACTATTCCGTTATTTCTTTCCTGACTGTCTAATTAGTTTGATTTTTTATCTCGTCACCATTTGTTACATTCGCTTAGTTTAAAAAAAATACAAGGAGCTCTCCCAGTGCTTATAACTTAGTGACATTGCGCTAACATAATATACATAACACTTACACCAAAGCAACCTTGATTATACCAGAGCCTACTGTATAAATAAGAGCCTCCAGTATCGACTGTATTTTTTACTAAGCTTAAAATAAGGTACAAACAAATTTTTCTTTACTATGAAACTATATGGAAAAACGGTTATTTTCATTTACAGATTTAGTTTATTAGAAATGTGAGCTTTTGTTTTGTTTTTATATGAAAATGTTCATAAAACATGTAATATTATTTGATTGAAAAATCGAGTCTTGAAAATGTTTATTTCTTAGTGAAAATCGTCATGAAAAATAAGGTACTTTTGAAATTTAAAATATTGTTGTTTTTGTAATACTATACGTCACCAACATAACTAGAAATTTATAAACAAAACAATCATCTCTTTCATTGCCTCCATTCCAATTTGAATTCAAATATGTTCCTATAGTTATTTTGAATTTGCAAAGCATGCTAGATGGTTTTGATGTTTTGTTTTTTTCGCACTCATTGTATTGATTTAATTTATTCTGTTTGGCTCTTTTTGATTTTTTTTAAATTTTGATTGTTGAGCGGAGACGTGTTGTCTTTTTTCTTACCATTGGGTTTAGATGCGGAGATATGATGTCGTCATTAAACTGAATTTTCTCTTTTTAATACACATTGTTGTTGTTGTAGAATGTTTTTTAATTTAATTTCCCTTATTTTCTTTTGATTATTGCTGGAAAATATGGAAATTTGAGAATCTGTGTTTTAAATGAGTAAGACATTGAGTTGTTTGTTAGCGATTTCTTAAAAAATTATTTAACTGGGTTTAACTTTTAATTCATATTTTATCGTCAATCGAAATCTCGTTTTTTCATATAAACACTATGAAAATAAATGAATTTTTAGTGTTTCTATATCCCTTATTATAAGTTCATTTTTCACATGCCGGCTCTATTCACATCAAGATGGTTCTGATTATACAAGCCATAATCTAAAAAACGAAGCTTTTATAAGGGAATTAGAAACGAGGAAAAAACTAAAATTTCCATAGTAAAACACATAAAACATATGGGAAATCACTTTTTTTCCTAAGACAAATTTGTAAATGAAAACCTGGAAAATTCTTAATTATGATTTCTGAAATATTTTCATAAATGATTGAATTTCAACATATATGAATCTCGTTTAAATATAAAAAAAAGTTCATAACAACAGCATTCTGGTCAGATTAAAAAGAAAAGCTTACTACAAATCGAGTACATTAAGTCAATATACATAGATGGCAGTGGGCAGTAAAATTTTGAAAAATCGTACCAAAAATTGCAACCTGGGGAAATTTGAATTCAAAAATTGTATGCAAAGCAAAACAAAAACTTACAAAATATTAAAAACGTGTCATAATTGTGTGATTAAATAATTTTTTATCTTATTTCTCTACTAACAGTTATAGACATCTAACGTATACCAGTAAAACTAAAGATAAATTTAGCAAGTATTATTTTAATTCGTCAGAGCCAACTTTGATGTAGTTTGCAAAATGAAAGTTCGAAAAATATATTTTAGAAATAATTTAATTTTAATATTTCTGCAATTAATATTTACTTAATACCAATAAACCCTTCCTGAATATTGTTGCTAAAGATATGTAGAACACTTTTGTATAAAAATTTTGTAACATTTTTGCTTTTTTCAATGAAAAACTTGAAGCTAAAAAACACCGTTTTTACTATGGATTCCTATGGAAATTAGTGAAAAGTTATACCACTAAAAAAGCTTCTAAAAAATACGTCATAATGATTATGGCTCTATATTCTAGAAGGCTCTGCTTGCACCCGATTATTTGGATCTAAGCCTTCTTATTGAAAGACCTCTTAATTGTTCAGACCTCTATTTCAATTGATCTATTTCATAGCAGTGTGACAACATAAGGATACAAAAAAAGCACTGACTGGGATGATAAAATTTTCACAAAAACTTATGTCTGACAAATAAAATATGTAAAAAAAAAATTGTAAAAAAATATAATCTACTTACTCGTACAATGACTTTCAATTATGAAGCCACCCACAATTTCATAAATTAGAATGAGGAGAAATATTACTTAATTGGAGATTAGTTCTTTTTTTTTTGTGAAACCATACATATGGAAGCTAAATTTGGATAAATTTTTGAATTTATTCGTTTTTTCGAAAGGCTATGTCGCGGTGCTTTCTATGCCACGGTGTTTTCACGCAATATGCAGAACGCATAGCTGCAAAACTGATGTAGAAAAAAAAGATTTTCCCATTTTTTCCGCGTTCCGACGGGACAATCGTTTTTGTCTAGTAAAAATTAAAAACGCAAATTGTTTTATAAAAAGCACTAAAAAATCTACTTTGTTGAAATTTTTAATAAATATAAACTTTTTAGCTCAATAAATTTATAAATTTATTTATTTTTTAACATTTAAAAATAAATATCTAGCTAAATAATAAAAATAAAAAAAATGAGTATTTATTTTGTGAATTGATTAAAATGAATAAAAATGGAAATTCTGTGTACATGGCAGGGAACAAAAAATGCAAAGTAGATATCAGTGTTAGTTTGATTATCATCATCATTGGTTGTTCAAAAACCCAAACTCAACCCATTGAACATTTATTTATTTATTTTTGTTTTTTTTTTGGAAAAAATTATATATTTATATTTTTTTATATAAATATTTTATTTTTTAAATTATTATTATTACGATCATTTTTTATATTTAGCAGAGAGATAGAGAACAATATAATATTGCGTTATATAAAACGCGAAAGATGTACTAAACACCACCAAAACGCTGTAAACAAAAAAAAATGTTATGTGCACCGCGCGCTGTTTTGGGATGGAAAATAAATTATATTGAAGCATGTACACAGTTTTTTTTTCTATATGTACATGCATTTTTTTTAAATGTAATTGTGATGCACTTTTTTCATTATGATTATTATTATTATTTTGGGTACGATAAAAAAAAAATTATAAAATGCAATAATGTGAAATTTCAAAAAAAAAAAAACGCGTTGTACTAGAATCAAATGTGTAAGTGAATTTTTATTATTTTCATTTTTAAAAGTTGTTGGTTTCAAATTTTCTCCTCAACTACTTTTTTTTTCGGGTTGTATTAAAACTTTTTTTTTGTGCTTGCCATTTTCGATGACGTTCATCATGATAATAAAAAATAATAATAATGGTTTTCAGGTCAGAAGTTATCAACTTTTGGTATTTGAGAAAAAATATTTAGGATGCGATAAGTATTGTCGAATTTATTTATTTTTTTTTTGGTTTTTTAATCTTATATTAGGGATGAATAACCTAATGTGTTTTCATGAATTTTAATGATTTCTGTTGGTAAATAAAAATATTAGGTTGAATGCATGCTAAATTACTATATAAAATAGTTGAGATCATTGTATCATACTTTATTCAATGAGAATGTACTCTTACTATAGATGACTCCAAATTTTAAGAAAGCTCACTAGCTACTTGAGAATTTAAAGAATTTTATTTGTACCCAAATACCTATAGAAAATCCACCTTGTGGTGAATTAAACTAGACTTTGAACTGAGTGATATACACTTCATTTGAGTTTCATAGTATGATGGGAATATGAGTAAAATGGGTGCCAAAATTCAATGAGAACATATGTACTGTCGAATTTTTTAATTGAAACAGGCTGAAAATATGTTACGAAGTTTAAACGACTAATGAGTTTAGATAGATCATCCCGTAAGCTTTCAAGAGGCAAAAAGTTGCGACGTAAATATGATTTAAATTAGAGAAGCTACGTCTACTCCCACATATGATACCAATTCATATTAGTCTTACCTGAGTTCCACCTTTCGTATTTGCAGAACAGCAAGTTCATCATTCCTACTCTCCATCATCGTCATCATCTGACTCGCCCAAAGGCAGATCATCCGGGAAGTGATGGTTCAGGTGCTCAGATGCCACTGGTATAACCGTGAGCCCCACTGTGTGGGGTTTATTTGCGTCGAACATTTGTATGACGTGTGCTGTTCCTGGTGTGACTGAGAACGTGTAAGTTTGCAGTGGATTATGAAAAAAAAGTTGTCCACTATAAATGTGTCGGATTGAAAAAAAACTGGGGTGCGGGGGGGGGGGTGTGGGGGGGGAACAAAAATTTAAAAATGTATGTATTAAGTGTATTTCGCCAAGTGTCTACGGCAGAAAGTGTAAAAAGTACCAAGTGATGTGATGAGGGCAAGCACCAAAAACAACATACCAGGCTGACTCAACAAATCTGATTCAATTCTCGACCATTACAGGGCAGTTTCGATATAATTCGTAAATTGAATCGAAGCTGAGTTGATTATTACTGCGGATTTGCGTTGCTGAGCGATTAGTAATGTCAGGTTTTAATATCTTTCGCATGGTAGTTGTCAAGTGATTTCCCAACTAAATCTTCACATTCGTATATAACGTTGCCGACCTTGGTAGTAATACGAGCCGCTACAAATTTAGAACCTAGTTTGGCTGAGAATCGCTTGCTAGAGTCACTCAAATGGTGTTGACTTAAATATACCGCTTGTGTCAGTAAATAATTAACATGTCTGGTTTGTAAATTATATCGTTTCGAATAACTGTCGTAAGCCAATTTAAGATTTGTTTTGATTTTGGAATGTATAATACTGAATCTATCGCTCATTGGTTCGATTTCGTTTTCATTAATGCAGCCTACATTTGTCAGAATTTTATATGTTAACCACTGGTAACCATGTGATAGCCAAATAGTGGAAAATATGGTGAATATTGGGTAGACTAATGAATTGCGTTATGTAATGCTGAAGGAATCTCTCCAATACGTTCATCCCAGCTGTGATGTTCCTTGTTTAGATAAGCTCGGATCGCCGAAAAATTGAGCGGTTCACCCTCTCCGAGGCATTGGCCTATGGAGAATACAATGCAGTAAACGAATGGGAAACTTCGAAATCATTTAAAAGTTTTTGAAATATTTTGTTTTTAAATTGAGTCCCGTTGTCACTAACTAGAATTTCAGGCGTTCCAAAAGTTAAAAATATATCATTCTGTAGAAATGATTAATTTTAGGTGATATTGCAGACGGTAATGGCTTTAAAAGAACAAATTTTGAGAACTGATCGACTACAACAAAAATAAATGTATTCCCCATTTTTGACATGGGATATGGTCCCATAAAATCTACAAAAATGGGTTGCCATGGGCGATCTGCTGACTGAAAATTTCTCATAGGTGGTCTAGATATGACATTTATTTATTTATTTTAAGATCAACATAATTAAAATTAAACTGATCTGATCAAGTACATTACAATTACATATTAAAAATTAAGATTTACTACAAAACCAAGACAACGTGATACATCAATAAAAAATAGCAATATCACAGAATAGTTAAAACAAACCGGTAATCCTATTTTTAAATTCGTTGTTACTTATATTGAAATCAAACTCCGTATAATAATCATTAAAGTTATTAATAGCCAAATCCAAAGGATTATTAGCTCCGTAATTAGTCCTGTGAAATCGAGGTAGGAATAACGAACGATTTCTAATATTTAGGTTCGTTGCCTGAAAATCAAGGTTAGACAACAACTTAGCAGAGTCAATACTGCCATTCAACAAATCAAAAATGTAACAAGCAGAACTAATGGATCGTCTACGATTTAGTGGAAGCAACTGAAATAAATTACATCGATCACTATAAGAAATATGAACTTGACTACTTAGAAGGAGGCGATACACGCGACTCGTGAAACGACGTTGAATTTTTTCTAGACGACTTATTCTAATATCATATTGAGGGTCCCAGATAATTGGCAAATATTCAACTTGTGATCTTACTAAAGTTGTATAAACTGTTTTAAACGTAGACAAATCTTTGAAATCCTTACAGGTTCTAAACATAAATCCCATCATCGCGTTGGATTTATTTATTATCTTCTCGGTGTGTTGGATAAACGACAGGCCATCGTCGAGAAAAATGCCGAGGTCCATAAGCTCAGTAACACGATCAATGACAATATTGTTCAATGTGTAGTTAAACACAATTGGATTTTTCTTTCTATGGAAGCTCATAATTCTACATTTTCCAATATTTAGTTCCAATCTATTGAGTTCGCACCAGACGAAAAATCTATCTAAATCATGCTGTAGACGTTCGCAGTCGTGTACACTATCAATTTTAATGAATATTTTCATATCATCCGCATACAACCGAAATTTTGATGAATGAATGCAGGTAACAACATCATTGATAAACAATACAAACAACAACGGGCCCAAATGACTGCCTTGGGGAACTCCAGACGTTTGTTTAGACTCGCTAGAAAGACAATCATTAAATTTGACAAACAGTTTGCGGTCACAGAGGTAAGATTTTAACCACAACAACAAGTGTGAGTGAACACCGGCTTCCTGCAATTTAGATAACAAAATCTCGTGAGAGATTCTATCAAATGCCTTTTTAAAGTCTGTGAAAACTACATCAACTTGCGAGCCATTCTCTGTTGAATTTATCACGAAATGAACAAATTCAACGAGGTTAGTAGTAGTTGACCGACCAGGGAAAAACCATGTTGTTGTGGTATAATTATTTTACCAAACTCGTTAAACATTATGTCGCGAACCATACATTCAAAAACTTTTGGGGCCGCAGACAACACAGAAATAGGTCTGTAATTATCAATTAAAGAACGATTACCACTTTTAAAAACCGGGATGACATATGAAGTTTTCCAAGAATCAGGAAAGTAACCTACAGACAGTGATCTATTGTACATTAGTTCCAGATGGAATACTAATGAATGGGCACACTTGCGTAATACAATTGCAGGAACCAAATTGGACCTAGATGATGATTTAGCTTTAAATTAGAGATATATTTAAAAATTAATTCAGTATCCAAAGAAATAGAACCCAAACTACTAACTCCTAAGCAACTGACAATAGGTTGCTCAACAATGAGGGGGTCAGTCGATAATAAGAAATTAGAAGAAAAAAACATCGAAAACATTTCACTAATCTCAGCAGTAGATTCAGACTCCTTAGCTTCTAATTTTAAAGTACGAGGGTAACCAACTGTTCCTCTTTTAGAATTGATAAACGACCAAAAAGATTTAGGAGTGCTTTTGATTTTATCTTCAACCCCATTGATATAGCGACGAAATTTACAGCGATGCAATTTACGGAATTCACGTCGTGCCTTTTGAAATGATAGATAACAAAGAGCATCAGGATGGTGCTTGAATTTTTTACGTAAATGATCCATTTTATTCTTGCTAGAACGTAGCTCCTTATCAAATCAACGAGCTTTATTTAACTGACGACTAATTCTAACCGGAATGAATTTTTCAATTCCAACCAAAACCGTTTCGCAGATTCTACTTATGGCGCCGTTTAAATCACAATAGTCGAACATCTCAGTCCTATTAATAGAATTTAAAAACGAATTTAAACCTAGAAAGTTACCGTTAGAATAATTATAAAATGAGTGGTTAACAGTATGTACAAACTACGTTTTAGCAATCTCCAAAGATAACAAAATAGATTTGTGATGTTCATCATTTTTCACAAAATAGTCGCTTTCCTCAAGTAGATACTGTAGTTCGAAAAAATTACCTGAAACAAAAATTAAATCAAGTAAATGCGCCCGAGAATTAAACACATTATTGATTTGTATTAAATCTAATGACGACATGGTGTCAATAAATCGTGATTCAATAGCAGAAAAAGAGTTACTGGGCAGCATACCATGAGAATGTTGTGTCCAAGACAAATGTGGTAAATTAAAATGTATCGGTCTAAATTTGAACCAGGAGTAATGTAATGAACGCCGACCACTAAATTCTGTGAGAATACCTTAAATTTAACCCAAATGGCTTCACACTCACCAGCATAACTGATGTTAATCATACTACTACTAAAACACGATTTTATCGCCACCAGGACGCCACCACCACGAGAAAACACGCGATCACATCTAAAAACAACATACTCGGTCCCAAATAATTCTGCGCTTAAAATATCAGAAGAAAGCCATGTTTCAGTTAAAATAATAACAATCAAAATCATTTTCAATTACCGCTAAAAAAAATGGTTTGGTTTTCGAGCGAAGCCCTCTAACATTTTGGTAATACATTTTTAAAAAGAATTTTTGATCAATTTTGGATTGACGAAACTTGGAAATATTACTAGAAACTGATGATTTGTGTAGATTTTCTTAAATCGACACCGCAGCTCGTACGTTTTTTGGTCGAATTTCAAATTCACGGATCAATACCCTCACTGGCCACCCATCAGGTTGAAGTAGCCTGTCGAAGATTGTAGAACTAACTCCAACTTTAAATGATATAAAGTTAAGTTTGCTAACATCCTGATTCGCAACAACTAATAAGCGGCAATCTATCTCCTCTTCATGTATTTGTAGTTTATTGCTCAGATATTTTCGCACTAATTACTGGTGGTAGATGACACAAATCTTGAAGCATAGATATATCTATGCTATGCATCTGGCAATATAGTAACGCCTTAGTCTGTCAAGGGTTTTCTAAATCCATCCATGGGCGCCTATTGCAATGTCGTGTTCTTCATGGATAAGTTGTTGCGTCAGCTTTTCTGGAATCCAAACTTTCCATACTGGTAAATCGGTTAATGATTGGTCCAATTTAGTCTTAATTCTGATAAGTATCCGATTATTATTAATTGCAAAATTTAGATAATTCTAAGGATTTGAGATAATTTGATCCCGAAATTCTGAATATTTTGAGTTAATAAATTCATCTGAATCCAGATCAATTGAATTTACCAACAAAGGCCAAACACACTCTAATTATTCAACAGAGTCACAATATGCTCGAGAGAGAGAGCATCTGGCACCACATTTCTCGATCCCTTTTCATGTTCAATAATGAAATCGTACGCTTGAAGCTTGAGGCTCTACCTTGCTAAACGACCACTTAGGTTCTTCTGAGATATAAGCCATTTCAGGCTCGAATGATCCGTGATGACTTTGAAAGGGAACCCCTCAATATATGGTCTGAATATTTTATGCTAACTATTGCGGTCAGGCATTCGAGTTCAGAAATGGAGTAGTTTCTTTGTGCTGGATTTAATTTTTTTGAAGCAAAGGCAATGGGCCGTTCTTGATTATCTTCGGTGTATTGGAATAAGACCCCACCAACTCCTGATCTACTAGCATTACAACGAATAGCAAAAGGCTTTGTATAGTCTGGATTGGAGAGCACTGGTGCTGTTGCTAATAATAATTTTAATCGATCATGAGCGGTCTGTGCTTCAGAGGTTCATTTGAATCTATTACCTTTCTTTAGCAGATCGGTTATAGGTGCGGTCACGGTAGCATAATTGAGAATAAATCGTTGATACCATCCGGTCATACCCAACAGGCGGCGCATTTGTTTGACGGAAACAGGTGCTACAAAATCCAATATAGCTTCAATTTTGCCCGGGCCGGTTTTCAGTCCATCTTCTCCAATTACGTATCCCAAATATTTTAATTCTCGCATCATGAACCGACTTTTTTCTACATTTATTGTCAAACCGGATTTGTTTTACCAAGTCGATACCAATCTTAAAAGTTTGAAGTGTTGATCAATAAATCATCTAGGTAGACGAAGATTTGGTCGTGGTACTCGTGCGGAATTACTCTATTCATCAGCTTTGACATTGTTTGTGGGGAGTTACAGAGACCGAAGGGCATCTCGCGAAATTGATACAAGGGTCTGCCTGGCACTGAGAAAGCTGTTTTATCGCGAGAATTAATCTCAAGCGGTATCTGCCAATAGGCAACCTTTAAATCAATTTCCGTGATGAACTTAGTCTCTAATAACCTACCCAGTAAACCATTAATATTAGGGATAGGAAACGCGTCTTTTTTCGTTAACGAATTTACTTTGCGAGAGTCAAGGCAAAGCCTCACTTTTCCGTTTTGCTTTCGTAAAAGGACGACCGAGAAGGACCAAGCGCTTTCGCTTTACTCTATAACTCCCATGCTCAGCATTCGGTCTAGCTCACCATAAATTAATTTCTGCACGGCTGGTGACACCGGATAATGCCGTTATTTAACAGGGCTACTGTCGCCCACATCGATTTTATGTTCTAACACATGAGTTTTACCTAGTCCGTGGTTATTGTAAGATGGGTAAGAATCTTTAATAGACTGTAGCTCTTGTTTTTGATCTTCCGTCAGTACGTGTTCCTTAGATTCATTATCCGAAAGTTCACTGATAATTAGTGGTGCAATGGAAAAACTTTGCCAAAAATTGATTCCTAAATAGAGCTGTCCCTCTAAGCTTGGAGCAATGTAAAGTTTTATAATTTTAGTTTCCCGTCATAAGTGATTGGTTAGGTAATAAAGCCCAACATTTTATTCTTCGTTCCGTTAGCTGTTTTAACGCAAGATGTCATTTTATGCATTTTAATACCAGCTCTAGATAAAAGCACCTCCTCTCCTCTACCTATGATACTAATGGACGCACCACTATTTAGCAAACACAAAAGAGTTTTGCCAAATAGATTCACTTTAACATGGGGACGAGGGTCATTTTTGTCGCAAATAATGGTGCTTTCACCATTGGATGAATATTGGATTATTCTATTGAACCATTTGGATAAACTAGATAAGTCAGTATGAACTAGTTTTCTTAAAGTGGGAGCTGATTCTACAATATCCGTTTGAGTGTATCTATTTATGCAGTTGGTATTTTTAGAGTTAGTGAACTTGGTTAAACCGTCCAAATTTGTATATAATTGATTTTTAGTGTTTGTCTGGTCACGTTTAATTAATGTTTCGGATCCATTTGGATTTCCGAAGTCGTACTTGGTATGTTCGGGTTTAGAACTGCATTCCCCGGACGCAAGGGACCCGATTTATTTGCGACCAGTTCCCAAAAGTTTTGATTGACTATAAGTGCAGTGTGGTTTTCCATCGCCAAAGCAAAAAATTCTCTGCATAGAAATTGGACAATCTTGGTATCGACGAGCTAAGTCATGCCAGATGCCAGTTCCAACAAATTAGAAATTCATTATTTGGTTTGTCCCGGAGCGAAAATTTATTTACGTTAGGATTCGTATTAAACGCTTCTACTTTCTACATATAGTTGGGTCGGTTCAGGCAATTCAGGCATTGAATTTGAAATTTCTTCGATGTTTTCAGTTAGCCTGACTGAAATATTAGGATTTTGGTAAATAGCGTTTACTTTATAAGTTCTTCGAAATTTAGGTTCCGATAATTGGCGAGGATCAAGCCCAGAATTTTGCCATAATTTTTCAAAACGTTGACAAATTATTCGAAGTTCATTTATCGATCTAATGACCGAGGATAAGGTAGCACTTTGTAACGCTGGATTCATATTGTCACGAATGATTTCTAAAAATTTACTGTCTTGGAAACTACCTTGCAATCAGCTGTTTAAACATTCCATTTCCAATAGAAAATCATGGAATGATTCATGAGGTTTTTGTTTCCGAGTTTCGACTATTCGACGCATTTCGCGTTCCGTAACATGACTACGAAATCGACTTAACATTGCTTCACGAAAAACATTATAAATTGCATTTGGGGTTTCCTTCGAAAATGACCAGTACTATTTCTCGAGTGTTCCCTGCTGGAATCGTGGTAAAAATGCTTCTAAGTCAGTCAGCGACATTCTATCTATTCCTGCATGAGATTCTAAACGAAAAATAAAATCAGTTACATCCATATCTTGGGGTGATCCCGAAAATGAATTATTCCACTTTGGATTGTATCGATTGATTTGCTGCCCAAAACTCGGAACAATGTTGTAGGCATTGCATGGTTACTAACTCTAGTGGTAGCGATTGGATAATTAGGATAACCTTGAGTTGCATTTGTAGGTGTTTGCATTGGTCGATGCTGATTGCAATTGGTACTCATTGAAACCGCATCATACATGTTGGTGGACTTAGCTAATGTATTTGTATTATATACCTGCGTTCGATGCTTAAACTCAGTCACTATTTGAAAATGATGATTTTGATCGAATTGAGAGAGATTTTGCTTGCTACAAATTGGGCATAAATGCCGATTTACGGGTAAATGTGCTTAATCCAAATACTTGGCCGAGTGGGGTACACATTCGGGAATTTAGTAATAAAAATTGTCGGACAACATTGCCTCCACGATTGAAGTTTCGGGTAACCGCTGCAGCCAACAGTACAACACGTTAAATTATAACTTACATTGTAGTAAATTTGTTCCGGGTGATAATCTGCAGGTAAATGTAAATTGTTCTATAAAATTTGGCCATTTAAATGTCCGTAGTCTGGTTAAACATTTTAATGAAATTACAAATTTGATTTTCTTGCTTTAATTGAAACTGTTCTTAACAGTAAAATTACAAACACGTCGCTCCTTTCATCAATTATGTATAAACTAATACGATTTGCCGCGCCGGTGGCACAGTTGTTAGCATGCTTGCTTTAAGCTCCGGAGGTCCCGGGTTCGATTCCCGGCGGGTGATGAAAAAATCACGGCTGGTTAATGTAAGAATAAATGAATTAATAACTCATTATCCATTGTAAAAGTGATTACGAAACTGCACTATGAAGCGGCCAAATCCCTCTATGGGATGTAGCACCAGCGAAAAAAAAATACGATTTGATCGTATTAATAATACGCAATGGGTGATCCGCAATGGGCAATTTGGATTTCAATATCACACTCCTCATATCTAAAGTTGTCTTTAAGAGGACCCCCACAAAACCAAACAAAGTAAATTATAGAGTAACAGCTGCATCCAGTTCATTAGTAGAATAGGACATGTTAAACTCATCACCATCATTCAATTTAACTGTATGGCTGCAAAACGAATTTTGACGATGGTTATTTTCTTGACCTTTTTCAAAGCTAGTGAAGCTTATGAATTTTATTCTAGTAACTGTTAAGTTATGCTGTTTAAATATGCAATTCTCGTCTGTAAAATCGGGAATACTGCTGGTTTTCAAGGTTTTACACACTCATAAATACCGGCTGGTTTCTTTTTTTATTACAGATTCAAACCTGATTACAGGATCGTCTTTCACAATGTTACTAAATTCTGCAATATTAAAGGACAAGCTACCAGGGTTCAAATGGGCAAAATTAAACTTACTCAACGCAATGCATAACGAATTATTTATTTGTATATGTTTGTGATGATTGTATATGTTTGTGAAGAGAATGGGAAATGCACAATGCAATAACAACATTGTTAAATTTCTTGTGATCGTATATTGCTCCGCTTAATTGAATTGTTCTTATTTGAATAAACATTGTATCAAAGCAACTGTAATTTCTAGGTCAATACATGTTGTTTTGAGTTTCATTGCATTAATGTGTAATGTATTGGTTATACGTTGGATATATTTTTCGATAGATATGTTTGTGTGTGTATAAATGTTTACTATTATATTGTTGAAAAATCTTGTTAGTATTTTGGATGTATTGCTCGTTCTTCATAGGAAGAATTTTTGTTGGTTTTGTGTTGCACCTATAACGTCGTATATTGTACGCATAGTTTGTTCGTTTTTTTATTTGCTTTACAAGGGCATCGAGCACGATCATGTTATTGTTTCCTCTTTATCCAAATATTTGTAAGTGCTATCTACGTATACGAAATACTCACAAGTTAAAGTATGCTTGGACATGGATTGGAAACAATTTTGATGAAATGCGTTGACAGAATATAAAATTTGAAGTTTGGGATTTGAAATTTATAATTTGGAATTTGAAATTTGAATTTGGAATTTGAAATTTAAAATTTAGAATATGAAATTTGGGATTTAAAATTTGGAATTTAAAGTTTGGAGTTTTTAATTTGGACTCTAAAATTTAAAGTTTGAAATTGGAAATTTGATATTTGGAATTTGGAATTTGAAATTTAAATTTTGAGATTTGATATGTAGGATTTATAATTTGAAATTAAATATTTACAATTTGAAATTTAGATTTGAAATTTAGAATTTAGAATTTAAAATTTGATTTTTGATATCTAGAATTAAAAATTTGAAATTAAATATTTACAATTTCAAATTTAGATTTGAAATTTAGAATTTGAAATTTAAAAAAATTTGAAATTTGGAATTAGAAATTTAAAATTTGCAATTTGTAAAAATAAAATTTTGGATTTTGGAATTTGGGATTTGCATTTTGAAATTTAGAATTTGAAATTTGGAATGTGGGATTTGAAATTTGGAATTGAAAAATTGAAATTTGAAATTTGGAATTTCGAATTTGAAGTTTGGAAATTGAACTTTAAAATTAAAATTTAAAATTTGGAAATTAAAATCTTGAATTTGAAATTTGGAATTTGAAATTTAAAATGTGAAATTTAAAATGTTGAATTAGAAATTTGGAATTTGGAATTTGGAATTGGAAATTTGGAATTTGAGATTTGGAGTTTGAAGCTTGAAATCTGAAATTTGAGATTTAAAATGTGAAATTTAAAATTTGGAACATGAAATTTAGAGAAATTTGGAATTTGAAATTTAAAATTTACAGTTTGAAATATGAAACTTTTTTTATTTTAGAATTTGGGATTAGGATTTTGAAATTTAGAATTTGAAATTTGGAATTTCGAATTTGAAGTTTGGAAATTGAAATTTGAAATTAAAATTTAAAATTTGTAATTTAAAATGTGAAATTTAAGATTTAAAATTTTGAATTTTGATTTGGAATTTGAAATTTGAAATTTGAAATTTGGAATTTGAAATTTGAAATTTAAAATTTTACTTAACTGGGCATTTGGCGTGTTTTATACAATAGTCGCGTCTACAAGATTTCCGATCACTCTGATTTTCTTGATTTGCTTCCTATACCTTACAAAATTGCAATGTAATGAAATCACCTCGCATACAATCTTTCAAACCAAAGCTGATGATTGAGAGAATTACCTTTTGCATAATTTAGGTGGGTGGTACAGATAGGAAAAAAATATTTATTGAATTTTGCATATGATCAAGTATGTTGGCCAAATTTTGCCTGATTTAACTTTAAAAAAATATCAATAATAGCCGAAATCAAACGCTACGCTTTTTACGGCTCAGTGTCTGAAGTGCGGAGGACAGGTGTTTTAACTTGCTGTAATCGCGTACAGCACAAGGAATCGTTAAGACCGTAATGCGCTTGTAATTTGCCATTAGTTTAGTATGTACACACTTTAGTGTGTACATGTTGCGGGAAAAGTAACAACAGCCGCAATGGCGTCTCTTACAGAAATAAAAAAAAAAATGTGTTTGCACTCGAACGCTGTATGTGTTGGGGATTGGATGCCAAGTTTCATAATTTTCTACCAAGTACCAATAATCGAAGAACCGATTGAAGTTTTCGGCTTTTTTATACTTGGGATTAGATTAATATTAGTACACTGCTAGAAAATAAGATTATTAAGTCCTAAATTTTGTTAATTCAATCGGCAGTAAAATTTTTTTATCTTGTTATTTAATTTAATTTCTTTTATTTTGTTTATTTATAATTTAATTTTGTTGTGTATCTAGATAATTTTAAACAAACTAGACCATGAGGATTTGAGTTTAATAATTTTTAGTTTACTTTAAAGTAGTACCTAGTGATAACACAGGCACACAAAAAAAATTGTCCTGATACAGAAAGGTGAAGTACCCTCTGGTACGTTTTTTGGTGTGCTAAAAACGAATCTCAGGTCAGAACGGACCCATCACCTTTGAATTTTGCCCCTGCACACCTTAGCACTCCCCCCAAATGATCAACTTTTCACATCATATAACAATTCAAAATAAATATCTCATTCTACGTTTCTCAGTGTGAGAACGATTCTGAGGTCATGATTTACCCATCACCCTTAGATTTCGCCCCAGCACTCCACAAAGGGTCAACATTTTATATCATCATGAAAAATTCAAAATAAATATCTCATTCTACGTTTTGAATGTAATTTAATAGTTTTAATTTTGCTATATCTGCCCATCCCCTTCACCATATGGTTATATTTTGACTCTTGTAACGTTGTACCAGTATTAGGATATGACAATTTTTCATTTCCATGCGATGAAATCAGGCAACAGAATCATTCCTATAAAAAATAGGGACACTGGCATAGGTGTTGTCGTTATGTAGAAGTAAATGCTTTTAAACTTCGAATAGAAGAGTCTCCATTGTTCTGGGATATAAACATTTGGTTTTAATTCGTTCATCAGACCCTGAACATCTGTGCAATAAACCAGTGATTGGTCCTCACTTACAGTATAATATTTCCTGCAATCCTTCTCTCCATTTCTCTAAAAAGATGAATTGCTACCTCTTTTGAGAAAACCACGCTTCTTAAATTCTGCAGCAATATACTCTGCCATATCTTTTGAGGCCGCTATGCCCTATCCTTCTTATAAATTTATTTAATGATATTTGATCAAAAAGTTGTGGACCTTCACTTCGTCGGTTACTCTTGTATTCCCCCCATCACTATCTTCTGAACGACAGGTTTCAGAATCAGAATCTACTTCTTCGATTTCCTCCTCTTCATCGTTATCAACTTCCATGGAACTTTCTGTCTGGCTATCAATTTCCATTTTGTCTTCATCATCTACTGTCGAATAATTTGTGCTGTTCATGTTGTTACTCGATTTTGCGGAAGCAATTGGTCTTGTAACTGAAAATTATTTTTAGAGTTGAAACCGTTCACTTATATTTTGCCAGCTTTGTTTTGATTTGGGTCTTTGCAATATTGAAGGAACTATGAATTTAAGATCCTGTTTATTTTTACTTTTTTTATACCGGCTCATCATAGTGAGACAAGGGCAGCAAACCATTTTAGGAACCCATGGTTCAAGTATTGACATATTAAAACAATCAAAATAAAGCTCTTTACTTGCTTCAGATATTTTTCTGCGATATCTTAAAATTGCAAAATTACCACATACGTAACAGAAAACATCGGTATCCTGAACACAAACGTGAGTTTTTCTTGTAGCCCTAAACTCTCCAGAGGCCAAATCACCAAGCAACGAAGAGAGGAAAATTAAAACTACTTTTTATTTGCCATATTCGGTTTCAGTACTCCAAAAAAGTCGAATGAGTTATTTATTTTGAATTTTTATATAAAGTAAAATTTTGACACTTTGAGGGGGCGCTGGGGCGAAATGTAAGGGTGATGGGTAAATCATGACCTCTGAATCGTTCTTAGCACACCGAAAAACGTAGAATGAGATATTTATTTTGAATTTTTATATGATGTGAAAATTTTACCATTTGGGGGGTGCTAGGGTGTGCTGGGGCGAAATCGAAGAGTGATGGATTAGTTCTGACCTGCAATTCGTTTTCAGCACATCGAAAAACGTACCGAAACAGCACATCGAACTTCACCTTTCTGAATCAGGACTTTTTTTTGTGTGCCTGTGTAATTAACAAATTATATCTGAATTTTCAGAATAACTTAGGAACCTAATGCAGATTTCCAGAAAATTATAGCACCCAGCGAACAGGTGGTGAGAAGAAATCGTGTTATATTATGTTGATGTAAGTTACCGATGGCGTTAATTGTAATTCATTACAGGTCAACACCCAACACAGACCAAACGTAAATAACACTACCCTGCAAAATGTTGCCCCTGGACAATGAATAGTTGTTTCCGAAGTAATTTTTCACGCTGAATCCGAATATGGGCTCAGGATTGCTCTGTCACGTCAGATTTATGAAATATTCTAACCTAAAAGTGCAAAAAACACTGTTTTTTGATATATTTGAGGTTATCTAGCACCGCGATTTTTTTTTTCTTCAAAAATCCATGTGTAGGATCTTATAGTACAAGTCTTCTTCTTTCAAATGCCGTTGAGTTTGCTCAAGTATCTTTCCTTTTCGCCGAGATATCGCTTTCTCGAATTTGCATGTTCGTGAATTTTCCCAAATTCCCATTACTTCGGAAACAACTATCCATTGTCCAGGGGCACCAAATTTTTAAAATTTTGTAGGGTAGTGTCATCTTAGTGGCAGGTCTACGCAAATGCTCCTTTTATAATAGTAGTTGTGCTAAACTCTATTTTGAATTGCGATACTAATCAGTATGGCGGAAATTATTTGAATTGATACCTGATATTAATTAGGAATAGGGCATCCAATTTTTGGAAAAAATGTGATTCCGGAATTTTCGAATTTGAATGGTCTCGATTCCGGAATTCCGGAATCAATTCCGGAATTGATTTATTTTAAATAACTTGGATTAAAAATTAAAAATCAAAATTTTACAAGAAACAACCGATTTGTTTTATTTCATTATTTAAAAATGAATTTATTGAAATTTGTTTTCCTGTTTTTCTGCTTTTTCTCATTAAACCTAGATACACTTTTGCAATATGTTTATTTTTTTCGGTTTTAAAGAACTAATAAAATCATATATTTTGTGTTGAAACAGCGTTCCCGCAATCAGCATTCTGGCCCAAGGAGTAAAATTATTGAATTGTTCAGTTAAATCATTGCCGTCGGAGCTTGAATCACTCCCATCAAATTTATACCGGAATTGTAACGACGAGATACTTTCTGAATTTGTTTGTTTCAGTATGAATTGGAATGAAGACCTTTCCCATTAAATACATTGTTCTTAACTGGGCTATATACGGCGCTGCATAGTTATTATGTACAAAGTACCTTTTGGCGGTTTTGAAAACTAAGAAACAACACAACACTTATTTAACAGGTGTATTTTAGGGATGGATAAAATGCATTTTTATAGGCGTGCATTTATTGTTTTGTAATCCGTTTATTAGGTGTCATATCCTAGTGAACGCAAAAGGAAAACACAGCCAATTTGATACAATTGAAGAAAATTTTTCTGTCAGGTAAGACTTTTAATTTTCAAATTATTGGACTGCTTTATAAGGAATAAAGCAGTCCAATAATTTAAGTCTTAAACTGACCACCTCCATAAAGTGACAAACATTTCTTTGACTCTTGAGTGCTCTCTTTAGAAAACTTCCCCTATTTTATAGTACAAAATATACACTAATTACAATACATAAAATTAAGTTGAGACTACTCAAATTAGTGTGAGAAATAGAAATTCGATAATTCCGGAATTAATGTTTTCAATCCCGGACTTATTGAAACTAAAATATGGGCCGGTATTCCGGAATACCGGAATTCCGAATTCCGAAATTGGATGCCCTCGAAGGGCCGAATGGGTCGAAGGGGCGAATGGCGAAGGGGCGAATGGCGAAGGGCCGAATGGGTCGAAGGGCCGAATGGGCCGAATGTCGAAGGGCCGAAAGGGTCGAAGGGCCGAAAGGGTCGAAGGGCCGGATGGGTCGAAGGGCCGAATGGCGAAGGGCCGAATGGGTCGAAGGGCCGAATGGGTCAAAGGGCCGAATGGGTCGAAGGGCCGAATTTTTTTGTTTATTTTTTTTTGTTTTTAGAAATATAATTTTTTAAATTTCTTGTTTTAAGGAATATTTTGTAAAAATTTTTATCAAGTATAAATTAATTTCTTTTGAGTTTGTACATATTTTATTATGTTTAATCTTTGGATATTCTGTCGGCAAAAATATTGCATTAATTTTGTTGTTTATATTTTGTGTTCTTTTTGTAATTATAAAGTGGAAAAATATTTGTACATAATAGGTATTTCACCAAAACCAAAGAAGAATTTTGCCATAAAATGTCATAAAAATCAGACCATTTTTTATTCGTTAAGGTGAAGGAAAATTCTATTTGGTCGAATAAAATAATTTCTCTGTGATTTAGTGATGTGAATATAGTGAATATACTCCTAACAATTTACTACATAATTATAAAAACAAATCACAGTTTAAGGCAAAATTTCCAAAATGTCTACTTAAGTTAAACGAAACTGTTTATTTTAAAGTATATTGTTGTCTCATGTGTTGTTTTGAATATTATTTCAACCTGAAATGTATTACCTATTTTGATATTAGTCATTTTGACAAACAACATTTCAACCTGGTATTGATATCTATATATAAATAAAATATGGTATTGATATCTAACTATAAATAAAAATTATAGTTCTTAATATCAAATTCAGTACATTTCCAAAATATTCCTTAAAACAAAAAATTTAAAAAATTATATTTCTAAAAACAAACAAAAAAATCCGACCCTTCGACCCATTCGGCCCTTCGACCCATTCGGCCCTTTGACTCATTCGGCCCTTCGACATTTGGCCCTTCGACATTCGGCCCTTCGACTCATTTGGCCCTTCGACATTCGGCCCTTCGACATTCGGCCCTTTGATATTATTCCTAATTTTCGACCTTGAGATTTTTGGGGTCCTTGAGACCGAAAAATTGGGTTTCGAAGTAGTGTCTGTTGGTCTATATGTCTGTTAGTTTGTAGCCCAGATGTTTAACCAATCAAACTGCAAATTCATGTTTAAACTTTTTTCATAAATTTTGAAGTCCAAGCTCCCAGCTTCCGTGAACCAGAAAATTTATTTTGCAAATATTTCAAAAATAAACAATTTACAGAAAACATGAAAAAACTAAAAAAAAATCTTAAAATTGCAAGAAATTTGCATAATAAATTTCTCAAAATTCGCTGTTCGTAAAAGAAAGTCGTGTGTTGGCCACACCTCAATTTTTTTAAATGATTTCCCAAATTGTCAGGAGAAATAAACTATGAGCAGTAAAAAATATTTGAATTAAACAAGTGGCTCAACAATTCTAGTTGAAAAACCTGAAAAGTGTTCTCCTGAAAATTGACGATTTTAGCTTATCGGTTTATTGCACGCATTGCACGATATACTTTGTCGGTTTTTTGTTTTATTTACGGCTTCAAAACCTATTCATGGAGTTAGGGCTTACCTGCTTATAACAAGCCTTTCAGCTTTCTACCTCTTCTCTGTTCCGATGAATTTTGCCTCGGACAGATGTTAATGAAACTTTTACCTGTAAACAATAGTTTCAGTCATGTAACATGTGTGTACTCATAAGAATACATGGTTAGTCAGATGTGAATCACCCTGACTTCACATACATTATTTACTTCTTAATTTTGAATATTATGGAAATTGCTTTTACCAATTCCATTTTAGAAATAACCTGTTTGGTCCAAAACTATTCTTCTAGTTGTAGTCAACAAATTTCACCCTAAAGTAATTTTACAGATCATCTAAGAATACCCTAAATTCTAGAGATCACACCTGATAATTTATCATCTGCTGTATTTGTATTTTATTACAATAACTTAAAAATTTGCTCGTCCAACAAAAACACCAAAAAAAAAAAAAAAATTAACAATAATAAAACAAAAAGTACAACAACCCGAACGATCACACAGATCCATGATCTTATCTGCAAACTGCGCTACATAAAATACAATAAAAAAATGCTCATAAAATTAGAATTATAAAATGGTAATCATACACTAAAGTGCAGTTCAAAGTCCTTTAAAATAACAAAAAAATAAAACGACACACGAATGCCATCTTTAATGCAATCAATCGACGACGCAACACATAAGGAAAAAAAAGATCAACAAACGATCATAATCGCGTTTGATCAACCAAAAAAAAACCAAAAACTGCATGCTATGCTGCTTGGTACCCAATTGTAATTGTGAGAGGCCTGAAATTATAGATTTTCATGTTTTGGCAATACATTAATAGTGTTGTTGCATTTTATTTACTTTTATTATGATTAATATTATACATGCATAAATTTTTTTTTTGGTACCATCTCTAAACCCAAACTACTTCCAAAAAATTTAAATATTTTAAAAAAATCACTTTGAAAATGGGATTACACACAGGAGAGATTTTTTATTTTTTATTTTTTGTGTGCACGAGTAGTTTGTCAATTCTCGCGATTGAATTTTTTTGGGCATGGTTTTTTTATATACATATATAGTACATATTATATATTTTGGTGCACATACACTTCATAATTTTTTTTTACTGTCATCTCTGTGTCTGTATATGTTTTGTGTTTTGTTATTATAATAATAATAATAATATATTTATTTATTTTTTGGAGGATCAAACTTTAACCAAAAAAAAAAAAAAAAAATTGCGTATGTATTTGTGTGTGCAATAAAACAGGGGGAAAACTATAATGCACGAAATAATAAAAAAATGTTTAACAATTTTTTTGTGTATTTTTAGGAGGGGCTAATTTTTGCAACCAAAAAAAAAATTATTGAAATTGCATTATACGAGCAAAAAAAAAACGCGGGTTGCACATTTTATCCAAAATAAAATGAAATGAAAATAAAAATTAAATTAAAGTACTCACACACACATACACTGGTAGGCAGTGGACTAGTGGTGGAGAGCTTCAAACTTTTACACACATGCACTTTGCAGTACATATATATATATACAAATGGTTCCTATTATTATTTTTATTATTATTGTTATTATAATTATTATTGTTGTAGAGTGCATCTACTAAATAAAAAATTAATACATACGCATACATGTTCGCCAAATTTTTTTTTTTTTTGGTATTCATGCGAAAATGTAATAAAATAAAATAAAAAATTGCCGAAATAATAATTTATTTGATAGTGAACAAATTTTTTTTTGTATTTTTATTTTTTTAGACTAAAAAGAAGAGAGCTTTTGGACAGGTCGTTCATAGTATCGGAGCGCTCTTCAAACATTTAAAAAATAAAAAATATTAGAGCTGTTATTTGTTAATTTTTAATATTTAATTTTTTTTCCCAATATACATAATTGCAATAAAAACAAAAAAAAAATAATAATAATTACAATAAAAACTAAAAAATAAAAAATATTTTATATAATATACATAACGTTATTTTTTCGTTAAATTTTTTATTTTGTTTTTTTTTTTTATATACAATTTTGGAATTGAATCATCATCACTGTGAATCTGAACTGCTGTAACTGTTATTACTTCTTCTAATATTGTTTAATGATAAACAAGTTATAAATTTATTGATAGTAAAATCAAATTAATTTTTCTTGAAAATTAATTAATTTCAATAAATAAAATGGATCATTACAAGTGTGTATTATTAAAAAAGTGAAAATTAATTTTTATCTTTTGTGTGAAAATGTCTATATAAGTGAAATTGTGCAATTTATTAAGAGTTAAGAAAAAAAAATTAAATTGGTGACCAAAAATTAATTATATTATATATTTAATCCAACAAAAAAAAAAAGTAAAATAAATAAGTGAATATTATTAGTTGTGTGGTTTAAAATTATTTTTGTTTTGTTATAACGTGAAAAACTGAAAATTCATTCAAAATTGATCCGATAAATAAAAGAAAAAGGAAATTAAGAAAAGGTAAGTTGTTTATAAATAATAATTATTATTATATGTGATAAGGAAATCCTTTTTTATTTTAAACATTTTATTTTTTTATTTTTATAAAATACTACTGAATGAAAAGAAAAACCACTTGTTGAATTTTTCATGTTCGTCGTATACGTTTTATTGTACATAGCTCTATATACAATTTTTGAGTGGGAAAAAAACTTCATTCATTGTCGTTATTTATAAAATTTTCTCCAGTTTATTTTTCTTTCGAGAATATAGAATATAGTACACTATTACACGACCTTCAAGGTCGGAATTCCTATATATACATACATGTTTTCCTTTGTTTAAATGTAATACGTTGCATAAGCTTTCGGGAAATATCCTTGAAATACATTTTGTACAAAACAAAAATGTGTTTTTCTGATGTTCTCCGCGTGTTTCTTTTCTTTACTCGTGATGATACGAGAGTTCAAAAATATTCTTAATGTTAATGACATTTTAAGCCAGGTTTATAATTATGTAATAAGAAAGCATGCGGTTTTTCACTCTAACAAAATATTAATTTATATAATTAAGAAATTTTTATCGTCGTCTTAATTCTTTTTTTAGCGTAAGATGAAGTTTGACGAAAATGTCAGACGAAATAATAATCTTATTGGTATTAGTTGTTGCTTATTATATAGCAATATACAACTAGAATTTTTTTGAACTTTAGTGAGCTTTCAACATATTTCCGAAAAATTATTGAATATTTTCGTGAAATTAATGAAGAGCGGCTAGGTTATATTTTGATTTGATAACACTTTGTGAACCTCCTAAGCTGATTAGATTTAAAGCGCTTAATTTCGAAAAATTATGGTAAAATATTTGCGGAGATCTACTAAACCCGAGCAAGAATTTCAGATTTTTGATTAATAGAATGAAATAGAATAACAACAAAAAATGTTAAAAGATGCTGAAAAATGTTTAAACGGATATTTCTGGTTAATTGGCTAAAATTTGTCAATTACTAATACATAAAATTATTTCGCGCTTGTTCTAACTAACACTTGGAATTTGTAGTGAAATCTATGTATTAGAATTCGGACTCTACTAAATTCTGGTAAGAGTTTGTTGGTTATTTGCCATTCCCATCAAATTTCTATCGCAGTCCTTTTATACTGCGTTTGTGGTGGACTATCTATACGTTTTTTTGGAATCGTAGTAAGTTTTCTAGTTTATTTCCTTCTATAATGAATTTCCACAGCTTAACAATAAATTTCCACTGGACAGATCATCCATTCAATATTATAGAGAAATGTAAAAAAAATAAAAAACCTAATAACATCAAGCTAAATTCTTGAACTTTAACAAATTTTCAAATCATGCCAAAACCATTAAATTTCAGGACAAAAATCAGAATTCGATTTGAAATTGTTCAAAAATTTATATTCAATAAATTCCCAGGATTTCCATTTTGTTAAATTTTTAGCGGATTTTTTTCAAAATTTGGAAGTATTAAAATTTTGTTAAACTAAACCTCAAAAAATTGCAATGGTAGTTAGGTACTCACATAAAATCTTAAAACTTGAAAATTTTCAAAAATTATTAATTCCGTTGCAATCAAGTTTTGAGAATTTAAAAAACTGGAATATACAATTTTGTTTTCATTCAAATAATCATTTTAAACCTTTCAATAATTCATTCAAATTTTCAAAGAAGGTTTCAAATTTTAAATATTTTTTCACTGCCATATTCCAAAATATTTTCATTTTTGGCAGAATACTTCGGAATTTTACCGAATTCTGAAATTTTTGATAATTCCAAATGTCTCACATCTGAATGTCAATTCAAAATTAAATTCTTTATCCAATTTTTTTTATTACTGGAAATTGTTGAAATGCGGAAATTGTAAAATAGATTTTAACGAAATTTTGTGCCAATGTTTCTTCTAGCTAGATAGAGAGTTGTTTGTATTGAAGTCAGTGTGGCGGGATAACCTAAAATTATGCATTTTCCGTTCATTTTGTTTTTGTCCTCTGCCGTGATCGCTCCGTTTTGATCTAAAAGCATATAAAACTGCTTAGTCTTCCAACATTCGACTTTTCACTCGATATAAAAGGTATGCATCAATTTTTGTCAAACCATACATTCCTTTGTCAGTTTTATCAATGTGCCTAAAGCCCTTGACAGACTATGGTTTAATAAATCCGATTTAGTGAATTTTCGAAATTTGCCGTAGTTAGATTTACGGTATTTATGGCTTATTTTGAGTTTAGTGACAAAAACGATGTAATCAGAGTGAATTAGTTTGACAAATATTATGAAAACAATAACTGTTTAAGTGTATTAACCGTAATTTTAAACGAGTTTAGCTAAATCGGATTTAATAAATCGCAGTCTGTCAAGGTTATAAGCTCCACTGCTGCAGTAATGAGGGTGAAATGTATGCTACTAAATGGAAGGCGCTTCTAGCAGTATGGAGGTTGGATCTACTAAATTTACTCATTCGCATTTTGAAAATAAATATTGATGAACTCAAAAAAATCTTATATAGTTTCGTATGATCAAAATAAACGGTTCTATAAATGGAAGAATATGATTACTTTATTTAACCCTTTAAGGACGGGGCTGCGAATTTTTTGAATTTTTAGAAACTTTTTGTTGAACACTGATGAGAAGCCACTAAATAAGACAATACTTCGTCTCGGCAACGTCTGAATGTTGCATGCATAGGAAGATGCGCGACCTTATCGGAACGTCTCTCTAACGGGACGTTGGTCCTGAATCGGTTCCAGTTAGATGTTGCTGGTTTTCTGCCGGTTTATTTAACATCTTTCGTTGCCCCAATAAGCCCTTGAACAATGCATTTACGAAAATTTTTTAGAGTCATTGACTTAACGGTAGTCCGTTGGGAAACATTTATAAAAGCGTTATCAATACTCAAATCTAAAAAATGCCAGAAAACCGGTAATACCATTTTTTAGACTTTCGATTTATCTGATACAAGCATTTAAACATGTTTGTCTTGTCGACATACCCCATATGCCGATTGTAATCTAAAACAAGTGTGGGGCATGTTACTTGCTGCGACGTCCCATCTTTCCTCTTTCTAGTCGCAGTTCTGACCTCCTTAGGATTGTGAAAGTTGCTTAAAAAATAAACCGGGTTTTTGTCAATCCATTTACGTATAATATTCCGTCTAGATCGGTTGGTAAATGTTTTCGATTTTTTCTTGCTGTACCGCTTGCTGTGTGTTTCTTGCTGCATCATCAAAATATACTTGATGATGTTTACCAACAAGAGTGGTTGTTAAATCCTTTACAACACGAGCACCCAAAGATTTTTCGTTAATATCTGCTATTTTGCCTGTATACACTTGGAACTAGTTTACGTACCATGTTTTATCAGCTCTAACCCATACTTTGTACCCTCGTTTTATTGGTTTTAAAGGCATAAACTGTTTTAACGTGCTACGGCCTTTAAATGTTACCATACTTTCATCAATAGATTAGTAGTGGTACACACCGGGTTTGTAACATTCCAAAAATTTTTGTCCCAGAATGTCTAACATTGGTCTGATTTTGTAAAGTTTATCGAAGTTTTCAGACCTTACCTTAGGAATTGCCGAGTATCTCGTAACTCAGGGTCGGATGACCAATAATATTTATACCTCGCCAGCCTTTTCAAGCTCATCAATATATTAATAGCAAAGAAAAGTTTTATTTCTGCGGATGTATTGTATATTTCTATGTAAATGAATGATATGAATTTATATTTCTCTGAGTTGCGTATATGGAAGCAAATATTTTCTATTAAATTGCTTTCTGCATCATCGGGAATATTTGGCCCGTAATCCTGTGTGAAATGTATTAAATTATTACTGTATTGTGCATCTTTTGACCAAATATATTTATCTTTTAGCAGTTGCGTCCTTAATTCAGATAACGTTAAGTTATCCTCATCTTCCCAATCACTTATTTCATCTTATATGTCGGATTGAATATTTGGTGATTCTAAAATTATTTCCATACTTTGTATATTAAAATTTTCTGGGTTGTCATCAATTTCATATTCCGAATCTGATCCCATGGAGTCTGTGTCCGATGGTATTTCGGCCAGCATGCATTCGATTTCATTGAATTCAGTTTTTCTTGATCGCGATCGAATTGAAATATATAAATATAACACATAAAATAAAAAAAAACAAATATTTTATTTATAAAAAAATAAATATGCGCCATGTTCCTAGTGGTTTCGTTTGAAACCAACCGAAAAAACGGTAATTTGTAATATATTGCTGGACGAAAATAATACAATTTTATTTCAATTTGTATAAAATAAATACATAACTTTACTTACCAGCCATATTTATAATGAAATATTAGTCTAAAATACGTAATTCAAATTCTTAATCAATCTTGTAACCTCAAATTACACCTATGCATGTGCATTCGAGGAAAAACTAAAATTGGTGCATATGCAATTAAATTTTTTATCCTCACATGAAATGTAATCTACGCATTTACAAAAATGGTTTTTATTTATCAACACTTGTATGCCGTAGAAAAATTGTTTTAATAACGCAAGGGCTCAAAGGGTTAAGGTTACTAAATGATGGTAATGACAGTAGTTTTTAGATTTAAAGCATTTGTGTTGGGAAAGTAAAATATTTAGAAACTTTTCCAGACCTATTTTCAAATCTCCTTTCAAAGGAGTGTTGTCACTGTTTTCACCACCTATACCTCTTACTTCCCTCCCCCACATCCCTTCCCTCCCCCCACTTTAAATAGTAATATCATGTATTATTTAAGGGTCATTGACAGGACTTTCAATATATTCGCAACAGCTGAAACTTAATTAGTAATTCTTCCTCAACCTCTTTACAAATTAGAAATAATAATAAAATATTTTCTTTTTCGCGAAGCATGCAAACAAAAAATTAATTTTTTAGAAAAGGGGAGAACGTTACGTAATATACGAGATGGAGTCCAAAATGTTTGTAAAAAAATCGATTAAATATTTTTCCGATCCAATATTTTCCACCCCTAACTCAAAAACATATTTTCCAAATATTTCAAAAATTTGATTTATACCATAAACACTCAGGCGCAAAAAAAACGGTTTCCCCAAGAAAAAAAAAATTACTTTTGACAATTACTTTTGAAGTTGATGAATTACTTAAATTAACCTCAAACAAATCACAATTTTCCAAAAATGATTAAAACTGTGGTTGATTTAGCGTCCAGTTAGTGTGTTGGTTTAAGACATTCTCATTTACATCCGGAATCTTATTTTTTTAATAATTATTCAAATTAGAAAATAGATATTTGTGCACCAAGTGGTGGAAAACTGTAGTTCGAGGTCCACGTGTTGTGCATGTTGCTTTTTTCATTAGTCTACAAAATTATGAAATGTATTTCAAAGAATTGTTTTGTTCTTATTTATAGTTGCTAATTTCTATTGGTTTCTACTTTTTAGAAGCGTTGTATCGATTTTTTGCACCTGAATGTGTGCTCTAGATATATTTTCATTCATTGTAATTTAGATGCTAATCTTGGATATCGCAACAGTTATAGCCTTGTAGAAGAAAATTCTACAATTAGATTTTTCAGCTTTCATACATTTCTGATAATTTTCTTGTTTATCGGAAACGTCAATCTAATCGGCGAATAGGAATTTTCAAAGGAAACCTCTATTAATTGTGTCGTAGTAATGTTTCCTACACGTTTTAGTTGACAGTATTTCTGAAAATTGTATATCTCTTTGGCTAACAGCTTTAGGAGTACAGAAATAATTTATCTTTGGGATTATGGAGAGCTACCAAGAAAAGCATACTTTTCGCAGGGACTGTCGAGCAAACAACCACTAATTTGTATGGTTTTATACAAAGTACACGAAATACACGCGAACAGTCAGATATTTATGATTTTCAATTACAAATTTTGCAGAGATATCCTCTTCATTTAAACAATGAAATATTCTAACTTTAGAGTTACAACATTTCAACTACCTTGGATCAATCCTAAATATTCTCGGTTTGCTCGGAAATATTCTTCCGGTTAATCTTGAAAAGTAATTTTCGGAAATTCATAAAATTTTAAATTTGAAACCAATTCATACAATTTAGGGTTTATGTTAAATTTTAAATAGTAAAATACTCAAATTTCGAGAATCTTTAAGATTTCGTAAAAATCTTTGTTTTGATCGAATTTAACAACTTAAAATTGGCATTTTCATAAAAGTTGAATATTTTTTCCGAAAATTTAAAATCTTACATTTTAAATGACTCCAATTTTCGAATCCTGTACTAAACAGATCACACAGGTTTTATTCCTCTTATAAAAAAGTCAAACTAAGTTTTGTTAACTCAAAAACTCGAATTGCACGCCTCTCGACTTCTCTCTTATTAAATTGAAACTTTTGCAGTTGAAAACTATTATTTAATAGTTTTTGCAAATTAATTGCAGAGTTGTAAGTGGTCTTTGATTTTTGTTTATATTCACTTTGATTATGATTTGAATTGAAAATTTCGTTGTGCTTTAAAATATGTCGGATTCATAACTGAAAATAATTGTGTAAGTGATCAAATAATTTGGCGACAGTAGCTTTAGTTTACGCATTTTCTCCTTTTGGGAGTAATTCATAATTTACCCTTCAAAGAGTTCATTTGATGAAATAATCTTTCTTTTTATAAGTAATTACAGTTAAAATAGAGACACAATTAAAAAAATTAACAAGGAAGTAAAAATGTCGAACGATATCATACAGTATATGTAAGTTACTAGTCTGCAAATATTTTGGCGTGATAACGTCTTACACCGCATGTCCAGAAAATGTACATTAATTTTTTCCCTGGGTCATGGGAAATTGCTCATAAACTATAAGTAAGCATTTCCTTTATTTTAAAGTTTGTTTTCTTAGATATTTATGTCCTTAGGCTTCGTGCCTCATGCATAATATGTATTATCATAATGACGTCATCACGCGGCGAGGCAAGCCGCACCGCGAGCCGCTAATTTCGCGCGATTTAAATGTCTGAACCATTGTAGCGAGAGAATGGGTCATCCGATCGGATCAATTCTGGTGTAAATTTTTGTCTAAAGGGTGGTTAAATTAACCTCCTCATAAATTTTAATTAAAATTACAAACTAAAAAATAACGATTTATAATGATTGAGAGCACTGTAGTGAGATAACACGACATCTGATCGGAGCAATTTTGGTGTTAATTTGTGCGTAGAGTGGCATACAATTTATTTTAAATTAAAATAATTATTTTCCATATACATTTTAATTAAAATTAATATCTGCATGGCGATTTGCAAAGAGTGAGAATACTCTAGCGGGAGAATGCCTTATCTGATCGGAGCTATTCTGGTGTTAATTTGTCAAAAATACCTACGGCCGTGTAGACGACACAGCCCTCGAATTTTTTTACTGTTTTTAATTTTTCAAAACGGCACAGTAGGACCTGTAACCACACATCCTCGATCTGGCTGCTGTGTATTGAAGGCCATTAAGCGCAAACTGTGAAAGAATAGGGAGGATTAGAGCTCCAGGAACGATTGCAAAGGCAGTAACAAACAAACAAATAAAGATATAAGTTTTAATCTTGTTACTGCGACCCCTTGCTTCACCCTTGCTGTGTATAAAAATGGTGAATTGGTAACCATATGCTACATTTGTGTAGGTAAATTACAATTATAAATCATTCTTATAGAACTGACTGAATTCAAACTAGGATAAGCTTCTGAATTTTGTTAAAATCAGGTTAGTTGTTAATGGAATGCCCTGAATTTCTAATTTTAATTTCCAAAAATATATTCGGTTGTAGCACTTAGCACCACAATTCATTTTTCTACTACGGCATTTGCATTATTTCGTCGTCCTATCATCCCACACTGGCCAATGACCTGATGGTGAATATTGGCACCCCAAAGATGGAAGGGTTTCTATCTTTTTTTTTTCACTAGTCCCAGCCAGCTCCCATCCGTATAGATATAGAATCGGTTCTTTCACTTTATATTGTATCCTCACATGTGACAGTATCTCGCACATCCATTTTAAATCCCAGCAAATCAATCGCGCTCATACTCCGTCCAAGCGTTCAGGTCAGTAAAATAATAAATATCGAAATCCTCAATTATATTGGTACAATCAATCTCCAGAACGGATTTGCTCTGTTTGCACAACATGTCTACAATTATCGTTACACATCTTAAATCCTTCCACTTGACGGCCGATATTTTTACGTTTGACTTGGTCTACACAAATTCTTGCGATTCGCCTGGTTCCAACTGTCGATCGTTTTTAAAATTTACTTGTTTTAGTTCGCGTTATTTACAGATAATATTTGAGCATGTCATTGCAGATGTCATCCTCACCGGATGTCTTGATCTGAGATATCTCATTCCGCACTTCATCATATGTTAGAGGGGGTCTTGTGGCCATCTTGACGTTGATATCGCTTTGGTGCAAGATTAGTTACAGAGAACGCTGCTATGTGGATGATAGTCTGTACGCAGGGCCGGATTTACCTAGAAGTTGGGGCCTAGGGCGGTAAATTTCATATTTCTATACCGTAGAAATGATTTGATATTTAATAAAACAGTTTACTTAACACATTGATTGGCATGACTATTATTTTTGATAGCCAGTGATGCTTCCGTAGGCGCCGTGGCTATCAATTGTGATAACCAAGTTATGGGGGTCCTGATTTACATGAAAAAGCAGTCTGGCATGCTGGGAAACATTAGCAAAATATGCTCTACAGTCAAGGTGCTAAAATAAATATGTAATGGAATATGAAATCTAGGAAATACAATTTTGTTTAACGCCTTTTTTATGCGTGGCTTTATGCGACTCAAAGTTTTGCCCAGATTCGAGTTCTTGTTTCTTTTTTCTATTTTTGTAAGACCCACAAAAGTAATGGCATAATCGCTTATTTCTGAAAATGAAATGTAGTGGCTAAGCTACCAATAGAACCAGACATCTTGGACCAGAACAAAACGCAAGACTTATTAAATTCTATCTAATTAGCTGTATGATGAGCTGATTATCATAAAAATATATCAGCATTTTTTTTGGTGCCAATTAATCGATTACAAATTAAATTAAGTCTCACTTCCAATTTTTGTTTGATTCAGTTCACACTTTTTTGAGAAAAGAAATTTTTAAACAATTTTAAACAGTCGATTATACCTTTAATCCAACCGCCCCCTACTATTAATCACCGTTTTCTTTGCCATTATCTCCATCACCCTTCTACATGTTCAACACAGGAATCTGCCCTTGAATCATCACTATATTGACAATACAACTGTACCAAGAATACAACTTTCTGTGCCAGTGAAATGTCAGTTTTAATAATTTGTGAGGTTATGTACTGTGACTCTAAAATCGGGGTTGCAAAAAATGGAGTAACATTTAACGAACTATTACCTACATATTTATCGAGGATGTTAATTTTATGATTAAGCAGTGTTAACTTACTTAACTCGCCTGCGACCAAATCGAGGATATGTCCCTAAGTCATATTTTTGTGAACCTATCCTATGAGCATCACAGGCAAACGTCTACGGAATATCTCACACGAACATTTGGGCATGAAAAAGGTAACTTCTTCTTGACTTTTTCCTGTTATAAAAGATGAAAAATAGCTCGGTGGAAAGCGGTTCACATTGAACGAGGCCTGTTTTACAGAGTTCGCTATATCGTATTTTTGGGAATGGTTAAAAAAACGGAATAACGTTGGGTTAAGTCGATCTAAAATTTGTTTTTCATTCAAAAAGTACCTAATTTTTCACTCTTCTCTCGTACTTAACGTTTTTAATTTAATTTTAAGTTTTGCTAGCATAGAATGAATAAAGATGTACGTTTTGGTAATAAAGGCTAAGTAAGAGGAATGAATAAAGAACCCCGCACTTTTTGTATGAAAAATGGCCCTCGGTCAAACTCTCTGAAACTTTGAATTCCGTTAGCCCTTGACCAGTTGATCAAAAGTCTCAATGGTCGCTAAGTCCTAAAAATTTCTGTTTTTGAGATTTAGCCCTTAGAATTTGGGATTATCGCCCTCTTTTAACATAGCGTAAAGCTACTATTATGTCTGTTTACATAAGTGTGTGTGACTGTGCATGCGTGTTTGTATGTGTGTTAGTATGTAGCCCGCTAGTTAATGTTTTTGCTTGCAACCGCTTGTCAAGACAAACGAATTACAGTTAATTTTTTTAAACTATTCTACCAATTGTATATTAATTATTAAATTCTTACATAAAAATTATTTATGCATAATTTACACATATACCTATACGTACGTCACAAGTCAAGTTGCTAGATGTATCTCAAAAAAAACGTAATCAAATCACGAAATTAATTTGAGTACAATCCAAAAAAACAAATCTATAGAAGTATATTTCACTGGAAATAAAAGCGATGCATTATACCAAAAATCATATGAAACAAAAAGCAAAAAGGAAACTTTATATGTGGAACTTCCAAAAGGTGGTATATGTGTTTATGTTTGTGTATGATTTCTCTTTTATTTGTGTAATCAGAACAATTTCAAAAGAAAAGAGAAACCTTTATACTTTGTAATGTATTAAAAAGAGATCGACGTATAAACAAAGGCCCATTTATTGTTTTCGATCACTGGATACAACACTATACAAATAAAAGAGGAATGATATACAAACACATATACAGCATTTTGCAAGTTATATGTATTTACAAGTAAAGTTTACTTTTTGTTTTTCTGTTTGATGATTTTTGGTGTAATGCATCGCTTGTATTTCCAGTGAAATATACTTCTATGGATTTGTTTTTTGGATTGTACTAAAATTGTTTTCGTGATTACGTTTTTTTTCGAGATACATCTAGCAACTTGACTTGTGACGTACGTATAGGTGTATGTGTAAAAATATGCATAAATAATTTTTATGTAAGAATTTGATAATTAACATACAATTGGTACAATAATTTCAAAAAAATTAACTGTAAATCGTTTGTCTTAACAAGCGGTTGTAGGCAAATGCGTTGAATAGCAAGATCACACTAACACACATGCAAACACGCATGCACAGACACACACACACACACTTATGTAAACAGACAGAATAGCAGCTTTACTCCAACTTCTAAGGGCTGTATCTCAAAAATATGAATTTTTAGGACTTAACGACCATTGCGACTTTTGATCAACAGGTTAAGAGCTATCGGAATTCAAAGTTTCAGAGAATTTGAACGAGGGCCATTTCTGGTGCGATATCTATCTGTCAGGCTTGGATTTTTGGAGTTTGAGTGCCTGTTATTCGTATACCATTCTCGTTTATTTCATCTGTATAGCAAATTGGAGATTTTTCGCACAGTCATTTAGGCTTTGTGAGATTGTCTTATTCTTTGAGATAGATTTCGTTGGCAAAGATTTTAAGGTCTAGATGAAATTCGTCCTGTAGTGAACGTTGATTACACCACTTTTTTTTTACTAAGAATATTTCAACGAATTCAGGGAATTAGAAATTTGATTTTTTAAATGTAAAGCAGATTTTTAAATTGGCTTTGGTTTTTGAGATATGTTTACTCTCATATCAATTACCACTTAAATTTTCACATTGTCTGCTTAAATATATAAAAAAGGATCTAGTAAATTTCTTTGTAGTACACCTATCCTTCGCTTAACGAATTATGTAATTCATTCCAAAAAATTGCACGTAGATCGAAATTTCGTTAACCGAACTTTTATTTTAATCTTTGGTAAAAAACGAAATGCTTTCGTAAATAGAGATTATCGTTTAAAGGTTCTATAGTTTATACTTTACAGTCTATAGTTTATGCATCGTGTGATTTTTTTATTCCCTGCCTACATTGTTTTGGCCTAGTTACTTTCATAATATATCTTGGTTTTAGTTCGACTGTTTGTTGGTTGTGATTTGAATTTTATATGAGTGTCTGCTAAAAAGCTAATAATGTTAAGACCAAGACACATACTATCGAATGAATCAAAATATTTAATCCTTTTTACTACCACAATTTCTGATAATAACCAGTATTGGCTACAAGTTTTGAGACTATTGACGATTGTAAAAGTAGAGAAAGCGCCTCTCGAGGACAATAGTTAAAATGATGCACCTGATAAAATGACATTTGTCACAAATGCGACGAAAGAAAATTTAGCAATGAGGTAATTAAAAATTGTTTTTATAGTCCGAAATTGGAATAATTTACAATTATTAGCAATCCGTACAAAAATTGTGTTTACAGTTCAAAATTGGAGTTGTTTACAATAATTTCGTACGTCAAATTATCAGGTACCTCAGTTTAAAATTTTTCCACTAGGTGGAATCCGTGATGCTCCAATCGTCAATAGGGAAAGCATTTACTTATTTTTATTCATTCCAGCCATTCAGGTACCAAATAATGACATTCTACAGCGAGGAGTTATTACCCCAATATATTCTAGCCATTACAATATTACCCGACGACAGTCTGTTTCGAATCAATATTGTTCTTTCATCATTCCTAAGGGGTGAGCCCTTATAATGTGTTGTATGGTTTATGGGTTGGGTTAGACACTAGTATAACGTTGATGCTGAAGCAAGATTTTTAGACTCTGCAATAATTGATGAATCAAAATACAAACTAGATAAGTAGTTTTATTTTTAATATTTCAATAACTCCTTTCTACCGAAAGTTGGCTCTTATATCTCCGCATTTTGCTTCTGTTATCTGTCCAAACATTGCCCGTTATAGAACAAACTTTATAAATGCATTACTTAACGAAATATTTAGAATTTTTTGGTCGAATCTTAGCTAATCGCCAATCAGCCTTATTCTTCTAATCTCTTGCTCTTCATCTAATTTCCAATTATAATAATCTCCAACAACTTGTAAGCAACACAGATTTCTCATTCGCATTTTCATACAGCAAATTTTCATAAGCAAACATTTCTATTCGTTTTTTAAATGGAGAAAAAGCAATGGAAATTGTGCATGCAAGTGAGAATATTATATGAGAGGAAGTTGTTTTAGCAATATTTAGACTGCCGCATAGCTTTCTTTTCTGATTTAACATACAATAAACAAATCATTGTTTTAAATTGTTGTTCCAACAAACACTTTACATTTTTTTGTTTGATTAGGCTTTTTAGGAAATCTTGGATCTAGAAAGTTGATACAGTCAAACCTGTTTTTGTGCGGTCTTTTTTATGCGATTTTTTTTATCCGATTATTTTCTATGCGATTTTTTTATGCGGCATAATTCATATATCGCATAAAAAAATCGCACAAAAAATATCGCATAAAAAAAAATCGCATAAAAAAAGACCGCACAAAAACAGGTTTGACTGTACCTGATGAACAAATTATAATTTTAGATACAAGGAATTAGAAAGGTTGTACATGAAATGGAATTCATTTCCAAAAGGGACTGAAAAACTTCCAAATGGCCTTACCAATTATCTTAACCAACAAAAATACACTATAGCATCCGAAATGCACTTTATATATCAGTATTTAGAACCGAGATATCCCCACATTTTTCATAATAATCTTAAAAAATTAACTAATCCTAAGAATATCGAATAACTTTATTCCCGCAGTAATTTATTTTAATCCGAAAATTTCAAATTGCGAATTTCGAGAATCCCAAGTTTAACTATCTCAGTACTAAGCTAAGTTAAACTCCATGCCACACATGAGTAATGTAGTATATATAAGCGAAAACTAGCAATATATCGAGCCAATCACTAATACATAATACTCAATACCAAATCAATCTCAAATAAACTTCAATACCTCGAAAATACCATAAATTATCGAAATCAACTACAGTACTTTGTCAAATTAGTGGAAAATTGGGAAACTCAAATTAATTCGAATGACCTCGGAAAGGTCGAATAATTTCGAATCGCTTTAAAATTGGTTTTATTGGAAATAATTGGTTTTCATGAAGAAGCAAATAGGTCCGTCGAATCGTCGATCCTTACTATTCTACAAAATGGTCTAAATTTGAATTTTGCCAAAAGTGACATTGTTGATTTTCATAAGTTTCAGTTTCAGTGTAGTGATGTTAATGTTTCAAATGAAAAAAAAAAAAAAATGGATTGCGGTACAGTTAAAATCAGCTGTCATAAGGCTAAAAAATTGAATAAAACTAAACTCAATTCATCAGTATTCAACAGCAAGAATAATATTGATGACTCCAATAGTCTTCCGTCGTGTATCGTGTCACCCATTTATATAAATATAATTATTTTCATTGGCAAGAAGAAATGTGTTGCGGAAAGCGATTCAAATGCGGCTTAAAGAAAAAATGAGTTTATTTGAGCACAAAACGGGAACATCTTCATAAAAAAATCTGAGAAATCTTCGGTCGTTCGCATTAGCTCAATTAACGATCTTAATAAAATTGTTTGATATTTTCGTTAAATATTTTTAATTATGTCTAAACTTTACAAAAAACCAGCGCCGGCTCGAGGTGCGTGCGAACTGTGCGGTCGCGCAGGGCGCATCATTTTTAAAGGCGCTCAATTTTAGGCGTAAATATACTGTGCGCTCCCAATTTATCATAATAATCGTAAATTTATTTCAAAAACATAGACATTTTTCAAGTCACCGTGGAAAATGATTTCAAGTATAAATACAACCTAATTTGGCAACATTATAAAGTCAGTAAGAACATGGTAACAATTTTAAAATATCTGTTGATGTTAAAAAAGAGTTACATCTGAAAATTAGTATGCCGACATTTCGTAGCAGATTGGTAGAGAGCAATCTTCAAGGTAAGTTTGAAGAACAGCTCGAACAGTGCCACTAGTGAGCAAAAAAGAATTTTAGGGAAAGAATTCGATTTTCAGGAAGAAGATCATGTGAATTTTAAAGGTGACAATTTCTAAAAATATAATAATATGTGCGTAGGTCAAAAACATGGCCGGCTTGAGGTATGTGAGGTCGCTCATAGCGCCATATAAGAGTTAGGAGATTTTTCCAGAGTAGGATTTGTCTTCGGCGTCAAACTTATACAATGTTTTATCATTTATATTTAATTTTGCAGCTAATTTAAATATTTGTATTCAGAATTAGTATGAAAATCAATATTTCACACCAAATTAGTTTAAATAAATGAGTTATAAGTCATAATCAATAATACCAATATAAACTAATGCTTGATAATTTTTTATAAATACAGATTATTGTCCGACCCCAATTTATCCTCTGATCGTAAATTTATGTCAAAAACATAGAAATTCTTTAAGTTATCGTGGTAAAAGGTTTTCAGTACAAATACAACCTAATTTGGAAACAGTACAAAGTTAAAATCTATAAAGGAGGAAAATTGTAGAATAAGCGGAGTATTACGCATAAAACAGCGCCACAGACTGATCGTCTCAAAAACAAATTGAATGTACCAATAAAAATTTACAAACAGCACCTAGCGAAATAGATACTAAGCACTTCAGCAAATTCAACTTAACTGCAGCTTTAGTTTTACCTAAGTTTTTTTGTCGTAGATATCTTAAATCGTCGAATAAATGCTTCTGTTAGAAAGGAATCTTGAGAACCACTGTCCGATAATTTTCGGCAATTTCCTTGAATTTGATGATCCGACACAAAAAATACGAATTAATATGATTTGTAACGCCTTGTAACATTTTAAGGTTTTCAAGATCATTGAATCATACATTGTGTTACAGTTTTTTCAAATAAATTTAACAATTAGTACTAAACATTATTTATCACATGTTTCGGACATAGTCTTAGACTGTGTCCGAAACATGTGATAACTATTTTTTAGTACTAATTTGTGACATTTATTTCAAAAATATTCCTTTACATTCACAATTTTTCACAAAATTCAACACCTCGAAATGAGCTAGCCGAATCGTCTGGTTAAAATAAAAAGCAAATAATTTGCAACTCTTTATAAATAAACGAAAAAAATAAAATTATTGAAATCCCTTTTAAATAATTCACTAATATTTATTAATAAAACACGCATCACACTACCGATCTTAAACCGGCAATATGAGTTACGTGAAGTTAGCTATACTAAAATCAATCTGACAAATCGGAATATTTTTGCAAATCAAAAAAATCGATTTATCGAACGAAAATAAGAAACAGATTTTTAGTACTCAGATAGATCAGATAAATTAAATCGGAAATAAGAAACACAGCATTGTAGACTGTGTCCGACACCAATGATAAATAATTTTTAGTCCTAATTTTTGACATCTATTTGAAAAAACTGCACACACTCAAATTATCATAGTCAACTCCTATAATAATTTGTGACAGCTACAGAATAAAATCATTGTGTGTTTTACTAGCTGTAATCGAATTAATGTTCCGATGTTACTTAATTGGAGTAACTATGCCTTAATAAATGTACCATCCAGGATGTTTTCTTTCTAAACATTTATCAATTTCTAGGAAATTACTCTAATTAAAATAAACCAACAAATATGTGAGGCGGGGAAATATACCGATAAATTATTAAAATTGGTACTTAAAAATATTTGTCATAAATGTTTCGAGCACAGCCTTAATCATAGTTTTAAAAATTTACTTCCAAATGTATGAATATTTACGATTGAAATTTGCTTTTATTTTTACTCTTAATATTTGATAAAATCGGGCATAATTTTGTGACACTATGTGAGGCGATCAATAAGGTGACATATTTTATTACAATATTCCCTTAAGCTAAATAAATATTTCATATATCTCCATTACAAACCGATCATCTTGTAAAATAAAAATTGTCTACGACTGATACAGCTACGAGTATATCTATACCTAAAAGAAAAGGTTTTCCATTTCGATTATAAACAACAAAAATTATATTTCGTATACAAATGTTATCAACTGATAAAAATCCTCTTAGCAATGTTACTGTACATAATGCATAGTGTATATTCTATACTTTATATCCCCAAAAATAGAAACAAAATGAAAAAACTTATATTCCAATATTTCCAATAAACAAACTACCAAGTAATATTTTATCTTCGATATACTGAACCCCCTTTAAATATTACATAAAATATAAAAATATGTTTTTCGAGTCTATCAGGCAATTTACCGTATCCATGCTCCAAAAACCCTCCACAAAAAAAATTCTTTTTTTCCAATTTCATTTTCATCTTCATAGATTTTGTTTTGTTTGAATTTTCAATCGACTACAAAAAAAAAACGAAATCGCGAAAAACTGTAACTATATTTAGAGTTTTTGTTTTATATCTGTATAAACTGTGTATAGCGAACATATTGCTTGTTATCAGAAAAAGAACGAGGGTGCGAAATTTTATAGTTTTCTATTCGACTCCAAATCAATGATTATGTTAGCAGTTTCTTTCGTTCTTTTATTTTTTTTTGGTTTTGTTATTTTTGGCATTGGAGGACTTACTATCTTTTATTATACGATAGTAGGCTATATACCTAATAAAGAGATGTATAATAATTTATAGAACAGATTTAAGGTGTATTTTAGATATTAGATTACGTCGTGCGTAAATGAGATTTTTCTTCTCGCCTTCTTGTATCGATATACACTATATACTTGTAGTGTACTATTTCCGTTTGTATAACGCTCGAACTAATCACATTTTCCGGCGGATAATAAATTCATAGACTGTATTATACGTATATAGCATGTTTCAACGTACAGCATAAATGTATTCGAATAATCGTTAGATTCACATTCTAAATCCATATATGTACATATAATATTGAATATAAACACTGGAAACTTCTAATAACCAAAATAATCCAGAGAGTAAAACAACTGAACGTATATAATAAAATACGAACCAAGCCAGCAACATAAAACATATATAAATGTACATACAACAAGAATAAAAATGTTTCTAAATACTATATGTATAACAAAAAAAAAAAACAACAATATAGCATATATAGGATCTTATACAGAATCCTGAAAAAATAATATAGATTTCATAAATCAAAAATGAGGTTAATTCAACATTAAGAAATAAAAAATCCACCATAGAGCTACATAAAAAAAAGCTGTACACATAGAAATGAAAATTCGGATATATACAATTTTCAAACAAAGGAAATACCAAAAATATGAATTATTGAACGGCAAAAAAAAAATTGTATTGAAAACATACAGCAGCAACATATTTTTAACGATTTTCAGTTTTATTTTAGGTTAGATTAATATTACTTCATTGGTTTCAATTTTTTTTTTGTTTTTTTTTTATTTTAGTTCTTTACACTTAGAAGTATAGTATGGGTTCAGTTAAGTAAGGTTGCAATTTGCAAAAGTTTTAGTTTTTTTTTCTTGGTTCGTAGTGTATTTATGAACCCCCCCTCCAAAAAAAAAAAATTAAAACGGAAATTATTCATTAAAATTTACCGGTAGCCGATTTAGCAGTTCTAAGGATTCGAATGGTGTGTTGCAGTATTTTTTGTTGTTTTCTTATTAATATTTTTGTTTTGGTATTCCAAGAAAAGAAAGTTTTTCCTATTCCTAGGGTAAATTTACAAATTAATCGCATATATCCTCAGCATGCCAAAATATGGCACCAAAAATTGTTGTAAATTGATTGTAGTTGACAATCCGAAGAATTAAAATATCAGGTAGTGAAGAGGAAAGCAGAACGTAGAAAGGCATTGACTAAAAAAATATTCAACAGTGAACATATAGTAGACAGCAGTATAGGAGAGGATTCTGCAGAGAACTAACTAAATGTAACTAGGCCTAACAAATTTACTCGTGTATTTATTAGTAAAAGCTTGACATACCAATAGCGTTACTTGTTATATATCATGGCTAAGCAGTACAAAAAGGAAAACAACCGCAACTATATTTGGAACCGAAAGGCGTTTCCATATACAGTTTTATTCTTCTGTAACCAAAAACACCAATTACAAAGACACAAAAAAAAAAATCGTGACCTAGAGGGTCGATCCCACTATTCCTACGTTGCCGAGGTCGCTTAAACCGAATATAACCATAAGAAATTTATCCAATTGCCCATTTTCCCATTACAACCCCGCCAACTCCCCCCCCCCCCCCCCCCTTGGGGGTCAACATTTCATTTTTCATGCAAAGTTGGAATGGATGTGCATTCTGCCGTGCTTAAACCAAAAATGATAACAAAAATGAATTCGACCCTTCCGTCACCCCTAGCACTCCATTACTACCCCCAAAAAGGGGTTGCAATTTCAATTTTCATGCGAAGTTGAGTTGGATGTATATTGCCACGTTTGTTGGATCGCTCGAAACTAAATTGACTATAAAATACAAATTTTACCCTTTAATTAGACCTCAAGTAGGATGGAGATACTCCTCTGTAGACCAATGTAGAATCGACGTATATTTGGAGAGGTTAAACTAGTTTACCATGATTGCCATTAACGTTAACAAGGAGGGTAATATTTCTGGTTTACCGTGGTTACCTTTTAGGTTCCGTATTTGCCGCTCAGGGTGGGGAAAGCTCTGAAAGCTAGGTTGTTATATTTGAAACATGCTACTTTTTTGTATCTTAAAAATTTTGTTTTGTAACTCTCATTGGAACAGAAATAATTATGGTTGGTCGAAAGTTCAAGAAGGGTTCAAGAGTCAAGAAGGTATTGTGTTGGAGTGGCAACTAAAATGAAACATTGTTCAATTAGGAGACTCATCAATCAGTGCGTTGGTCAATCAATTGCTCAAGCGAGGACTCTCCGATGAGGATCCGATGTTTCATGATAAATATTCTCAATTCGTGTCCGGTGATCCGCGAAACCACTATAGCACGACCAAATAAGGGTGTTTTCAATGCATCAGCAAAGTCATCGTCGAGTATCTCATTAATGGAATAGGGATCCGTGTAGTTCAAGCGCACCACTCAAATGCTAAAAATTGTCTCCGATAACTTACAGAACGTAGATTACGGGATTCCGTGGTACACGGACACTGTTTTGGCTGCAATTCTTAATTTTTTACCGACTTGTGGAAATTTAAGAGTTGAAACCACCCATATTTCGGTTAATCGATTAAGCGAAAACCTTAGATTAATCGGCTACCAGTTAGTCTAAACTCAATGCAAATTGAGATGTAAAAATAAAATATAATTAGAATTGGTTTTTTCAAAGTACCTATATGTATATCATTTTGTAAATAATTTAAACTTGCTAAAAATCTACTATCTAGATATAGTACAATAACTATACAAGAAACAAATATGTCAGCATCGGAAAATGTAACCACAAATTATAGGTGGTTCTTAAGTAGCAAAAGAGGAAATACAAATGATAGAAAGGCTAATAGAAATGGTGTGTCAGAATGTAGACAGAATAAATGGAACAATTCAAATCAACCGCTTCATCAAGTCAAAACAATAGTAAGGAGTTTATTGTTGCCTGCGGTCATGTTCCACCAGGATTGAATATAAATCGGGCACACTCATTTTATACTAGACTGTCCATACTTTTGAATAAAATATGTAGAAATAAAGAAGTTATGATATTAGGGAACTTTAATGCGCATTTAGGGAAGGATCAAATAAGTCAGGGTCAAAATAAATTAATATATAGGACTAAATGTATACCATAAAGATTTGAATCAGTATGGCCAATTACTTTACGAATTTTTGAATCAACACTCATTGCTAGAAGGTCATATAACATAACATGGCGGAATGTCTGCAGGAAGTCGCAATTGGATCACATACTAAAAAAATTTAAATGAAATAGGCAAAGTTCATGGTCAGTGAACATCAATGTCAGATCATAAGCTAATGTTATGTTCAGTCTGGAAGGAAACAGATAAACAAAAACAAAATGTCATTAAACACGACAGATTAGCAAACACACATGATCAAATAGGCAATATATCATCAAAACAATGGAATCTTGATCACCCCAAAAATAAGAACTATTTGGAAAAATACTAAGATGAGGTAAATAGAGAATTAGAACAGGGTAATCTAGAAGACTTATCAGCAGAAGAAGGTTGGCGTGTGCTAGTTAAACATCGAGTAGAAGGAAAAGTTTGGCAGACAAATAAATACTAATATAGAAAGTTAATTGGTGGTGGCTCACTTTGGAGGGAAAATTCCGAGCTGTAATGTGAAAAAACGACAGTTCGATACAGTAGATCTCGACAAAGTTAGAACCTTTAACATTTCCTTATCCTGTAGTAATAGAGACCCTCGCAGGATCAGGATTCCTAGTCAGTTCGGTCACCGAATCGTGTCTTATGTAGCAGATTTTTTTGAATGATTAGGTGATAATCGAGTAGCAGTAGTATGCATGCGCTAAGTCATTCAGTTGCCCATATATGGTATGTTATACCAGCTTAACAGCTGCCCTGTGTTGTAAATATCTATCTATAAGTTAAACTTGCTAAAAAAAAACTTAATACGATTTATTGCATGCTTGAAAATTTAAGTTAGCAGCCGTTACTGTTATAAGTATCCCGAATCTTGTAAACATCTCTGAGGAATCGTTTTTCTGCATATGGATTCTTAATTGTATTAATTCAATATTTTTATAAAAAAGTATGATACTATCGAGAAAGCATCAAATTTTAATTTTGTTCAAGATTTATAAAAATCCAAAATTCTCGAGCATTCCGTAGAGCTACTAAACAAATTCAAATTATTGTTATACTCGCAATTCTGTCGTTTAAGTCAAAAGCATAAGGTTTTAATAAATTATCAATCATTTCGTAACTTCTCCAGATTTTACAAAATTTCAACTTTAGTTAACCAAAATCCATATGTTTTTTGTCGTCAAAATTATTTTGTTAGGCGCCACAGCATAATATGCGTCACTTTCAATATTAATTAACGTTTAGTTACCTACCTTAAAACACAATTAATTTTTACATCAAATGATGAAGCCATATAGTTGAAAATTTCATAAATGTATGTAACAAGGAAAACATAATGACCAATAATTTGTCCTTGCCATAAATATTTGTGTCATAAGTATGTGGAAATATATGGGTTCACAAAAACTATTTCTATACCAACTACCAACATATTGCGCCACACTATGTTGGTAGAGTTACCCACAAAATATTTAGTGTCATATTGTAGATGCACGTAACTGATATCAAAATTCTAACCCAAATATTCAAAATTGTTCAGTGGTCTAGAGTTACGTTTGTCCCTAAAAAAAAATATCTTGTTCACAACACACTAAAACGGTCAACCCCTTTTTTAGGAAGTTTAAAATATTTTTATATTCACACGATCATGCAACCTATATATTCCTATCTATAAAATTTCTATCATTAACTTGTGTATAGTCACATTCTCATGTACCGTGTTAAAAAAAAAACAAAAACCAACAACAAAATAATAACCAAAACTATTATTTTACAACCAGCCAAAAAAAAACGAACTGTGTAACAAAAACCAAAAATGCAAATAACCAAAAATCCTGTCTGGTTTTTGTTTAGAGTTATTTAGAGTACATACAAAACTAAAAACAAGTCGTTGGTCTATCTATACATTATTGTCCCTATATCTACAGTGTACACGATCTTTGTTTAAATTTTCGGCAGATCTAAAACTCTAATCACGTTATGCAAAATATATATATTATTGTCTCGAAAATTGGTACACAAAAAAACAGATTTCCATTTAAGAATATGACGACGCGATTCGCGATTCGCGATCATGAGTTTATTATAATTTGAAGAAAGATCAATTACAGCGATCGTTTTTTGTAGTTTTTGTAAAATGGCGATACATATTTTCGATAATTTTTGGTGTAGTTTAAACTGGTTTGAATGCATTTTACTTGTTACATACTACACAGTTGGCTCTTATTTATTATTTTAGAAAGTTTGATCAGCTTACAAAAAGTACATGTACACAAAAAAAAAAAACAAAAAGTAAGTGCACTAAAAACAAACAAAAAATAACGACATATATTTGTATATAGTTATACAGTGTTTGTTGGTTTCGTATTATACGCGGTGCGCGCGAATATTTATATTTTGTATGCACTTTTGTTGCCTCGCGTGTGTATGTGTTATGTAAAATGCATGCGGAGTTGCTGATGATGATGATGATGACGACGACCTGATTGCATTTATAGTTTTTTTTTTTTTTTGTATCATATATTTTTGATTCTTTGTTGTACATATTCCATTTATATATTATACATTTTCTTGTCTTTAAAGTTTGGGTAAAATGAATAAATTATTTTATTATTTATTGATTGCATCATAGACAAGTTAAATTGAATGATAAATGTGTGTCTTGTATTTAAACAAAATACACAAATTGATTTAAATAAAAATTAAGAATGTTTTTGTTTGGCCTGCAAACATGACGTAATAACATACTCGTACATATACTGTTTGAAATTAACTGTATGGAAACTAAAATTCTATGTACATAATTATGTTACAACAAAGTACATTCAATTAACTTTATCCGCAACTTGTCATCCTTGAAACACATTTAACCTGCATGTTTTGTAAATTTTTTTTTTAATGCCATTTTGATTGGACGTCAATGCAGTTTCAAAAGATAACCATTTATTTTCCACTTAAGAACGTCTTGTAGTTAAGACTGTGAGTTTAAATTTATAGTTGAACCTTTTTTTTTTTGTATCAATTTGTGTGAAATCGATCTGTAAACTAATAACGGATTTCATTTTGATTGATGATTGTGCAGGCTAGCCTGTACTATATATATATACTGTTTGCAAACAAAGCAATGCAGTAAATTTTTGGTGAAAGTAAATGTTAAAATTAATGATTGTTTGATTTTACGCGATATTTACCTTTATTATCTTATTTAGCCTTTACAGCATTTTTGTTTAAATTTAATAAGAAAATTCAAAAGTATCACGACACTAATGATGTCGACAAATGCATAAATCTTAAATTTACGTATGAAAATTAAAATTTTAGTTAGGCATGTATTCATTCAAATTTTGCGAATTTACTTAAGAAAAAATTCATACTTCAGTTTGCTGCTGGCAGTTAAAAATGAATTAGACAAATGTAAATATCCATCGTTGAATATCCATCACCCACCAGTTTTCCACAAAACTCCAATTTTGGGTCAAAATTGCTTAAGAAAATACCAAAATTTATTTTTTGTACCGTTTACTCCAGATATATCGTACCCGGAGTTTTTTAACCGCAAAAAAGGATTCCGTAGTTCAAATTTTTTTCTGACTGTTCATTATCCCAAAAAAAAGGCGTATCAACAGCAAATTAACGTGAGGGCACCTCCACGTGGTGATGGTGGGCAATGGAATTGTCCCACTGTAACGTCCAATTACTTGAACTGAAATTTTTCAAACAATGAAGTAATGAAAGTTTCAACGGGTAACTTAGGTTTGTGAGTTAAACGACCAGCGGGGAAGAATTTTACAGCAGTGAAAATGAAACGGAGGAGAGTGAAGAAGAGTATATTGTACCTAAAGAAGAGAAAATTCCAATACTATTCACTCAGAATGACCTCAATAATTTAATTAGGAGATAATACATTACCAAAAAATGTTTTTGAGGACTTAGCTAGTGAACTGGAAAGTCGAAACTTGATAGTCCCTGAAACAAAATCTTCAATTTATCGAGAAAAAGAAAAGGAATTTCGGAAGCACTTTACCAAAAATAAAAAAAAATCATTGGTGTATTGCACAATATATCAACACTGAAGAATGATTTTAAACCTAAAATTTACAAACCTACACTCAGAGAAAAAATATGATTGAGCTGATCATAAAAGTGACCATCATATTTATGATTAGATGCAATAATTAAGAAAATCATACCTTGATGTATACAATTAATAATAATGATTGTATCTACTTAATAAATTATGCACGTTATTATGCAAATATTATTGAATTAACCATATCCATGATTAAATATATCGCTATTGTGATGGATCCTATCAATAATATAATTGAATTCATCATTTGGGGATGATAAATACAATCAGATATTATGATAGATGTTATCAATAAATTAATTGAATTTAGTATGTTCATATGATAAAGCCCAACAGATGCTGTGATAGTTGTTATCGTATCAATTAATGAAATATACTGCGGGGTGTGATAGCAGCTATCATACCATATAAGTATATTATATCGATGGTTCAAAGGTAATAAAAGTCACTAACTGCATTTTCGTCGAAAATGATATAAGTTCATGTATGACTTTATAATTTACTAATCTTTAGTCTTGTAAAATTATTTTTCTATATTTCCTTCATTATACTTATGTCGAGTTCGATTGGGCTTGTTAAAAATAATCAAGTTTTTGATGCCCAATCGTACACACCAGCAGCATGACTTATCTGATTGTTGTATTGGTGAATGTATGTGAATATTTTTTTTGAGGTTATGTTAACCGTCAGTAAATTTTTAGTTTGATTGTTCACAAAATTACACAGATTTTGTCACAAAAATTATTTTAATAACACAACTTATTTATTAATAAATAACGAACTGGTAAAAATTAAGAAGTGATTAAAAATTACGAAATTTTTGACGTCTAGAATTGTCACAATTGTGATTGACATTTCTTTTTTGTTGGCATTGGTTAAATCTTTCAAAAAATCATGATTTTTCAAAATTGATTATAATCAAAAAATAAATGATTATTTCTGCCCAATCGTACACGCGAAATGATTATAATCATTTTTTTGACAGTAACTTGATTATTTTTGCCCAATCGAACTCCACATTAGATATAATGAAGGAAATATAGAAAATAATTTTACAAGACTAAAGTTTAGTAAATTATAAAGTCATACATGTACTTATATCATTTTCGACGAAAATGCAGTTAGTGACTTTTACCTTTGAACCATCGATATATTGTAATATTTTACTAAATAACAAAACATATTCTATAGTTCTTGAAATGTACATTTATTTTGAATTAATTTATCGTACAGTACACATAGTATAATTATATCCAAATTAGTGGTCTAAACGAAATTATTTTTTATTTTTATATTTTTATTTGAAACATTATTTATATATAAGTTCTTAAAATTTTTCATAAAACTTTTAGTCATTTGATTGTTTAAAATTGCTCCACAAATTCAATTTTAAAACCGTAATAATGATAATTGAAGCTTAAATTTTCCAAATGTTGAACACAACTAAAATATACCGTTTTATATTTCTAATTTTTAATTTATTTGAAGCTAATATGTTCCGAAAATTGTAATAGAATTTAATCCAGGTTCGAACTGATAAGATTAAGATTATAAAAAAATCAATCTTCTTATCAGACCGCGGCGACTGGGCTGATTGTACCACGATTTTCATTCTATATTATACAGAATGAACTGCGCAGGTTGTATTAGCGAATTATACTAACACAGCCAAATTCTCTTGATAATTTTCTTTACTATTTTAACTTTAATCAAATAATATTTAATTCGTGTAATCACTAAATATATTTTACAGTTTTATATTTCAGTAACCATTTAACAAAAACAAATTTAGGAATACAATTTAAGTGGATTACTGGTCCTTTCTTTAGGATAATATTTCCGAATTCTTTGAAATTAGTGCTAAACAATTTCTCTTGTTGCGCAAACTTATATTTCTGTGAAATTTCCAGATTTCTTAGTTTCATTATGCCCGGTTTCACAAAAAATAGCCAAACTCTATAGTTAAATAATATTTCCTCCCTTTCTTCTTTTATGAAATTGCGTTTTATTTCACAATAAAAATTCAATGCAAGTTAATTATATTTTTATTTTACATAGAAATATTTAGCCTTCAGCTAAATAATTAGCTGAACGAAATTGGGCAGCTAAATATTTAGCTCTCCAGTGAAAATTTTCATGTAAAAACGAAATAAAATTAGCGTGCGTTTAAGAAATTAAAATAAATCGCAATTTCATAAAAGAAGAAAGAGATGAAATATTCACTAATTGGAGTTTGCCTGTTTTTTGTGAAACCGAGCATTAGACTGCGACATACAAAACCAGTATCTTGAGCCAAATTCATTAGTTAAACTAAAAAATTAAGGAATTAAGTGATTCATTAGGAAAATAGGAAGTATTATCTTCAAATACATCTGGAATCATTAAAATTGTCTGTGATGATGTTTTGTATGGCTTTTTGTATCAAAACCATGTACATATGTTCGCAAAATGTTGGATAGTTAGCATTTATACCCAAACAATTAAAGGTAGTATTTAATGGTTCTAAAGCATTCGTAAACATGTACGTTTTCCCGCAAAACTCACACATGAATTATTTCTAAAGGTTCACGTATAAAAATAATTTTGAGAAATTCAGTATTTCCTTCCGTGTCGCACTCAAAAAAAATTTAAAGTGAAATTTACAAAATTATTTTTGTAAAAGTGCTTACAAAACGAAATTGTGAATTTAATAAAAAATCGTCAGTTTTGTTAAACTTTTTGTAAAATTTATTTGAATTTTTGTCAATTTAAAAAATTTGTCTAAATTTAACAATTTTTTTTTTGCGCAAATTATTTTGAAACTAATTATTTCGGAATTATTTTGATTTACAGATCATTTTTGTAATTTTAATAACAATTTGTTAAAATTTATTTCGGTTTTTTTACATTTTATTTTAAAATACGTTTATTTATCACAAAATACAAATATATTTAATAAAATTTCTGTAAGATTTATTGAACATAAAAGTCGGAAAAAATGACAGTCTACAATTATTTTTGTAAAACTAATTAAGAAAACTTACGATTTTTTTTAAACTAGACGAATTATTTTGTGTGTTTTACAAAAATGATCGATAAAATAGCAGAATACCAATTAGCAAACAAACTCTTTGAGATTGAAATTAGATTGGTAAAATTTCAAATAGTTTGTTTGCTATTCAATATTTTGCTATTTTAACGATCATTTTTATATCTTCTTTGCTAAAATGGTATATTCGAACGTTTCTAGGTTTTAATGTCGTTAAAATACCCCTGGAACTGAGGATTTTAATGCCTAAAACTACTCTAGTTGCCTGAATTAAAATATGACGTACATATGTAGATTTTATAAATTTAATAAAACATTGTAGATTGTACATAGCTTGCGTAAAATGTATAAAAAAATTATGATTTTTATTATGGATTCTTACTATAAAATGTACAAAAAATTGTACCTTTAAAAGACACGATTTTCGATTTTAACAATAATACTATAAAAATGAAAATGTTTTTTTATAAATTTGTCAAATTTTAGTGAAATATACAAATATTTTGTAATTTCACTTTAAATTATTGTAAAATTGACAATCAATAAGGTAAGTTTTATAAAGTTTTGTCTTATTCACAACCATTCTTGTAAGATCGTCGAAATTAGTTTTAAAACAATTCAACTTAGTTTAGTTTTAATTTAATAGCCAGCCGCTCAACACGTGAAGTACATAATTTGTCAATATAAAAATTGAAAAAGTTGTGAAGTGAGTGTTATATTAACACCCCAATTCCCATAGTCGTATCACGTCATTTTCATGACTATAGTCACGTCACATCAATTCCCTTACACCCCAATTCCCATAGTCGTATCACGTCATTTTTCATGACTCTAGTCACGTCACATCAATTTTCCTATTCTCTTAGTCGTTTGTTATGTCTAAAGTCACATTATACGACAGATGTCACTTGAATTTTGTAAGTGACAGGCGACTACAACAAAATGGAAAGGCGAAATTTTAGTCTTAACATTTTTTTTTTAAAGTTTTTAATTATGTAATTTTGTTCACTTATTTAGATAAGTTGTTGTTTAAATTAATATTTTTTTGATCTAAAACGATTTTGTTTGTAATTTGGCCGACATTTTTTTAGTTACAGTCGTGTCACTTGAACCGACTTCAAGAATAGCAATTTTTATGCGACGTGACGTGACTTAAGTCACGTCGCCTGAAATGACACGACTATGAGAATTGGGGTGTTATTCTCTTAGTCGTTTGTTACGTCTAAAGTCACATTATACGACAGCTGATGTCACTTGAATTTTGTAAGTGACAGGCGACTACAACAAAATGGAAAGGCGAAATTTTAGAACTTTTTTTTTAAAGTTTTTAATTGTGTAATTTTGTTCACTTATTTAGATAAGTTGTTGTTTAAATTAATATTTTTTTGATCTAAAACGATTTTGTTTGTAACTTGGCCGACATTTTTTTAGTTACAGTCGTGTCACTTGAACCGACTTGAAGAATATCAATTTTTATGCGACGTGACGTGACTTAAGTCACGTCGCCTGAAATGACACGACTATGGGAATTGGGGTGTAAATAAGTGAAGTGCAGTTGGACTTGAGCTTTTTGTGTTTTTTACTTTTTGCATCAATTTTTATTCAAAATTGGATTATCTAAAGAAGAAATAACTAAATCAAATATTATGAAGTCACTACTTAGCAGGTAAATTAACGAAGGACAAAACAATTTTGACTCTGAACTATTCATTGCTTTAACATTGTCTACTGTTTTAAGATGCAGGCATAAATTTCGAAGCCTTATTGTACATAAATCTGGAGCATTGGGAACTTTTTTTAAAAAAATATTACGTACTACTTGGAATACAAATAAAACTACAGCATAAATTGGCATATGGCAACGGGTGAATGTAAGTAATTTTTTAAATTTTCGTTTTATGTTATTTAGATGATTGTAACATATATTAAATCGCTTAATTTAATATAATTTTAGGACTATCACCGCTGATTACCTTAATTGAAATGTACGATTTTAGTCAATAAGTTGGTTTTGAGATTTCGATATTTTCTTAATTATGTTTGAGGGTAAAAATGTTTTGTTTTATATGTAAAAACGATTTTTTATCGCCAGACGTACTAATAGTCCATTTAAAAGTCATTCATGCTCTTGGGAAAAGTAGTGAATACTTTTGTTATGAAGTTGGTTGTAAGAAATATTTTTCAAATTTAGATACTTTTAGAAGAAGCATAAACAAGAAGTAATTTTACTCACTTTGCCTAAATTGATAGGTCAGAAAAATAAAACAGTATCTCAACTCCGTCAGCTAGTCATTCTAGAAGTAATTTAATAATTTAAAATGAAAATAAAGACAGTACGATCATCCCAGTAACCCCTCCACTTTCTTTAGACTTGACAAAAAATAGGAGAATAATTATTGAATTAGCTGTGAAATTTGTAATAAATTTACATAATAATAACAATTTTAATAATAAAAATGTTAAGGATATTCAAAAATGAGTACTTTATCATATTACTAAACCAATATAGGTATACAATAGGTATTATATTATTATAAAACTAACGGGAAAGCACCTAAGGGGCAACTATATGAAAAATATTTCAATAAATAAAGGAAACTGAGAAAAGTAGGAGTTTTGCTAGCCAAATAACAGCAACTCGAATTAGAGAAGCCGTTCTATATTTTAAAAACAGCAATTTTATATTTTGCTATCATTTCACATTTTAGTCAAGCTAAAATTTGTCCGTGAGATTAAATCAGTTTTAATAAAATTTTCTAGAAAAAGATAGTACCTACTTATTGAACATTTTTTTTATATTTTTGATATTGCAAATGAAACAATTTTAACAAAAAATGGGTTTGTCGGTTTGAAATTCCATAGTTTGCCGTTTGCGTATGTGGCATGGCCTTAGGCAATAAAACGTTTTGAATATTGAATTCAATAATGCTTTTTACACTTTCTACTGTAGGCACTTGGCTAAACACACCTAATACACACATTTTTAAATTTTTCAGTTTATTAGATACTCCTGATGATGGCCTAATAAGCCGAAATCGATCGAGTGATTTTTTTAAACCTTTTGTAATTTTGCGAAATATTTCACAAGTGTTTTTAAAAAATTTAAAGATGTGTGAATTCAATAGTGGTCTTTAAATTTTATATTTTTTATAAGTGGCTAAATTATACACCAAAAATAATTTATTAAATTTTTATTTAGTAATTATATGAAAATTGTGCCGAATTTTCGTTTCCTTTTTCAAAACACCATCTTGGCAAAAAATTACCAGTCTTTTTTGAGAAATTTAGGTTAATTTTGTTGCCTTAGTGTTTTAAAAGAACGAATTTTTAAATTACAATTAAAAATTATTCTTGGCCTTTAATTTATTAACCACTTATAAAGATTATTTTGGCGTGGGCCAAAGCCATACAAAGATGATCAGGTTTAATCAATAATTTTTTCGGAAATTCCACTGCTCAGAGGTATCAATATTTGGATGTTTTAGGGTAGCACCAATGATCATCGGGGAATAGTGGAAAAATATTTGTTAATATTGTTACAAGACGCAAGTAATTTATTCAACTAAACAATTTAGAAATTAATTCCGCTTTTAATGAATAAAACAGGTTCAAATATTCAAATGTTGCTATATGTATTAATAAATTAATTCTATAACTATTGTTTTTTACCAGCGCTCGTAAAGCTCCCCGCAGTCATCTACATTTTAAATAGTCAATGTCATCATAGAAATGGGTATCTATCAGCCCAAGAGCTTATTATTAATTTACCTAAATTCGACATTTCACATTATTTGAGATGGCTCAGGTAGCTGTTGATGACATGGATCATCTTTTTATTAATTCAGAGCAAGAAAGGTGAGCTGTAATTGGTGTAAACATTGAATAGTTTTCCTGAAAATAAAAATAACTTCACTGAGCATTCTTATAATATACTTTAATACAAATTATATTTTACCTTTGGCAATGCAACCTCCGGAAGATGGAATAAAGTACGTCTCCTACTACCTTGCTAAGAAAAAAGTCACATTTGTCTTTTTGTAGTTTTGTGTAATTTCAATTTAACTATTTTTGTTTGCCTTGTCTTAGTATGAAACCTAACTATTAAATAATGTGATTGTGAAAGACAGGTATTTATTTGTACAACCCCCTAACACATTTTTCGACTTTTGGCGTTTGTGACTTTTTTCCTTAGTATGGCAGTGTAGCTCTTTTGGAAATAACGTCTGCACAAGTTTCGCGAATTTTGTAAAATCATCCTTAAAAAGCCTAAAGAAACCTCAATGAAAGATATTTATATTTTGATTCTAATAAAACTATTTACAAATTATTTAGGTTGCAATTGATGATATATTCAATTATCACCACAGATACATTGTTAAGTTGCTCTGTACAAGCGTAATTGGTTTGCCGATTTCAGCCGAACTAGTTGGATAGTTGTTTAATAAATTTGTTTTTAAGGGCTAACAATTTTTTTAGTGGAATAAAATTTTAAATGTAATTGAAAAATTATGTCTATTTTAATTCATTTGAATCTATTTTAGAAAATTGAATTTGTAATTCTCAAAAACTATTTTTATACACTTGTTTTCTTAAAATTGTATTCCAAACACACACATTAAATAATTGGAAACACCCTTTATTTTAATAATTAATAACACTGAACGAGTAAATATTCGGAAAGTGTTTAATGCTCTGTAGTATAAAAAAAATGTACTTACGTGCCGTAGTGTTCCACTGCAAGACACAATTACATACACCCTTATAAGGTTTAATAACTATTTGTCCTACTAAAAGTTCACTTTTAGGTTTCAAAACTACTAACATCACTAAAACACTTTTTAACTATTAACGTTAATAATAAATTAATTAAATACAAATTCTTTATTTAAGACTTCTCACGAGATTAGGTAATAATTGCACCTTGTTAGAGTACAAATTCTTTTTGATATGACCATAGCAAACACGAGGAGTTACAAATAATTTCCAATAAACCTTATTTTGTTTTGATAGACCTAATTATATTATGATAGACCCTATTGTATTATGATTGCTCTAACTATATTTAAATATTGCACATCATATATAAAACCATACTATATGATTGTCTCGATTATATTAAATCATATCGCATGATTTTTGCAATCATTAAAGTCGAAAATTATTGCATTTATCATATTTTAATAAAATTTATCATACATAATTCTAGTAATTAGATAAATGATATTTATTATTATAATATATTAGGATATATCAAATATAGTTGAATATGATTTCCTGGATCATAACAAAATAATTCCAATCATTCATTTATCATATTTTTTCTCTGAGTGTAACGAGTGGAGACTATTTATTGACTCCTCAAAACACAGCTTAAAAGTGGTACTACTGCACAATCGAAATAAATATGCCACTGTCACAGTAGTCCACTCATTCTATATGGGAGAGAATTATGGTGATCTAGGATATATTTTGCAAAAAATCAAGTATTCGGAGCATAATTGGCAAGTTTGTGGGTATTTAAAATTTTTTTTTAAATGTCTGTGGAATAGTAGAGACTGAGAAAACCATTACTGTGTGTACCTACCTGTCTTCAGCCAGGAAAATTTAATATAATTGAAGAACCTTTATTAGATCCCTCAGAAGTTCTCTTACCTCCTCTATACATAAAACTTGGGCTGATAAACCAATACGTGATGGCATTAGATAAAGAATGTCATTGTATAGCACAACAATTTCCAAAACTGACAGAGTTGAGGTCTCAACGAAAATAAGCTCTGGAATATGGCCAAGTAGGATGGAACTTGGTTATTCCTTACCCAATTATTATGAAATTTGACATGTGCGTTGTAAATGGGATTCTAAAATGATTTTTGGATAAAGTTCTGGAATATGGTCAGTTACACGGAAATATCAGCATAATTTTGTACTTATGGTATAAAGTTCTAGAATACGATATTTCGTGTTAAATTGGATGCCTGTACCCATTTTAATGAAGCTTTTGACCTGTTTGGCTGTTGTTGGATAAGTAAATATATGTTGGTTAAATAGAAATCAAAACTGTCACACCTACTTTATGACACAGGTGAATGCTATGCATTGAAGATGTAAACGTATTAGAACGCAACTGTACCTGTCAACTTAATCATCAGGAAGACTATTCTTCAAAAATGAACTGAAAAATGATCAAATACGCTTGGATAAAATAAAAGCTTTTGTTAAAATAGAATAAATAAAAAATTTCGATTTCGTTGAATATAACGATAACGATTGACGTGCCTGTTCCTTTCGTCGCTAAAAGCTCTGTTGCAAATTACAGGTTATGGAGTTCTCAGACACGCAACAAAATGGTATTTTAAGGTTCGCTGGAAAGGTTTTCGCTTCATAGACAATTAGAATCGCTGCTACTCTAGCTTCCAAAGGGGTCAAATCGCATATCACCACAAAACCGGATAACGTAATGAAGCCAGAATATCTGGAAAAACAGGAAAAGGCTCAAAAAATCATCCTTCGTGTATGTGACAAAAAATCTGCATACGATATGTGGTGTACTTTACTCAGCATTTTTGAAAGAAAAAGCATTGCCAGACAAGTTTACTGCTTAAAAGAATTAGTACGTATGGAATGTGGTGAAAACGAAGTAATCGCAGAGTATCTATTTAAATATCTATAAACTATCAGAGCATTTAAGGCAGCGGGATGTGAAATGAAAGAAATACAAGAGGTTGCACATTTATTATCAACGTTGCATGACTGTTATGATCTGGTTGTTACTGCAATTGAGGTATTAAATGAGACGGAAATCAAGCTGGATAAAGTGAAAACGTTGTTATTAGAGGCCGAAAGTAAACAAGTGAAGAAATATGTAAACAAACCAAGTGGTACCGTTCCTATTTGTATTATTTGCAAAAAGAAAAGTCACAAAGCAACCAATTGTTGGAGCAAAAATAAAAAAGCTAATTTGGTTCAAGTGTCTGATAGTTGTGATAAACCGTTCGCACTACGAGTTAGTGAGAGAAAGATTCTAAATAATGATTAATCAATAAAATGTATTGTTGAATCCTCAGAAAATGTTATCACCATTCCCCGTAGGCATTGCCAAGAATAAAGTGTCTATGAAAGCAGTTAGAGGAAATGGGAATGTTATACAATGTTCTGTATGTACCAGATGTTACACCCAAATTATTATCAGTCAGTCGTATAGAGAAGCAACGAGGTATCGTGTTGTTTAAGAGCAGCAAAGCTTTCATTATCATGAACGATACAGTAGTTGCCGAAGCTTTACTCAATGTTGGCTTGTATTGTAGCGACAACTTCAAGACCATTCGAGAAAGTATAGACTCAAATGTGTGTGTGGGCCTGCAGAAGCTAATACCTTTGATGGTTACAGATATTTTGTAACAGTTATCGACGATTGTTTCAAAATTTATAAAGCAATGGCAGAAACGAATTTCAATAGTAAAATTGAATGTTTTAGATGCGATAAGGCCGTGAATATTTGTTCGTCTACAATGAAGAGTCTCTGTAACGGAAGCGGTATAAAACTGGAATATACACCTAGTTATAGTCCAAAGTTAAATAGTGTTAGCGAAAGAATGAATCGTACTCTCGTAGAAAAGGCAAGAGCCATGCTTAATGGAGCCAAACTGCAAAAGGAGTTATGGGGCGAAGCACTCAAAACAGCTACGTATCTAGTATCTAGTGATTTGCAGTTATAAATGAAGTAAATGACAAAATATCAGTCAGTGAAACAGAAGCATCTTCTCAAACACCAAAAATGTTATCACCTGTATCATCTACCAGTATTGAGAAAAATGTTCCACTAAATTCTTCCATGACATCAGCTACATAATATGAAGGAAATAAAGTTCAATTAACAGAACCAGACAATACGATTCGTACAAGGTATAATCGTGAAATTAAGAGGCCAGCATATTTATCTGATTACTATGTGTTCACTGGATAAGCTGATACACATGCTTTAAGTGTACTGGTCAATTGTAAAAATGATGTTCCTGATAATTATTAGGACATTATCGGAAATATTCATAAATCAGAGTGGCACAGTGATGTAATCGGTTCTCGTTGGATATTCAAGAATAAAGGTACACAAAGGAAAGCTAGATTAGTTGCTAAAGGTTTTATGCAAAAGGCAGGAATTGATTATACTGACACATATGCTCCTCTTGCTCGATTACCATAAGAATGCTGCTAGCTGTAGGAATACAGTTTAATTTCAAATTTTGTTATCTAGATGTGAAGACTGCGTTTCTAAATGAGAAATTGGCCAAGTGCGTATATCTCAAGCCTCCTGATGGTATAAATGTCTCTGATGGTCATGTATTGAAGTTACAAAGAAGCTTATATGGATTGAAGCAATCACCTCGTTGTTGGAACCAACGATTTCACGAGTTTATCGTATCACTTCGATTCATGCAATCACAATCAGATTATTGTTTGTATAGTTTTAATGATAGAGACATAGAGACACAATAATTTATCTTCCTATATATGTTGATGATATATTATTGTGCAGTTTAAGTGAACTGCAGTTGAATAAGATCAAGGATCAGCTGTTCAAGGAGTTCAAAATGAAAGATCTCGGTGAAGTTAAAAATTATATGGGTCTCAACATCACAATCGATTCAGCGAAGGATATATTAACGATTGGAATTTGGAATGACCGATTGCAATTCGGTCTCTACCCCTAGTGAAACCGGCTCAAAGTTGGAACCAGTCATTGACGAAAATAAAACTGACCAACCATATCGGTTACTTTAGTAAATATCAAGACAGAGCCGGTCCTGAACATTGGTCACACTTGAAGAAAGTTTTAAAATATTTGAAGGGAACCGCTGACCTTACTTAAACTTGTTTATCATCATCAAAATTCAACACTCTTACAAAGCTATGTTGGTTCCGATTGGGCAAATGACTTGGATAGAAAGTCGACCAGTGGTTTCTTGATACAAGTTTATGGAAATACAGTTTCCAGTTTCTCAGTACTGAGGCAGAATATGTCACTACAACTTATGCTGCCTGTAAGGTAATTTGGTTGAGTAAGATATTGACTGATAAATGGCCTATTAAATTGCACGAAGACAATCTGGGATGTATTTATGTCTCAAATAATCCTGAAATCAAACGATCAAAACATATTGATATCAAGTATCATTTCAAAGGACTAGGAAAAACCCTTGAAATAAGTGTGGATTAATCCAGATATTTTGAATATGCAAGGTTCCTTCACATATCGAGATTTTTCAATACTTTCGAGATAACCTTCAAAATTGTTGACGATGTTCGAGATTATTGCATTTTTTTTTTTTTTGAATTTGATTTTATTGAAAATTGTTCGAAGTTACTTACTGTTATTAGTGAACGGGTGTGAAGTTTGTGACTTCGGACAATGTTAAGCTTTCCTATATGTTAGTTCGCATAAGGTTGAATATTAAAAAAATGGCTGTCTAGCCCAATGAGCATACCCTAGTGGTCATATATTTCTAAGGATAGCTAGTGATTCTCTATAAGGAAAAAATTTAACATCTTTCAAAAATCTAGAAAATAAGTGAGTTAGGACAGGTGTGTTCTATATGGTATATATGTAAGTTCGCATAAAGTGGGGTATTAAACATTTTCTCATTTTGGCCCAAAGATCGTACCCAAGTGGGCATATATTTTTAAAGATAGTGAGCAACCTCCTCTATCTAAAAAAATATTACGACTTTCCAAAATCTAGAAGATAAGCCACTTAGGACAGATTACATTTTAAAATATAATGTCAATTTGGGTAAGATCATTGGACCAGACTGAGAAATTTTTTAATATTTAATTTTATGTGAACCTACATATAGGAACGTATCACGCATCACGTCTGTCCTAAGTTGCCCATATTCTAGATTTTGGCAAGTTGTTATTTTTTTTAGATATGAGGATCGCTTATTACCTCCTTAGGGAGGACCCCCGGTTTTCTGTAAAACATGTGCCCATTTAGTTAACTAATATTTGTGCCAGACTTTAAAAACTGTGCTTATCAAGTATAAAGCTGTCCGGATCTAGATTCAGTCCTACTTCCTCCCCCCAAAAATAAATCAAAAGCAAAATTGTTGTTGAAGCCAAAATTTAATAAAATTGCTACAAACTTAAAATAGAGCTTTCATACTCTAAATAATGGTTAAACCCCGCAGTCAATATTAGTTATTCCTTTCAAAATTGTTATACAGAATATCAATATTAGCAAATTTTGAAGCCACTAAAAATATATAGACTCAAATAGTTCAGTCTGTAAACACGAAACTTTCAAAGATCAATTTTCAATTACCCTAATTGAATCAAACCAATATATATACCACTAAAATTAAATATAGTTTGTTTTAGAAGTTATAAAATATATTTTTTGCAGCTTTTATCGATTTTTTATCCAAAAAATAACACACAAAACGAAGAAAAGCATATAAAAATAAGAAATGAAGCGGTACAATTTAGAAATGTAGCAATTATTATTATTGGTTGATTTGATAGTTTTTTTTTATATTTATAAGTATTATTATATATTTTTATTTTTATAGACACATAAAACAAATATACAACCTATTTTTATTTCTTGAGGACGAGCCCACCCTTCCCGATTTTTTTTTATTTTTTTATTTTTTTTACGTACGTATGCGACGTGTAATGATGTTTATACATTCGTACCAGTATATTTATAGTTATATTTATGTATAGTCTCGAGACCAGAGAGAGAAACCAAAATAAAAGCTCGAATAAAATAAAATATATCAATTTCTATTTATTTCTTAGTTTTCTTCTTGTTATTTCTCAACATTAGTTTTATTATTATTATTTTTATTTCAAAACGTCTTGCAGACTATATTTTGAAGATTATTTTCAGATCTAAAGCAAATAAAATAAAAAGAAAAACATTATACGTATTATATATATATATATGGATATACATACATTTATCATGTATACGGGGAGAGAGAGACTCTGAAACTGATGATGATGCCAAAAAATAACAATAATTCTAATACTAAAACATACCAAATATTATTACAGTATTTAAGATGTAAGACTAAGAAGCATCAAAGAAAATAAAAATAAAGCCTATTCGCTACATAAAAATGTACATACATACATATGTACATATGTGGCGTATATTTTTGATAAGACGAAAGCAGCAAAAAAAAAAATAAAAAATACTTATTGGAAAAAAGGGAAAATCAATAAAACATTTTTTTATGTAGCTGCGTGTATTTCCTTTATTTCGTCTTATTATATTTACTCGTACTGTACGTACACATTTTTTATTTATTTTTTTTAAATAGTACAGATTATATGAAATATACGTACGAAACTAGATTTATAGGACATACATATATTATTGAACGAATAAATTCTCCAATATATCATAACAAATTTATAATATGATTGTTTGTTGCTTTATCCTTTCATTGTTCCGATTTTTTTTTTCCTTTTCGATATATACGATATTACGACAAAAGGTCCTATCTCAAAATTGTATTATTACTGTATGCTCTCCTTCCCGCCAAAAATATTTAATATTTTACGAAAATAAATCAACCGGGACTAGAAAGGAAAACTAGAGGCTTAAAATTTTTGTTTTATTTATGGTCATAACATTTGGAATCATGTGGCAAGGCTTACTACCGCGTTCAAAATATAGATAACGGTACTGCTCAGGTACTCGTTTGGCAGGTAATCCGTGTTAGATGTGTTATTTGATTTGATTGTGTATGTGTGCTAAAGATTTTAGAAGATTTCTTTCCATTCTAATTCCAGAATTCTCCAGAATTTACGATAAATAACTCATAATCTATTGTTACCTTTTCTGTCACAATTTTGTGTACTATTAAACTAAGAATGTGCAAAACTATCCTTTAATTGCCAGGAAACCTATTCGGAATTTAGTTCTATAAGCTTTTTATAAATGTACTTCATTATTTTAAAATATTTGAAATTCAAAATATCATGTTTCAAAACAAGATCGTTAAAAAGCCAGTAAAATTCAAAATTCCCTTGCATCTGCAGAAATTCAAATTCTAATTTAACAAAAACATTTTTTTGAGAGAAGTAACTTTTTGATCTTCTAGTAAAGATTTTTTTTGATTTATCTAGTAAATAATGTTTTACAAAAGGAGTTCGGAAACATTCTGATCTGTAATACCGTAAATTTTGTAGTTATTGTTTTTTTTTTGTAATATGTACATGTTTCAAAATGCAAAATTTTTCTAGATATAAGATTTTCTAAATTAATTCTAAAATAATATTCTATATTTTAATTTTTAAAACCCAATTTCGAAATTTTGAAAAATTCGATTCTTTGCCAATTTCTTAATTTGAATAAGGTAGCAGAATTTTTTCAAATACTGATATATTTATTCGAGGATTCTGATTTGAAAATTATTCAAACTTGACATGTATGGAAATTCTGTTATTCTGAGAAACTTTGAATTATCCATAAACATTCCTTGTTTTTAAATAAAATTTCTCAAACTTCAGTTTTTAATATTTATGAAAATTCTGATATTTTGCTTGGATTCCCAAAATAATATTTTCGCAATAAATTCTGGAAAGCTTATATAGCGATTTAAAAACTAAATTAGTTGTAATTTTCTGAAATTTTAAAAATTGTGGTCAAATTTTAGTCGATCATTATTAACATAAACAAAATGAGAAATACAATTTTGGGAGATTCTTGAATCACGAATTTTGGCTTTCCCTAAAAATTCTTAGAAATCCAAAACAATTGAAATTTCTAGCATTATATTTTTTTTAAATTTCAAAAATTTCAAAATTTCGGGAAGTCACCAAATTGCTTTAGTTAATTTTTGACAAAATTTTATAATTTTCCAAATAAATTTTGAAAGATTTGTGACTTCTCGAAATTCTGGAATTTCATAAGATTTTTTAAAACTACAGAATTCACTAGAATTTACTAGAAATAACTAAAGCATTTTTCTGTTATCGACTATTTTGCAAAAATTTCGTGCTAAATTTTGAAATTTGCAAATCTAACTTTCAAATGTAAGGAAACCTATTCTATTGCCTTTGATTCAGGTACTTCGATATTTAGAATTTTTTTTGAAAGCCTAGCAAAATTATAAATTGATATGAGTTTATGAGCTATTTCTACGTAAAATGTTTAGTTAATTTTTCTTTTAGTTTGCACATCCACAATTGTTTTTCTCGAAGCAGTTTACTAATATTGTAAAACTCTAAAATTTGTAAGATCTAAAAAAATAAATTCTGAAACCTAGAATATTGCTTTGTTTGTTCCTCTAAATACGCAAAAAGTTTCTGTGACAACTTTAACATTTGCAAAATCTGATATTCTGGCAATTTTTTAATTAAGTTTGGAAGATACAAAACTGAAATTTTAAATCGAACGTCGTCAGAAGAATCTTTTTTAAATTTTAAAAACTTTCCATTCTAAAGGTTTCTGGCAGCAGGATTTTTTTGAAATACTAATTTACTTTAAAATTAATAAAGTTTCAGCAGCAACATTTTGTAATTTTTTGTAATACTTAAGAACAAAAGCGTTACAGAAAATTCTGTAATATTCTTGATGTCTCCAAATTTCAAAGATTATCAGTAAGCTCTCTGGGTTAAGGCCTTTCGATTAAAATTGTTTTGAAACATTTTTTTACAATTTGAGCATATCTTTCTGCTGACCCATTGGATTGTGCATGGTAGGGTGGTGAAAACATTCACTCAATTTTATTCGTTTTGCAAAATAATTTTTCCATGGAAACCATGAATATCCCTTTCCTGGTATTCATGGTTTCCATGGCGTAATTACCTTTTCTACAGGAACGTAGGATACTACATGATAAACATTACAAGAATTTGCATAGGTTTCTACATCTTTGTCTATTGAATTCCACCAAACATAAGAACGATCTAATAACTTCATTTTAACAATTCCTAAGTGACCTTCATGTAACACACTCAACGTTATATTTTCTGGCAATACAATTCTGTTAGCATAAAATAAACATTCACGTTCTGTACTCAACCTATCACAATTTATATAATACGGCTTAAAAATTTCTGAAATTTTTGTAGGCCACTCTGACATCACAAATGTTCGAACCTGTTGTAATACCGGATCTTCAGTAGTTTCAAGAGAAATCGGAAACGTATCAATCGGAGCATCTACAGAATCTTTAATAAAATGTATGCAGTTTGTTTCGTCTATTTCCGTAGGCTCATTTAGAGGCAATCTTGACATTGCATCTGCATTGCTATTTTTAGAAGCATGCTTGTATTCCAGCTTATAATTGTACATAGACAAAATAACAGACCATCTTTTCAAACGAGCAGCTGCCACAGGTGAGTTCCGTTTTTGGTATGAAAAATTTCTTTTAGATCCTGATGATCTGTAAATATAGTAAATTGATGCCCATATACATACTTATGAAATTTTTTCAATGCGAATATGATCGCAAGTGCTTCTCGATATAACTGAGAATCATTTCTCTCAGCCGTCGAAAGGGTACTCGAGGCAAAAAGTACTGGGTTTTCGACACCTTCTACTAAATGAGACAATACTGCCTCAACACTATATGGACTAGCATCAGTTGAAATAATAATTTCTTTGGCTGGATCATATAATTGTAAAAGGGTATTCATTAAAATTAATTTCTTACTGTTCTTAAAACATTTTTACAAATATATGCAACATTCTTTTTTAATAGCAATACAACTCCATTAATTCCGTAGACAAATTTGGAATGAACTTCCCATAGTAGTTCAAAAGTCGGAGATAATATTGAAGTTCGGTTAAATTCTTCTGACTGAATATAAAACTCTTGGTTGAATGAATTTACATTTTTCGACATTGATTTTGACGTTGGACTTCGCTAATCTTTCTAGAACTGACATCAATTTGGCCCTACAATCATCTTCTAACTCACCTCCAATCAATATTTCATCTAAGTAACAAAATGTTTTCTCCAAATTGCATAGAATTTGGTCCATTATTGACTGAAATATTGCAGGCGCACTTGAGACTCCAAACGGAAGTCGCGAATTTCTATATAACCTCTTGAGGGTATTAATGGTCAAATACTCTTGACTTCGTTCCTATACAGCTAACTATTGGTATGCTCCAGCAAGATCTAATACGCAAAAAAATTTAAAATTTGCTAAATTTGGAAAAATGCCCTCGAGTTTCGGAAGAGGATAATAATCCGTAGAAATCTTTGAGTTGATGGTTACTTGATAATCTATACGCAACCTTATTGCTCCTGATGCTTTAGGAACTATGACAATTGAACTAGCCCACTTACTTTTTGTTACACGCACTAACATTTTTTCGGATTCTAATCTATCTAGCTCGGCTTCTATCTTGGATCTTAATTTATAGGGAACTGAATAGGCATCGTGAAATATTGAACTAACCTGCTCCGGCACCACTATTTCTGCTTCATACCCCCGTATTGGTTCATCTAACCGTTGATTAATTACAGTTGGAAATTGTTCTTTAATTACGTCGTACATGTTTGAGTAAATTTTACGTATGGTTTGGTCCTGACATGGTTGGGACTCATTTTCCCGACAATTTTTGGTACATTCTTTTTGACGAAACATAATATTCTTCCAATCTGGAACTAAAATATTCTGTAATAGATAAAAGTGTATTAGAAATTGAATTTAATTTTATATTTTTAAAATTAGAACAAAAAACTTCCTGTGATATGATTGATGAGCAGGCCCCAGTAACTACTTCCATTTCCCAGTTTTGATCTTCAATGCGTACGACAATACGTGCTGGCGTGGCGGTTGATTTGATGTGACACTTTGTATCAAATTTACTTTGTTATTGTTGCTGTGGCAGACTCTGGATGTATGCCCCTTACGATTCCACCGAAAACATTCCCAAATTACAGCGGAACAGGTTTCCACATTGTGTCTTCGCGCACAGCGAAAACATTTATTCTAATTTGACCTAGACTGACTTGGGCAACCGATCCGATCTTGTGAATTGCTTCGACCTTGACTTGTTTGACGATATGGTGATGACTCTTTACTTGATGACTTATTAAATTGTTTTTGAGAACTTCGACTTGTGTGTTGGTTCACTTTATTCGACTGATCTTCCACTTTGTATTGCGGTAAAGGCTGCAAATTTCTCGCTTCACGTGACAACATCTCCATATTATTTGCCTTTAAACAACAACCATGAAAATCAATGGTGTCATATTTAACCAGCTCACATTGAATGGACTCGCATTGCAACCCGACAATAAAATGATCTGTAAGCGCATCGTCAAGCGCCTTACTTTTAAATGCTGTTGCTTTGCCGTCCCTGATGACCAGATAATCCCAGAATTTGCAAGGTTGAGGTAACGCTTTTAACCGCACAATAAAATCAGTAATTGATTCCATGATTTTGGTTGAAAATGATCTTTCAAGGCTGTAACTAAATCATCGTATGATTTTATGAATGGATCATCTGGCCTTACTAACGCTTTTAATGTATGCTAAGTTGACTTACCAATTAAACTTAGGTTAGCAGCATCAGCGTTTTTTTTTTCGTCCGCAATTTCATTAATTTTGAAGAAAATTTGAAGACGATCAAGGTAAGAATTAAAATCATCACCTGGTTCAAATTCTTCAATTTTCCCAACATGTGGCATAGCGGATTCCCTTTGACAGCTTTCAGGAAAAAAAAAAAATTAGCGCTTTCCTCCAATCACGCGTTTTTAAATTTGTACTCTCGCCGCCAATGTTATGTATTTCTTCGGTACCACTCTTCGATTCACACCCATACTTCACTTCAAAGAAACAGTTTGGTTTCACATCTTAATTATTGTTTATTTGTTATAATTTACATCAAAAAATCAAAATCTGTAATTGTGCTCCACTTTCAAATCAACCCTTAACCAATTAACTTGAAGGGCTCAACTTAGCTCGGACTAAATCTCACCCCTCTACTCAACTTCACATTCACAGGCCAATTCAATCTCGAAATCAACTAAATTTGAAAGCCACAAGTGTGTAAAAACTCGGCTCAAATCAAGTCAATCTTACTTCCATTAAACCCTCAACTCAAACGCAAATTAATCCCCAGCTATTCAACTCTTCAATGTCATCGCTACTTTTAGTTAATTAAGCTTTTAATAATTTCCAAAAAAAAAAATCAAGTCACGTTCTAGTTTGAGCTCAAATGGCCATTTGTTATACAGGAAAGGTAAAAATAAGAGGGCCCAAGAACAGAACCTTGCGGGGCCAATATACTAATTGGCAATACATTACATGAGATTTATGTATCCTCAGAGACCATACACATAAGTCAAGCAGATTATAAAAGATTGCCTTTTCAAGCTTAACTTGATTCTTGAAGAAGGTTGTTTATCTTACCACCTCCCAACATGTAAAAACTCAATAACTTCAATGTTTGCTTCAAAACGTGCTAGAACGCCTCACAATAAGCCGGCTATGTACAGTTCATGGAATAACGGATTTTGTCTGCGTTAATAATAAGTCTCATTTTTAACATTCAGCTATCAGACTTTGTGATTTTCCTTTCACCTACATAACAGGTGCAGTGACGCGATGCTCAATTCTCTTGCTTTCTGTGACTTCGCTACTCAATGATAACAAGATATCAGTGATTAGATCGGTGATAAATGCACGATCGAACTTCAGTTTCTTACGAAAATGAAGTACTCGGGATTTGATATTAATTTTATCACCAAAACAAACACAAACAAATTAACAAATTAACCACCCATTACTTTTTCCAAATCATCCATCCAGACGATTTTAGTACTGAACATTTTTTATTCTTATCTTACTACAACAATCCAATACTGGGCATCACTATTCATATGGCTTTCAATTCCAACATTTGATGAATGATGAATAGAGTCGATTTGAATGGCGTTGAACAATACCAGTAGTTTCAAGCGAACTTTATAAAGCTCGTTGTTCAATTAAAGCCACTTTCCGCTTCAAATTATTTACCATTTCAGCATTACTTAAAACTGTATTTTTCTCAACTTTCCTTCCAATCTCTCTCATTTTCTTCATTTTTTTAGATATGTACCTATACATTTTCCCCTAAAGCACTGTCTAAATTTGTACACCGATATTATTTGAACAACAAAATAAAAATATTCGAATACTTCCAAACCAACCTTTTTGAATTATGTATTCATAATTAGTCATAAAAAACTTACTGGAGATAGCGTTGCCCTGCCTATCAGCGCTGTAGGAATATTTTATTCAGGAGTAGTTTTAAATACCTAACCATTTTTATAATTTTATTTCTTTTATTTACTGAGTCTGATTCACAATTTTTCTAGAAGTTAAATTCAGAAATATTGAAAATTTATGTTTTAATTTCCATTTCTAATAATTTTTAAATCCTCTTTCATTACTCTGGCAACAATAAAATCTTAAACTCAAAATCAAAAATACAAATACAAGTTGGAAACTTAAATAAAACGCTGTAGTTTTCACATTGAAAATGTTTATAGCGATGTAACTGTTCAATTTAAAAAACGAGTCTTTAAATATTTGTAATATTTAACGTCTTTGCATAATCGGTATAAATGAACGTTAAATTATCAGTTCAAAAATTAAAGTTACCAGTTTATTAATTAATCAGATGAATCAGGGTTTAAAACTAGACAGTTCTATGATATAATTACTCGTATATTAAAATATGACAAAAGGATTTGACAGTTTTTCTGATATAAAGATTCTGAAACCTGATGTTCTATTCAAATAGAGCGCCCTAGGCGTTGTTTGTCAATTATTTCTAAACTTAACATAATTTGCAATTATGGAACATGACCAATGGTAACTATATTTACCTATTAACATTGTTGTCACCAATTTTCATATTTTTGCAAGCATACAATTGGGTTTGGATTTACTTTTAGGCTGACAAGGCTGAAGTTTAGGGATCCAGCTAACTAGAATGCCTAATCATGTCGGTCACCATACTATGTGAATAGATAGAAACAAAGAACAAGGTTGTTTGATGCTAGACCAGATAATTCCAATTGCTCATTAATTGAAGTGCTGGAGTTATCTCATATTACTTTATATGTTGAAAGGCCGAATGTCGGAAGGCCGAATATCGGAAGGCCGAATGTTGAAAGGCCGAATGGGTCGGAAGAGCGAATGTCGAAAGGCCGAATGTCGAATGGTCGAATGTGTCGAAAGGCCGAATGTCGAAAAGCCGAATGTGTCGAAAGGCCAAATGTCGAAAAGCCGAATGGGCCGAACTTACATTTGTAGTACATCTAACAGTAGCAGCGATACAATTCCTTTGATTTGTGTCTGCAAGGTTGACGAAGCATTTACGAATCCGCAAGGTTGACGAAGCAATTTCCATTATCGTAAATATTAAGAACTTTACGGAAAAAGTCAAATTCGATAGACATTTTATAAATTTTAATTTTAATTTGGTCTGCACTTTGATAATTGTGTCTCTGGATTTTAGTTTTCTGGATTTATGTTTTTCTGAATTTTTTTTGGTCTGGATTTTTTTTCTTTATTTTCAGTTTCTGTATTATTTCTTTGCACATAAGGTAAATTAATATTAAATGACAAAAAAAAGCGTAAGAAAATTTTAATATTTAAGGTATAGTATTCCTTCAATTCTTGGACTAGCTTTTTACCTGGTAAGCTATTAAAAGCAAATCTTTCCGTAAAATAGTATGTAAAGTGTGTCAATTAATGCCTGTTGCACTGACACTTGCACTGATATGTCTTCATCGGAACATTTGGCACAATGTCATGTTTGGCTTCACTGATCTAGCAGTTTCCTCAAATTGTTCGCTATTTTTTTTTTTTTTTTTTGGTAGCAGGTGCAGAAGATGAGTTATGTACACAGATTTTTGTTCCATATTTTATTTTTCTATCCGCAAAACTTTCACCAAAATTGTCATACGTTGTAACGCTTATCCCACATCAGCGCTAGTTGCAAGAAACAGCAACACTGAATTTGCTCAAAATATTATAAATTTTATTTAAGGTAACAATATACAAAATTGTACAGCTTTCGTCCACCATTCATCACAATTTTGCAGGTTTGCTACTTCTAGTTTTATCCGCTATAAATAAATAAACTTGAAATCTATGGATTGGAGTGGGAACTATTCACACAACGCGTAACATCAAGCCATGCATACTCAGCGACCAGTTCACTCAAAGGGCGAGGCTAAATCACATTGCGTTCCAACCCAAGGATCAACGGACGAGTTTCCATTTACTTATGCACGCTGTGTTGTGCGTCTCTAGCATGTGTGCTCCGCGCACCACCTTTGCGGTTCTCCAGGCCAGAATTGCCATCGGCATCGTTACATTCCCCGGCCTCTTTTGACTGTCCAGACCCATCCCATAGGTATATATAGTTTAACCGCTTTAGTTTTAAACGCTTTTATCTTGGCCAAATGTTAGATTTATTTTTAATTGAAGGAAATTTGGTCACCTTTTCGACGCTGGGGTTCGTTTTTATTTATTTTTGTTTAATGACTTTTTTTGAAGGCATTCAATGAACATTAGAGAGTACAGAATCCTTGAACAAGAGATTATAAAATGTCTATATTTTTTTGGTATTTTGCTTGCACTTCTAAATTCAACTTTTTTTACTTTTTTTTAGCACAAACACGTTACAATTCATGTACATAATTATATGAAATTATAAACCAACAATAACACACATATGTGAACATAAATAATCGTACAAAGTGCATAACGTAAAAATAAAATGATGAGTGACCAACAGACGGAAACTAGGGAACACAAAATTGAACGATGGAGACGGATTACTTTAATATTAATACATTTTTAACAACTACAAACCAGACGTTTACAAAGTCTTCTCTCTTGACATTTCTTTAAGCCGCTTTCATTGTTGTCTTCATTCATTCAATCATTCGTTTAGTAATTTTTTTAAGCCAATCATATTGCTCAAAAATTACGAATTTTCTGTTCTGTGCTTTTTTGCAACATGTTGGTTTATCTTCAGCTTTTTATAGAACCACCACGAAGAGAAAGAGACTAGAAAACACAAATGAAAGCGGATGTATATTATAATTTAATACCCACAAAATCTTGTTGGTAGCTTTATTCCGTATAGAGGTTTCAAGCCAAAAGAGGAACACAACAACAAATAGTCATCTTTAACCTGGGAACCTTTCAATAAATCAAAATTAATATCACCAAGTAAGGTCTTATGTTTTGATTTATCAGTCTCAAAAATCATTTAAAAATTATTCAAACGAAATATAATGATACCTATAAACTAAAATAAAGCTAACATTAATGTTAAAAAGCTATAAGGGTAGTTCTTCTCAGTCACAGTAATAGTTACAGTTGATAATTTGATAATATATATCGCGGTAAAAGTTTCGGTTTGCTTACATTTTATTAATTTTCTCAATATCTGAATGTCTCAGAAAGGGGAATATGCCTGTTGGCAAAATCAATTTCACAAATATCCATTTCGCCTAATGCTACTTATCAAAATATCATATTTTGCAAACAATCTTTTATCAAAAAATTTGTTTCATAAAACTCCATTTATACTAACTGGACACTTTGCAAAAATTCTATTATCAAAAGTACCTGTCACAAAAATCGATTTATGCTAACTGGACACTTTACAAGTTGTCACTTTCATTTAGGACAAATCATTTATACAAAACTACAAAAATTTGGACTACACTGGAAATACGGCCGAAATGAAGAGTTTCTGTGCAAATGCGAGCAGTTTTGTCTCTGAGTTTTTTGCCGCCCGATGATATTCCCGAATATCTTGAAGGCTTGTTTGAAAAACTAAATAAGGACGGGAAGAAAGTTGGTACTTGGTTTAAAGAAGTTTATATATGCGGAAAATCCAATCGTTGCAGAAAATTTAAATTTAAAATAATTTAATCTATTGTGAAAGGAGGCGGAGCTTTAGTTATTATTATTAGTTAAAAGTTATTTAATCAAATTACAGTTCACAAATAGATTCTTGGCAAATGAAGCTTTAACAAAAAAAATATTTGATAAATATGAATTGATACGCTTAGATTAATTTTTGCGCAAAAATTAAACTAAGCGTATCAATTCATATTTACCAAATATTTTTTTGTTAAAGCTCCATTTGCCAAGAATCTATTTGTGAACTGTAATTTGATTAAATAATTTTTTTGTCAAAGAGAGTTTTTCTTAAATGATTTTTTGTTAAATGTCTTTTTGTATTTTTATTTTTTTGTGAAACGGCATTAGGATAAATGACTATTTGCGAAATGACTTTCGGCTAACTGTGCCATACCCCTCAGAAAGTACTGTGTTTAGTACATTCGTAATGAGTTCCTAGATTATCATGGCTGTTTGCTACAACAACATTATTTTGTACTGAATTTTCGCACAACGCCTCAAATAGTTTAGTTGAAGAAATTTACATTCATCTGCTGTTTTCTGATGTGAGGAGCAGTTTTAAGTTCAGTTTTCAATCCAAACCTTGAAACCTATTAGACAACTCTTTAACACTTTGATCTACATTCTACATTCTTAATGCTAGCACCTAATTTACCATTATGAGTATTTGGTACCTTAGCTGTGCAATCGTTCCCGACTTTTAGTCCTCGCTTAGATCTCCGACATGGATACACTTAATATGAAAATAATTTTTTCAACTGCCGATACACTAGATTCCTCGAAATCTGGTTTCAGATATCTTTTTGGAGCACTTGAAACAAGTATTAGACATTTAGGCATTTAGTAAAAATAGTTCAAAAACAAGAAACTGTTTCTTTAAAATTCAAATTCAAATATTTAAGTCATATAAATTCCAGATTATCGCCAAAATTTCACAATGACTCACAGTTTTTCATTGACCAAAGGTCACTTTATGGTTCATACACCAAATTAAAATAACAACACATTATGCAAATTTAATAACATAAACTTCAATGCTTAGTTTTAGGGTAATTAAAAGGAGGCTGTTAACCGGCTAACGAACACAGAAAGAAAAAACTGTGTAATTACAAACAGAAAAAAGGTTAAAATTAACGATGCACTATGATTGTGTTTCAACCGACCTAGCACTTGTTTATTGACACTGAATTAGCTAGGTTATTTTTTTAATTGTATTAAGTTGTAGCACAGGTAAATTCAAACGAAATGGTAACCTTAGCCACTCATTTAACTTAACTAACGTTTTAAGTTAATATTTCTAATTTATTTAAACACTATTTGGTTAAACCAATCTACAATTTAATGCTCACATAACTAAGTATAAAGGATAATTTTAACCAAATTTTGAAGTAACTGCTCACTTAGGATAATTTTTGCTTACCATTAAAACAACTAAGCATCAAGGTTAGTTTTAACCAAATTTTGAACTAACCGCTCAGTTCTGTTAAGATAACTTTTGCTAATCATTAAAACAACTAAGCACAAACGTTAATTTTACCGAAATTTTCACTTAACTGTTTAGTTAAGATAACTTTTGCTGGCCGTTAAAATAACTAAGAACAAAGTTGTTTATATACAAATATTTAACCTTCAGCTAAATATTTAACTAGACGAAATTGGGCAGTTAAATATTTAGCTCTCCAGTTAAAATGTTCATTTAAAAATGAAATAAAATTAGCATGCTCTGAATTTATATTATAAAATAAATTGCAATTTCATAAAAGAAGAAAGAGATGAAATATTATTTAACCGGAGATTCCCTCTATTTTTGTGAAATCAGGCATTAGTCATATTTCATATTCTTCTACATATATTAAGGGTGCATCCGAAATAGAAAAGGCCAATTTAGCGAAGGCACATCTCAAATGAATGCGATGTAGTTTTTATGTGTTTTTTCAACACATTGTTTGATGTCAATTTATTTTTAAATTAATCGTAATGCAGCATTTTAATTAATGTGCATTTAAATTCGCATTTCAAGTGTACCCAATTTTTCTACCTGATTCAATTTCCGGTAAATTAGTAAATAATGATTTATTCAATTGTCTAGTTATCTATATTTTTCATTTTGGAAGCGATCCTATAATTTCCCTTTGGCTAGATTATGCCCTCTTGACAGAAAATATGTTGCCTGATTTTTTTTGTTCGTTAAATTTTTAAATCACCATGCTACCGAACTACTACATGTATATCCTGATTATGTTCCACCCGATTGTTGTGAAAAACTTATTGATCTTCTCTGCCTTTTAAATTAATGATGATCGAAATAGATTCGGTCAACCAGTTAATTTTGTTCAAATAATGCATCTAAATAGTTGAAGTTACATATTTAATATATTTTAGATATTCAGCAATATTTATTGAAAATATTTTGAAGCCTGTTAAAACATTTTTACCTAAAATAAAATCTCAGTACAAAATAAGTTTTATAATTATATTAAATAAAATAAATTATGTTTTTAATTGTATTTTATTAATTTTATTTTTAGATTCCTTATTGTGAAATTTGATTTGATTTTTTATCTTGCGACCAAGATCGATTTCGATATTAAAATATCATCGTCAGTTGGTAATTACACAATAAGGAATCTAAAAATAAAATTAATAAAATACAATTAAAAACCTAATTTATTTTATTTAATATAATTATAAATAGTGAAATAATCCACAATCAATATAAATATTTTGAATATGAATATCAATAAGTTTTAATTAAAAATTAAATTAAAATAACCTTTACATTTTTAATATTAATTATGAAATGTTTTCTTTGTTGAGGTTCATGAGATGTTGCACCATCTGATGTGTGTCTGACGTATTAAAACATATTAAAAAAGTTGAATTTATCTGAAAAATGTTGTTTTTATTTCGAAAAACGTAGCGTTTAACTTAGCAAAATTTCAATTCAAGCTGGAAATATTATTTATGATTAAACGAATGATTTTTGAATATTCGGTAATAAAATTAATCCAAAAATGTTCTCCCTCGGGTTCAAAAAAATAAAAAAATGTATTGTAAAAGTTCAATTTAATTATAATATTCATAATACTATGCGATCCATTAATATTTGTGATGAGAAAATTTAAAGTAACGTTTATGTTTGTTGTAATATAGAACCAATGAAAATTATTTTTTTGGATTTTATTTTTGCGTTATTTAATACAACTATATATAACGTTTTATTTGATATAAATTTATTTACTATTAACTACAACTCTTCAAAGCCAATGTTTAATTTCGGTTTATTGAATGATGTAGGATTTCCATTTGTTGAAAAATTAGTCAGCCCTCAATTTGCTCTTCAGCACAATAACGCTTTAATACACAAGAAGTATCATTGCCTCAAAACTAAATAAAAGTATTGAACATAATTAGTTGGACAGGCCAAGAAAGAGCTTTTATTGCTCCTTGCGGGGATGTAAATGAAAGCGGAAGATATTCGCAATCTAGCAAGACCAAAAATGTATAATGGGGTGCTTATAAAACCATGTGGGATAAGATTCCCTGCGATTTTATGAACAAAATTGTTGGTCACTTCCGAGACGTAATGGAGACGTAATAAAAATGTTCCAATGGTTCACAAATTAGAAGTGACTTAATTACTATTTAATTAGTCAAAAATAATTTTAAATTTAATTGATTTACTAATTATTTTTCAAATTTTCTGCATATCACAAATACTATTGCATCAAGTTTAATTGAATTTATTTGCAATACAGTTATGAATTTATTTAATTTATGTTTATATCAAATAAAACGTTATTTAATGTAAATTAAATAAGACAAAAAGAAAATCCAAAAAATAATTTTCATTGGTTTTATATTACAACAATCATAAACGTTACCTTAAATTTTAAAATCATTTAATTTGACGATCACAGATTAACGCTACGATTATCTATTCGCATCGTCTAAAGCTAGTGTTTTATATATGCCGCAGTTGGTACGGTATGGACCAGGAATGACCATTATTATTTATTTAATGTACGAGTATGTACATAAAACAACATAAGTTTTAGACAATTTTAATTAATTTCACATTCACTACACTTAAATTTAATTTCCAGTACTTTAAGTATTTTTGGTTTAGACAGAGCCAGATAAATATTTTAGCACAATTTTTTTTGTATTGTCTTTCAATGTAACCCACTTTGCACTTCAAAATAATTCAGAAAAACGATGTAATAATGATCAAAAATTTCGCCTTTATACAAATTGCTGAGAGAACCAATAGCATACATTTTTTTTTGATCCGATGAGAGCATTTACACATACACATGTATATTGCATGACCTATCTTTAGTTAAACTAAACTATACATCAAATTATAAACTACATATGTGACCTGTTAATCCCACTTTAATGCCAAGATAATTTTCAACGTTTTTTTGGCCCAAAGAGAATTTAGTGCATGTATATAACCTAGCATCGGTTATCTAAACTACGACAAACAATAAACTACACATCTGTACATCTTAACCCCACTCTAATTCAATGTCAAACGTTTTTTTTTTTCGTTCCAAAGAGCATAGAGATAGAACAGAAATCTCCTTGGATAAAAACCTGTTTAAAATCAATCATTAATTAAGGTAGATTTAAAATCTGCATATATTTATAGATTTTAGCTTTGTGTAGTTTAACAGTAACCTGAGTGCATGGGTTAATTCTAAATAGGCTAGTTAATTATACATATTCATGATTCGTTAGCATTTGTATTGGACCACTGAATACCTTCATCAACAAGTATCAAAACTTGAATTCAAATTTGCATTTTATTTAGTCAACGCCTCTTGCTGTTGTCAACAAAATTAAAACCGCTCAATTATTGGAGAATGCTCGGTTATTCACCCGATATTTGTTTCGGACAAATTTAAACACGGTTATTAGACTTAAACGGACCACAGACGCTTGAATTTACCGCACTTAAGGTTGTATCACAAATCTTGCAGATAATTGAACCAATAAATCGTACGGCGTTTTGCCCTCATGAACGTAACGATATTCGAACCATTTAGTAATCAAGTCTAGACTTGCTTTTGGGGTTTATTCCTTTAATTAATTTTCTATTACCTCATAACTTGTGTTGCGTTCCGGCTTGTTAAAAGAATCATTCAAGCCACATCCCATACCTAGACATAAATTTTCCTTAATAAATCAGTCATTATTCTTGAAAGTTGCGTTTGGCCATAAAGGTAAACGTGGTCGTAAACAAGATACGATAAAACGATATACAGTGAAATCTCGGTATAACAAACCCTGTTTATAAAAAACCTCCGCTTATTACAACCTTTTTCACTAGTCCGTTGATTTTGAATAGAGAAATATATGGCAAATGCTTCGGATATAACGAACCTCGGTTATAACACTATAGCAAACCGTTTCCTTAATTCTTCATACTATTTCAGTGCAAAAATATTCCGATATAACAAACGGTATGAATCGATGTTCATCCAAGGAAATAATTGATTCTATGTATGTATTGTAAAAGTAAACCCTAATCTATTCTCTCCATTCTCTTTTTATTTTACTACACATAATTATGTATGTATTCAACGTTTCTACACTAAATTCACTTGCAATGATATGATATACAGCATATCGATGGCTACAATGCAATTCCGTGTAACTATTTCTTATAAAATTTTACAGGAGTCGGAAGAAACTTTTTAAAAAAAATACATTGAGGTGATTATTGAAACCAATAAACCATAGACAAAAATCGAAATGAAAAATCGGATCGAATGCGTGAAAAAACGATCTAGGTGAATTTTACATTGTAGCCGTCGATATGTTTTTGTTGTTTAGTTATGTATTTTACCGCTGTTCAGTTATTTTTGTGTGTATGCATTTCTTGTAAATAAATTTTAGTTTTAGTTCAAATTGTGTAAAGGTAAGTCAATAAAATTTACATTTGATGATTTATTTATCCGCTGTTCTATTTAGATGTCGAGTAAATTACAAAGAACAGCTATTTCCCTCGAGGATAAACTAGCCATATTAAAAATGGTTAGCGAGAAAAATATGACCTACGATCAAATTGGCACACGGTTCAAAATTTCCAAATCAACAATTGCAGGAATTGTTCGCAATCGAGAAAAATACCAACAAGCAGAGTATGAATGTGTTAAACGGAAGAAAATGCGTGGTGGAGATTATCCAGAAATTGAAAAAGCCATTATAATTTGGCTGAAGTCGATGAGGCACGCTGGAGTGAGCGTTAGCGGTACTCTATTTAAAGAGAAAGCTCAACAGTTTGCAGAAAAACTTAAAATTTCTGATTTCCGCGCCAGTGATGGATGGTTGGATCGCTGTAAAAAAAGAAACTCCATAACTTTTCGTGATATAGTAGGTGAAAGTGCATCTGTTTCTCCAGAAATTTACACTGACTGGGTTAAAAATAAATTGCCGCGAACATTAGAGAAGTATGAACATCGAGATGTGTTTAATTTGGACGAGACATCGCTATTTTTTAAATTAATGCCAAATAAAACTTTGTCATTTAAAAATGAACCGTGTGTTGGTGGTAAATTAAGCAAAGAAAGAGTGACTGTCCTATTAGGAGCTAATTCCGATGGTTCTGAAAAATTACCTGTCCTTGTAATTGGGAAATCCGCAAAACCTCGAGTTTTTAAAAACGTTAAAACGCTCCCATTAATGTATTCATCAAATAAGAAGGCGTGGATGATTGCATCGGAATGGGAAAAATACGTCAAGTCTATGGAAGCAAAATTCAAAAAAGAAAATAGGCATGTAGTTTTCATTATTGATAATGCACCACCACATTTAGCGATCGAAAATCTACAAAACATTGAGATCGTGTATTTACCACCAAATACAACCGCTTTATCTCAACCTCTCGATCAAGGAATTATTAAAAATTTTAAATTATTTTATCGTGAACTGGTGGTCAAAGAAATTATCAACCGACTAGATCAAAATTCACAGTTAACGGCCGGGAATATTAATATAAATTTACTGGATGCGATTCATTTTGTGAAAAAGGCGTGGGATCGAGTAAAACCTGAGACAATTAAAAATTGTTTTAATAAAGCTGGGTTTTACTTGGCCGCAGAATCAGACCAATTTTCTTCTGTGTTAAATGTTGATGGCGATGGAAACGCAATTCACGCACTTTGGTCAAATCCAACAATTGTTAATCTCACAAACAACGTCGATATTGATGATTTTTTAAATGTGGATAGCCAAACCAGAATATGTGATGAGTTAACTGATGATGATATTGTAGATATGGTACACCCTAACACAACAGTTCTCACGGATTCCGATTCTGAAGTTGAAATTTCGGATAATTCCGAGGTGGTAGTTTCACAGACGGAAGTTCAAAATGCGTTAAAAACTATACGAATGTTTTTAAGTGCACACGATAACATGGATGATGAAATACATAGACTACATTCTATCGAGAATTCTATTGATGCCCTACTCTATGGCAATTTAAAACAGACAAAGCTTACTTCATATTTTAAAAAAAATTAGAATGTTGAATTCATTTTCATATCAAATTTTTATGAATTGTCGTACAGATCTTACTTTTTATGTTTTTATCAGTTTTGCATTTATTTACATCATATAGAATTTATAGTTATCTAGTTACATATATGTAAACGTAGGTGTAAGTTACACCTTCATTCAAAATGAATTACGTTGTTTTTATATGTAAATGTCTTACATAATTTTTATTTTTTTATAATTTTAAGCATAATAAAATGAATTTGATATATCTATGTAATTTAGTTACATAAAAAAATTGCCAAAATAGTTTTTATACGGAATTTATCAAATTAAATTTATTTCCCTAAGAACTCCGCTTATAACAAATTTGGTTTGTTATAGCCGAAGTTACGTTTATAACAAACATATGCTTATAGCAAACTATTCTGACGGTCCGTTGGTGGTTTGTTATACCGAGATTTCACTGTATATGAATCTATAAACAATTCGTACAAAAATTCTCCCAGACATTTAAATAAATCGTTTAATCGTATGTAAAATTGTATTGCAGAAGAATCGTACGTTTTACTGTACGAAAACACCACACACTTTTCAGATTATTCAAGCCAAATCGTTAGATTAATCGTACAATAAATCGTAGCACCTGTGGCCCGTATAAATAGATTAATATTAAACCGGATATGGTCCAATTTAACCAATGTGCATTAAGTAAATTTTACTTTACCATAGTCTAGATTTGCCATCCAATTGTAATAATAACGATAAATGTTAAGCATTTGAAGAGGATTTCACGGAATATCTTCTCGAATATTGCCATCAAATTCTCTTTGCATAAAAAAACGTTAAAAATTGACTTTTGAAACAAGCATGGTTCAGATTAATTACTTTAGTATAAATTAACTACAGCAACGTCATTGAAGTTTAGCATTAACCTCTAACTTACGCTAACAAAACGCCGAACGTTAAACGCCGAACAAAAAAATAATTTAACCAGCTTTGTGTTTTGAAACATACATGGCTCATGTTTCATTTTTTTTTCGCTGACGCTACATCCCATAGAGGGATTTAGCCGCTTCATTATGAAGTTTCGTAATCATTATTTTTAACGGATCATGAATGATTAATTCATAGATCCTACATTAACCAGCCGTATTTTTATCATCACCCGCCGAGAATCGAACCCGGGGCCTCCGGAGCTTAAAGTAAAAATGCTGACCACTGTACCACCGGTGCGGCATATTTCACTTTACTGTAGTATAAATAAACACTGCAAAGTCATTCAATTGTAATGTAAATCTTGTAATTAAGTTAATTTGATTTGTAATTTATTAAAAGCGGGAAAATAAATTAACTTAGCTACTTTTGTATTTTAAAACATGCATGATTTAAATTGACCAAAGCGATTTCTTGACAAATTAACCAAAACCTAGGTTATTATTACTAAAATTGATTAAACTAGCTCAAGTCGCTCAATTTTTTTTTCTGTGAATGTCATTTTTCACGGCTCAACAAAACAGATTTTAAAATTTGGGATACAACTATATTTGTTATTATTCCACTGAATGTTCTGGATATTGCATTTTATCAAATTTACAAAGTTGTACTAATAGCAATTAATGAATGTTCCTCTTATATTAAATTATTTGCAAAAAAAAAAATGTTTGAATGCTTCTCCTAAATTAAATTGAAAATGTCGGTTACGACAGTTTACCTCTATGGGGTACAGATAGGTAAATGACAAATAAATGTATTTAGATATTCGCAGAAACATCCCTAAATTGAACCAATATTTTGTTATTATGTGAAGACGCTTTGACAATTATTTAAATAGTTCCAATTGTGTTATCAAACATGACCATCTAACAAACATATATAATACGTCTAGACTTAATTAATCATTATTACACAATATCATATAACTATAATAAATCATGCTTATATTAAACAATAAAACTACGATCATGCTGATTATAACGTGCGATCTTCAAAACATCAAATGCGTATATTAATGTTAACCAAAATGCATTTTTTTAATAAAACATTTTTTTTCACAACTCAACTCTGAAAAATTAAAACAAACATGCGAATAGCGTTGCAAATGATAGATCATCAATAGTATGAATGAACTCTATTTAGTTTAAAAATATATAAATATAATTATAGATATTTTTTAATTTTTTATTTGCACAATATTTTCTTGACTCTGCTCTTCAAAAAAAAAAAAGAAAAAAAATGAAAAATACACAATAAAAAATTACAATATATAATGTCTATGTCTAGGTCTTGGTCTTTGCAACAATAAAATAAAAAAATATTTTAATTATATAAATATTTTACATACATTTTATTTTTATCTATTAATAAAAATAATAAATTAGAACACATACGTACACAACTATACCACACTAAGTGTGTGCAATTTTTCATTACTCTATAAAATGTAACAAGAAAAACAGACGATCGTGCGTATATTGTGCAAGTTGCAATCTTTGAATGTTAAGATCAATGAAATTAAATTTTTTTTTTGTTTTTTTTTTGTAAATAAAATATATAACAAGAAAATTTTATTTATAAATATAAAAATAGTTCAACAAGATCATGAAAAATAAAATAAACTTTATTTTTATGAGATGAAAACGATCGTTGAGTTAATTTACATACATACATTTTTTCAGTTTTATTTTTTAGGTCACTTGATTAGTGTATAAGTAGTGAATGTGAAGTTTGAATGTTGAATTTTCGCGTATTTTATAAATTAGGTTTATTGTTTTGTTTGGTTGCGACCGCAATATTATACTTCCAATGTATTTGGTGTTGGTGTACAAAAGTCACACAAAATTGGAAAATGGCTTTAATTAATTTTAATTTTATACTATACTTTAATATTTGTTATGACTGACTTACTAATTTAAAATCATATAATAATTTGGAAGTAAACTAGACCTGACCATCGAATTAATTATTTTGGGGTATATGAATACGTATGTATGTATATAAAATTGCAAATATTATTGCTCTTTGTTTCTAAAGCTAAATTTAAAATTATATTTTTGCATAAAGTAATAAAAAGTCGGGCGAGCTAAAAGTAGGTCTTGTACAAATTTAAATGATAAATGACTGAATATTTTTATAAAATGGCATATGGTCATTTTGTTTTGTGCGATTGCAATTTAGTGTTAATGCAATTTAGAATGCACGAATCCAGTAAATCGCATCATATCCGCAATTATAATTTTTTTTTAGACATATAATTGGTACATAATGTAGTTTGTTCCCGTCACAACGATCGTTATATTTGTTCGGCATGTTAATTTTCGAAATTTAAGAGAAAAACCCACAGCTAAAGTTGGTTACCATCTGCTGACAAAAATTGGGCATATGAAATTCATTCTAAATATTTGTTCAAGTATAAATTAAAAATAATATTTTACACTTTTTATTTGATATTTGGAGTTGAAATTCAATAAAATACTAAAAAAAAAAACTAGAAGAACATGAACATGAGCAAATTAAATAATTCTCTGTGAATTGATAGAAAATTCTGTGAGTCAAATCCATCAAATAAGAAACCGACATGGTGTCGCTAGTCGATATTGAATAATAAACGTTCCAAAGTTCCATTAGTTTCGAAGCATTTTGAATCCTTTAACAAAAGGTAAATTTGAAGGTGGATTTATAGTAACATTAGTAATAATACAAATTAAATTTCAAATTAAGGAAAGTTCAAAAAAGATAATTTCTAAATTTTACTCAAACTTCTAAGTTTCACTCAATAGTCTGCCTCTAATTATGTATTATGTGGAGTTTATGGAAAAATATAATTAACGTCAATTCGTGACTGTAAAATGAAATGCGATAGGTTAATAAAAGCCGCAAGATTATAATAAGGCACGCTGCTTGAGTAATATGATGATTCCGAAAAATTAACTGCTGAGCCGGCAAAGATTTGGCAAGGTAAAGTACTAGTAAAGGAATAAGTAATAAAGCTTGTTCTTTAAAAATTAGCGTTCCTAGTATCCAATTTTCAAAATTTAAAAGGATTCTGCGTAAACTAAAGTGCTTCAATTTACTTAGTCAGTGTTAAGGCTTAGAGTTCTAAAATGCACATCCCATTTCACGAGTTAAATTTTTAGAGTACATTTCTATTAGCATTTTTTAAAATTGCTGTTCCAGTTGAAAAATGCTAAGTGATTAATCCTTATTGGATTTAACATCGAAATCAGAAAAAAGAAATTTTTTCGAAAAATTTATTTGCATCATGGTAATAAGATCAATTTTTTCTCGAAATGAGAAGAATAAATTTTAAAATTTCTTGAGAAGCCTTTCTACGTATGAATGATCTCTTAGGAGGAATAAGTGGTACATAGTTTTTAATGCTGGAATATATCGAAGTAGCCAAAAGTAACATGTTATAATAACAAAATTTCTATTTTGACCAGCACAGTTATCTGTCCAAATTATCAATTCCTCGATTTCGGTATCTAGTAGTACATTCATACATTGATATTTTAACATATGTACATCTGTTTCAGCAATACTTTTACTGCTTCCCAATATACTACTTAGTACGGATTCCGAATTGTTGTTTGAAGGTTCCGAAACACAGGTTGGTACATATTCAGGATCTAAATCCGAATCCTCATAATCTGTTACACTTTTAGCATCTTGGATTTTAGCTAGGTCCATGGCCTTGCAGAGAAATATTCGTCGTAATATGATTTGGCTGTTTTAAATTATGAGCAATAAAAAGTTTTTAATAAAAAATAATTGTAATAGTTGAAAATAGTTGCACATTAACTACTTACCCTTAGACAGATTAAGCGTTAAATTTACGGCAAAATTACTTTTGTTTAATTTTTGATAATAGCGGAGGTAAATAACAGAGGTAAATAATCGTAACCCACCATACGATAGTCCCCAGGCAACTAATGCACTTACGATAATATACCACCTCTTATTTCAGATTATTGAATAGATAGAATTAGAATAATTTGCTATCAGAAAGAGTAGGTTTAGTGAAAGTATTTTTCATCAAAATTCGATTTTCGGAAAATTGGGAGTTACGATAGTTTACCTCTGAGATACAGCTATAATTTCGACTATTAGCATGTAAATTCGAATAAAAATTTTTAAATACTGAATATTTCGCAATATAGTTGGAATGCATAATAAATAAGATGCGGATTCAAAATTCGGTAAACTTCCTTTAAATTTGATCTTTAAAATGTCACCCTCCATACTATGAACATTAGACTTTCCAAAAGATCCAAAGCAACACCAAACTAGTGTTCCTTCCTACGAGGAAACCTTTTTTCTTATTTTTGTTTATGGAGATTATTTATTTGTTTAACATCGGCTGGGCAGCAAACAGACAAAACCCAATTATATGCCGCCGCAAATAATGCAATTTAACAGACTTCAGTTAACTATAAATCAAAATTTTAATAATACCATATAATATTAAATGAACAATAATTATTGAATAACAATAAGAATCACAACGCGTTAGGACAATTTCAGCAGTTAGCAGTTAGGGTTTGATAGTAGTTAGGTCATTCGAAATTCTACAATAATCCAGTTTATTTAAATTTATTTATGAAAATGAATAAGAAGCCAGATTTTGCAGAGTTTCTAACGTAATAAAGCCAGTGTTTATGGGTTTTAATATTTTATTTTATTGTTAGGGGATTTTAGCAGTAAAAACCAATAGTGCCATCGTAAAGTACCATTAACCCTCTCTTTTCTCCCTCCTAATTTTAAGAGTCTCGTGGGGATTCGTTCAACATGGCATATTTCAAAAAGGAATATTTCAATACAGCATATGGTACATTGCGGCATAAGCTACATTATGGCATATTTCAATACGATACACTAGAATACAAAAATCGATTTTTTCAGAAGTTCTGAAATATGGCCAATTAGGGTGAAGTTTGACTATTTATTAACCGAGTATGATAAAATTCAACATAAACGATGAAAATGGGATTCTAAAACTGATTTTAGATAAAGTTCTGGCATATGGCTAATTTTAATGGAACTTGACTGTTTCTTAACCGATTATGATGGAAATGGGATTCTAAAATGGTTTTAAGCATCAACTAATAAAGTTACCTTATATATACTTACTAAAATTGCCCTTTACTTATTGGAATTTTATTTCGAGAGGAGGAACCAATTTTGTACCAACACCAGTTTGGAATCACTACATAGTATGAACTCGTTTATAAGTATTTAAAACAAAATCCTGACCGATTATGGTGAAATTTAACATATTCGGCGAAAATAGGGTTCTAAAATGGTTTTTAGATAAAATTACAGAATATGATCAATTAGGATGAATCTTGGCTGTTTCTTAACCGATGGAAATGGGATCTTAAAATGATTTGTAGATGAACTTTTGGAATAAGTTAAATTAATCTGGTACTTGGCTATTTCTTAACCGAATAAACCGAAATCGATGTTGTTGTTTTCTCTTTGTATTGAGTTCCTAACTTCATTTGCGATAAAAATGTTACGCTCTTATCTGAAGTTCCCAAATTAACCTTAAATCCAGAGTACATAGTACAATATAAAGCATGAAAGCCCGAAATCAAATATAACTTAGGTTTGCAATTAATAAAATAAATGTATAACATCACGTGGTATTTCTCAGGCTATGAAGAAACCCTAAAAATAATAAACAAAATTGGCTTGTTGGTGTTGTAGCTCAAAAAATTTGGGCAAAAATACTAAATAATTGTAATAGAAACAAAATCTTACAGGATTGCAAAATTAGTTGATATTACGAGTAGTATTTTAGTAAATATCCCATTTCTAAGCGTTGAGCGAACCCTGCAATAAGAGACTCTGATCGGCACATAGCACAAACTGCGAATAAATGACGCAGAATTAAATTGGGCATAAAATAAATTGTAAATATATTTGTTTAATTTAGTTCCATTCTGTACGTACAAGTCAAATTTTTTCGTCTCCTTTCATGGTGAAGGTAATCCAGATAACTACCAACATAATACCGTTTTCTTTCTACCAAAATGCTTTAAAATATAATTCCCATATATTTGAAGTTATTGGCTATATTACGGAGTGTATTAAATTAGTTCCATCTGGAATTTGTCGGAAAATTGTTGTTGGTAATATTTCTGTTTTTTTTTTTTTTGAGAAACTTGTTAACTGCAAAAAGTAAATTTTTCAGAAAACGCATTTGAAATAAAAACTCGTAGTAGCTTTTAGTAGTAATTGCTCATGTTTTTTTAGATTTCCCCGAGAAATGGAGGGAAATATTGGAAAACTGAAATTTATTTTTGTAACTTTAGACAATTGTCCAGTTATTTTAAAATCGATAAAAATTCAGTTAACTAGTTTCTCAAAAAATGCACAGATTTGTGCTTGATTTTTCCCCTTCCGTTGAGGATTCGCATTACATAAAGACAACGGTGTTGAAGCTAATTCATTTTAAAATATGAATATAACTAATGCGGATTTTTGACGGCGCAAACAATTCAATGGAATAACTGCAGCGAATTTATAAAAGTTAATCTTAAATCCGTGAACTTGAGCGTCAATAGGAGTAATTTATTTTTTTGAATATTCAACTTCTGTAAAATATTTTCCTTGCACTGTCATTAGAATAAGCAGCAAGCATCATTGGCAGTATCCCGCAGAATTTCTTAAATTTCAGCCATGGTTTAGTTGAAAAATCCGAACCCAGATGATATGGTCAAAAGAGCCGGAGCTCATTTTATTTTAGGATCTCAAACCTTAGATGTAAAATTGTATTAAAATCCATTAACAAACATGCTACCCAGGTCCTTTTTGTGGTGTTCCGTAATATTCCTTGAATATGGCTCTTATTTTATTTAAGAAATCCGACTGCAAATGATAAGACCCAAGGAACTCCTCAGTGCGTGAATAATTTTGTTTTATACGAGGAACTATACAGACTCTGCTTAATAATTTACATATAAAATTTCATTAAAATCGATTGAATAGCATGCGGGTTTCTTGGGATTGCTCTTTTTGAATCATTTCGGTATCTCTTGTGTTGGTACCTATTGTTGGCTGTCGAAAAGTTGCATGTGGTTCGGTGTGCTCGGCGATTTTTACTTGTGGAAAAAAATGGAAAATATAATTTGAATTGAATTTTGCTTTAAGAATGGAATGAAGTGCACGGCTGTATAGAAAATGTTCGATGATTCGGCGAGTCTTCTATCAACAAATCAAGCGCATCTACCAGTGTACAAACGTTTCAAAGACGACCATGAAGACGTTGAATATATGACGAGCTCGTTGCATGCCCGAGCACACCAACAAACCGGCAGCATCGTCAAAAAAATGAACAAAATTGTTGTGGGCAATTGCCCAATCACTATCAGAGAGGTTGCTGTTGATGTTGCATAGATCATTTGGCGCATGCCAAACACTTTTCTACAATGTTTTGGGTAAGAAACGTGTGTCAGCAAAATTGTTGAATTTCACCCAAAAGGACCATCGAATTGATATTGGTATGAAATAAACGACGACACAAAACTGGTGAAACGGGTAGCAACTGGTGATAAAACCAGAGAGTGCGGATAGTACGAAACTAGATCCAATGTTTTTAATGGAAGCTTGCTGAATAGGCCAGACCAAAAAGAGCTCGTCAAGTTCGATAGAATGTGAAGGTTCTGCTCACTGTTATACTATTATCTTCGATTTCAACGGCAAAGTATACTAAGGTTCTTACCAGCTGCAAGTTATACTGAATGAAATACCTGGATTTATGGCGAAACAACTCATGGCCGATTAAATTATCCAATTTTTGGCATGGCAACCCATAACGCTTCAGTAGAGGTTTTTCCACTTTTTATCTAGTAATTTATTGTTATCATTAATCACATCGTACAGCCGATCTTCATTAATTGGTATATTTAAAATGTTACCAACTTTACATATATCGCCGAAATTTACTTTCCTTTAATATTAAGCGGTGATAACTGAACGAATGGGTTAAAGCCTTATTCTAATCGTTTGTTTGTTGATGATATTTTGATTTTGCCCGGAGTTTTGAGAACTTGGCCCGGAGACCGGAGATGCGGTCTGAAGCCTGGTAGTCTCCGGGCGAAAATGACCCAGTTGGCATTTTGACAACCCTACACACATGCCACTTATTTGCAATCACTGATATAAATGGTCCAGAAAATGTGCTCGCATGCCCTCTTATCAAATGTTTGACTGTTACATTTCCATAAGCCCGTTGCCCATAATTACTCTAATCCGCTTGCTTTCATGAAACATCCAATTGTGCCAAGATACATATGACGTCAGTAAATGGAATCCTCCTAAGGCGTATAATAACTTCAGATATGTCACTGCTATTGAACACGAACAGTGGTATCTTTTTACATAAAATTTAACTGATATTTGTCTAATCCGTACAAGTTTTAAACATGAATCAATTTGTTTTCAACTTTTAGTTCGGTAAACTCTGTTGCCATTTAATAAAATGATTAGCCTGTCTGTATATGATGAACATATACCAATAGAATTCAATAAATCAATGATTTTCCTAGAATCTATTCTTTACGATGAAGGTAAACTGATAATCCAAGTTGCACTGATGATATAAACAGTTTCGGTGTGCAACTGTATATTAACCATGAAGTGATTATTAATTATTTTCATTTTGCTCTTGTTTGTAATTGTAATTACGGATGAATTTTGTTGCTTATGTTTATGTAGTTTATTCGTAAATATTTCATTGTGTAACAGAGCATTAACACGTCATTTGATAACAGTTGAAATAGATAGATAATAGATTTTTGTTCAAGATATCCGTGTGGGTTCATATTTTTACAGACACATAGTATGAAAAGACCAAGGAATAGAATGGCCTCAGGCCTCTAATTTATTCGTCCTCTTCCTAATTCATTTTGTTTGAAAAAGTTAATATAAAACCCTGGGATCCTTATTAATATTATATTTTATGGAATTTGGTTGGCACGAAGAAAAATCAGTTATTTAAAAAAATTATTTTATTGGCACGCTAATAACCAACTACTTGCGAATACTGCTTTAGGAGATAGCTGGCTTTCTCATAAAGTATTTTGTCACAGCAAATTTACAATTTCTTCTGGTTGTTTCCAGTGAAAAACTATAAAATGATTTCTTGCAGAAACGTCAAATATGCGAACTAAATTATTTCAACATCATAAAGCTAATTCTTTAAGGCTGAGATTTGTTGATAAAACTTACACAAAATATCAGGCCAATATGATTTCGATAGAGGGCAGCAAATACGCTCAAACTTGTCAAAAATTAAAGGTAGCTTGAGTCATTTTAGCAAATAAAATATTATCTTGCCAATGGATTCAGACCACTTACTCAAATATACAAAAATTTAAATGCATCAGAATTTACTGCAGCTGTTCAGCTTTGCCGGTCGGTAATTTGCCTTGACATCGATTCTCTCCAAATGTTTATCAGCTTAAAATTTTCGAACCAGACAATACCTGTAATGCCTTGAATTCAATATTCTCGAATTTATGTTATTATATAAAGCAAAATAAAGGATTTGAGAATATTTATTTCAAGTCGTTTTGCACGACTGAAATTCACCCGCACTCTATAAAATTCAGATTTGAATATTCTTTTCAATACACTCAGTTGGTAAAAATTATCTTGCAGCTTTATTTTGATATTCAGGGGGTCTGACTGGAGAGTTATAATCCAAAGTTTTTGTCAATTTCTGACGTTGTGTTAGTACAATTGGCGCATGGGTAGAATCTAGGTAGCTACCTACTGCTAGAATCCTCTCGCATTGGTATTTTTTAAGTTTCACCAAAACATTGACAGATGGAGCTGTAGCAAAAATTTTAACCTACGGCTGGTCTTCAAATATCTACCGCAGCAAATGGACATCATGTCGAGTCGAAATCTTAAGAGACATTTATATGCACTCAAAATATTCACTTATATATTCTAGTTCTGAAAAATTAGCTTTATGAAAATATCGAAAGTATTTAATTGTTTGAATAGACCTCTGCCAATAAAACTATCAGTAAATAGAATAGCAAGTTAATTTTAGGTCTTTTGAGCTTTAAAATAATGCAAAAAAAATTAAATGAACCTCAGAAAATGACGTAAGCAAAAAGCCTGCAGCAGCCGGGCACTGTTATCTTTGAGGTTTGAGGAGTTATTTCCTGCAACAAAAAATATAGTTTACAATTGTAAAACCATATTGACGTTGTCTGGTAACTTCTATTTGAAAAAAGAATGATGGCATTTTGCCTGCTTCATAAAACGTTTGTCTAAAACATTTCTCGTGGTCAAACGTTGCAATACTGTTAAACAATTAATCTGCGTTTTAATATATTTTATAAATTGTGTACAACAAAGTTCGAAGTTTCCTAATTTTTAAAGAATTTTGCTAGAAATATATTTTGATCAGCCTGCATTTATTCAGTTTTAAAAATGTTGGAAATTTTACAAAATTTTACAACAAATTAGCAAATTTAGATATAATTGAAACATAAAAAAAAAAAATTGAGTTTATCTGTACAAAATTCAGAGTTAGCAATTTTATATTCAAAATTTGAAATTTTGAATATTTGTGTTTTTTTGAGCTTAACCTCAACTTAATGCTTAGTAGTATTAGTAAAATTAAGTTACTTGATAACTAATTGCAAATTTACACCAATTTTGGGAATTTTTAAAAATGTTCGTAGGTTTTCTAAATTTTTACGGTCTTTTCGATAGTATTCATTAATATTCAGATTTTCCTGTATTATTGAAATTGTTCGAATTCAATCGACATTCACATAATATAGAGATTTTTTTAATTTTTCTGGGGTAATCGAAATTGTTCTGCGGGGGTTATTCTAGATTTCTTAAGTTTTTCGACATTCCAAGGACTATTCAAGATTTTTAAAGACTTTCGAATTTTGTAAGGCTATGTTCTGTGCTTAGCTTTTAGTTGTAGGAACTTGCATGAAAATTGAATCTTGGTTTACTCAGATTGGTTTTCTTACAGATGGAAATGGAACGCTCGAAAATGAAAACACATTTTGGATGAAGGATTTTAACATTGAAAACACATATTCTGAATTTTTTCCAAAAAACCACCTTTTCTTAGAGAAATTACCTTTTTTAAATTTCTGAGTAAAACGATTTGAGTTGAAAAGCTTCGATAAGTGAAAGCTCTTAAAATTATAGCTATTGACAATTTTTTAAATACATGATTAATGCTGATAAAACATTTTATTAAAAACCAAAAATTATTAAAAAGCTCAAAAATATTAAGTTCAAACCCAAAAAGTATGAACTAATTGTCAAGCTTAAAGCTTATTCTAAATTTATTCCAAAATCCCACCTTCTTTCAAAGTATCGAATTTCAGAATATAAAGTAAGTGATTTGGGCTTTAAAGCTTCGATACGTGAAAGCCCCTAAAACTAAAAGTTCGACATTTTTTGCAAATACAAAATAAAACGTTTTAATAAAATCCTCAAATTATGAAAGGCTCAAAAATGTGAAGTTCAAATCCATAAGTATAAATGAATTATAAATCTTAAAGCTAATTGGAAACAAACATTCTAAATATATCCCAAAATTTCGTTACAACGGGTAATTTTGAGAAAATTGTTTAAAAGTTTCGATCAGTGAGAACTCTTAAAACTAAAGATCTTGTAACTTTTTGCAAATACATATTTTTTGCACATAAAACAGTGTAACAAAAACCTGAAATTATTAAAAGTCTGACCCGCATTTCTTAACGTTTGATCTGATCCAGATCAGATTATGTCTCATGAAACGACACCAAAATGCGTAAAACAAACAAACATCAAATTTCAATTTTCTGTCTCGTTTTGTTTTGAATCTTCCTCTTCATACTCGTACTGTATTCATCTTATTCTTTGTCGCTTTACAAAATATTGTTCAACTACATTTTAACAGCTGAACTAATTTTTAGATCACCATTTGTGATCCAAAATGCATTTTGGATCAAGTGTTGTTGTTGTTGCTTCACATATAAATTTTGATCTGATCCGGATCACTATACGTCAAGAAATGCAGCTAGTATTAATTTATAATTTATATCTATCAAGCCCAAAGCTCATTGTAACAAATATACTTATTCTAAAATTCCAAAATGATTTGAATCAAAAAGCTTCGATAAACGAAAGATTATAATAATACTAAGTTTCCTAGTGAAATGGTTTGGTGTGATTAAAAGCTCTTGAAAATTTACATTGAGAACAAATATATTAAATTATCCCCAAATTCCGTTGCTCCATGTTAAATCGAATTTCTGAGTAAAATGGTTTGGTTTAAAAAGCTTTTCTAATTGAAAGCTCTTAAAACTAATATTGCTTGACATTTTTTACAAAACATAATTTTTGCTCGTAAATCATTTTAAGAAAAATCTTAAATATTAAGTTCAAACCCAAAAGGTATAAATTAATTATCAAGCTTAAAGCTCATTAAAAACAAATATTCTAAATTTATCTGAAAATACCACTTTCCTTTATAATTTCAAGTTTCGTAGTAAAATGGTTTGGTTTGAAAACATTTTAAAACTGAAAGCTTTTGATGATTGTTGATTAACTTTCTCAACAATAAAAGTTAAGGTAAAACCCAAACTTATTTAAATTAATTATCAAGCTTAAAAATAATTGACAATTTTTGTAGATGCTTATACCATTTTTTAACAAAACTTGCGGTTAATTCGATATTTGAGAACTTTCAAGAATATTCAAGGTACTTTTTAAAAATCATTGAGTTGCAAGATGTTTCGTGTCATCTACTCTAGAAATCAGATACTTTTAATAAATACGAGACTAGACAATAGGAAGAAATTAGTTTTTCACTAAAAGCTTTACTTGTTCATAGGTACAATAAGCATTTTTAGGGGCCCAAAACAAATATTGCGGGGGCCCGTAATTTCTAGTTACGCCACTGTAAATAATAGTAAAGGGTTTTATTCCTCAAATCTAGCGGCTGCTTTTTGCTTAATTGCCAACTTTTATAATAAAATGTTCGGATTAATTAAATTTTCTTCAAATTTGGTATTTGGTATTTGGTAATAAATTAAATATCCAATTTCGCAAATTTTCATAGACCTGCATAAGTTAATAGCTTTTACTTTAAATTTAGCTCCAAGAAATTACTTCGGATATCGACCTAATTATTAAAAGGCCTCAATTTTAACCATGATTTTTTTGTCCCGCAGGTCAAGGATTGCGATCTGAAATTCCCGTTCATATTCATTATAGAACAAGAACCTGCCCACCAAAATCATCGTGATTGTGGAATTCATGTACACATTTGATATCATACAAAAACCATTAACACAGAAAACCGTAGCGGTCATTGATCATAGGCGGATTCAGAAATTTAGAGATATTAAAAGATATTAAGGCGAGGTTTTAAGGCTCCCTGGCAACACCTCCATGGCTCCCTAGGGAGCCGTGGCCCACAGTTTGAGAAGCACTGGTATAGAGTGATTTTTTCAAGTTCATCTAAATACGATTTAAATAGTAATAAATATTCGAGTAAAAAAAACTCTAAAGTTTAAAGATACATACAAGTTTTTAAAAGGCAAAATTTTTGTCGAATAATAAATTCTAAAAACAGGAATGGAACCTTTCTGGTTAGATAGACAAAATTAGTTTGAAATATCTGGTCACATTTTTTTCAGCAATGCATTTTTTCTTCTATAACAAAGTATAGCTACTTCTATAAAAAAAAAAACAAGAAATTTTGAACCATTGATATGCATTTCGGTGTCAAGAAACTATAAATTACGAAATAAAAAAGAAAACTTGTGTGATAACAAATCCATTACAGTTCACGACTTTGTAGACAGCTAAAAAACTAACAAACATGTATGTTTAACACACACATACACACACACACACACACAACATATATATATACACAAACATTTAAATTTTTAATCACTTTTAATTTTAGTTAACCGTAAACAAATAGCACATATTTGCATTTAATGTGCAGTAAACTAATGATAACACACAATAATAAATAAAAAAATAAATTTAAATAAATAGAAACGAAACCAACCAAAGTCATGTTCTAAATAACGCATACATAAAATATTTTACTGATAACTTTTCCTGTTAAATAAATTTTATTTTATTCATCTGTAACACAAAAAATAAAAAAAATAAAAATTGTGATAATAAAACTTAATGTCATTGCTATTAAATTCAATTTAAATTAGAACATTATAAAATAAAATAAAAAAGTATTCGAATTCCTGTTATCACTTTAATAACAACAAAAATATATTGCACTTTTGATTGCAATACTGTGTGCTAATTACTTATTAAAAACGATTTATTTTATTTTTTTAAACAAAATAATAACAACATTATAGTAATAATAATCATAATGGTCTGACGATTTTGTTATCTTTTGTCATACACCAAAACTTTAAAAGTAAAAACTACTTTATATTCAAAGTAGTTTGGTATATACACTCGTAAATGCATTGTGTGGTATATACGAAAAATCGTTACAAAAATTTTAATTTTTGTTTAGGTTTTTTTTTTTTGAACGCCGCCACTTCGTTATGGTTGTGCGCGATGACTTTTTTTTGTAGATTGGCGGACACAGAATCCTTTCCCCCCACTATAAATTTTGTTAACAATTTATAATACTTAAAACTTTCAAAATATTAAATTATTTTACAAGAAAAAAATTTGTTTTAATTAAAAAGAAAATTTTTTGTATGTGCGTTTCTCATTTTGGCAATCGGCCAAATGGAATTTGAATTAAAAGTGAAAATACATGAACATTATTCTTTTTATAGTTTTAGATTTAGTTTTTTTTTTTTGCATAAAAAAAAAATCGAAAGTAAAGTATATTTATAAAATGTGATGTTTCATCAAATAATAATGTGTTTCATGATCATGATCTTAATGATCATCATCAATGGCATGCGTATCTCTATATATAATTATATTAGAATGCAAATGTGCATTTATAAATAGAAAAAAAAATGTAGAAAAAGTATTATCAAGTGCAATGTCATGGGTAGCATTTTTAAAATTAGATTATCTGTGTATGCAAATAACGGGACAAACAATGAAAATTAATTTTCTAAGAATATAGATGTACATATACTAGTAGTTAGTTGGATTGGAATTTTGTTTGTTTGGTTGCCTTTTTTACGTGATTTGTGAGACTACCAGCATGAAATTGAGATGAAATTTTTTATGTGGTATTGTGATATTAGCCCGCGACTGACAATAAAAATGGTATTATTTACAACAAGGATGAAATTATCGTTGGAACCCGTAAAAAACAAAAATGAAAGTACGTAAATTGCTTTGGAACATTGTTGATTCTCTATTGTAGGGTAAAATGCTGGTAAACAAATTTTGACCTGCGGACGGAAGCAAATTTGCCTTTCAGTGAACTATTAACTTATTGTCAACAAACAAGATGTATGCCATATTTTAGAAAGGTTCAAATATTTTTTTAAATACTAGGTAATTTTACTGACAGTTGTCCGATAAATAAAGATTTATAAATTTGCCCAGCATATGTTTGAATGTGTACATTAAATTCAAACAATAATATTTATTTCTCCCTTTCGTATGTGTAACGAAAATGTAAACCTTGATTCTCCATTTATTTTGCCACTCTTCTATTATAATTAAATGTTCTTGGAAATGTCTTGGGGGGGCTATCTTGAGATTCTGGTACGTCGCAATTTTTGCTATATCATCCGCAAATGTTGAAACTTTTACATTATTTGATGTTGGTATATTTCTAGTAAAAATCAAATATAGTACTGGATCCAGTACACTGCCTTTTAGCACCCCTGTGTGAATTTCATATATTAGTGGAGGTTACTATTATTTTCAACCAAAAATTTCGATCAGCTGTGTTTAAAATTTTAATGAATTTGTGTCGTTGATCTGTATAGTTCTGCCTCTATTGTCGATGGTTTTAGGTTTACACATAACGATAATTTGTTTTCTGAGCATGTACATTGTACAGTGTTCTGGAACAGGATCTAAACCCCTAAATTCGCCGTCAAGTTTACAAAGAGCTTCACAACCCGTCCGTTTTTTTTGGCTAATTTGGCTAATAGTTTATTAGAGTAGAGTTCATGGAGTGGTCCTAAAAACTAAATATTGTCCTTTACATATAGTCGTCCCTTAAATTTGCCTCACTTTATTATATTATTACATTATGTAAAATAAGATGAACAAGTCAGTAATCTCACTAAACGCTCATTTAAGTAACCTTCCAATCTAGTTAAAAATTAAGAACACAAGAAATGTATTTCTAGGGGAAATCAAAAGGGCCTAAAATGAATCCAAGGCTTGAAAGTTTATCTATTCCGTTGACCAGCGAGATATTTTTCACATACAATATAATAAAATGCAATCACAATGGTTTGTTATATGTTTGGAGCTCTTTTGTTTACCAAGGCCTGACTCAAATCGTGAAGATGAAGTTTGAGTTAAAGTTTATCATAAATAAATTTTAAAATCCTATATTAGCTGCATTTTGTGACGTTGGTTCTGATCCGGATTAAGCTATATTTCATGAAACAAAAAAGAAATGAAAATCAAATTTTATAGATTATTTTACCCAGCCAAACACTATTTCTATTCACTGAGAAAATTCAATTGGTTTTAAGCAAAAACTAAAGAAAACTCCCAAGAGTCGGGTTGATATAAATTTACCTAGTTTTCCGAGAAATTAGTCCCGCGAATTCCCGGGATCAACCCTCTTAAGCTGAACTATCAAAGCTAGCAATTGGCCTCAAAGGATTGACTTCTCTGCGTTCTTTAAGAAGGTTTGTTTATTTTGCCTAATCGTTCTCAACATAAAGTACTGACGAAATTCCAACTATTTTATACGATGTACGAATTTTGTTCTGATCAGAGCAAGTCCACTGAGGTACCCTTAACAGCCTTCAATAAGTATATATTATGTGGATTGTCACATACAAATCGTTTAGCATTGTAAGTTTGTCGAATTTGTAGTATTCCTTACCCTTATTCAAACATTTATTTGTCAAGTTTAAAATTTGTCAAAATGCGTTGTCTTACAAGGGCGTGATCTGTATTGTCTCGTCTAATTTAGAAATGCCACTTACTAAATCAGCTGTAGTTCTAACATATGGAATAAAATCTTTCTTTATTTCTGTGCATTCATTTTCCATAGACCTGGACAAGGTTTTTTCTTCCGCAGACGTGTTATGTTGCGTTAGTTAAGAAACCTTTGGACTGGGCAGATCAATTTTGAAAATTTTCTCATTTGGATTTGTTTCGTTGCTTCAAAACTAATAATCATTATTATTGAGCGAAACAGCATTTTTAAAAGATTCTGTAATTTCTTGATTGATGATCGAAAAGATGAATTTTAACGATTATTTTGAACACGTTTTTTATATGTCCGTTAGTCGAAAAACCTACCATTTTCTACACCTTATGAAAAAATTCTTCTTATTTATGGTTTTTGTTAGCACGAATTCTTTTCGCAAAACAAAATTTAAAAGCACTTTATCTCTGTTTCCAAAGTCTCTCCTTAGTTGTTCAATATTTTTAACCTCAGGAAGGCGACACCAAAAATAAGTAAACCTCACACATGCTAAAACTGCATTGTTTTGGGAGAACTCTGTGTGCTTCCGTCTGTGTTATACCGTCGAGTAAAGTTTCAATTAACGAGCATTGCATTAACTGAGTTTGTCCTGTAACCCATTCTTATTCTAAAGAATAGCATCCTATTTTATAGAATTCATCCTATGCTTGAATAAGTCCGATTGAGGTCTATAAGGTCTCAAATGAAACGTATTGAACTCTAATTTCCAAATATTGGTTGCAAAATTGATTTCTCTATTACAAAAGTTTTTCTCAATGTGCCAACCTTATTCATTTTTTTGTTAACATTTCCCTTGAGAAGTTTTAATTATAAAGTGATATTTTTTAAATATTGGACCCAAATAGTTGGTTCGAAAATATGGGGAATAAGTTTACAACTGTTTGTAATTTTTAAGAGCTCATGAATACTGCAGTTCTAAAGTATTTTCATCACTTGAAAACCTTTTGATTAATAACATTTTCTTTTTCACTAAAAAAAGCATGGTTTTTCATAATCTGAAGGAAAGGGCACTGCTAAGCCTTTTATTGACAAAGCGATTCGTCTTTTTATGATCCTGCTCATTATAATAAAAGGTTGTTATAACATCCTTAAACTTTTTTTAAACCACTCAAACAGTTTTTGTGATGCTACAATTTTTTCCGTTAGTTTATACAATAGACTTGCCACGCAGCTTTTTTTTTAAATAGTGGTCCAACGCCGTCCGAAGCACCTTTACAATGCTATGCTGTAGAGTGTGCCATTTTAATGCTAAAATCTTCATCACGATGTATCAAATTCATCACTGAAATAAATGAGTTTTCTTTAGCTGTATGGTTGTTTCTAAGATACAGTACTAATATCTTTTGAACAGTACATACCACAGCCATATCGTGTTATTTCTTGAAAACAATCTTTGTGATCGACTATTGGATGCTTTTAGACTGATGGGAAGTTTCGTGATATCGATGGAATCTGTGAGAATACAATATTTTGATCGCAGTTGAGCAAATTTACTGAAACTTACAAGAAATTCTAGATTCTTCTTCTGGTCTTCAATATCGTACCTTTCTTTGCTGTTATATCTCCTAATACGCCTCCAGAGGCGTTCAACTCTTTTACTCTTTTTCAAATTTCCAGCTTGCAATTAAATTCATTGGCTTATTTGTAAGTATTGCCCATTAAGTTTTCAACATCCATGTCAAAATCAACAGATTGTGATAAATCACCGCATTCCAAGTTAAAGGAAGTGAACATAAGCTATTTCTACAACAATTTCGTTTCCTACAATCACTGCACATTTTAGCACAATCATGGAGATTGGGAATTAAGCACGTAAGCTCGTAGATACTGGGTTGAAATTATTTCCCCTATGGCTGGAAAGTCCATCAGGATTGCTGCCTCTATCAGAATGATGAATACTGTTAGAGGATCTATTAAACAATTTAATGTTTGAAAATATTTCTTTAATTTTAACTGTAGACAGTTAAAAAGACTGGTCTTCAATAGTTTTGAAAAGAAACTGTTTGGATAGCGTCGAAAAAAACTGTTTAATAGTCTTGAAAAAAGACTACTGCTTAGATAGCCTCCAAACACCGGATTAACATTCTTGAATAAGACTGGTTAAATAGCCTTGAAAAAGACTAGTATTGAATTTGCTACAAAATATGTGTTAACAAGAAATACTAATTACACTTAGCGCCATAAAAATGAACGATTTATAGTTTAAAGGTTACATCATGAATAAATGACACAAATTTTTTGCAAAAAAACAATAAATAGCAACTACATACAATGTGGAAATAAACCAATTCATATAGGTAAATTTTATTGGCGCTGGGTTTATAATGATTTTCAGTCTTGGTCGAAAGGTTCCTATATACCCTATCCGGTGCAATTTATTAGTGAACTGGTACATGCTATTTAGCGGGCGATAGAGAAGACGTATTCATGTTGTATCAATTACTGAGAATACTCTAGTATTTATTATTAAACATTTCATAACGTTAATTTGAGTCTAAAGTTTACTACTGTTGCTTTGGACCGACCCACTGTGGGTCGAGTATTTGTCATGAATAATTTTCAGACCTTCATTTTGCAGTAATATCGTCCCCTGCAATATTTTGGGGCCTGCAATTTGGGACAAATATTTTGGGAACTATAATTTCGCACCAATATGTTGGGACTTATTCAGATACTTTTTAGCTTAACCGCATGTACTATACTTTAAAAGTAGTACATCTGAAAATAAGTCAACAAATCGTGGTCTCGAACTTTGTATGGAAGTATGCAAATATTTAAATTTTATATGGGCTTTTGATTCAAACGATTTTTTTCGAGCTCTCATATTTGAAACTTGACCTGCTAATTTTTCTAAGGATAACTATTGGCTATGCATACTAACTAACCAGTTTCTTGACACGAATACTAAATCCGATAAACTGTCTTTGTTGTTTAGTATCCTATTTATTGTATTATTTTGTCCCCAAGCGGAACATTTTATCCAAGATGAGACATCGCTATTATGTTAGTTGGTCAGAATCCAAAAATAACCAGTTAATCGTAGGAAGGTTAAAGTTAGCAGCGAGTAAAATGTTGTCGTCACGTTCAATTAAAGTAGTTAATTCATTTTCTATGGTATATGCAAGGCGATCACACAGTTCCGCTGCTGAATATGACTGTATTGCTTGATAGTAGAATTAAACTTAAAAGATAAACTCACGTTTTGGTTAGATAAATAATTAAATACCCCAATCATTATTCCGCTCATAGCCGATCTACTTATTATAATAGACGGATAATAAGCCCATAAATGAGGTTCAAGTCCAGCAGACTTCTGTGGTTTCTGGTGTTGCTGTTAATAAAATTGTTGTTGATGTGGTTTCTGATGTTGTTGTTGATAAATTTGTTGAATTGGTCGCGGATTATTAGATAATTTAATTTAATTTTGTATAAATGCCCTTTACATCGTACTTTATCGAAAGCTTGAGCGGTTCTAATCGGTTTTTGTTCAAGAAACTTCCTGATTTCAAATAAGACTCCATGAACTTTTTCTACAGTTTCGTGTTGTTCTCCAACAGCCGAACATTTTTTCGAGTAACATAGAGAGTTGGTAGTAGGGTTTTAGGATCATTAGAACTTGTCAAATCTTGCAGGTTTTAAAAATGTACCCAGTTTTCATTAAACCGTTGAAAATGTATGTTACTAATGTGGCGCATTCATGCGGAAGTTTTTTAGCTATCATATTATTTCACATATCAGGTTCGAGGCCAAAAGTTTTTTTGACAATTTGACAGGCTATGCTTTACAAATCGGATATGAAATACCACCCCTAAAATTATTTTGAAGGCTTATTTCACTGTTCAATTTTCTGGAAAATTAGAATTGAGGAATTGAGACTTCTTTCATTCTAATTTTAAAAGTAAATTTCAGTTTTAAAGAATATTTCAAAATTTTTGGGTGATCATCCATTATGTAAGCTATAAACTTCCAAATGACATTGGAACACAAAGTTTGCCCGAAACAATTCATTTTTTAAAATTGTGTAATTTAAAAATAAAAGCTTACCTTGTTTAATCTAACTAAATATTTTTTTTTTTTTTTAATTTCAGGTAAGGATCGTAAATTTTATGTAAAGATATTAAACGTTTACAATACCTAGATGAAACACTCAAAAGATGTTGGTAAGTTAAAACTATCACGTGTTTTATAATAAAACATTAAGAGAAGTTTAAAATGATTTATTATTAGGAGATATCCCTAAAATGTTGGACTGTTACAGTTTTAGTGTGAACTACGGAAAATAAATTTATTTGCCATCTTTCGCCTTCAAATAGAATATGTATCTAATAATAGTTATGTAGCGAAAAGTGGCCTACGAAAATAATTCTGTCTTAGGAACAGTTGCTATGAATTTATAATATTTAAGCTTGAAATACTGCCTGCATTTTTATCCTGCAAATGGATAGTGACAAAATGTTTTTGGAATCACGGGATATACTACAAATTCGAAATTCCGGAACAAAGTGAAATGAAAAAGAATCGAAAGATGAACAGATACTAGACTTGTGAATGTGTTTTAGCGCTTTGAAATTTGTTTTAAAATTTTGGATTCATATTTTTTCTTTTTTTCCAAAAATCTAGCATATTTAAATAAATTTCTCCGTCCCTTTTTTAACCAACCAAAAGAAAACCTTTTATTTTCATTTTAAATTAAAATGAAATTTTTCTAACGTGCTAATTGTAAAAAATAAAAATATGACTAAAGAATAAACTTTAACCGTAGCAAAATTGAAGCTTTTAAAGAAATTGGTTTGAGCAGCCGTTTAACAGCCAAAATCTCGAGCGCAGTCAACAAGTAATAAATAACTTCCGTTCTGGCCCTGTTGACTGCGATTCTCGAAATCGAGGAAGCACTTATTTTGCAATGTCTGTCAAAGAAAGGCTATACTCATTTTATAATTAATATCTAATTTAGGCGTTTCTGTTGCTAATATTAGGCAACCTCAAACTGGAGTGGAAGGGAGTATTTCGACTGTTCGAAGAGTTATAGATAGTTAAAATATAAAGGGCTGAAACATCACGAGGTGATCAGAACTTCGGTCGTTGGTATCTTCAATGGAGGTAGCTTTCACCTGTTTCTTAAAGTTGGTGTGACAATTTTGACAGTATTAATTTCTATTTTAATCAACATAAATTTACTTATACAACAACAGCCAAACAGCTCAAAAGCTTTAGTAACATGAGTACAGGCATCCAATTTAACACGAAAAATCTTATTCTAGAACTTTATACAGGATGTAGTATACCAAATTATACTGATATTATAAAATCATTTTAGAACCCCATTTACAACGCAAATGTCAAATTTCATAATAATCGGGTGAGGAATAACCAAGTTCCATCCTACTTGGCCATATTCCAGAGCTTTACCCAAAAATCATTTTAGAATCCCATTTCCAACTCACATATCAAATTTCATAATAATCGGGTAAGGAATAACCAAGTTCCATCCTACTTGGCCATATTCCAGAGCTTTACCCAAAAATCATTTTAGAATCCCATTTCGAACTCACATATCAAATTTCATCATAATCGGTTATGCAATAGCCAAGTTCCATCATACTTGGCCATATTCCAGAATCTCATCCAAAAGTCATTTTAGGATCCCATTTCCATTACACATGTCGAATTTCAGCATAATCGGTTGAGAACTAGCCAAGTTCCATCATACTTGGCCATATACTAGAACTTCATCCAGAAATCATTTTTGAATCTCAGAACTTCAGCCGAAAAACATTTTAGAATCCCATTTCCAATACATAATGTCGAATTTCATCGTAACCGGTTGAGAAATGGGCAAGTTCCATCATACTTGGCCATATTCCAGAACTCCATCCAAAACAATTTTAGAATCCCATTTTCAACGCACATGTGATGAGAAATTGTCATGTTCCATCATACTTGGCCATATTCAAGAACTTCATCCAAAAATCATTTTAGAATCCCATTTTCAATGCACATGTTTAATTTCATCTTAGGTAATTTCCAACACACTTGGCCATATTCCAGAATTTCATCCAAAAATCAATTTAGATTCCCATTTCCGACACACATGTCAAATTTCATAATAATCGGGTGATAAATAGGTAAGCTCCATTATATAAAAAATTTGTTAACTACTCACTACATCCTAATGCAACCCCAACTCAACTCTAACTCAATTTCAACTCAACCCGCAAATTGACCCCTAGCTTAACCTTCAAATCGATTCCCAATTCAATGCCCAATTCAATAATCAAACCAGCATATTATATAAAAAAATCGTAAATATTTATAAAATCAGGTATTTTGGGTCAATTCGTATGGCAGGTACCCCACCCTCTTGACGTACAGTCTCCAAAAGCTTTTCAAATCTCCGCCTTGACCATAGAAACAGATTGGCGAAAAAAAATTCCAAATCGGACAAGCCGTACTCGAGATACCACTGGTACAGACATCCAGACAGACGGACGGACATTTTTTTTTTTTGCTTTTTCGGACTCAGGGACTTTCAAAACGTCGAGAAAAGTGGTTTTGGACCAACGAAATTTTTCGTCATTTTTGACAGGATTTCAGTACTTTGGTCTTTTTAGACCGAAGTAATAGCAAAAACATCTAATCACCTAAAAATAAAGAAAACCCATTTTAAAAACAAATTCATTAAGAACGAAGAATTAATTTTGCTCGAGAAATTATGCAATGGAAGAATGAGAGGAAAACGGGGGGTCATTTGTATGCTACAAATTTGACTATCTTGACAATTTTTTACCGATTTGAGCAAGGCTGAAGTTATGTTGGCGCTTCATCATAGCAGAATCAATAAGGTTATGGTCTGAGCAGCTACAACCTACTATGACACAATTGATCTCAACTCAAAAAGATGACTCTTAAAGGTAACGGCTATTGAAATATGCTGCAAGAAATCTCTTTCTTAAGTTAGAAGAATTTTTGGCCCGCTTATGTGGAGATTGCAGCAAGATAATTTGTCAATTCACAACGTAAGGATAGTAAAAGCTGGATATCCCAACAAAATGTTGGAATTTTTAATGAATATGTCTCAAAAGCACCATTTTACTGGTCTAACGGAAATTTGAAAGCCGAACAAATGCTAGTTCAGTAAAATGCCTTAACGGGAGATATGCTTACGTTACTTTTTCGGCAAACGCAAATAACAGGCAAACAACTAAATCTACTTCATCAATTTTTTGTTGTATAACCAAGGCAAATTAGAGGCTCGTTAAAGATTTATTTACATTAACTAAAATAAAACACTAAGTAGAAACAGACAAAATCGGCCTGTAAGTATTTAGGAAAGGGGCCTGTAAAGCAGTTCTTTCTAATCAAAAAATCACACTGAAAACGCCTCAGGAATTAAAAATTTTGACAACTAAAAAACCAGAATAATTATTTATTAAATCTGTGCAATCACTAAGTGTAAAATATGCTCCGTGACATCAAGTAAGTATCTGGACTACAACAGGATTGACAATTAGATAAGTTTTGATTTATCTGGGAAAAATGTCTTTCGACGAAAAATTTGACGTTGAGCTTGTATTTTAATTCCAGAGATGCGAGATTGTAAGATTATTATAAAAGCAACATTAAAAAGTTTTGTAGAATCTAAAATAAATTAAATTAGATTATCCTTTTTATGACGTTTTTTACCATAGTAAAACAAACCAGTTGTGTTTTTATTCCAACCACATTATGGAATAAACGAGATTTGACTATTGTATGGGTGCTGCTTATGAAGTAAACCAAACGACGTTCCAGTATCCACCGCCATGACCAAACAGTATTATAATGAAAACTTTAACGATTTTTTAATGGAGAGAGTGAGAAGAAAAAAATATTTTACTTCAAAAACGGGTACCTACCGGTATTGCTGAGGCTAGCAATACCTTAAATATATTAAGCAATTGATCGAGGATATCCGTTTCTTTTTCGGTTTCGTTTCGAATTCTTCTTCTTGATATATGATCAGTATTTCCTTAAATTTTTCATTAGATATCGAAAAGTACAAAGTAGTGCATGAATTCTGGCTACAAAATGAAATTTAAATACATAAATTAGATAATTTTTAACTTTTTTTCCGAAAAAAAGTTTTTTCTTGTCCGAAATTCAATTAAAAAATTGTCACGGTTGATTTTCCAAAATTGTTTGTTTTTAGCAGTTTACTCTTTAACAATCCTGATTTCCATTATGAAAAATTTACTGACAGAGTATCTATGGGATAAAATATATTACTAACAAAATGGGATAAAATATATACATATTCGCATGCTGTGTGAGAGAATTTTTTTCTTTTTTCTAGTTTTACAGTACTGAACAAATTATTATAGTATACTGACAAAATTTACTGAAAAATATATAAACCAAAGTATACTTTTATTCCGTACTGGAAAAATATCAATTTTTCAATGAATTTTTTCAAAAACAATTAACAACAAAAAATGGTCTCCGTCCATTTCATGATATTTTCAATTTTTATGTTTTTATTCAGTAAAAAATATTGTCAGTAACTGTTTCATAATGAAAACCAGGCTTAACACAACTAAAATAGTTCAACAGCCCCTACTTACTATTTCTGCTCGTCCCTAGGGTCTGTATTGGCTTTGTAAACTTTTTGCTTACAATGCCCTCATAAAATGCCCGTTTTAGAGATGGTTTTTCTTTAAGGTTTTCCCTGAAAACAGCCCGCAAAGTGTTTAAAATGTCTCCAGTGGCTCCATCCTGCTGAAATTCCGGAATAATATTCCTCGTTGACATAACTGAGGAAAGAATTAAGGCAGTGATATATCACATGTACGATTTTAAATTTAAAGCCATAAAAGTAGTCGCATCAAGTAGGCGATATTAAATGCGTTTAGGCAAATTAAATGCCTTTTAAGGCCGGTATTTACGTACAATTAAATTGCGCAATATAATTGTGTAACGTCAATATTGCACCATAAAATTCCAAAATCTTGAATAAAATTTGAGAATATTGTACAATGTTCTGGCGTCACACAATTATATTGCGCAATTTAATCGTATACGTGACTACCAGCCTTTAAGCCAAAAATATAAAATCGAACATAGTTCAATTTCGTATTGACGTTTTTATAAAAAACAAAATTTGACAGGCTCGATGTATATTTATCAAATTTGTATGAGATGGACAATGAATATAAATGTTTCGAACGGTTGAGAGAAAAATTTGATTTGGCCAATTTCAAAATGAACGAAGAAAAGGTCCAGCCCATTTAGAAACAGGCACAATGCCAAGCCAAATCTAAATACTGGCTTAAACTGAGGCTTGGGCGTATTAATCTGCAGATATTATCCATTGGATTAATAATATGAAAAGAAAAAACATATTATGCTGCATCACCGGAAGACATTTGGAACTGCGCCTGTTGCGGAATAATTCCAGTTGAGGTCAAATGCCCATACTGCTTTAGGGATGGAGGTCTTAAAACATATCTGGCCAGGAAGACTACCCCATTTATCGCAATGACAATGGGTCCTATTAAATGGTCAAAAAAACATGATTACTACTATCAAGTACAGCTACAAGGATACATTTCCAGAAGCACGTTCGCATATTTCTATCTGTATTACCGAACAATAAAATCGCCTGGTTAAAGAAAAAGTAAACCATTCTTTCGTAGAAGATCAGATGAAGAAGACTGATCCAATTTTTGCCAACTACATTTTTTCAGAGCTGGCTGTCAAATATTGAATATACGAATTATTGTAAATAATGAAATTTAAATTAGTTTTAATTAGATATTAGTGAAATAATTTATTAATGATAAAAATTAATCAAATTAAGTGACGTAACAAAGAAGCTGTGATTTTTTACAATATAACGTATAATAAAACGTAGCGTAATGTAAAGTAAATTTTTATTCATGAATTTTTAATATGTATGGGTTTAATTAAACACTGCACACGATATTTTGACCATGTAGTCGAAGTACATATTTTCATTCTTTTTTTAGAAATAGCCGTAATTGGTTGCCGGCTCGTCATTATTAAAAACTACTGCCTTAGGACGCCGATTACTCGCTCCACGTTTATCTAAGAGATCTTCAATTCTTGTTTGAGTTCTGGCCATTATATCCTCTTCTTTTAATTTTTTATTTGTTTGGATAGCGAATTTATCTTCTATTCCAAGCTTTGTATGTGGTCTTCCAAAACACACTCGAAATAAAATTCTGAAAATTAATCATGAACAATGTTATGTTTCATACATATTTATTTAGGAGTTTCAAATTCACCTTCAGTTTGATAAGATTTGTCATCACACAACGGAACACTTTGCCACGATTTTTCTTGAAACATATTCGGAGAGCTCGTGTTTACGTTTTGTAAAATTTCATGTTCTGGTTCGGAAATTGTTGGATTTGGTAGAAGCTCCATTAATTGTGCCCTTTGTCTGTCATCTATTGAAGTGGATGTTGTTCGAGTTCCGGGATTTAAAACATAAATTTCCTTCAACCACTCTCTTTGCCGTTCTTCAGAAAGTTTGAAATATTTTAAGCGGATTTTCGAAATGGATGGAAATCGAAAAAATGAATTCCTGTATTTCTGTCCGTTCTTATATAACAATTGATTACACAGCATTTAAGAACCATTTTATTGGTTTTACCAAGCAGAATCACAATTAAAAACTTAATTAGATCTTATTTACAGTCAACTTCAAGTTATTTTATTTTTATTAATCACTTTTTATAGCTTTATGGAAACTCAATTACGAAAATGTAATGTCACACTGGCCTACCAATATTTTTAACTATCATAACCTCAACTTTTTTGACAAGTAAGGAAAAAGGTCTAAACGGCAAATTTTTTTGCCTTTCAGGCAAAATTACATAACCTAAAAAAGAGTGACAGCTATTTCAACCAATCAGCGCGCTGTATTTTTTTACCTTTAAGGACAATTTTATGCATGTATCACTGCCTTTAATATGCTAATTTCCAATCTCGTGAAAACACGATTATTGTCCACCATCCTCTACGTCTACTCCATGCGATTCAAGCTAAGTGGTAGGGACTACTTTGAATAAAACTTTCCTCTTTAAAACATTTCACAATTCTCCTAATCACCCATAGGCATCAAATTTCGTAATTTTTTTTACGTTGAACGGAAATTACAGGACTAGTTTGAATGTAAATTTTACTACATTAACTCAGTCTCCATCCAGAATGTTTTCCATCATAAAATATTTTAAGCTTTAACAATTATTCTGAATAAAATAAAACTAAAAAATTCTTAAAAATAACCAGATTAGTGCCACACCCTTCAGATTCCAAGTAAATTAGTAAGTAGCATGTCTGACGTCTTTCAAATATTATTGTAACCACATAAATTTAAACAAAATTTTAATTATATTTATTTACAAACTGAACCAAAACAAAATCAATTGTTTCAGCGCCTACTTGAGTCACTAGTCACTACATGATAAAACAAAATTTAATCGCGATTTCAAAGCCTACTTTTGCCTAATAACATTTGTATCTAAATTATTTTCACGATCGCGGTTGTATAACATTTTTAGCAAATATCTAAATTAGATATTATGAACTTCAAACTGTAACTGTTAGCGACATTCGAGTACATACATATTTAGTCTATATGTACTAAATTACATGTTTGCTCACATGCCGCTCGTATACATAGTTTGTGTTTTTACTTTTAGATTTTCTGAGCATAGCAAATTTTTGTTGTTTTTTTTGTTGGATTTTTGGATGCGTGTGCAACAAATTTACACACCACAACCGTTTGTAAGTACGAGTACACAAAACATTCTTCATAACAAAAATCGTTTACCTCAATGCTTTGACAAATTGCATGTGTGTAAAACTGCATAAGCTTATTACAAATAAAATGTTTGTATACGTACATTTATGTTTGTAGTATATAGTATCAAATGTACACAATCGTTTCCAGATATCGACTTCAGCGATTCAGATCGTGTGGTTCTAAACAAAAATAAAGCTACGAAAAACAACACAAAAATTTATATGTTTCATAAAAAGGTCATTGGCCAAATAATCAAAAAAAAAAAATTCATCCGCGCTTATTTTCTTAAATATTCGTACATACAATCATTTACGAGTTTTTTTTTTTTTTTTTTGTTATTCGCGAACTGAATTGAACTGCAGTTTTTTCGCGTTTACATATCATATTTTTTTTGGCAGTTTAGATGTGTGCGTTACATTATTATAATATAAAATGCAATTTCTATATGCATATAAGATACGCATACACAACTGATATGCACAAAACAAAAATTTTAAGCAAAAATTTTTTTTTTTTTATTGCTAAAATCTCTAGAAGATGATGGTTTGTTGATAATATCAAGATAACGAGCACAAATAAAGTTGGATGTGTGCGTATTATGAAAATTTTGTTTGTACGGTTGTATATTCGTATAGTATATGGTAGATACATAAGCTAGATCGGAAAATTGTTCAAATATACATTGACGCAATTTAGAAACTATCATTTTTTTTAGATTTGCAAAAAAAAAAAAATTTTGCGTTTTATATTTTATTTTTTGGGGAAATTTTCTAAAAATAAAAATTAAATTATTTTTTGTGAAAATAAAACAAAATTTTTAGTGTTTGCAAATATGTACGTACGAGTGTGTATAATAATAAATGTGGCGATGATCATGATTTGAAAATTGTATACAAATGTAGTGTTTTTATCTGTATGTATACGTGAAAAGTATCATCATCTTAAAAATTATTTTTTATGATTACGTATGCAATAGTTTGTTGGTGGTGGTTTGTCATTTTTCTCGTTTTAGATTAAATGGATTATTATTTCTTTTTTTATTTAGTTCGTGACCACATTTTCAGCTTTTTCCTTTGATCTTGAGAAATATTTTGTTTACATTATTTCACAGACTGACTAAAACATAAATGTTGTGATGGATATTAGAAGGGCTATACAGATTTACGAGTACGTTTTAGGAAAATAGCTACGTAGGAAGCTGACAAAATTTAAAAACTTTTTAAATGTAATATACATTTTAAATTGGTTTAATGGCGTTCTATTTAGTATAATGTTTACACTTTGTCGCTGGTGGCTGAGAAGCGGGCCACCTTTTGGTAGACGCAGAGATCGTGGTCGGTGTCCAGAGTAGCATCTTCCGATATACGATTTAGCATCTTCTGACGTTTAATGATATTAATTAAGAAATACAGTTTAAATGTCTTTTAACGTGCTAAAATTTAAAAACAAACATGATTTCATCAGGTGTGCTAACATTCATAGATGATTTAAGGTACTGAAAGAGATGCAGACAGGCAACGTACTCAGGTTGAGGAGTCCTATTGAAAATGTGTATGAGATATGAAGTCGATTAACTATTGTTTGTTCTCTTCTCTCTTCATGTTGTTTCCAACAATAAATGCAAGTCTTGAATTTCCTTAATTTATAATTGGTTGTGAGGTGCCATATAGTTAGCCAATATTTATTTAAATTCTTGAGGTCCTAATTCGTAATATTCTTGCCAAGCAGTATGAGATTGAAGCCACAAATACGAAATCACTTGACCTTTTCTATTGGCATTCATTATAGTATGAAATATGGCGACGACGTATAGTGGTGTTCAAAATAATAGGACACTCGGTGCTTTTATTGCAAATTCCTAATTAACTGAAAAACTACTTATCAATTTTCAATTATTATTTTTATTTACATAGCACAAACATCAACTTACAATTAAATATAAAAAATCGTATTTAGTTTATAAAAGGAATATAAAACACAAAAAAAACTTTTTATATCACAAATAGGTTCAAAATAACAGGACAGTTAAATTCAGAATTAATTTTTAATCTTGTTTGTGTATGATTAAATCTAATATGTATTTTTATTCAATAGTATTGGTCGTGTGTAACCATCTTTCCGAATCATTTTCCTGCATCAGTACATTTATAGAGCCCACCAGCTCCTGGAATTTGTGAACGGTCGTTTATTCCAAATTCGACAAATTAGAATTCTAATATTTCTGTTTATTTTTGTGTTTTCATTGTTAATAGCTACTTTTACTCGATTCCAAAATTTTTCGATCGGACTCAGATCAGTTAACTGTTCCGGCCATTGTAATTTACTTTATTAATCCCGTCGTTTGCTCTCATTGAGGTATGGTTAGTCATTGTGTTGCTGAAAATACCAGCCTACTGTGCACTTTAATTGTCCGAACTGTAATGAAACATTCTTCTATCACTTCTAACGAATTAAAGAAGTTCCTAAATCTTAATTATTCAGAAGGCATCATTCGAAAACATTTGTTCGAAATATCGTGGATTTCATTTACAGCGTCTATGGTTTTAACGATATTTGGCATATAACGACTTAGACATTCAGACCTTGAAATGTTCACGTTTTTTTTTCATACAAAATCATTCGGTTAAAGCGAAATGGGTATAACGACTATTTTGGTTATATCGACTGATTTTACATGTTTTCAAAATAATAAAAATCAGTTTATTACGACAAACGAGACGTATCTTGATATTTTATGCACATGTAACTATGTACTTACATACATTGTTTCTTAAAACTCTCATGATTCCCGTTAGATTTGATTTTTTATTTTTATGTTGATGAAATCAGAACCACCTTGATGTAAAAAATGAACTTAAAATAAGAAATATAGCAACACTAAAAATTCAATTATTTTCATAGAGTTGGTATGAAAAAACGCGATTTCGATTGACGATAAAACATGAATTAAAAGTTAAGCCCAGTTACATATTTTTTTCTGAAATCGCTAAAAAACAAACTCAATGTCTTACTCATTTAAAACACAGGTTCTCAAATTTCTCTTTTTTCCAGTAATAATATCTCACAAGGGCAATAATTTGAACAGAAATTTTGACGGTTTTGAATTTCATTTTATTATCGAAGTATGACAGAAGTCAAAGTGGCCGACCAGTATTACGAAGTCGAGTATTTAGAGACAGAACAGCTTATAAAAATTATATCCTCTTCGTAACTGGAATCCATTAGTTTGTGTACTTTTTATAAACTGTTTAGCAATTTTGAACAATTCTTTAGAAGTATCAAAAAGTAATAATTCAAAAACAAACAAATAAATTTCAAACATAATCAACAAAATGTATCTCTACACAAATTTGTAGCTTGACCATTTATCTGTAATTTAATGTAGATTTCTGTAGACCGCGCTAAAATTTATCTTAGCTCGAACTGCATACTGAGCTAAAGGAAAAAATGTATGTACCTTATTTTAAGCTTAAGCTCAGTATGCAGCTCGAGCTAAGATAAATTTTAGCGCGGTCTCCACAAGTCTCCATTTAACTACAGATAAATCGTCAAGCTAAAAATTTGTGTAGAGATAAATTTTGTTGATTTTGTTTGACTTTTATTCGTTTGTTTTTGAATAAAGTTTCTGTCCAAATATTCCTCTAAATACTCTACTTCGTAATGTTCGTCGGCCATTTTGACTTCTGTCTTCTTTATATAAAAATAAATTAATTTTACTTCATGGCTACTTCGATTATAAAATGAATCAAAATTCAAAACAGTCAAAATGTATCTTCAAATTATTGTCCTTGTGAGGTAAATTGCGGCTAAAATGATTGAAGAATTTATTGTGGCCTAATCTAGATTTGAATGAAGCAACTGATATTTTTTCAAATTTTTCACGCAAAGGTGCATACCGCTCAGCGAAATTGTCAGCTAAAAAAAATTATTTTATTTAGCTAGCTAAATGTCACGTCAAATTTGTATGGAAAATTTATCTTAGCTGGAGCTGCATACTGAGCTTTAGTAAAAAATTCAGTCGATACTGGAGGCTCTTATTTATACAGTAGGTTCTGATGAAATAGTCAGTCTGGTTAAAATATTAAAGTGAAAAGTTTAAATTTTAATAAGAAAAAATGTCAAAACGTCGAGTATCATTATTGAAGAAAAAGCCAGCATCATATGGCGGCTCGAGATCGAGAATGGTGAACACAATACTGGCTTAGCCAAAGAATTCGACATAGCGCATTCAACTTTGTCGACAACATGGAAAAATAGAGACAGCATCAAAAAACATTTTGAAAAAATTTATTAAGAAATAAAACAATTACAAAACCGGAACATAGCGAGATCGATCAACGGCTTCATGATTGGTTCACATGTCAACACGCCAAACATATTTCGATCGTTTTCGTCAACGACATATAGTTTTGGGAAAACTTTCGTTTCCTGTGCTGAGTGCAACAACTTTAAACCGTCAGATATTTAGAATGATGATGAAACGGCCTTATTTTTCAAATTGATACCAGTCAAAACGCAAAAATTCAAAGGTGAAAAATAAATTGGAGAGAAATTTTCCAGATAGAAGTACAGTTCTGTTAGCTACCAATATACACTCCGTTTCACTTGGTTAAGGCCACCATAAATTTTCAGTTTACTTTCAATTTTTTGTGTGTTCTCTGAACACTACTAAACTCGTTATAAACTATATTTTTGGGCTAAGTTACCCTTGATCCTGCCGTATATGGATAAGAAAACAAAAGGTATACTATGGCGTGGGAAATCTCTAATTTATTGAAACAACAATGGGTAGTACAGTCTGCTGAAAAAAAACGCAGTGAAACCGATTTTTATTTGTACCAAGATAATGATCCCAAGCACAGGCGGTAATAGATAGCAAGGGATTGCATATGAAATATTAATAGTCTTAACCTCCAGACTTATTCGAAAACTAAACTGTAAACGAATTTTTACTTATAATAAATAATTTGAATTACAGTTTTGTCCGAAAATTTTTGCTCATTGATATTGGTATAAGTTTTGTTTCTTATGCATAAGCGGAAGGATCAAGGGTAATTTAGCCCAAAAATACAGGATATATCCAGTTTAGTAGTGTTCAGAGACGCTTTTGAAAAAAAAAATATTAAAAAATGGCCGGAGTCATTGTTAAATTGCAGATCGTTTCCTAAATTAATATTTGTCCGGAAAATTTTGCTCATCACTGTATATAGAAAGCAACCTGTAATTAAGTAATAGCGAATTGTTTGTAATATCTACATATTAAATTCTTAAAATTTTAATTTTTATTTTATTAACAATTCAGTTGCCTATAGCCTGATGACATTGACTAGAAAATAATTAAATTTTTCGATTTCTCATTCAAATCGAAAATGAGCTTGTAATTCTTAATAATTCCGCTCTTCGTTAAATCTTAACGTTTAAAAAAAACACAATTGTTATACATGTGTGTAATTTATTATTTACCTATGTGTGTTTGTACCTAAACGCATAAATATTTCAAAAATGCACTCATGTATTTACTTTTGATTGAATTAATAAATATATTTCCTTAAAAACAACTAATCTACATTTTTGTTGCCGTATTTATTTTAAAATAGAAAAGCCATAATAGTTTTATAATGAAATTTTGACGGAGCGACTGAATCCGGTCAGTCCCTTGAAGGTCGTTATAAGTGCAAACTACTGTAGATTGAAAGGCCCTAGCCATTCCTTATTTATCCAAACAAAATTTTGAAGCCAAAAAAGTGGAGAACAATAATATGAATTGCCAAAATAAAAGTCAATCTGTTTGGTTCTGAAGGCGGTTAGTACGATCTCAACCCAATACAAACTTCCACCCTAACATATGAAAAAGACGACTAAGCATGGTTGTTGTCCATTGTGGCATAACAAGTTTCTTTTCTGGCGCAGAACATTATAATTTCTTGCCTGATAAATAGAATGATGGCGGTTGTTTACATCCATATTACTAACTTACCTAATGCTCGGTTAAGCCAAGACGATAAACCACCAGTCTGGTGTTTTCAGCAAGATAGCCGATCGGAGATTGTTGGAATCAAGTAAAAGTAGCTATTAATAATGAGGACCACAGAAACAACCAGAAATTTTGGAATTCAAGTTGATCGTATTTGGAATAAATGACCGTTCACAAATTCCAGGGGCTGATTGGCTCTGAAGTTGTGCCGATGAAGTGAAGTGATTCGGAAAGAAGGTCACACGACCAATACTATTCAATAAAAACGCATATTAGGTTTAATCATACACAAATAAGGCTGAAAATTAATTCTGAAGTTAACTGTCCTATTATTTTGAACAGCCTATTTGCAAAATAGAAAGTTAAATTACTTTCTATTTTTATATTCCTTTTATAACTTAAATCAGATTTTTGAAATAAAAAAAAATAATTGAAAATTGATAAGTAGTTTTTTAGTTAATTAGGAATCTGCAATAAAATCACCGAGTGTCCTATTATATTGCACACTACTGAATGTGGAGTTTGATCGTTTATTTTTAAGTATATATTTCAAAAGAACTCAGTGAATCTGGGCAGTTTGGCAAATTAAGGCTGAGGTCCAATTTCGGACTTATTTCAAATAAGTCCACTACATTTGGTGGTCCAATTCAAATCTAGACTTATTTGAACATAACCGTACATTTCATAATTGTCGGTTCTAATTATTAGTGATTCTTTTTTATTATATGCCGAAACCTAAATTACACATTTACGTAAAATTAAACATTAAAATGGAGAATCGCCGGCATAAAATGATGTTACTATGTAGCTTTTTTAGTAAACAGGAATATTAGGCAACTCATGGAACACGACGTAGAAATACTGAAGTATTTGGATTTTGCGTGCCTTACGAGAAGAGTATTGGAAATGTTTTATTAGTTTGAACTGAATTTTGTCTAATTCATATTATGTCTAGGGTTTGAAATATTGTACAACCAACTTCAGTTTTGGTATTATACCAAAAATTATTATCGGAGATTCCCATTTGGAAAAAAAACATGTGCAAATTGATTTTAGTAGTTTAAGAAAAGTTCTAGAAGTCGTACCAGACAAACGTTCCGGACATCAAAGAAAAATAGAACTCATAATGTTTTTGTTTTGGCTAGCTTGCGGGACAAGTTACAGAGTATTATCTGTCGCCATGAACGTACCAAAGACGACATCAATCAGGATATGCCATAAATATTTAAACAATTTTCAAACCTTTTAAATAAATTTATTAATTTACCAACTAACGAAGAGCTAGAAGGGATAGATAATGCGTTTGCAATCGTTATAATCTTGCACAATTAATTACCAATATTATTTTTATTTTGAAAGGGAATAAAAATACCATCATACGACGTTTTTGTCACAGCCACAATGATTAAAAAATTTATGAAATATAATTTTTGTGGAAATTCTCCCAAATAAGTCAAGAAAGTCTACAATAAGTCTCCTCGCGAGGTGACTTATTGTATACTTTCAAATAAGGCAGTCTCCATAAAATAAGTCGGGAATTGGACTCCAGCCTAAATTGTTATTTTGATATTTATTGTATGTACTCAATTGTTTCATTATTTTAAGTCGAGGGATTTTTCAAAGGCATTAGAGTGGGAGTTGGTACATAAAGTGGTTATTTCTTCGAAATTGATTTGGTATTTTTTAGTAAGGTATCCAATTTGATGATATAGTGGTTTTCTAATTTTAGGATTTATGTTTTAGATATTAATGAACTTTAGATATTTAATATTATGACAGTTAAAAGATTTCTTAACTTTCATTTTTATTTCATAAAAAAGATTTATTTTGTCGCACTGAAGTAGTGGTAGTAGTTCTCAAGCTATATTTATAATGTAGTGTATAATTTATACTGACAACAGAACTGGCTCTGTGTGCAATAATACAATTTTTAAGCCTGAGTTATAGGTAGGATCAATTAGTCTTAGTATACTTTTTGATGTTTCAGAAAATAATATGGTGCTATAATCAATTTTCGCTCTTATAGTTGCTTTAAATATTAACATGAGTGTTTTTTTGGTCTGAACCATAGTTGGTATACGATAATGTTTTTATAAAGTTTATGCTTTCAATACAACTCATTTTCTTTATATGTGTGATCCATGTTAATGTTTTATCAAAAGTACTCCCAAGATAACTTAATGTTTATATTTATGTATTTCAAGTCTTCGTTTAACATTTGGATAGTAGGGATTAAGACAATTATAGTTTATGCAAAAATGTATACAATTTCTTTTTCGGCTGAAAAATGTAACCATTTTTGGAAATTGGAGGCCCATACCATCAATTTTGTGATGTGTTAGGTGTTTTGGAAGCTCCCTAAATTGTTTTCGCTGCAATAAATGAGTATGGCATCCTCATTTACAGATTATATCGTTGATTGCAATTAGGAATAAAGCGGCATTTAGCACTGAGCTTGTAAGTTGAAGAGATTTAGATCCCCACATTAACTTGAAAATTTCTCGTGGACAAGAAGTTTTCAATGTAATACGCCAATTTACCAACATACTCTTCTTTTTAATTCAGGTATATCGAAGAAGTTCGATATGCCAGTTAATCCTTAATTACTCACTTGAATATAATTATACATCAACTCACGTCGGGTCACTTCGACCCAGATGCTTAGAATTTAAATAAATACATCAATATAATTCATACAATATTATATATTCATAATAATTTATAATTATTGTCTGCTTGGCAATCTACACAAATTATTTTTGAGTGCTCCTTGCAAATTGTGTTCTTGCACAAGCAACAAAAATTAGAGTATTGATTATCTTTATTATACTGGGACACACACTACACCGTTTACGCTTAACTCCTCTAGTTGTTTCTGTAGTGTCTTGCTCTACAGTTTCAGGATTTAGTACAATAATTCCTTGATCCTGCAAATTAAATTTAATTTTATTTCTCACGCTGCGTAAAATTTTTGGGTTTTGTGGTCTCTTTATTATATAGTCTTGTATAAGTTGATGTGACAAATTTTTTAAACATATTTCTTCGAGGTATTTTAGCTGATGGCACCAACATTTAGGAAATGATAAAAAAGAGCCAATGGCCATCTGTTAGATCTTCTGCCAACATTATAGTTACTGCAAAGATGATCGTTTATCCACTCCCCCTTTCATACTATTATAAAGTGTGATAATTTCAGATTTATTTTTTTCGTTGGTTGTTGGGTAGATTGTACTATCATGGTGGAAAATAGACAACAATACAACTGCTCTTGATTTTGCTGGCACATAAGACGTAATCGTTAAATTTTTAGTGTTTGACAACAAATATTGAGGAATTTTTGCTTTATTTTTTTCTTAGTGTACCAAAAAAAGCTAGGTTTTTTTCTAAAAGAGAGTAGCATTCGTCCAGTACCTGTAATTGGTTCAACGAGACGAAGAACAATGACATGTCCACTGTTTAATATACAATATGGTCCCTGTGGTTGAGACCCGACATATACTTCAAACTTAACTAAGTAAAACGTCGTTGAATCAACAATAGTAAATATTTTAATGCCATATTTATTTGGCTTATTATTGTTTGGCAAATATTGTTTAAACGAACAACGTCCTCGAAAACCAACAAGTTGTTCATCAATTGTAACGTAGCTATAGGGAGTAAAAGCTCGTTCAAATCTATCATTTAAAATGTTTAAAAATTCGCGTCCTGCTGCTAATTTATCTGTGTTCTTCTTCACGTGTCTATCGGATAAATCATCAAATCTCATGCATCTAAATAAAAATAAAATTCTTTCACTTGACATGAATCGGTTATCTTTATCCTATAGATCCAAACAATTGACGGGAGATAATCTATAAACTCCATCAAGAAGTAACAGTCCAATAAGGGCTTTCATTTCTTCTTTATCAGTTTCTCTAGCATCCGTATTCTGCTTGTAATTTCCTTTGATACTATTCATATATAAATTTGTATGTATAACCAATAACTCGAAAATTTCATTGTGTACCTGGTAAGCGTAATAAAATATTTTCTTTGCGCGAGCCACCTGTCATTCTAATTGGGTTCTTACTCCACTGAGTCACTATCATGTGAACTCGGCAGTTTTAAATTATCATCATTCTCCTCTTCTTCGGAGGAAATTAGTTCTTCTCTGGACTGTCGTTCAAATTCTGTCGGAATTTCTTCTTCAGTACGAAATATTTTGTGAGGATCCATCTAGCAATAAAAAATAAACATTGCAAATAATAATAAGTAATAAAAACTGTTAAAACAATTACGTTTTAAGAAAATAGCCAACACAATTACTAATCACCTCGGGTCAAATTCACGACAACACAACTAATATTTACGCAAGTATTAACCAAATATTATAAAATGTTTTACAAAAAGAAATATGAGGCAATATAAAATATCCCCACTCTTTGAACATTCAAAAACAATACAAGAAGCAAAAGAAAATGGAACTGGATCATTTTGACCCGAAGTTAGTAATTAAGTTTTAACAATTTCATTTTTATAGTGTATCCTTCTAAATTTTTTCGTTGTTTTTTATTTATTCTCTTAAGCACATTTGGAATTTTATGCGTTTTATAATATGTAATTAAAAACAGTTTTATAGTGTCGAACTGCACATGTACAATATCTCGTTTATCCAAGAAAGTTTTCCGAGGTATAAATTTGTTTGGTGCATCTGAGATCGTTGTGTATAAATTCTGAAGATCCTGCGGTTTATATTTCCAGTTATTGAATTTAAAGGTTCATCTAGGCAATTATTAAAGTACGAGGGCGGATTGAGAAGCCTGGTAAAAATGAAACAGAGGGCGCCACAATCGCAAATCCCAGATGTCATGTGGCAATACAAAATTAAAATTTTCAGACAGATCTGTCATTTAATTCTGTTTTGACAGCCATTGAAAACAGACAACCTATTATTTTTTTTGCAAACATGGAAGAAAGTGAATTTCGTGTGTTAATTAAATATTATTTTTTGCGTGGAAAAACCATTACGCAAACCAAAACAAAGCTTGATAAATATTATGGGGACTCTTCACCATCGATTAAAATGATTCACAAGTGGTTTACTGATTTTCGTTGTGGTCGTACAAGCACAACTGATGCAAAACGTTCAGGACGCCCAAATGAAGTCACCACACCAAAAATGGTTGACAAAATCCATGATACGGTATTGCAAGACCGCATCGTGATGTGCGGAATATATTACACGAATATTTGAATATGAAAAAGCTATCCGCGCGTTGGGTGCCGCGTTTGCTTACAATCGACCAAAAACGCACACCGCTAAAATCCATGAATTACGCTTCGAATAATTGCTTTCACATCCGCCATATTCTCCAGACTTAGCCCCCTGCGACTATTTCCTGTTGCCGAACTTGAAGAAATGACTCGGTGGAAAAAGATTCGGCTCTAATGATGCAAAAAACGTTTATTGTGAAGGGTTTGTAACATCGTATTATTCGGAAGGGATCTAGAAATTGGAAAAACGTTGGACTAAGTGTATCGAGCTAAAAGGGGACTACCTTGTTTCATTTTTACCAGACTTCTCAATCCGCTCTCTTACTTCCAATTTGTATCTTTATAGTTATATTTTATAATCTTTACTAGATTTGAACTTTGTTGAGTATGCAGTTTTATCCAGAAAAGCTACATAAAATATGTAGATGGACCCTCATCCGGCTGTAAATTGATGTAGCAAGCGGTTCTTGATGGATGCTGTAAAATGTTTGATATTCCGGACTGGTTTTGATTATTCTAGCAGTGTGTATTCTTCAAGCAGTGATTACTGGCTCAACTTCAAAGTCTTTTAGAAATTTACTTGTGTTATTAGTTTTAGTTCAAACTCAATCCAAAATTGATCAAATCGTTCATATGTGAATGGGAAAGATGACTATTTTTTAATATGTGAGTTTTAATTGGTTGTAATCGTTCCGCATCAGAGCTTTGGTCTGCTTTTGTTGTTTTCGTCTTTTAGGTTGCTGTCAGTGAGCGCTCTTTTATTGGAAGTTGGAGGGTTGGAGCAGTTAATTCCGTTTTATTGTTGTTAGTTACGTTACTTTTATCTGAGCAATGTTTGGGAGGCGAAAAAACTGTTTTAACAGATGTAATATAATTTGGAAGAGTTACTTATTCGAAGAATTTGCTAAAAAATGTTAATTAATATTAAACGGACGTTGAAAGTGTGCCCCGGTGGCACAGTGGTTAGCATGCTTGCTTTAAGCTCCGGAGGTCCCGGGTTCGATTCCCAGCGAGTGATGAAAAAATAACGGCTGGCTAATGTTAGGATCAATGAACTAATCATTCATTATCCATTAGAAAAAATGATTACAAAACGTCATAATGAAGCGGCCAAATCCCCTCTATGAGATGTTGTTATGTCATGTTAAATGTCTTAAATTTGTACTTCCCCCGTTTCAAAACTTTAAAATAAATCGAAACCCTTAGACTCCGAACTACATATTCACATAATTATTTATTTATTCATGGCTACAGAATTTATCACTCTGGAATGAGTGTAGTCCAGCTGATTATTTTTAATCGAAGTTTTATTGCTCTATTTATTTTGAAAATTTACCAAAAAGATAGATGTAAATGTAAAGCACACAATTTTCAATATGTTTAAATTTCATAAATACTTAGGCACCAAAATTGAAACAGCTTTAAATCATGTAACCGCTATTTTAGGTCCTTTTCACAGAGTTTTTGTATTTTTATAATGACAAATATGAAATTAAAAATTTAGTTTAAATTAAAAAATAAAATTTTACAAATATTTTAATTAAATTTCAAACTAGGTAACTTGTTGCCGTCAGCAATTTATGTTTTGCTTATGCTTTGTACAATTCAAATATTTAATGAAATTTGAAATAAAAAAAATGTATTTATCCAAAATATTGGAATGTTCAGTACAATTTACAAATTGGCCATCTCACCAAATGCTATTTTATTATGTTTGAGAATTTGATAAAATCTGTATATTACTCATGGTTTACAAAATTTGAAAATTTGTAGAAACCGTAAATAAGATAAATATAATGTTGGGAAGCTATTAAACTGGTCCACGCTTCTTGAACTGAAAAAATCTGTTATATAAGGCAATATTCTCTGACCGAACTGACGCAGAAATTCAAATTTCCATTATTAGTATTTTGAATTTTTTTATGTAATTTCTTTCGTCACCAAAAAGGTGCTTTTGGTAATGATATCTTTTATTTTTGACGGTAACGTTCAACTGCTTCCTGCTTGCTAATGTTTTGATTAATTCCCGTTAGACATATATTTTACACCTTACCAGTTATTTTACTGCCAACATTTTTAATCCATCTCGACCGAATACATCATCATTCGGAGCCTCTGTGAAACAATGAAAACCCCTCGCCATGATCTTGAGCCCTCACTCATGCAAATAATACCTCTTTTATATCAAACAAAACTACATTTATCACCAAAGCATTTCACTTAATTCAAACAACAAATATCCCTCCCGAAAATTCTCTTCGCCATCCCAACATCCGCACCTACACCGACACTCAAACTACCTTTACCAAGACTAGCACTCATTGAAACTTTCACAATTAAAAAAACACAACGAGCGAGTTTACCCTCAACGCCCAAATGATTTATGTGAAAGCTTTTATGTAGAACTATCTATTAAATCATTTCAAACCATTTCGATGAGGCTGAGAAACCCCTGCATAAAGACGGCTGTTGTTCGCTCAGAATTTAAACTAAGTTACATTTTTGGTTCAAAAAGTTAATAAGTTATTCTATTTTGAATTTAGAGGACGAACCTTACTAACATTAATTGAGCACTAAAAATTAAAAATAACAAAATAAAAAAATTGTCATGCTAATTTTCGGCCAGATTTTGGGGTGCTTGAGTCCGAAAAAATTGGGTTTCGAGGTAGTGTCTGTTAGTCTATATGTCTGCCAGTTTGTAGCCCAGATGTTTAACCAATTTAACTGCAACTTCATGTTTAAACTTTTTTCATAAATTTTGAAGTCCAAGCTTCCAAGTTTCGTGAACCAGAAAATTTATTTTGAAAATATTTCTAAATTTGCATAATAAAGTTTCTCAAAATTCGCTGTTCTTTAAAGAACGTCATGTGTTGGCCACACCTCAATTTTTTTGAATAGAAAATGGTAAAGACATAATTTAGAACAAACAAACTTCAGTTCACAATTTTAAAGTTTTGTCGTCAAAATAAATTTTTAATTAGGTAATCGATTACAATTTTTAACGATCGATTGATTAATCAATTAATCTAATGATGCCCTAATTATGATTATTTTAATCGAAATACGTAACCAAAAATTTTGCGGAATGAAAGTGTTTAGTGACGTGTTTTTGATGGGTAGCCTCATTGAAGTGGAAAACATGGTGAACTCCAGACCATTGTCCTATATACCGATTGAAGTTGGAGATTCAGAGATTCTGACTCCCAATCATTTTCTACCGTGATCATCGTGAAGGAGGTGCACAGTGAGGTCATGACGCTGCGTACAAATTAATAGATAACACAAACGGTTTCACTAATTGTTGTGTTTTCTTTATTTGCTTTTTCACTATTGTATTTCTGAGCTCAATAATTAAAAGAGCGTAAGAACATTTGTACCTAATCAACTTAGAAATTGAAATAAAAAATCGATTAGCATCATTTGATCATTTTTGCTTTCAATTCAACAATTTTATTCTCAAAACAAATAACTTCCAAACTCGGCATTTTTATTTGCGTCGGACACATGGTTTATATTTGTAATAAATACTCTAGTGTATCAAAAATTAAAATAACTGTAATCATGTTTTGTTAAACCATATTCAGATTATCGAAATACTACCTGTTTTAATTTACCAATTCTTGGAATTTTGCCAAGATAAAACACATTCGAATGATCCATAAAATCAATAGATTGTTTGAAAATAAATATCTTAGAACTATTTTTCACTAAAAAGATTTTTTTTTTTTTTTGCATATCTGTCTGTGAACAGACTTCATGATACGTTGAATTACTTAACATATTTCAATTTGAACTAAATGTAATCTGAATCTGTTAAGGAAAATGTTAAAACCATCTCCAAAAAGCGCAGAAAAAATTAATTGGTACTAGATCATTGCCGAGTAGAAAGTTTATTGATAGTTCACCGAATTTTATTCCATGTATTTTCTAAGAAATTCATTTGTGAGTGTTATTACCCCAAATAGAGTAAACTGTGGGAGATTTGCCGTAAACCACAAATAAAAAACAAAATATTATTTTCCTCAGTGGGTCAAGTGTTTTATTCACACACCGGGTGCAGTATACATCTTTTTCTTTGTTCTCCAGTAAAAAACAATCAAAGTAAACAAGTAAAAATAATAAACTGTCCCGTATACACTGTGTGAATAAAAAAACAAACCGAAAAAAAAAAAAATTAAATTTGAATTTTGTTTTTTGATTGATAACGCCACTCACTCACATTTGTCATCAAAAACACAGCAATTTCCTACAAATGGAGGCCTTTCGTTTGGAATATTTGCTATATGTGTACACCTGTTCCCCGCGCTCTGTATGTGATCGATCACCCACAAGAGCACTAAACTAAAATAGGAACCCCTATTTTTTATAGCCGATTCGAATTCTACGGCTAAAAATACGTAGGATTAGACTGAAATATTTTTTTCGATTTATGATAGGTGGCGCTGTAATTGAAGATATTCAATTTTTTTCGATTTCTCCTACTGACAACCTACGCAAGTGATTCTGCAATACGTCTGCAATAAAAATACCATGGTTTCGTTGTAAATACACGAAGCTAGTATTACACAAAGAAGATTAAAAGATTCTCAAATTACTTTGCTATATTATAAAAATTTTGCTTTGCACTATTCTAACTATGTAACGAACACTATGTTGTGGGCTTTTGGCTGTGAATACATGCAATAATGTCAGAATGCTACACAACTTCAAAAATTTCGAGAACCTCACCATTGCTTTCGACGATGACAAACGGCGGCTATCGTTGGTTACATTTTGTAATACATTAGAAGATAATCAATTTCAATTTAGGTCTGTTTTGTCTTAATGCAATATTTAAGGCCTAAAACAGCTTACCGACGTTTAGCCGAGGAAAGAAAAGAAATTGAAACCCGATTTGCCTTATTCACTACTCAGCAGAAGAATTCACATCAGTACTGCGAGAACTATTGACAACGAACAGCAGACAATTCTAGCATCTCAGTATACCAAACGACGATATTGCGCTGGTAAAAGAAGCAAAACATTCGAAAATGTCTTTAGTTGTATGGGGCAAATTTCCGACAATGTCGTTGCAGGACCTATCGCCTGCCGATGCTGAATGCCAGTGATATTTTCCCCACTTTTAGCCCTAAGTTTGAATCATGTATTCTAGGTTACTTGGCGAATGAAAAATTTTAATTAGTTGCCAGTTACTAATCATGAAGCACCAACTTGGAACATCTGTTCCCAGATTCAAATTCCAAAATTTGTAAATCGAAGTACAATGAACATATTCAGCATCGACAAAGAAATGCATTGCTGCAGAGCTTTACTATATGTAGCTTACTAGAGAAAATGTTGTGCAATTTTACCTTGATAGAAAATCCATAGTTAAGATTCGAGAAACATTCGTTTATCAGTGTAAATCGGTGACCCTTTGGAACAAATAGCAATAAATTAAAGGATATAATTAGCTTGGCTAAAAAAAGCAAGTGGAGGACTGAAACAAAACCGTTGCTTCGTAAAAAAACTTTTTTTTCTAATTTTCTTAATCATCTAAAGCTTGTTTGCAATATTTCTACTTAACATTTAAACTTTTCAAGTTGATATGGGGGTTGTCTGAGATTTTTGATGTCGTTGAATTTCAATAAGATTTAGAAAATTCAAGACGTGAGATTTAGAATGACGCTCATTAACTTGAAAAAGCTCAAAAATCGGAATTTTTAAATGTTCGGCTACATGAATTTAGTTTGAGTCACTTAAGTAATCAGTAAATAGTGATTGATTTTGAGTTAAAAATAACGTAACTTTTATTGCAATTTTTATTTTGGTTGTACCGTAGATGATAGTGCATAAATACTCTAAATAATTGCAGTTTCATTTCATTTATTTTTTGGAAGAATTTGAAATTATTAAAAGTTTGACGTTTCAGTTTCAATCTGATGATGAGGATTATGAAAAATTTATTCTCAGTCAAAATTGCTTATTATATACTAGAAAATGCTATAGTATGTTGAGATGATTGAGAATACATTAAAAATAATTATATATCTCTATTAGTTTGTCTATAATTTTAAAAAAATTAATTAATTATTTCATACATGTCCCAAAGAATTGTCTGCTTGAAGAAAATCAAGGAATTTTGATTTTGAAAAATTATGTTCTGCTATTTCCTACCTACTCCAAAATTTCTAAATTTTTTACATTTTTAATTTCCTTTCCCTGGCACCTGGGTTCAATTATAATATTTTTAATTCTGAACATTTTTTAATTTCATTATTCCTGAATATAACCACACCTTTTCTGTAAGTGTCACATTTCTAAATTTGTTAAATTCCGAGTAAAACATTCCGAGATTATTTAAAATTTTTGATTTATTTAAAGTTAATACCCGAAAATTGTAAGAGAATTTAATCCAGTTACAAACTGATGAGCTTATGATAATGAAAAAAAAATCTTCTCATCAGGCCGCGGCAACTGGACTGCTTATACCACGATTTCCATTCTATATATACAGAATGTACTATGCAGGTTGTATTAGCGAATTATACTATTACAACCAAATTTTCTTCCAATTTTTCGTTTCTTCCTCACATTCACACAGCGCTATTCCTGTGTAAGCAAATTTTAATAATTTTCTAAATAAATTTCCCAATATATAAATTGGTTATACTCAGTTGAATTCTGATTCTAAATTCCCTTTACTCAGTCGAACGCCGATTTTTAGTGAAAATGTGGAGCGACAGCTAATTTTGTGTTTTAGCAGTGGTACCACAATAGTGGTATATTTTGTTCATCACAATTTGGCAACCCAAGATCATTATCGTGAAAGTGACTGTTAATAATATAATTAACAAATTTTTAAATATTTTTCGTTTTCATTCAGTTTAGATGTGTCTGAAATCTGAATATAGCAAAATTAACGCAAAACTGATCGAAAAGTCAAAATAAATCAAAATTTTCACAGCGCGCTTGTGTAAAAATCATAAAATTACATATTCTCGTAATATATTTCTCGCACGTTTGATGACTTAAAGCTGGGAAGCAAGCAATTTTTGAAAGACAATCATGTTTCGTTTTCATACTCAAAAATTGCATAGCACACTTTTTATTTTTGACTGGCAAATGGGTTGCTTGCTAGCTAGATCGAGCATGTACCTCAGTTTTTGTCACGTTGTTACAAATATTCTTGAAGAAAATAGTTTCGTTAAATTCAAGATGGTTCCTTACTGTAATTTACTAGTATAATTTCTTAGTGTAATTTACCCGCCCAACTGTGCTGGCCTGGCATGTCCAAACCGAAAGTGAGCTCTTATGAAAAGTAATTGGGTTTGGCCTCGAACTCCGCATACTATTGGTTAAAGCAATCACAATCTTATTATATAGCCTTCAAGGATGTAGAAAAGAAAATGAGATTTTTTTTTTCTGTCTGAAACGGTTTTTCAAGAGACAGCTCTTTGGCAGCTTGAACTACATCTTTTCCAATTGTAATTCAGAAAGCGTCAATTGTAATTCCGATTAGTCATTTGTAATACAGAAAATGTCCAACAAGAGCGGCTATACAAACTGTTAATACACTTTATTATACACAGTAACCCGTGAATTCACTTTAACATTTGAAACATCTCAATTCATTTATTTTTCAAGTTAACACACAAAATTGAGTACATAGTTTAATCGTTTAAAACGTAAAATACAAGATTTATATCCATAAAAATGGAACTAAAGGACAATTGCGCAATTTGCCAATTTGTAATGACAAGTCATCCAATAACATGACTCCTACCTTGCACGCCTACATATATTTCACTCAAAGTGTATTCAGCCTGTAATCGATGTTTCAGATAGTACGTGTCTTGTTTGCAGAACTGCCGCGATTAGAACTGATGCAGTTGAAAGGAGGAAATACAAAAAATAATGGAAAAGATCGTGAAAGGTTAGTGGATTGTGCGAACAGAAGTGGTGACTGGATAGCTTTGGCTGTAACGCTGGAAATAAAGTACAAGACCGCATATCACTGGATCCAATCTGAACGTGATACAATATTGCCAAAGGGTGGCACAAAACCAAAAGTTTTGACTGAGGATGAAATTGATTTGATGATTTCCTGGGTAGAAGAAGACTTTAAAACAAACAAAACAAAAAATTATGAACACTTTCCAAAAAGTGGTGCCTGTGTCAACCGTTGGTAACTACTTAGAAGGCAGACTCTTCACTAAACGTGCACATTGAACCGATTCCAATGAATTCGGAAATCAATCAAATAAAACGATCTGAATATGTCCAACCTTTGAACCACCACAACACAATACAGCAGGGCAAACAAATTGTATGGATGGATGAAACAAATTTTAATTTATTTTTCCGTAGAACAACAAATCAGCAAGAGCTGAACACAGATCAGTCCAATACCTTCCAGTATCAAGAGGTCTTAACGTACATTTAATTGTATCAATTTGTACTACAGGGGTTGTGTCTATGGAACGCAGAAGAGGTTCATTTACTACACAGTTACAAAATGATTGGGTAAGAATATTAATGCAGCATAGGCAAGATTTGGGAAATCAGTTGGCAGATGTAGTCATTGTTACAGGCAACGCACCTTGCCATTCAAAACTATGTAGAAGCAATAATTAATGGAACGACAGTATCTCTGTTGCGGCTAGGATGTTGAAGGCGTTATGGAACAAAGATTGGTCTACTTGGAGAATATTATAGATCATGCAAAGGATACCATAATCGGAGGTGATTGTGCTCGGGCTATGCAACACTGTACAGTACACCAAGCTACAGCTTTAGCCATGAATGACATGCCTGTTGGTTGTTAATTATAATTGGGTGAAATTATTAAATTAACTGCTGGTGAACATGGTAAATTATTGCTGGCTGAGACTAAAATAGAAAATTGTTTGCTAAAATTATAATTTGATGTCTGTTGACATAATATTTAATTAAACTAATAAATAATATTAAATAATTGTAATATAGGTTATGAATTTATTGAACTGATTATTTTAAAATAAATTGTTGGACATTTGAATTAACTCAACTATTATTAAAGCTTTAATGAAGAAGAGAAGTTAAATTTTATAATTTAAAATTTATATAAATGGTAGAGGGGTAGAGGATCCTATTAACTTGAGTATTTTATAGAATTGTTTTAGGCCTTCGTGAATCATCAGAAATTCACCACCCCACCTGCTTTACAAGATTGAAAACCATTATTCATCTGCTCCATAAAAATCAAGCCCATATAACCACTTTGAGTGGAATGAAAATTTCGGAAATTTAATTAATTAAAATAATCAATTTAAAAATGCCCGTAAATTACTTAATTTAATATTTGAACCTTGTAACTTGCGCCTTAGAATAAATTGGAATCTTTCGGAATTGCAGTAAATTGTATCCTTCTAACTGAACTACATATATAGGGTGAGGACGTACGTTTATAAAGCAACAACGAACATCCTCTTCGGTTGGTCAGATTGTAAAATGTAATTTTACAATCTGACAAAGATAAAACTGATAAAGATAAAATTCTATATATCTGACAAAGATAAAATTGTACATATTGTCGAAAACTACTACATAATTTTATCTGTGAAACAAAATATGTCTGCAATTCTGGGTGGATCACGAAACCTAAAATTGAAGTTTTCTTAAAATTACAATTGACGCTTTCTGAATTACAATTGACTAATCTGAATTACAATTGATACTTTCTGATTACAATTGGAAAAGGGATAGAATGTAATCTATAAGCAACGAATATAATAATTAAAAATTAGAACAGTTTGTGGTGCTAACTTAACTCATACAAATATGTTAACGTTTCCTTTATGAGATAATTCAGCAGTGGTTGGAATTTATTACCGCTGAAACACTGAAAGGAAATTCAGAAATTAATTAAAAGCAGCAACTATGGGATCTGAAGTTGAGGTAATCAAATCCGTATAGTTAAATGTATGTAAGTGCTGTGTATGTTAGTTTTCTTTGATTAAAACTTTAGTGCTATCTAAATGACATTAACTGAATCATGTGATTACTCATAAATAAAGGAAGCCTTACAAAAATGATTTATAGTCTTATGTTTAATATGTCATATACAAAACAGCAGATATTCTTTACAAATACTTCATAAAAACTACTCAATACCACAAACTACTCCAACATTATACTCGTACTTACATAATATAATAGAAAATGGCATTGCAACTGCAACGCGGAGAAAATTGGTATAGAAACATCTGTCATGCCTTGTAAAAAAAAAAAAAATTAATAAGCAAAAAAAACATAAAACTAAAAAAAATTATGAAAAATTAAAATGAAATGCTTGACATGCCATCCTGTCACCAAAAATATTTAACATTATGTGAGCTTGCATTTATGTATCATATAAGATGTGCGTCAAGTTTGAAGTAGATCTTTGCATTATAATAAATATAATTTAGCTGCCACCCATGTACACGCGAACTTTATATAATTCAGCGCCGATCGTTGAGTTCATAAATCACAAATTCGACAGCGATTGATTTCCGCGTCCATAATTTAGTTCACCCCTATATAATTTTCTAATCAATCTAAATTGTATACGTCAGTTTTTGTATTTATGCATCGTAACTATGTAGGATGGTATAGAAAAAAAAAACGCGAGAAGAAAAAACGCCATCAGACATTTTTATAATTCGATAATTTATTAAGAAACATTTATTATACGTGTTATGTGTTGAGTGTTGACTTATTTTTGCTATAATTAGAAGAAAAAAATTTTTTTTTGTGCATACACACACATCTTCCGGTTCTTGAACTTCGCCTTAGAATTATATTTATTTACATTTAGTATATGTCTTGTAAACAAGTCAAATAATAATTTAATTTAAATAAAAACAATACAACAAAAACGCATTAAATTAGTATATTATTCCGAAAATAAATCATTGAATTTAGGTCATACGTCGCAATCGTCATCGACGTCGTCTTTCATATTTTGTCGAATGTACTCTGTTTATTTAGTTGGCGTTCTTCTTGCAAAAAAATGCATTTTAAGATGGAACTATTTGTAATATACAAGTATAATAGTGTGTGTATTATTAGTATTTTTTTAGTATGTGTGTATGTACACAGAAGGTTAAAATTCGGTTAAATGACATTAATAAATTCAAATAATGCATATGGCAAATTCTTAAGTGACGTAAACTCAAATTTATTTATTGTGCACAATTCAATGGAATAAAACTACATACATACATACATACAAACCAATGCATATCATGTCATCTAATATATAAAAAAAAAATAAAAAATGAGATGGTGGGACGGCACAAAACTTGTTGAAATGGGTTCAATGATTTGCCAAAATAACATATGAATGCATTGCAACCAAAAAGTAATGTAATGCTAACGAATGCAGAACTTCTGTGTGCTCTCCCACCTTTGTAGATACATATATTTATATTCTCAAACAAACAAAAAAAAAACTCAATCAACAAACCCCAAAAAAAACTATTAACATTTCCAGTTTATCTGCGAAATTGCATCGCACAAAATTATATCGTGAAAATGGTATTGTTATATAGTACATTGTGTGCTGAAATAATTACATCTTTAATTTGATGATCACGATCAAGTTGAGAAAATTATATTTTCCCAAAATTGCATCGCACGTTGATTATTTCATTTTTTCGGTTATTATACGAGTTGGTATATGATTCAGATGTAATGCATTTTTAACAACAAAAAAAAAAAATGAAAAACTTAGCATATCTTTAAGAAACCAAAACCAACTAAAAAAACAAAATTTACAAATACTTTTGCTCGCGCGGGTTATACAAAAAAGAGAAGCAAACAAATGGCTTATCTAACCACCACATCTTCCAAAATATGTATATACGAATAAAATGTATGTAATCAACTTATGGATTTAATATGTATGCGAGCTCTTTTTATAAATTTTTTGTTGCTGTTGTTAAATTAAAAAACGCGAAATAGAATTTTAGTTGGTTTGATAGTTTTCTTCCCGTTGTGCTTGCTCCCTTCCTTTCCGCGCATTTTTTTGTATGTGTTATGCAGTTCTGTGTGTGTGTATATAAAATATATAATTTAAATTTCTTTTCCAGTTTCATTCTGTGTTTGTCAAAAATTGCATTGCTATTTGTTATGTATTACTCCCGGTTCTATTCCCCACTTCCCAGTATTTCAGTTTTTTTTTTTTTTGGTTGGTTGATTTAAGAATTTATACTTGTATGCATTTTGCATTGTTGCTATTTTGCTTATTTCTTGTGCTGTATACATCTACACAAATTGCACAAATTTGGACCCGGCCTATTATTAATATTATTTTGTATACACGATTATAAAAAAAAAGCCAGTTTTTATTTTTTTTCTTCTGTGATGCATTTCATATTTTATTTTCGTAAATTTTTCAAATGTATACTACAACACACAGGCACACAAAATTTGGTGTTTGCAATTTTTATATGCAATATGTCGATGACCTCTTGATCGTTGGCTAGTCGAAAATACGTATACACAATTCTGCGTTGTTTTGTATATTTTTTTTTTCTGTCGCTTTCAAATATATACACAAATTTATTAATACCGAGTAGTATTTTTAAAATTCGCAAAATAAAAACCAAAAAAAAAAAATGTGCAACGCTAAATTTTATTTGGCTAAATTTACGTCTAAGATTTTTTTGGTTGTTGTTGTTGTTGCTGAGCTTTGACATGGACGGTAACAAATCATTTAGACGTGACCTGAAATAAATACGAAATGGGCGATAAAACAAGTTTAAACGATTTTTGTTTATCGCTCGGCAGGTTTATAAAAGTTTCTAATTAATGATTCGTTTCAGAAATAAACGATAGTCTGCGAGGTAAATTAACAAAAGCATTAAAGAAAATCGATAAAATTTGCTAATCAATTCAAATATTTAATGTTATTAAATTTTTTTTTTTTAAATTATGCCATAAAATTTCCAGGATGCCAAATTGTATGTCTTCTTGACATATGAAATTATAGGTAATCTTTAAAATTAAATCAAACAGTTTTAAGTTGGGCCGCACGAATAAGAATCTCTATTCGATTTGCGTGTGGACGTCGGTTAATCCCTCTTTTCTTCAACCCTGTAGACTGACTTCATTTACATAGCCAAATATTCGGCAAAAAGTCTGATAAGTTCTATATTCAACCATTCCATGGTACTTAAGCGCGCTTCGCCTAAAGGCAATAAAAGGATAGGAGCGGTGCGACCTTATAAATAAAATTAAAGGTGTGTTGAGCATCACTAATTAGTTGTTAAATTTTGCAAACCGAACATCTTCTGTAAGTTTGAGATATAATTTACATGTTCCTAAACCAAAAGGTTCCTATATATACTGTTATAGTTAGCCGAAATCCCAGCCGAAAATGAAAAGTATAATCGGTAGCAGAAAATTGCTATGGCCTGCATGGAAAACATTGAAGACTTTTACCAATATTCTTATATGGCAAAACCTTGCTCCACTTCCTCGTGGAAAATTGTGGGAAATTCGTGGAACCCAATAATTACAACTGGGATAAAATTAGCCTCAGATTAAGGTTCTCGTGTTAAATGCTGGAAAGGAGCTTAGTTGAAAATCAGCTTCTATAGTCTGATATCTGGAAATGCATTGCTTCGAGGTAATTTTTAATAGCTAACCCTGAAAAAAAAATTCAGTTGAAGTTTCCCTTGGAAAATCTGGAAAAATTCGGTTTTCCAAAAAATATTAGAAACTTTGTTTATAATCAGCCTCTAGAGTGCTATGTCTAAAAGCTATTGCAGGGAAAAATAAAAGTTGAAGTTTCCGTGGGAAATCTGGAAAAATTCGATTTTAAAAAATCATTAGAAAATTTGTATAAAATCAGCCTTTAGAGTCTTATGTCTGGAGATCGATTGCATTTAAGTGATTTGTTAAAAGCATCCGGAGGAAAAAAATTCTGCTAATGTTTCCTGTTTTAGTAAATGTGATATGTCTGTGAAATCTTCTAATGTGAAATCAGCATGTAGAGTATTATTGTCAATGGCTATCGCTGGGAAAAAAATATATCAGTTTAAGTTTCCCGTGGGAAATCTGGAAAATTTGATTTTCCATAAATCATTAGAAACTGTATAAAACCAGCCTTTAGAGTCTTATGTCTGGAGATCGATTGTATTTTTTTGATTTGTCAAAACCACTAGGAGAAAAAAAAAATTCTATTAATGTTTCCCGTTTGAAATCTAGAAAATGCGATGTCTGGAGATGGATTGCTTTGATGGATTTGTCAATAGCTATGGCTAGAAAAAAATTAGTTGAAATTTCTCGTGGGAAGTCTGAAAAATTCGATTTCAAAAAATCCTTAGAAAATGTATTTCTAAAATCAGCCTTTAAGGTGTTATATGGAAATCGAGTGCATTCATGTAATTTGTCAGTAGTTATCCTAGGCAAAAAATTTAGTTGAGGTTTCCCGTGGGAAATCTGGATAATTCGATTTTCCAAAAATCATTAGAAAAATTTTCTAAAATCAGTCTCCAGAGAGTTATGTCAGGAGATCGATAATCGATTGCATTTATGTGGTTTGTGAATAGCTATCCCAAGAAAAAAATTCAGTTGAAGTTCCCGTGGGAACCCTCCAAAAATTTGATTTTCCAGAAATCATTAGATATTTTGTTTAAAATTAGGTAGGGTATTAGGCCTGGAGATGGATTGCATTTATTATTAAAAGTATACATGAATATTTTAATATCAAATAACTTTTGACGGGTAATTTGTAGATTTATGTACAGGACCCGCAAATCTGCTTTATCTGCTTTAATTTTATTTTGATCAAATCTGTTGCTATACTAAGCGTCTTCCATTGGCGAAAGCAAACTACTCACAAGTACTTGTATCTACTCATAACTACCCATGCTCATACGATGGTGTAGAAAACAGAAGTAGTTACGCATAAAATTTGCGCTAGGTGGATTTTAGTTGCGAAAATTCCAATAGATGGCTTTTAGACCTTTTCGATATTTTTCGAGAGTTTATTATAACGTTCGAGTTTTTTTTATTTTTTGTTGATGTTAAATGTCAAAATTAATACAAAATTATTTTGTTGTTGATATTACATTTTTAAGAAAAATGGATTTAAATATCAATGCTTTCCTTTCACTACATGTCCATTTTTTTTGTCATATTTTCAATCTAATTTTAAATATCGCCATTACTATAATAAACAACTTTACAAAAGACAAAAAATCCAACTAAACAGAAGACTGTGTTAGTGTGTTTTACTTGTGTCATTCAATTTCTCGTTCCATTGGGTATCTACTCGCAAATACTTCCAAGTAGCAAATTTTGCCCATTGGAAGACTGCTACTGACATAGTGTAAACACAAATTATCATCTGTCGTAAACTGCTACGAAAATAAATTTTGTTTTTCTAAATTAGCCTAACTTCTATCTTATTTTGAAACCAATTCTGGATATTTAAATTAAAAATTTAAAGCTAAATATGATAATATGTTAATATCTTCCAGTCGGCCACATAAAGCAGTCGAATAAAAATAATTAGAAGTTAAGTACTTGTTCGATATTGCTAAATAGTACTGGAGTTTTTACAGAAGCATCCAATTTTTATAGTTCCTTGTGCCGAATCTTTTCAAGTTTTTCAAAATGTTTAATAATTTTTTGGAATACTACAACTATCGCGTAAAAGAATTTTTTAATCCTACAAATCAGATGAAGCTAAAAGAATATTTTGGGTTGGTAGAACATACAGATATGAATTATAATTGATAAGCTGCGCGGGACATTTGAGATTCTTAAACATGAAAGCCCAAAATGCTTAGCTAATTATTAATGAATAAAATTTTTGGGGGCCTTGGATTTCATTTTTCTGATTTCAGGGGCCGTAGTATGACAAAGTTTTAGAAGCACTGATCTAAACCAGTAGTTTGTAATTCGGCTAGGTTTATTTATCAAGGACTTCAAGCCATAAGATACATAATCGGATGAAGAAGACTTATTAAGAATATTGGTATTCATGTCACCAAAAACTAACAAATTTTTCGATTTTTTAGCTGCTAAAATACTACTAAATTCATCCACCAACGCTGTGGTGTTCGAAACATGGAGTTTATACACACAAAGGATTGAGCACAAATCACAGTTAAATTTCATGTTAACCTGAATAATGTTAGCAGTAACAGTTCGAATATAAGATATCGCATTACATTTAATAAGCTAATTTACGTATACCACCACTCCACCGGCTATGTTTGAACAATTACAGTTTTTATAGAACTGAAAACCGGGAATCTCATAATTTTCCAGCTCATAATGGTTAATCTATACCTCCGCCAAAAAATGATTTGCTAAGAAATTAAATTTTTTACGTAAACTACGAATATTTTGTTGGTAATTTTCTTTGCTGAAACTGAAGGTGATTTCGTTAATGATGCAGGCAAATAGCTGGACTGGAAGATGGTTGAGTGTTGAATTGGAGGTCGGTGTTCTAGCTATGTTTAGATTAGGTAGCACTCGTAGACGATATTTAAAATCCCGAATTACTATTTATATTGGCCAAATGGCAAGGGATCAGCAACCTTATCGAACACCTTAGGTCTTCCATATTAATTCTAAAATTATTACTTTTATTACTCTTCTATTTCATATTTCCTAAAGAAAGGATTTTGAAACCTTTTTCTAAGAAGTACAAGATGTTTACATAGTTTCGGTTTCTATATTAACAATAACTTTCCATAAACCGTATAACCATATTCCCAATACCAAAAGGACAATAATACATATTACACCCTCTTCTAGTTAACAATAGTAAAACTTTTTTTATCAATTGGCATACCAAATAAGCAAAAATAAAAAACATCAAAACCAGCAAAATACTACAAAAAAATAAGCTCGAAAACTTTTTAGTTTCTTGTTGTTTTTGTTGCTGATAATACACAAGTAGAAAAACTTAAAAAAAATAAACGGAAAACTACATGCAATTATCGTTATCATCGCTAATTGTATTTTTATAACATTATTTAATAATGCAGATTTTTTTATTTTAAATTTAATTTATTTTGAACAATATTTTTATGTTTTGGTTATTATTATTATCGGTTCTGGTATACATGTACATTATATAGTAGTTGGGTTAGTTTATTTAGTGAAAATTCGTTAACAAACAATATATGTATGGATGTACGAGTATGTATGTACAAACAACTTCCACTAATTTATATTCTGATAATTTTTTTTCTTCTTTTATTTAAGTATTGTTATTATTGTAAATATGTATATAGTTAAGCAGAAAGAAAATTTTGCGAGGTAATTTTTTTTTGGTTGGAACAACAAATAGCTAGTTTTTGTTGTATAGTTATTTTTTGGTCAACGGAAAATAAAATAAAAAATTTTAATAGTTTTTTGACATGGAATGGGTTTGATGGAAAATAATATAAGAACAATGATAATAATAATTTATAATTTTACGTTTTTTTTTATTTTTATTTTTGGTTTATCAAAATTCTTGATCTCTAATAAAAAAACAACTTCTGTAATAGGACACAACTGCAGTGGATATATTAACTCAAACACAGAGTCTCATAAATAATGCCACTGTACGTTAGGGTTAATTTATATTTTCCTTGCCGCCTGGAACATCTAAAATAATATAACATGACAAAAGTTGTTTGTAGCATATTTTTGGTAATAAATAGGTTTAGTATGCTTGTTATAGTGCTTAGCTATTGCTTTTTTTTTTTTTGTTGTTGGTGTACATGAAAACCAAAAAAAAAATATAATTAGGCTGCGCATAAAAAAGGTGTATGCTAATTTTGAGTACATACTTGTTTTACATGTTATTATTAGAAAAGCTTTTGTTATGCACAGTATAATTGCGCGATACAGCTGCAGTGTACAAAAAATAAAAATATGCAAAACACGCTTCGTGTTATTCCATCTATAATAATGCATATAAAAATGTTAAATCTCTATGCAACCAAAATCAAAAACCGATAACAATAATTTAACAAACAAAAAAAAATCCGCGCGCCGCGACATTATCAATTATAATAATTTTTTTTTTTTTTAGTGGGTTTATTTATTTATTTAAATTTTTTGTTTAGCGTTAGTATGTGATTATATTTTTAGTTTTTATTGATAGAAAACGGATGCAGCACAAAAAAAAAACTGAAGACGAACAAAAATGTTTTGTTGTATTTCCTAATATACACAAATCGCGTATTGTTGTGTATGTGGGTGGAATGCATATGCTGCATAATAAAAATGAATTTTTGCTAAATATTTTACAAAATGACAAAACATGATGTAAGGTCCGCATCTTTTCAGACTGTTAAATGCATTTGTATATAATATTTATGTAAATGTATAGTATGTACTTTATAAATTTTATAATTGTCGCATTTATGTGAGGCAAATATTTGCCATGACCTGGATATTTTCTGTTTTTATTCTTCTTGGTATTTTTATTTTTTAATAATTTAATTAACATTTAAATTTTTATGTTTATATAATAAATTTGTGTTCATTAAATCAATTTGAGAAAGTTAATTTTATTAAAAAACGAAAATATATAATAATTCTAAAAAAAAAAAATCGCTATAGGAAGAATGGACAAGTATGTATAAATGTAAAAAGGTGTAGAAAGGTGAATTCATTTCGCAGTGCCGCAAAAAAAATATTTTTTTAATTATTTGCGCGTCCATTTACGACGTGAAAGTTCTTTTAATAAAATGTTTTAGTTAAAGATAATATTAAAAGCTAAAAAAAACTCTTTTTGATAATCCGAAATCTTTCTAAAACATGTCCTTACTGAAACAAACAAAACGAACAATGACGGGGTTTGATTTACTATTACAGATAATTTATATTTACCTGTATCTGCTAAAGATTGAACAATTCTGCGATCGCGAAATATCTGTGGTCACAACCAATAACTGCTTATGTCAAGATTATTTTCCAAAATAGTTTTGCCAATAAACAGCCATCAAACAATAAATTAATGTGCAGGAAATATTTGAAGCTCAAATAAAGTAGCGTTTTAGGACAATATAAAAATTGTAATACAGAATTCAAGCAAATATCTAAAATCTTTCAAAAATTTCATTAAATCTAAATTTTATGTGATTTTGTTAGATAGGCACTAGGCAGTTCTTGCAAAATTACCATAACTTTAGCAGTTTAAAGTATTAGTAGTTTTTCTACTTCAATTTATTACTTATTTCATAACTTAAGCAAAAACATAGGCACTCTTATTTTCAAGTTTATGAATTAAAGTAAAATTAAAAATTAAAAAAATATGAACTAAGATTAAGTAGCAATATCTTCAGTTTGCAGGGCCTCATAAAAAGGATGAACTCGCCTGCCTATTAAAGGAAATAAATCCATTAGATCCCTCTTTTTGGCAGAATTTATTTTTAGTGGGGCTGAATACCATTTTTGAAGCTCTGAAGACCGTATATTATTGAAAGCCCTACGTCGTATATTCAAAATCCGAAATGGTTTATTATCGCTTAATGTAGTCTTGAATTGAATACTTCCGGAATCCTTAGTAAATCTAAGCCATTATACCTCGTTCCACAGAAACTTTTGCCCATTTACAACTACTTTGCACCACATTAGTTTTGTTTTTGCAATAAGGGTGAAGTTCAGAATATCATCTTGATTCATTTCGTGGACAACAGATCGGCTGGCTCGTGTATTTTTATAGTGGCTTTTTTCTTTTTTCGCTCGATAACTAAATGATCCGAATCGCACTCCATATGACTATGCCCAGAAACCATAAATGTATGGTCTATTAGCTCCAAGGAGCTTTCATTTATGTTCTGCATGAATAAATAAAACATAGTTGCAACGAACAAACTTTTGTTTTGTCCGCTACAGTTATCGCTGTAAAATACTATGAATTTGGTTGTAAGCGAAACGTTTTCCAATAGCCTTATGCCACATATAGCAGTGTGCTTCATTGGTACTACAGTCATGCACCGTTAAATTGAACATCCATAATTAACGTTTATAAAAAATAATGATGTTCTTAAGTATGGCGTTGGCAATCATTGTTGCAAATCAAAAGTGAAAACCTTAGCTTCGGGACTAGTTGTATAGCTAAAATTTGGTCGTATTACTTTGTTTTGAACGCAATGTATGCATTTTGGTGATGCTCAGTTTGTTCCATTAGTAATTTATGTTTCTCTTCTTGATCAGCAACATTAATTTTCACGGCTAGGATTTTACACTTATTGCAAGTGTCAGTTTTTGGAGATTTAAATTTCAAGTTCATTGTTTTAAATATCTCCGAGTATTTTGAGATTGAAACTGGTTTTTCCTTATTCGAATAATACAGCTCGTACATTTTCGAAATAGTTAGATCGCTTTGTAGGTCTTTTTTCCGTATCACATCTAGTATATTGACCCTCGTATGCTGGGAAACTGTTGATGTGGTCATGGATTTCCCATATTTTCTCATCGGTTTTTTTATTTATCGCCGCTCCTTTTCCGAGTTTATCTGGAGTAATTGATGAAACCGATGAATTGAAGAATTGGCGAATGAAGATCGAATTCGATGAAGTGTTTTGGCTATAGCAGTTTTGAGAAAGCCGTCTGTTTCACCAAGAGCAATTTTAAAACATTTTTGGCACACGCTCACCCTCTTTGTTTCTATTTCAAAGAAATAATACGTAGCATGATCTCGTCTTCGTTTGAAGAGTTTGAGTTTTTTTCTCACGGATTTCTATCAAACCTGTAAATAATTTAGAATACTGTAGTTGTTATAGAAACTATAATAAATTTTTCTCACTTGATACAAAAGCAAGCCTAAGATTATAGCTGTCTAGCTCCCAATACGTATTAAAAATATTACACTACTGTTCATATGATTTGTTGAGACAACATTTGTTTCGACACATCGAAAGCGCTATACACTATCAAGCATTGACTTTTTTGCTTTTCGTGTTCAAATATAATTGACCTTTATTACGTGCAGCTTGTATTTTCTTCTGTTGTCTCTTTGCGGATATTTTCCTCCCCACAGAGTTTGTCACAGAGGTGTCAGATTCTGCATTATTCGCAACATTAATTAAATATTGTCATGTTGATAATTGTGTGGTTCCAAATCGCTTGCCAAATTGGTTTCAAGTTCTTTACAGATAATTTCAATGTCGCTATCAGTGTCATAGTTGCTTGATATCGAGGGATTATAATTAGGATCTTCTATGCTATCGTCACAATCCAAATACACCTTCATTTTGTTCTGGATAATTAACATTAGGGGAGTTTGTTCTATCATTTTTTTGTAATGTTTTGTGTATCATATTTTAGTAATATTAAAAACAATTTTTTACATGAAAGATATTAAATTTGATTACCTGATCCTGGAAATTCATCTACTTGCTTTCGCTGACAATTTTTTTGTACCACAATATTTTGAGTTGTTGCTCTATCTGCCAACTTTAAACGAACAAATTACCGTTAGTTACTTTGTTTAATATATCCTCAGTTGATCGATATATTATTTGTGAATTATTTCTCTTAGTATTAAAGGTTGTATAAAAATCGTAATGTCAAATTACTCAGGGCGCTAAAATAATATCACTTATTATTAGAGTAGGTTTAGACGAAAGACGCTGGAAAATGAAATGCTATGTGACAAGGAGATGGGATGAGGTGACGAAAGATAACTAACGTTAATTCTGATTTTGTATTCTTGAATGGTTCGCAGTTATGCATCGTGCAGACTGAAGACTGAACCACAAAGAATTATGTCAGCCAATTTTCACGTTTCTCACATAATATTGTGATCTGAATAAATGGCACAAATTTTCATAAAAGAAATTTTGAACAAAAATGAAAAATGCCGAATGCGACTTTGATTGTCAGGACCACAAAAAAAAATGAGAGGGATCCTTAAATCAGACCAATTGGATTGGAGTCTAACACTAAGTCGACTTCCACACCAAATTACTAAATTTGATAAAATTTTCATGATTCTCTTAATTAATACACATTTAAAAAGGCTCACTTCTATCAAACGTGAAATTGTTCAAAACGTTAATACATTTAACTATAGCTTAATCGCATCTCGAAATCCCTTTTTGTCGCCTGGAACGTTTGTTTAATAAACTTTGTTGTTGTATGTTAATTCCTTGTCGAACTCCCGTTAAGAGTATTAATCTCAACAATACATCATCAAATCACATTGATTTTAATTCCTGTCAATTTTATATGATTTTATTTAGACACAAGTTTCAAAAAATACTGTAACTGTATGTTATATTATTAATGCCTTCAAGCTTCAACGATGTTTTGATAAAAAAAAATATTTATCGAATAAAAAGTTTATTCGGTGTAAAACCCAGGTTACAGATAAAGTAATCCTTCCACCATTACATATAAAGCTGCGACTTGTAAAACAATTCGTCAAAGCAATGAAAACTACGGAGAGCAAAGCTTTTATGTACATATTTGAAAAGTTTTCTAAACTGTCTGACGCAAAAATAAGAGATAGTGTGTTGATGGACCACAAATTAGAGAACTTTTGAAATACAATGAATTCCAAAACAGAATGACTAAGTTGGAGAAAGCAGCTTGGCAAAGTTTAAGAGGCGTTACGAAAAAATTTCGAGGAAATAGGAAAGGTACGTGACTTTTGTTGAAAATATGGTAAAAAATTTTAAAAATATGGGATGCCTAATGAATCTAAAGCTGCACTTTCTTCATTCTCATTGCTATTACTTGCAGTAATAATTACATCTAATTCGACGTTTTCTTTATTAAATTGAATAAATGAAAAACTAAATAGCCTGACAGCCTAAATCAGGTAAATTTTTTTTTTTTTTTTGCTAGAATTACCGACTTTTACTACTAGGAAAAAAAAGGGTTTTCTCAACTTTGTTTAAATGTCTACGATATTGTATATACTCACTCTTACGGATATTTTGTATACACATTAGAATTTTTAGCGGCTGAAAAATTTGGAAAAGCCAGTGACACTGCAAGCAATAGCATAAGATTAAATTGTAAATTTGTGGTTTGGCGGCATGAGAGTAGAAAATTTATAATGTCGTGACCAATTGTGATATTGGAGAAGAGGTCTTCAAATTTGTAAAATGTCTCTAAAATATAATTAGTTGATTTGGGATCTAAACGGATGCTTTTTGGGAAAAGTATCGAATAGTTGGCATCCGGAAGCGTTCTTTCCGCATCTATTAACGTTGTTGTTGCTGATTGGTGAGTTAAGATTTATCCAGCTAGATCCTTTATGGGTGGAATTCGAGTATTTACCGGTGACGTTCTTTACACATTAATGTAGTGTGCGCATGTTTCTGAATACAGCTGCTTCCTCTGCAGTTTCGAGATTGTCTTATGTGTATTTTCTTTGATCCCTTCTTGCCATCTTCCTTACTTATAGCTGTGTGTGTAGTCTCATAATTCCTTCGGATTTCCGTCGTATCTTTGGTGACATAGTTGTAGCTTAAATTGATGACGTTCTTCGACTTTCTTCCACGTATGGCTTTCTAGTATTATCTTGGTAGCCGATCTATTCCTCACTAATCCATGGCTTTCTAGTATTATCTTGGTAGCCGATCATACTTTTTCAGTCTTGTAGGCATCTTCTGTATTGGTTTCATTTCTTGCTAGAATGAGCTGGAGCGTTTTCCTTGAAGGTTTATCTCAATCTATTGATGTTTATACTTCGATTTGTCTTCATGTGGGATTTTGCAGTGGCTAGATTGGCTTGGAAAGTTGGTATTACAAGTCGGTGATCGCTAACGAATATTCGCTCCTCGCATTGTTCTGACATCTTAGATGTCCAAGTGTATTTGTGTAACATAGCTTTGTGTGGGAGTTTGCTGCTTCCTCGGTGCCAATTGTAGCATTGAAATCCCCCTTGGATGATTTTCATGTCGTTTCGGTGTGTCCTAGACGTTATTGCTTGCAATATGTTCGTATCCTTTGTTTTTCATCTGCCTCTTCCGTAGGTGCATAGGCACTTGTATGATTGTTGTGTTTCGTATTTCCATTCGAGTAGTTCCTTTATACCCTTTTGCTGTTGTTAATATGCCCTAGGCTTTGTTCATGTATATGTATCGCTTTGTAATAATTATTATAGTATTCGTTTCTGTAATCATTTTAGCTTCAGATTGATGAATGATTGATACATTGAATCCGTGCCAGTTTCCAACGCTACTCGATGAGGCATATACTGGCATACCGGGGGATTCATATATATACTATCATCATCATGATTTTTTTACTACGTGTTCCCATGCGGTCACCCAAATTTGTACTAACTAAAGCAAATATTTCCTGACATTATGACGTTATTGGCGAAGTTGTTGTGTCTCTTCTTTCTCGTGTACTCGACCCCCACTTTAGAGCATTGTCTTAATATAATGTTCATTTAAAAATATGAAAAATGTGTCCCAAGATTAGGGCATCCAATTTTTGGCCAAAAAATAATTCCAGAATTTTCGGATTCAAATGTCCTCGATTCCGGAATTCCGGAATTTGTAGTAATAAATATGTATGTATATAAATTCTGAACATTTTAAATTCTTTAAACGCTATATGTCAATAAATTCAGTAAATTCTACAAATCCTATAAAGTCTAAAAGTCCAACAAGTTTCTTAAATTCTATAAATCCTATAAATTCTTCTCACTCTTCCAACGTTTTAATAAGTTTATAAACATTTTTAATTTTTAACCTTTATCCGGCTGAAGAAAAACACAACATATATCGGCTGAATAGGTACAATTGTACCTTGATATAATTTATATGGGAAATGATAATAATTTGTATTTTAATGTTGCATAAAATATAAAAATATGATATTTTATTATGTTTACATACAAATTTATTATTTCAAAAGTAAATGCGCATATAAAATAACATAACGGTACTGCTGTAAACAGTGACAATGCAATTAGTTAATCCTTCACACTCATATTGTTTTGATTGTTTCTGAGTGTATCAGATTTCTGACTCCGGCTTATGATTAAGTATAGAAAAAAATAAGTTTTGTATATCGTAACGGTTGTTAGTAAAATAATATTACAACTAGGATATTCATCAGTAGCAAGCCAATTTTGTTTTGTAAAGTCTAAAAGAAAAATATTCATGAATTTTTATATTACCAATAGTGATGCTGGATCACATAGCGAGTCTTCGCGAAGAAGACGGAATCAAAGGTATAACAAATATTTTGTTTATAGTTTTGTAAAAAATTAAATAAAAATTATTGTTATTTGTATATTATGGGCTTATGTCTGCTGTACTGCGAAATTTATTAGAATAGTCTGATAGTTCTGAAGTTGGAGAAGAACCATACAATGCATCAGACGAAGATGAATATATTCCAGAACTCCAAACTGTAGACAACGAAGAATCGGATAATGAACAGGAATTTGTTATAGAAATGGTCGAACCATTGACTCTGACGAAAGTCTTGAAATTGAACAATCATTTGTGGAAGAAAATGAAATTATTGTTGCAAATGATTGAACTACATGGCACACCGCTCCGTTACCCTGTGCACAAGCACTGTCACGTAATATTCTACGACGAAAAGGTGGCCCTGCAAATTTCAGCAAATTATATACGGCGAAAGATACCCTGAAATCGATTTTGTCTTGCAAAATTGTGACACATTATTTTGCGAGAAACCAATAGGAAAGGAAAACGAGTGGTGGAGGAATATAACAATCAATTAAAAAAAAGTACTCTGACGTTTCGAAGCGGCCATCAACCAAAGAATTTATAGCATTTAACGATCAAGACACAGAGACATTTTTGGGAATATTGATTATCGCTGGTGTTCACAGAAACAATAAGGAGAATATTGACGAAATGTGGGCATTAAATGCCTTACCACTCAATAGAGCAGCTATGCGTCGTGATAAATTTAAATTATTGCTTTGATTTATTAGATTCGACAATCAAAATACAAGAAGTGAACGTCTTAAAACTGACAAAGCTGCTTCAATTAGAAATATTTGGTCGATGATGAATAAAAACCTCGAAAAAGGTTACACCCCATTCGAATCTATAACTGTAGATGAGCAGTTGTTCCATTTCAGGGGACACATGAGATTTACGCAGTACATTCCATCCAAACCGGCTAAGTATGGGATAAACATTTTCTGGGCTTGTGACTCAGCTAACGTTTACCCTCTGCAAGGGCAGCTCTACACTGGAAAGCTACCCAATTGTCCTCGTCAACAGTGTGCTTATAAGTTCCAAAGAAGAACAAATGAGTGATTCTTCTGTCATCGATGCATCACGAGACCCACAATGGAAAACGGAAAATATCAAATATTATAATAAAACTAAAGGCGGGGTTGACACGATGGACAAGATGCTGAGTGAATGCACCGTGAAACGGAAATCAAAACGATTGCCTTTAGCGTTTTTTTACAACATGGTCGATGTGGCTGCATTAGCAGCATGCCTAATCCATCGGGAACATAGTCCAAGATTTCGAGCGAATGATCACCGACGAAAATGTTTAAAGGATCTAGGACATGAACTTTCCTGCAGTTGAATCGCGCAGCAAAAATCAACAAATGACGAAGAATCATTACGTAAAATCAGCGATTGAAATGGTCCTTCACCGTCGCCTAACAGTTATAGAAAATCCAACTAGCAGCCAAAAGCTTCATGGAAGCTGCGGATCCAGCCCTATTTGCGGTAGTTGCTATATCTGCCGAGAATTAAACCAAAAACAACGAAAAACGAGAAAAATATGCGTTTATTGTGCAAAACCCATATGTGATGAACACAGTATACCCAATAAGACTACATGTATTTACTGCAACCAAGCAGCCTAAAACTCACCCTCCACAGAACAATGCATTTTTCCTTATGAATAATAAATAAAAAATGAAATTATTATTGAAAAACACTTTTTATTTTATCTCTATTCGCAGTATTTTCATATAAATTACATGGAGGTACAATTGTACCTATCCAGCCGAAATATGTTGTAAAAACCACCTGAGCCATTTTCACTGGGAAAACGAGAATTTTTTTTTATGAAAATTATGTTAAAATAATCTATTCCAAAAACGTAGAGATGTCACGGAGTTCTGACCCTCGGCGCTTCATAAAAAAAAAGTTCTCGCAAATTTAAAACGCAAAAGTTACAATTGTACCTATTCAGCCGTTTAAAGGTTAAATTTTATGAATTTTATAAATTCCATAAAATCTACAAATTCTATGAAGTTTATAAATTTTATCAATAACAAAAATTCTTTAAATTTTGTAGATTCTTTGTGTTCTATTAATTGTTTCAAGTGTATCTGTTCTATAAATTCTACAAACTCAAATTTTCTTGTTTTATAAATAAAAAAATTTCGAAAAATCCTATAAACTTTAACAATTCTGTAAATTCAAAAATTTCTATAAATTTTATAAGTTCTATAAATTCTATGAATAATTCTATAAATCCTGTACATAAAGTGTTAAAATTCTGTAAGTTCTTTACATTCTGCAAATCTCATAAATACTTCAATTTTTATAAATTCTGTAAATACGATAAATTTATAAATCTTAAAAGTCTAATTAACTCTATAAATTTTAAGTCTGTAAAAATTCTAATAAATTTTAAAACCTATAAATTTTATAAATTTTATAAATCCTTCAAATTTTATAAATTCTATGGGTTCTATATAATATACAGGTCTGTCAGTTCTATAAATTTTACAAACTCAAATTTGACTTATTTACATTCTACATGTTTCTAAAAAAAATTTAATTTTTGTAAATTTTATAAATTCAATAAATTCTTTGAATTCTATAAATTCAGTAAAGCCTGTAAATCCTATAAATTCTATGAATTCTATAAAGTCTAAAAATCCAATAAGTTTCTTAAATTCTATATATTCTATAAATCCTATAAATTCTGTAAATTTCATAAATCTAGTAAATTCTATAAATTTTATAAGTTTTAACTACTCTGTAAATTTTTAAATTTTATGAATTTTATAAATTCTATAAAATCTAGAAATTCTATAAAATTTACAAATTCTATAAAATTTATAAATTCTATACATTTCATCAATAATATAAATTTTTTAAATTTTGTAGTCTCTTTGTGTTCTATTAATTGTTTCAAGTGTGTCTGTATTAGAAATTTTACAACTCGAATTTTATTTGTTTTATAAATACACAAATTTTGAAAAAACCTGTAAACTTTAACAATTATTCTGTAAATTCAATAATTTCTTTAAAAATGTATAAGTTCTATAAATTCTATGAATAAAGTTTAAAAATTCGATAAGTGCTTTAAATTCTATAAATCTATTTCTTCCTTATAAATTCTGTAAGTTCGATGAATTATATAAATTTTACAAATTAGGTATTGTTTCATTTTTAAATATGTAAAGTAATATCTAAGCTTTTGCGTGTTTTGCGTCCGACGCATGCGCAGTTCGCCCGTTATAACTGAGAAATCGCTTTTATTATTTATAATAAAACCACATAAATAATCGAAAATCAAAAGGTGCTCAATTGTTTTTAAAAAAGATTCAGTTTTTATCACCCAAGGGAGGATCGGAAAACCCTTCATTTTTTAAGATATCGGCTTGTTAAAATGACGAAACTTTGATATTTTTTTATGGAAAACTAGGAGGGGTCCAAAAAAATAGTGCAGATTTGACACACTTTGTCGGGCTGGGAGAGAGTGGGTATAGATAACTTTGTCTCCAAACTTTTCAAACACAGCTGACATTCTGGTTGGATATTCTTTGTGAACTAATTGAGGAATGAAAAGTTCCTCCAATATATCTAATAGTGTTCTCTTGCACTACTTTAATTCATTATTCAATCGGAATTCTTTCCATCATAAATAATGTTAAGCTTTGCCAATTATTCTGAAAAACGGAAAATTAAAAAAATTAAAAATTAAATGTTGGTTTTTAATTGGCTTTTATTTTTTCAAGCATTTTCAAAATCATATTTTTAGTATTACAAGAACGTTACAATTCTTCAAACAACACTTATTGGACATTACAATTAACGTCTATCAGTTAACTCAATTAAAACCTGTTTCTTTATTCACACAATTCCAACAAAACCATGATTAGCATATCCCACATTACGTTACTTAACTTAAAACAAACATAAATTAAAAACAGTTATCTAGGAATTTATCGAGGCATGAGCAAGGTTAAAACTATTTCCAATCCATTTATGTACATCACGTTATTGAGGTAAGAAACAGTAAGAAAATAGAGATAGTTATGCTGTCAACGTGCAAAGTAAAACTCTGTTTTATACGAACACACTATTTCTCTAAAAAAGATTCGTGATGCTACGAGAAAAGTAGTTGTTTGCACGCTACATACCAGTATATTTCTTAGAATTCACTTTGCGTATTTTTTTTTTTAAGTAACCTAACAAACACAATTACACACATTCAGTTTGTGTCGTTGTTGTGCATTAACAATATAAGTTATTCAACTCTTCAATGAAAACAAACCTAATAACAACAATAATAATATTAATAATAATCTGTCTGTTTGCCTTCTGTCTGTCTATTAGTCATATACACAATTATTTTATTTTTTATTTTTTTTTTTTAGTCTGTTTGTGTTAGTTATAAAACTAAATTCCAATAACCCCTACTTTATGTATTAATTTTTTTTTTTTCGCTTAATTTTTTGTATACAGTAGTTCACCCCAGATTAGGCGTCTCTAAACTTAAAGCTTGCCCGTTTCAATGTCTAGCGCAGTTTTGTAGTCATAACTGTATGTACATTTAGCGCGTCTTCTATTAACGTTTTTCTATAGAGCGAAAAAATTACAAAAAAAAAAAACTTAAACATTGACCAGACAGTATGACGTAATTTTTTTTTTTGTATTAGACGGTTTTATTTTTGTGTTATAAAACTATTCGCGATTTATTTTGCTTTCTGCGAAACGACTAGTTTTTTTTTATAGGTTTTGTCTGTTGACCGTCAAATCAACACAAAACAACTAGTTTATGTATTTTTTTTTATAAAAATTGTAATATTTGTTATAATTTTTTTATAATAAATGGCAAACGCAAAAAATGTGTGGTTGTGATTTGCTAATTTTACTTTGAAATATTTATTTTAGTTTTGTGTTGTATACATAGTAATGACCTTGTTTGTATGCATTTTCAAAGGTAAAGGTTGATGATCAATAAATGATGTTGGTTGAGTTTTTATTTGATTTTTTTTTTTTTTTGCAATTTTGTGATCAATGACTGAACACATTTTATTTGATTTTTATTTAGACGGGCTTATTTGTTGTTTGTAGGTACATACTCGTACAACATTTGAAATGATCACATTTTTAATATCGATCAGAACTGGTTTCGTTTTTAGTCTGCCTTGTCTAAGCCATTTGATCATCGCCTTTTTGTTATCTTTTTTGTTAATTAATAAAAATGCAGAGTATACTAAGAAATAAGAATGAATGATCGATGAGCTAAACGATCTCTTTTATGAACTATCTCTTATTTTGTAAAGACAGCTTAATGTACATGTATGCCAAACAATTATTTTTGCATTTCATTAATTTATTATATTGTCTTCTTATTCTCGTTACAGATAAAATTTTTTCTTATCGCAATACAATTGGTAAGTACATAACAACGTACAAGGCTTTTTTAATAAATTGGCCCATATAAATGGATTACATTACATATATGGAGTTTTTTGTTGTTTATAACCAGTGTCGTTGGTTTACAAATCATCTAGGATGTTATCAGTATTACGTAAATGTTCATTTATAAGTGAACGAAACCCAATAAATTATGACAAACAAAATTATTATAAAAAGAAAACTGTAACTTAGAATCGAAGGGAATTGCCAACTCTTTAGAGCAGGAGTTCTGGAAGTTTTCCAAATTATTTTCAACATTTCTGTAGAGCAAATTAAAAATGAGGAAATTTGGCAGCTGGGGATTTATCGGAAATTGAGTTATTTGCAAGTGGGACGGAGTGTTCCTGAACTCGTCAAGAAAGGGTATTGAAAAAATTAAAAATGTTTCAAAATGTTGGGTGTTCTTTGTTTTTTAAAAAGGTTCTCGAAACATAAATGAAAAATGCCTCAAAACTTGAGCAAAAATGCCCCAAATATAAATTAAATAAAACCCCAATTATTTGAAAGATTTATGGACTTGCTGTATTATTATTAACAACACCTTAGATAACGAGGAATATCGCCCCAAACTGCCATAATTTTTCAGAACATCTTTTTTTTTTCATTTAAATCCTTTGGGGTATTTTAGCATTTTCGGTTATTAAATTAAACAGCCATTTCAAAAAACTAAACGGACCCTAAAAACTAAACGGAAAAAATATAAAGGGCTGAAACCTTATTAGGTGATCAGAACTTCAGTCTTCAAAATTAGGTCTACTCCCAAATCAATCCCAAACTGAATCTCTTAAGTCAGTATTCAGCTAAACCTCCAAAAACAATATTTGTATAAAGTTTGGTTCTAATTGGTCAAGGCGTGTGGATTTGTTTAAATATCTTGTACATGTACAGGTTTAACAATGGCCAATCAGGATAAATCTTATATATTTCATAACGGTTTTTTAGTGAAATTTGATATCCGCGATAGAAATAAGATCTTAAAATGACCTTTGGATAAACTTAATATGGCCAAGTGGGATGGAACTTGCCTATTTCCCAACCAATTATTATGAAATTTGGCATGTGCGTGGGAAATGGGATTCTAAAATGATTTTTGGATTAAATTCTGGAATATGGCCAGTTAGAATAGAACATGAATATTCCTTAATCGATTTGATGAAATTTAAGATTTGTGATGGAAAGGTGATTCAAAAATAATACTGCTAATTCCGAGACTCTACACTACCGTTAGTAGTTTTAATTTCTCAGCAAATGTCCCCCACACACTATATTTTTTTAAGTATGGCCAAACTTACAACTCTGACAGTAAATACTCAACAAACATAAACATACCCCAACGTTTAAAGCGAAGGATTTGCGAGAAAAGTTTGTAGCCGAGCTTGAATATTATTTCGAAGATAATCTCGATCGTTTAGCAATTGAAATAAACGTTTATGCTGCCTCAAAGAAACTTCAATAGCTGCATCACTTACAGAAACCTCATCAGACAACAATTTAAAAGCCATATTGACATATTCCCCACAATCTTATCCAAAAACAATTTTTTTGTCACATTTCCTTCTATTAGTTGGAAACGTCAACATTCACCATAATCGGTTAAAAATAGCTAAGGTATATCCTAATTGCTAATATTCCAGAATTTAATCTTAAAATAATTTAAGAATGCAGTTTTCAACACATTTGTCGAATTTCCGCTAAATCGGTTAAGAAATAGGTAGGTTCTCTCATACTTGGTCATATTCCAGAATTGTATCTAAAAACCACTTTAAAACCCCATTTCCAAGGCATATATTAAATTTCATAATAATCGGTTAAGGAATAGGGAAGTTCCATCATACTAGGCCATATTCCAGAACTTTATCCGAAAATTATTTTAGAATCTCATTTTCATCGCGATTGTCATCTTTTACTAAAACCGGTTAAGGAGTATCCAAATTATACATCTATTAGCTGTATTGAAGAACTTCTTCCAAAAATTATTATAGAATCCCATTTCCAACACTCATGTCAAATTTCATAATAATCGGTTGAGAAATAGGCAAGTTACATCCTACTTGGCCATATTCCAGAATTTCATCTAAAAATAATTTGATAATCCCAATTCCATTTAAAATACTGACTTTCATCAAAATCAATATAAAAAAATCACAAATCCTCAGTTTAACTGCTCACTAAACCCTATTCCAATCCTAACTCAGCCCTAATTCAACCCGCAAACGGAACTCAACTCAACCCTCAACTCAACCGCAAACACTTCGCCAAACTCAATCCTCAAACCAGCATATATAAAAAATTGGTTAACTGCTCACTACAACCTAATCCAACCCCAACTCAATTCCAACTCAACTTCAACTGAACCCACAAATTCGCCCCCTAACTTAACTTTCAAATCAACTCCTCAAACCAGCATAAATTATATAAAAAAATCAAACTTTTATATAATCAGGTATTTTGGGCCAATTCGTATACCAGGTACCCCATCCTCTTGACGTACAGTCTTCAAAATTATAGAAACAGATTAGCGAAGAAAAATCCAAATCGGACAAGCCATTCTCGTCGAGATATCATGGGTGCAGACATCCAGACGTCTAGACAGACGGACGGACATTTTTTTTTTTTTTGCTTTCTCAGACTCAGGGACTTTCAAAACGTCGAGAAAAGTGGTTTAAAGTGGACCAATCAAATTTTTGATCATTTTGACAAAATTTCAATACTTTGGTCTTTTTAGACCGAAGTAATTCGAATTTTGGATACTTTCATTAATTTTTGGGGTATTTATGTTTTGGGATGTAATTGTTCAACGCCTTTTGAAAGTTCGCGCATTTTGTATCAAAATTTAGCAGTCTTGTAGTTTTCAACAATAAACTCAATTTCATTTTTATTTTTTTCAGTCCCGAATGTTCACTAATATTGGTAACTTTGGATTTGGGCTCACTAGATTTTGGTATACATTTTATTTCGGCACACCAATCTTGAACAACATAAACTTCAAACTACAATGTTCATAAGATAAATGTTCATTTGTTGCCGTTCCGTGTATACCACAGAGTATAGAGCCAGTATTCAGCGGTAAAAAGTGTAATTCTGAATTGTAAATTCTACAAGCAATGGATGTCTCCTCAGTTCTGGGGATTATTATGACTGGGTTTTAGTTAGAAATCCAACCAACTAATTGTAAAAATATTTTTGAACTTAATGAATTTTTAAAATTTGGATAGATGTTGACCCCATTTTTCGCCCCCCCCCCCTCCACCCCCCCCCCCCCCCCCCCCTCCACCCATTACTCAATTTGATATGGACGATGTCTATGTGGTTCAATTCCTTCAAGACTATTTTGACTAATTTCCCCATAAACTAGAAAGTTGAAATTTAGCACACAACTTTAAATCATGGGACATTTTCAAACTTGGTTTTACTTCGTCAAGGACATATTTGATTAACTTGTCGATTCAATTTGACGAATTGCGGATTAATGCCTTTCATTCAATTTGATATGGGCAATTTCTGTTATTTGTTTTTTATAACAAATGGGAAATTGAATTTTCATATTCTTTCAGTTTCCAATTTTTATAACTTTTGAATATTTCTTCCCATGACGATGGCATTCCTACTTCTTACCTTTATGGTTTTAAATTTTTGAAAATCAGGAAAATTTGAATTTTTGGCAACATACAAATTCTTAACTGTCCGATTTTTATCGAATTTTAAAAATTTTCCAAATTTTCAAATGAAGCGAGTTACGAAGATAATTTATAGAAGGATTACCCTCGATATCTTAAACAAAAATCCCAAAAAAATCAAGTTTTTTAATTACTACAAATTTTTGAAAGGTTAACAAAAATCTAATGGGGTAGCAATTGCTTTTGGCAATTAAATTTGTGATTTTGGGGATTCTTTTTTGGGATTTGTTTGTTGAGAATTCGAGGATATGCCATTTCCACCACCACAGACAGCCTAGTAAAGGAGCTTAAATACACAATGTCAGGTCAACGTTTAAAAGTTGGAAAAATTTCTTCTTTCTTTCTGAATTTTAAATTCAGAAAATATTCGTGTAAAATTCTAAAAATGACTGAAAACAAACTATCGAAATCCTGTGATTATTAGAAATTTCCGGTTTACGCAAACATATTTGTCTTACGTTTCAAAATATAAATTTCGAGGATTTAACAAACAAAAAAAATCGGACTCTAAAATTCCTCAGCAAAAGCTTAAAGTTAAAGAATTCAAAGAACAATTTTAACAACCACCAAATTTATTTATTTTTTAAGTAAGTTCTAAAATTTCTAAATTACGAAGTCTTAGCACTGGAAATTGAGATGTTTGAAAATCTAAAATTATAAATGCTGTGAATTAACATATTATTTTAAAAATTATACAATCTAAAACACAAAATTTTACATATCGGTAAAAACGGATACCGTCCAATGCTCAGCTATAAAAATCCCCCTAAAAAATCCCAAAAAACACAAATATGTTAAATACGATCAACTACAATTTGATAACAAAAGGATGCAACATAATTTCTTGTCATCGTTGCGTGGAGAAAACCACGATTTTGATTTTAGTATGTGACACAGAAATGTATGAATATAAATATCAATATTATTGAAAAATTTACCACGTTTCCTCTCACCCTTGCGCAAAGCCTTCAATGCTAGGAGGCTTTGGGGAATTCTCTATTTTAGTATGTCAATAATTATTAAAAAAAACTCAAATTTTTGAAAAACGTTCTAATTTCTATTAATATTGAAATTTTAATAAATCGTCAAAGCGAAAGTTTGGGGCTGCAGCCCCTTACTCTAAGGTATACAACGAATTAAAATAACTTTTTTTAAATTTATTATACTTAAAAAATTGGTTTTCTTTCTTCTTTTCCATTTTCTTTAGTCTATAAAAGAGCAAGCTGGTTATAGACCATTCCAACCAATTATTGTATAGTAATTTATACTTTGTCCAAAACCTTGTGATACACATTTTTTTTATACTAATTTGTAACATTTATCATGAGCTCCTCACGAATAAATCTACTGAGCTGGCTAAATACACTTAATTGCAAAACTTTTCAAATCGTAGTGACCTCTAAATATGGTTGAAATGGGCCAGTTTTAGATATATAAGTACTATATATTATACAGTTCACATTTTATTCAAAGGCACAAAAACAAGGGTTGGCAGAGTAACAAAGAATATTTAAAAAAATGTCCTTGGGGCCGTGGACCACCTTAATATATCCTAAAAAAATTCGTGAATTAATTGTGACATTTTAGGCTAAAAAATAAAAAGAATTGAAGAAATATTTAAAAGAATTAAGGGCTAGTTATATACACGAAAACGAAACGAAAAAGAGCCGGGCTTAAACGAAAAACGAAAAAGTCCTGGTTATGGTTATATAAATAAATTGACGAATTCGTTTTTTGACGTTTGGCAATTTGGTTATACATATTTTATTTCAAGGATTTACTTTCGTGCAATTATAATATTATTCAAATAAAATTAGTTTTGAAAAAAAGAATGGATACCTACTTTTATTTATTAGTATTATTGCTAATAAAAAAATTACAAAAAACATATTTTAAGGGTTAGTCAAAAAACAGAACCGATAGTGAATTACCGGAAGTACGAAACGAAAGCAAATTGAATTAAATCAATTCCACCGGTCGGCTTCATTTCGTTTCGTCTATATAACTGGTCTAATATGTTTTCATACATTCAATTTGTTCGTTTTGTTTCAGTCCGTTTTGTTTTCGTTTCGTTTTCGTCTATATAACTAGCCCTTTAAGTTACTTCTAAAATATTATGAAAAAATGTTCTGCTTTTTATAGACAATATTTTAATTGTAAATGTCATGACATACTCATTATTTTCGATTTATGAAATATTATTCCCCCTCGTTCCTTTCTTTACCCCAGAGTCATACCAATGTATCGACTCTCAAAAATCAGAAACCTCTTTCGAGATTCTTGTGTTGGTAATTCAGTTTCGTACGGAAAAGTAAGGTCTACTCCTCAGGTAGCTACGACCAAACCACAAAAATCTAACTATCGCTTAAAATATTAAGTATAAAACCAGAGTGTATTGACTTAGCCAATTATATTCACTAAATCAAAATAAAAAAAACCCAAGCAGCAATCTCATTTGTGTTTGTAGTATAATGCCCACACGAATAATTACGAAGTTAAAAATTTGTCTGATTATTATGGAAAAATGTTTGGGCTTTTTATTGACAATATATTAATTGTAATGACATACTCATAAATAATGAGTATTTCATTTGTCTATAAAAGTCGAAAAAAAATTTTCATATTAAACAGACCAATTTTGAAATTCGTTGTTCTAAAATTTCTATAATGACTTTCAAGCTTTCCAAACCTAAACAAACCTTACGAACCTAATCAAAATCTTGGAAACTTTAACCTGAATATTAGCTGGAAAATAAAACGATTGTTTAAATTAAATACTACTTTCCTCCTAAAGAAGAAAAATATTTTTCCAACATCTAACTATCTCCATTTATTTTAATACACAGGTTTTACACTTCAAATTGAACCTTTTACATTTAAAATTGAACTTTTTACAATCCAATTTCAACGTTTTATAATTCAAATTGAACCTTTTGCAAATTATATTTTCAATACAAATTTTATTTCTTAATCTCAGAACTAAAATTTTTTTAAATGTTACATAATTCATTGAAATTTCCGTTGAGAGCAATTAAACCAAATTTGTGAGTTTTGTTAAAAATAGTTAAAGCAGTTCGAAAAAGTGTAGCGAAATTCTAGTTTCGAAAAGAGTCAGCTGGGAATTATAAAGATCAAAAAATTTGTTTAACCAATCGTTTTAGCTGATCGTAGATTATTGTTTTATTCACGTCTTCTTTGGAAATGGGGATTCTAAAATGATTTTTAGATGAAGTTCTGGAACGTATGTAGATCAGAATGGGACGTGGCCGTCTCTTAACTATTTTAATGAATATGCGATGAAAATGAGATTATAAAATAATTTTTAGATAAAATTCTGTAATATGGCCCATTAGAATGGAATTTGGCTGTTTCTTAACCAATTATGATGAAATTTGACATGTATGATGAAAAGGATATTTTAAAATGATTTTTTGATGAAGTTCTTGAAATTTGACATCCCTGATGGAAATAAGATTCTAAAATGATTTTTGAAGAACTGGAATATGGCGAACTATGATGGAACTGGCTTATTTTTCAACCGGTTATGAGGAAATTGAATAGGTATTGGATGGCAAGTTTAATTTTAAAATAAAATTATTTTTAGATGAAAATGTAATATTGGCATAATAGGATGAAACTTATCTATTTAATAACGGGTTTCAGTGGAATTTGACATGTGCGATGGAAATGGGTTTCTAAAATTGTTGTTGGATAAAGTTCTGAAATATGGCCAAGTAGGATGGAGCTTTCCTAACCGATTCCTGAACCGATTAGAATGAAATGCGGCATTTACCATTAGCAATTTCAATTCTGCTGCGCGTGTTCGCCATACACCATTTTTCATACTACATTTTTTACAAAAGCATCCCGCCTTTTCGATTGCCTAATGATTGAATCTTTACCAACTACCAAATTATCGGTCAACTGGAACAAGATTAAATTGATTAAAGTACAAAGATGCAAACCATATACTATACATTTATGCCCATAAGTACACTTGTCGTTACTTAGGCCCGATTGTATGAACACGGATAGATTAAAAAAAATCCGGCGATACAGATTAACCTTCAACCGACGATTTTTTTTTTCGTCGATTGTATAAACACGGATAAAAAAAATTCTATCCTCTGTTTATTGCAGTTTTTATTGCAGTTTATTTTGGTTAGTCAACACTTTTTTGACGTTTCAAATTTAATTTATTGTTTATTTACATTCTTATGTGTGTACTTATTGTACACAAAAATATTTTTTTATGTTTTTCTACAATAGAAAAAAAAAATCGAGTTGGGCATTTGAAATTTTACGTTTTTTCGATTCCATTCCGATTTTTTTCAATAAACGCAACAACAATCAAAATGTTCCGGCCCGCTGAACCAAACAAATAAAATTAAAATTATGTCAAAAAAAATAAACAACATTTTCTATCCGCTGTTTTAGACAACAAAAAGAGAAGATAAAAACAGTGGATAGAAAAGAATCCTTGGATTAATTTTCGTATTTATCGTCGTTCATACAATCCAAGCGACGATTAATCCGCCGATTAATCTTCTATCCGCGTTCATACAATCGGGCCTTAGCTATGTTAAATTTATATATTTTTCCTAGTTCAGAAGTTCCAAAAAATTTCAAAACTCAAAATGTATATTTTTATAAAATAAACAGGTTATACACAATTGAAAAATTAAAAACTATTTGAGGTTAAGGCCACTTGAAAATTCTAAATATCAGTAAAATTTTAAAAATAAATTTATTGAAAAAAAAATCGGAATAATGGTTTTAATAGTGAGTATTTCCACCATTATTATTAATAACTTCAAAAATCCTGTTCGAAAGTGAGTTTTACAAGCTCGCTTGGTATTTAAAATTGGAGTCCTCATTCATAAACCTTCCTCGACATCAATCCCCATATGTTCTCGATGATATGTAGATCGGGTGAATAAGGCAGACATGGAAGAAGTTCGATATTTTCAGATCTAATCCAATCTTGCACTACCTTAGTATTGTGTATAGGGGCGTTGTCTTGTTGAAATATGAATAACTGAGGTCTATATTTCTCACGTAGTTACGGGAAAATATTTTGTAATAATTTTTTGTAAGTTTCAACGTTCATTTTAATACTTCTGATCTCCAAATATATAGTACCTTAGAAAATGATAACACCCCAAACCATAATACCAGATGTACGGCTATGGCGTAAGTAATATTTGTATCCATCAGGCCCATCCAGGTTGATTTTTTTCTTCCGAGAAAACACGTTCTGCTATTCATTATTCCAGGTCATGTGAGTACGTGCAAAGTCAAAGCGTTTCTTTTTATTTATTGCATTCAAATCCGACTATTGCTTAAATTTACGTCAAACCAGATGATCACTTTAGTGATTACTCGCCAAACAGTTATAACACTAGCTACAACTTCAGTTTAAGGCTTGATTTTCTTAACAGAAAGATCAAAATTAGAAGCATTACGAAGAACTGACCGCCGATCTCTTTTCGTCGTAGCCAAAGAAATACATACAGCATTTCTGCCTGATATCCGAGAGGTAATTATTAATCACAGTCTTAATTCGGTTAATTTTTTTGGTGATTTTTCTGCTTGAAAACCCTTGCTCACTATACACATAAATGTTGGCTCTTTCAACTTCACTGAGGATCCTAACTTTTGGCATTTTAATTCAAAATTCGTAAATTAGTTTTTAAAAATACTTAAATTTATTGACTAATCAAGTATACAATTAAATGGCTTTATCCTACTGAAACGCTAAAAATACATACGTTTTACATTAGTATTTCAAATAAATGAATAAAGTAACGGTAAATCCCATTTATAATTAATTTTTTCTGTAATTTTGTTTAATTACACATAATGTTTTAACTTTTACTTCCAAGCAATCTCTATATGTTATTGTAACACACAAAAATTTGAAAATTTATGGTGGCCTTAACCAAGTGAAACGGAGGTATGAAAGATACTAGACCGCAGTAGCTTATAAAAAGTATTTGAAGTGAAAAATATGGGGGCCGTTTAAATGGCAAACGACATTTGACAAAGTTACTTTTCATCAAAATATCTTTGGCGGCAAATTTGCACATTTGGCAAATATCATATGTCAAAACAAATTGAATGGCAAATGTATGTTTGATCAAAAAATCTATTATAAATTCGATAGGTACGATGTAAATGAAATTTTTAAATGATTTTGGATACATTTTTAGAATATAACTAGTCTATAACCTAGCTGTTTCTTAATCTATTGTGATTAAATTCGAGAGGTACGGTGGAAATAGGATTGTTAAATGATTTTTGGGTGCATTTTTGGAATGTCGTAAATTAGTCTGTAATTTGGCCATTTCTTTCGGGATTATGATACATTTTGACACGTACGGTGAAAATGCGATTGTTAAATGATCTTTAGCTGAAGTTTTTGAATATGCCCAATTAGCCTGTAACTTGGCTATTTATGACCTGATTGTGATGAAATTTGGCAGGTATGTGACGCGCGCTGGAATTAATAAAAATATTTTTGCTTGAAAACGGAGATTTAGAATTATCTGGAAAATAAAGATTTATTAGTAAAATTAGAATAGAAATCGCCATTTTCCAGAATATTTCAAAATAAAATTCTGGAAAAGGAAGATTAATCTTCATTTTCCAGAATTTAAATTTTCATTTTGAAGCAAAAATATTTTTATTAATTTAGGCGCGGTACGTGGAAATTTTGTTCAAATTTTAGAGTAGTCCCTTTTTGGCAAATTATTCTTCAGAAATTATGAGGCCTTTTGATCGCGCGATCAAAATGCCTCATAATTCCTGAAGAATAATTTGCCAAAAAGAAATTTGTCAAACAACTATTTGACATATGTATGTAGGTGAATTTGCCATTCATACTTCTTTGCCAAACGTGTTTTTTGCTAAAAGACGTATACCCAAAAAATAGACAGCATTTTTAATCGTGCATTTAATTGCTACTGCGATTTTGTACCGTTCATACATATGGCCAATTAGAATAAAACTTAACTATTTTAAACCGATTATGATAAAATTTGATGTGTACGTTGCAAATGTGACCCTAAAATTATTTTTGAATGAGGTTGGGAAAAACATGTCTGTAATGTTGTCTGTTGAGGTTTCTGCGAATCAAGCACCTGTAAGGCAGCGTAAACATACTACAGTACCACTCCTTTGAGGCAGCGTAAGAGTACTACAATGAAATCCTGACATAACAAAGACCCAAGGGAAACAACAAAGTTTTTTATAAACGGAGGTATATAAGCTTGGCATCGTAGCCAGATTTCACTGTATTTTAATTGCTAAACGATCGCGATTTTCTCCGTAATAATATTCAAGTTCGGTTAGAAACTTTTCTCGCCAATCCTTCCCTTTAAACTTTGAGTTTTGTTTTCTAAGTTTTGTATTGCTGTCAGAGCGGAAAGTTTGGCGGTTTTTGAATTTCATCATAATCGGATAATGAATAGCCAAGTCTTTTCCATATTCCAGAAAGTGGAAGAGTGAAAGGGTCAATTTGAAGTATAAAAGGTTTAATGTGAAATGTGAAACCTGTTTATGATAAGAAAGTTTAAGAATAGAACTAAATTAAAAATTAGCTTGACAGTGAGACAAATTCCACGAGTCTTCCATTTTGTGGAATAACGCTCAGGAAAATTCTAGGAATTTCCATTATCGAAAGTTACATTAAAGATAATTCTACCATTTAAAGAAGCTTCACCAAATAGAAAATTAAGTAAGGGAAAATAAAGAATCGTCCTACTTTCAGAATATTTATTTTATAGTGCACAAGATACATAATTCTAAAAAATGCACTGTCAATTTCTTGCACTTTCTTAAATCAGGGGCATTTTTATTTTTGTGCGACTAATCACCAACATTTTGAAGCGGATCATAACGAAAGTTTTTTAAAATTTTATGAAATTGGTGGAATAACTGCTGCACTGGCTCTTTCATATTTGCCAAACTGCTTTAATTACTCTAGTGGGCCTCACACTCATTCCATACTTTATTGCTCTGCCTATTTTGAAAATTTGGCCTAAATATTCATTTGAGTTGGACAGGCCTCGTGTAACTTCTAGTCTAATTGAATGAGTTAATTATTTTGTTACAGTATTTAGATTTAGTATTATGTAAGGCAAACCTATTATTTAGGGTTCAATGTACTCACACACACACACCAATAGTTTATTGCAATTTTTCCAAATTTATAGATTCGTAAAAATCCCCCCTCTCTCGGAAACAACCATTTCAATAAATGTATAGTAGATTGTTGTTTTAAATAATTGGTCTAATAAATTAATTTTTAACTATTTTAATGATCTAATTAGAACATAAAAACTATAAAAAAAAACGAGAAAAACAAAAATTTATTTTTATATTGTTGTGAAACCAAAATGGTTGATTTTCAAAAATGTTGTTGCCTGCCTAAAATGAATAGCAATTTAATTGGAAATGTGTAGTTTATGTATTTATGTATATAAAACAGTTGTATTTGATAGTTATTAGTTTGCCTTTATGAATAGACCGAATTGATTAGTTTGGTTTCAAGGTTTTAATACGAATAGTTGTGGATTATGGCTTGGCAATAAAATCGAATGTTCTTTGTCTACCATTTAGCATATAACCTACACCGCAATGATCGAAGTTTCACATTTCAAGTGATTTCGAATATTTCAGCCGAAAACTGAAAGATTGACGTTTAGTAACGATTTGATAAACTGTTGAAGCCATGTGTTTCAACAAAATTTTCCTATTTTACCCTAACAATATGTACGTGTATTAACGAAATTGTTAAAATTGAAAATTTTTCATAATCGCCCACTTTGAATTTATGGTTGGACCTAATAAATTTGCACAATGTATAGACGTAGTGTACAAAAAATGTTAATCTATGTTATTGAATTATATAAGAACAAATAAGTGCGAATAAATGAAATATGTTAAAACTTTTCATTGAAATGACAAAACTAAAATCATGAAATCGTGCTTCTGCACCAGTCACAATAGTATAATATTTATATAATCAATGTTGTCTATCGCAGCCACTTAGCAGTTCAATATTTTTTTTTTTTTGTAAACAATTTTGTTTAATAATTTTTTCTATTTATTTAATAGAATGGTGATGATCATTTTTGGTAAAACCAAGCAAATTTATACCAACGCACATTTTAAACAGAATGTATTGGACGATCTTATGAAATATTTGTAACCACAGTTTTGCTAAAAATTCAGATGGGTTATTTAGCATTTCCAAATCCAATGACGAGTTAGATGCGTGTTCAATACACGGAAACAGAGGCTTTGAAAATATTATTTTTTTGAATTTCATGGTCGTTCACCATTGCCTTCCGTGAGTTGGAAAGCCTGCTACGTATACCCGGTCTGTTTACCCGATGCGGATGGAGCGAATTGTTTTTCAAATTTCGTACCTTTAATTCTAAAAAATGTAATTCGAGGCTGCTTTCCATGCTAAGCTGCATTTAAAAAAAAAATTCAATTCTAAAGCGATTTACCTACTGAAAAACGAAAAGAAAAAAGTGATTTAGTTTTTTCGATATAATTCCAAAATTGTCGCTTTATTTTTGTTAAAATCTTCTGGTTCTTGTCCGAATCTACCACACAATTCTATTTTAAATTTAAGAAATTCAGAAAAATGTTTAAGTGGCTGAGAAAATGAAAATTAAATGTTTTCTGTTCTAAATAATTTGTTTCGGACGAAAAAAACATTTTAAATTTCCATTTTCTCCATTTTCCATAAAATCCAATTTTTCAAGTTAATCCCAAAATTGATAAATTCTAAATTCGGAATATCTAACATAATATTTGCAATACCAGTTTTACTAACTCCAGAATTCCGAAGGAACTAATAAGGCCGAATTTATAACTCCCTTAAGGCTGTATGGTACTCAAAAAAAATTTCTGTTTTGGTATCGATATTTAAATGTCCAAAAATGCGTCTAAACTGTGTCTATAATAAAGAAAAATATCGTTTTGTATTTTTGTTTTATTTTGATGTAAAATAAATATAACTGTATGTCGACTTGTCTTATTTCCCTTTTTTTCAGAATAAAATTATATACTATTTCGGTTATTCATTTTCGTTGTTTCTATGGCAACTCAGTACGTTAAAATGTATAATTTATTATAAAACGATAAGATCCTGGACATTCACCATTTTTTGGGGTTAGCCATCTCGTAGAGTAAAAGGAAATCAAAAATTAGCCGAGGTCATACCCATTTTTGACAAAAAAAAATATATTTATCGATACTGAAATTTTTCGCATCGATAAATATATCGATATTCTTAGTATTTTGATTATATCTTTCTTATTTTATTATTAATCTTTATAATCGTGAATTAATCCCTCAAAAATATCTTTCTGCATAGGTCAATATAAAATATATACATGGTTTAGCGAGAAAAACTTAAGAAAATTGAATTTTCCGTAAGCTCCATTATCCAAAATTTCGTCAACTTTGAATTTTTATTACGGATAAACTATAAATAATTTTGAAATAATCCTGTACTAATCCCTCAAAAATACCTTAAGCTTGATCAATAAAAAAAAAATTTGTGAATTGATAAATATTTGTAGCCACAAATTGATTTTTACGATACCCTTATTTTGGTAAAATGAGTACCATACAGCCTTAATCAAATATTTCGGAATATTTTGAGGTAACCGAAAAATCGAAATTTCGCAGCGTTTAGTATATAGAAATTATTATATTTGTCCAAATTCGTTGAATTTAGACAAATGATAATGACCTTCACAACGAGATTTGACAACATCAAAATACTCCTCAGAAAACTGGATGAGTTACAACTGGAAAATTTGCACTTAAAAAACAAAGTAGCTGTACTAGAATGGCGCATCGATAGTTTCGATCAAATGTAAAATTAATTAACAATGGTTTATTAATTACTGTCTATTTACAAAATAAATTCATCGCGATTAAACAAGCTAATTTTAAAATTTAAACATCTGGTTCGTGATTCAATTTTTGGCAGCTAGAAGGAAGAAGTGATTATCCACCGACTGTCTTGAAGTATCACTTTCATCAAATATTTTCATCAACGAAAGTTTGACCAAATTTAGAAATCAACTACATATGTATGCTGAAGCCTGGAAATTAATAAAAGTTAAATCAGTTCAAATATTTATGGATCCGTAATGGTAATATTCTGGTACAAAAAAACCGAAGGCTTGCTAAATTAATTAAATCTCTCTCTCTGACCTTGATGAATTTAAGTATATTTAATTTATTGTAAAGTTAGACGTTGATCAACATGGTGACGGTGATTTAGTTAATAATGTGCGGATTTTTGTAAATTTTATATTATCCATTTTCATATCCTACTTATGTAGATAACCTAGATTTTCTAACTGACTATCAATATAGATTTAGAAGGGGTCGGAGTACCGACGGCGCGCTTTTGTCTTTGTTGTCTCATATGGGTATAAGATAAGATAATCGGAGTTCTGCTTGATGACATATCTAAAGCATTTGATACTGTTAACCACGAACTATTATTGAATAAATTATGGTAAATCGGATTTAGAGGATTCATGCATAATTGGCTAAAATCGTATCGACAAAACAGATTTTAGCAAGTACAAATAGGAGTTCATACCAGCTCATTCGATAATTTCTTTTTCTGAGGTATCACAAACCTCTGTTTTTGAACTTGTGCTTTTCCTTATTTATATAATTCATTTTTTAATTTAGAGGACGAGCTTGAACGCCAAATAAACAATGATTTGGTTGAATCTCGTATCTGGTTTTCAAATCAATGAATACGTCTATAATAAATCAAGATCTATGGTATTTAATGGTTCAACAGCTTTAGAAATTTAAACATGTTAGGTCCGTTGGACAACATCGTGATTTTGGACATTTCTACACAGCTGCTAGCACCCAACCGGCTTGCGCTGAGTACGTAAACAGGTAGTGCAATATCTCAACTTTAGCAAGGAAGCGGACACGAGATGCATTTCCGGAGGAAACATTTAAATATGAACGATTGTAAAAGGTCTGCGGTCCACTGGACCCCATGTGTGATTTAAGGGTTAAATTTACGGCAGTTTATGAGTATATGATGTTTAGTAATTGAACCGAGGCAAAGGTCACATGGGGGATTACAATTGTTCATTAGGAAATCATGAGTGAATCGAGTATGCCCAATTTTTAGTCTTTTGATCACTACACTTTCATATCTAGTTTTTCTTATAGACGTTTCACAATGTCCAGTTGTTGTTTTAATTTACAGTAACTTATTTGTATATTCTTTCCAATGTTCATTCCATTTTACCATTATACTAAGTTTTATGTCTTTGTTAAAGTCACTTAGTAGAATATAATCTTTTACTATTTATTGTTCAATGTGCGCAGTTTTGGCAAGTAAATCTGCTTATTCATTGCAAGAAAGCCCTATATGACTGGTAACCCACAGATGCTATTTGTACTGTGATTTGAATTTAATATTTCTTGAATATTTTAAATAAGGCGGTTGTGTGTTTGAAGATCTAGCAGAGACTGAAGAGCAGAGTATAAATCTGAAAAAATTACAAATTGTGTGAATTGGGATTTAAATATTTGTGATATTTTATTACTTCAGCTAAAAAACTGGTTGCATGATTGGAGAGTTTGTTAATTGTGGAAATTGTGAATTGGAAATTGTAATTTGTGTTTTTCCAATGTTGAATTTTTCTTGATTAATGGCTTATATGTTTCGGAATTTCTAAATTATATATTTGTATTTGTGCTAAAATGGTCATGAAAACTGGATCCACTGTCATTGATCGTTGAAGAGTATTAAATGCTTGATTATGTAACGGATGTTCAATATTGACAGCTATTTTTGATATGTATCCCAGTGCTGATATGGCTCTCCGATACAAGAGAGGAGTTGATCCGAAGTCACAGATGATACTCTTAACTGGACTACTCCTAAAAGCACTAATTGACAGTCTTAGTCCGTGATTATGAACAGTACCCAATGTTTTCAAATTTGCGATGGTTACGCTCTGATATATCACGCTAGCGTATTCTAGTCTAGATAAAATGAGAAATTTGTGTCCTTTTAACAAAATATTTCGGTCAGAACCCCAGTGTATATTTGACAAAATTTGTATTATGTTTAGAGATTTTAAACATTGTGTTTTTAGTGTTGAAAGGTGCTGTTTAAAAGATAATTTTTTATCCAGAAAAACACTGCGATATTTATGTTGATTTCTAAATGTTATAGACTGACCATTTAATTGAATATTTATACAAGGTAAGGTAAACACTACCCCTATAGTTTTCTCCACATTAAATTGGAACCTGTGGTTTTCTATCCAGACAGATAATTTATCAATGGAGTTGATCAATCCATGGAGTACATTCTTCCAAATTCATTTCATCGGCAAACATAGTTGCCTTGACCGGTGATTCAAATAGATCTAGGACTGGATTAATAACTATGAGAAATAGGAGTCCGCTCAGGACTAATCCTTGACGGACCCCATTTTCCTGTTCGTACATCTGTGACAATTATTGGTAAGTGCCTAGTTTTCAGAAAGTTCTTTAGAAACATGAATAGATTTCCGGATATGCCAAAGTTGTCTAATGTTGTCAAGATTTGATGTTTCCATATATTTTGTCAAAAGCTTTGTTAATGTCACAGGATATTGCAATCAACTTTTCTTTATTTCGAAAAGATATTTGAATCTCGTTAACTAAATAAGCTAGCGCATCAGTAGTGGATTTATTTTTTTGGAATCCCATTTGAAATTTGGAAATTAATATGTTTTTTCATAACCCACTTAAACCGTTCTGCAACGAGTTTTTCCTTAACTTTACATATAGTGTTTGTGAGAGCTATTGGTCTATAGCTAGAGGGTAATTTTGGATCTTTTCTGGGCTTTAAAATATGAATGATGTCTGCTATTAGGCAATCATTAGGAAGAGTTTGGTTCCTCCATAATATCATTTAGATTTATCAGCATTTTGCAATGAATACTACCTATGCCTGGTGAGGAATCTCGATATGTTTTCATTATTCGAGTAAGCTCACCAAGATTAAAGTCACTGTTGTAACTATTATAAGAGGAACATTTTTGATTCACAAATGATATATTTTCTCAAATTTGTTTTATACTAATAAAATTTTCAAAGTATTGATCTTTTTGATAGATGGTCGAGAAACAGTTGGCTATAGTGTTTATTATTACTTGGGGCTCAGAAGTAAATTTACCATCTAAGATGATAGTGGAAATTTCTTTAATCCTGCTAACTCCATGAATAGATTTAATTTTCTGCCAGACCTTTTGTGAATCTTCATTTTGACCGAGGGATGCTATGATTGTTTGCCAAGATACTCTTTTTGAGATACGTATATGTTTCCGAGCTCTACATCTCCTGAACTGTTGAAGATTAATTGAATTCTTCTGAGCTTTCCTTCAGGATTTTAAAAGTTCGAATATTTCGATTGTCCACCATGGTACTGGTGATTTATGGAAACGAATAGATTATACTGGAATAGAGATTTTATCTTCAACTATATTTTTGTTATCAACATCTGGATCATGATAATGTACTTCTTCTGTAAGTTTAATGGTGGAACTGTATTTCTCCCAATTTGCTTGTTTTATTCTCCATCTAAGACGGGGAGGTGGTGAAATTAAGTTCGTTCTTCTAGTTGGCGATAATACTATTGAGAAATGATCTTGAACAAAGATCAGTGTATAAATGCCAATCGTTAAAGATCGACGTAATGGGTGATGCTATAGTAAGATCTATAGCTGACAAAGTGCTATTTGAATATGGATGTATAATGAGTTGGCTCACCATTAATTAAACAATTTAGATTAAATTTCTCTATTATATTTACTATATTACTACCGACGAATTGAACTATTGTCCCATAGTGAATGATGAGCGTTAAAGTAACCTAGTAGAATAAAAGGACTTGGCGGTTGTTGAATAAGATTTTCAATGTGGCTTGCTCTTATGTTGTTTCCAACTGGAATATAAATTTAAAGCAAAGTAATTTTAATGGGACTATATATTCTAACTGCTATAAGGTTTGAAAAACAGTAAAAATTGAATTTTAAATCACAAATAAAATTTGTTAAAAATTACTTTGGTCCTAACGAAATTGTATTTTCTTCGACCTAGTCGCACATTTTTATTATTTATGTTTTGCTTCCCATTCTCACAAATATTGATAGTTTTGGTCAAAATTTTGTACAAAAATAGATTTTAGTAATAAGCAGTTTGTATTAACTTTTGGGTCCATTTGAGTATAGAATAGAGGGGGTTGCAGTAGAAGAGAAAACAGATTTTCTCAAAAACGGGTCCAACGAATTTTTTCTACGACAATTCATCATCTAGTTGTTCACAAAAATTCAAGTCGATTGAAGCATTGCGTGAAGGTCATTTTTACAAAAAGGAGTAATATAAATTTGTTTATCTGTTTACCGAGGTATAATGTCGAGCTTTACAAAGAAATATTTTTCTACAATTGGTGATCTTCAATGGATGCTTTCTGGGAAAAATGTCATCCGAGGAGTCGGATAGGCCCGATTTTCCATAAATGGCACAGATTTTTTGGTGCATTCCTACCTGCTTCATTTTCCTTCCTTTGGAATGAGTAATTAAAACAGGTTAGCGTTCCTAAAAAGGTTACTGGTGTTCAATATAAAGTATTAAATTATGATAAAATATTTTCGGATCCAATATGGGTAAAACTGTTAACATCCACCAAATTAAACGAGTTTGTCAATAACTTGACTGACCTTATTAATAAAAATACCATAACTGTTTTCAAAACGGTCAAATCAAAATGTAAACTTTCATTACTTACCTCAAGAAATTCTTGATTTAATAAAATAAAGGGAAAGGGTTTTTAAGTTAAAAAGAAAGCACCAAAACGATCTGTATTTGATTCAAAGGCATAAAATTCTAAGCTCCTTGATTGGTGCGAAAATGAAAAAACCGAAAAGGCGGAATTGTTACAGCTATGTAAGACAATATATAAATAAACCTTAAAATCTGTCAATTCGGACTGTATTTCAGCCAACACGATGCAAAATAAAGTAGTTTCAGATAGTGGAAAAATAGCCAAAACTTTTAACGAATATTTTTTCAACTCAGCAGTGGCGGTGTCCCATACGTTTGCTCTTTTTACGGTTGGCGACTTTTCATATATAAATTATGATATTCATCAAAAATTTAAACTATCGCCCACTAATGATGAAGAAGTAAAAAGTACTATTTTATGTTTAAATGCAACAGCTGCTACAGGGTTAGATCAGATTCCACAAAACTGTTAAAACTTACTGTAAATTACATAAAATCACTGATTGCCGGCTATATAAATAATCTTTTAAAACAGGCCACTTTCTAGATGTTAACAAAGTAGCTAGAGTCATTCCTGTTTTTAAATCTGGTGATCAATTGAACGTGTCAAATATACTAATACTGAAATCTATATCTAAAGTTTTCGAGAACATAATTTTAAATAGACTAAATCGATTTTTAATATCTAACAAAATACTAAGCTGCTGTCAATTTGGATTGATTAGAAGTAAATCAAATACTACGGCGGCTTGATACGATTAATGCAAGCTCAATCTAATGTAATCAATCTAATTTTGTGGCCAATTTCTTTTCATCCAAAATTGCTGGGTATACCTTATATCGTGATCTTGTTGAATACAATGCCCTTCCATCTGACGTTAAAGAATCGGCATCTATTGCGTACTTTAAAAAAGGATTGAACCAAAAATTGTAATGAAACTATATTTCAAAAATACTCTTGGAAAACTAAATTTGGGATTTGGTATTGGTTAGTGCTAAATTGAATAAATATTGTCTGATTGAAGTGATAGAAGTAATTGTAAAAGATAATTAAGAAACTAAAAATGAAAAGTAGAACTAGAAATGATATTGTAGCGTATAAAGTAGTGAAAGTTATAAACTTGTGTGATGTTGTGTCCGTTATTGGTTCGAGCAGCCGATAATTTGAAAATAAGTTATTTACTAAAAAGAAGCCACTTCGAAATAAAAATATTTACTTATGTATAAATTTAGCGTAATTTAGTTAAATAACAGCCCGAAACCACGCGTCACAAAAAAGTGCAAAAATTTCACATAAAATGGTGATTGGTGGAAAAAAAAATGTGACAAAAAGCTGTCACAATATGGATGAAAAATGGGATTGACGCCGATTGTCACGCGTAAAGGAACATTTTGTAAATCAAATTTGTCGGTTTTTGGTGGAATATTTTTGAAATGTTTGTTGAAAATTTAGTCACAAATTCGATTGTTTTTTTATGGTAATAAAGTCAAATATTTCTCGATATTTTCTGAATAAATGGTGGTTTAACTGTGGAACTAATTATGAACTATTTGTTGAAATTATAACCACAAATTCGATAGTTTTTTATAATATCACTTAATTATCAACGATTTTGTGGATATTTGTTGGTTTATTGATGCAATTATGCGCAAGAATTTTTTTTATGACCCTACTTAAATAATTTTGTACAAAACACTCCATTGTATGGTTTATTTGATATTTTTATTATTATTTATTTAAAATAATATATCTACCAAAAATGTAAAAATATCAAAATCCCCCTCGTAATTTAACCCGAGCAGAGAGTCAATACAAAATGTCTCGACTCTAAAAAATGAAAACTTTCCTTGAGTTTTCTATGTGGTAGTTTGGTTTCGTACAGATAAGCTCGCACAAACAAAAAGTTCGGTCTACTCATCAGGTACTCAGGTAGCTACGACCAAACACAAACTACAAAAATAAAATTCCAACTTCATACATTAAGTATGAAGCAAGAACGAAGTGACTTAGCGAATTATAAATTCACCAAATCAAAAATGATCAAAATCTTTTTTTTTTGGGGAGTAAAATGAACATATATTTTGTCACAAAATACCCGCATAAATAAGATCCAAATTGTCAACTTTTTTTGTGACAAAAAGGAACTTACATTTTGTGACAAATTGGTGACTAAAATTTTTTTTTTTTTTGGTTGGTAAAATCAACATTCATTTTGTCACAAAATACCCGCATAAATATGTTCCAAATTGTCAACTTTTTTTGTGACAAAAACGAACTCACATTTTGTGACAAATTGGTGACTAAATTTTTTTTTTTTGGTGGTAAAATCAACATTCATTTTGTTACAAAATACCCGCATAAATAAGTACCAAATTGTCAACTTATTTTGTGACAAAAAGGAACTCACATTTTGTGACAAATTGGTGACAAGAATTTTTTTTTTTGGTAGTAAAACCAACATTCATTTTGTCACAAAATACCCGCATAAATAAGTTCCAAATTGTCCAACTTATTTTGTGACAAAAAGGAACTCACATGTTATGACAAATTGGTGACTAAATTTTTTTTTTTTGGGTGGTAAAATCCACATTATTTTTGTCACAAAATACCCGCATAAATATGTTTCAAATTGTCAACTTTTTTTGTGACAAAAAGGAACTCACATTTTGTGACAAATTGGTGACTAAATTTTTTTTTTTTTTTGGGTGGTAAAATCAACATTCATTTTGTCACAAAATACCCGCATAAATAAGTTCCAAATTGTCAACTTTTTTTGTGACAAAAGGAACTTACATTTTGTGACAAATTGGTGACTAAATTTTTTATTTTTGTGTGGTAAAATCCACATTCATTTTGTCACAAAATACCCGCATAAATAAGTTCCAAATTGTCAACTTTTTTTGTAACAAAAAGGAACTTACATTTTGTGACAAGTTTGTGACTAAATTTTTTTTTTTTTTTGGGTGGTAAAATCAACATTAATTTTGTCACAAAATACCCGCATAAATATGTTCCAAATTGTCAACATTTTTTGTGACAAAAAGGAACTCACATTTGGTGACAAATTGGTGACTAATTTTTTTTATTTTTGAATGGTAAAATCAACATTCATTTTGTCAGAAGATACCCGCATAAATATGTTCCAAATTGTCAACTGTGACAAAAAGGAATTTCCATTTTGTGACAAATTGGTGACTAAATTTTTTATTTTTGGGTGGTAAAATCCGCATTCATTTTGTCACAAAATACCCGCATAAATAAGTTCGAAATTGTCAACTTATTTTGTGACAAAAAGGAACTTACATTTTGTGACAAATTGGTGACTAAATTTTTTTTTTTTTTTTGGTGGTAAAATCAACATTCATTTTGTCACAAAATACCCACATAAATTAGTTCCAAATTGTCAACTGTTTTGTGACAAAAAGGAACTTACATTTTGTGACAAATTGGTGACTAAAATTTTTTTTTTTTGGGTGGTAAAATCAACATTAATTTTGTCACAAAATACCCGCATAAATATGTTCCAAATTGTCAACTTTTTTTGTGACAAAAAGGAACTAACATTTTATAACAAATTGGTCTAAAAATTTGTGATCACCATTTTTGGTTACTCAGGAGGCTTTGTAAAAATGTAAATATGTAAATATGTACAACGTCTGAAATAAAATAAAGTAAAAAAAAAAAAACTGAGGGCACCACTTCAAGAGGCATTTATACTCATTTTAATATTGTTGTTTATCAGAAACTAAGAAAATGATGCTAAACAGATAATAGAGTAAAAAGAATAATTTTAACTGCGAATTTAAACATTGGGGAGTGGGTTAAATAGACAGAATACAATAAGACACTTTCTTGTGCAAAGTACTGTATTTTAGCAACATCTTCTCCAAATGAAACAATCAATCCATCAACAACAATTATACTGTACGAATACTGTGTGTATTTGTAATATATAGTACAAACAATTATGCACATTTACCAGACACACATAAAATCTAAAATTTCAATTAAAACTAATTGAGTTATTTCAATTAATTTAAAACCAAAAAATTATATCCGTTTCGCGCTTACGTACGCACTTTTATAATTTTTTGTTAATATAGAAACTATTACAACTGACAAAATTGTATGTATACATTGTTTGCACATATTCAAAAAATTTATTTTATTTCTAATAACGTTATTTGCATTTTTGCTTTTAATAAAATTAAAATAAAAAAATAAAATGTTTTTTGAGTTTTTTTAGGAACGTTAGCACAATGTATGTAATTTCAAAATATGTGGTACTAAATAAATCGATCAAAGTACTAAAATAATACTAGGTAACGTGTTAATCAGCCGGCACTTACGTATATCATAAACAATTACCGTATTTTACATAAACAAACCAAAAAAAAAAAAAAATGTGCGGTCACATAACCACACAAATACTCATCAAATATTTAAACAAATCAGTTTTGCATTAATTAAGCTCTCTAATATTAGCGTTTCTAAATTAACTGTGAATTAGCGCCCATTTCTAGTCGCCAATGATTCATCATCTCGCGAGCACATACAATGATTTTTTATAGTTATTAAGTGCGTCTCTCTGTATACCCGTAATATAAATAATAAAAAACTCAAATAGGATTTAATAAGAAAACTATAAGGTGAGACATTAAAAAATATTTAAAATAAAAAAACTAAATAATATAAATAAATAAAAGACGAAGAAGAAGAAGAAATCGAATAGACGAAGAAGAAATAGTAGTAGTATTTAAATTTATAAGGAGAAGGAGTATTAATAGTCTAAAAATCGCGCATATCATAGTTTTTGTGTATTATACACATATGTATGTTTGTTTATTATTATTTAGCTTCGTTTTGTTGATATTGTCTTGAATATGGTCATACTATCAGTTAGTTTTATATTCATTCTTCAGCCGATTATAATATAATATTCTCGAGCTGCATTTCAAAAACCCGGCCTATTTATGGATTAAGCTATAAAAAGTAAAATAACAACAATTAAATCAATTGGTTTAGAATTAGTGTTGCGAGTGAATTTGAAAGTGAATCTCAAGAAAGTGAATTTATTTACTACATATTTTGTGTACAACAATAATATTAAAAAAAAAGTGCAAGTGTTTCTATATAGTGAATGCAACATAACAAAGTGTTAACAATGGTTATGATTCAAGGTAACATCATTTTTATTGTTAATAATTGCAGCTTTATAGTTTTTAAGGTTAACAATATAATTGGGTTAGTTACCTCTATTTGCATATTATAAATCCAAATCGATTGGATTCTTTGTATTGTTGTATGTATATACGGGTTATACAAAAATCGCGTACAGTTATCTTGTTTGTTTTGACATTTTTGTTATGATTCAATTAAAAAAAAAAAAAAATCACCAAGTTCTTCGAATCATCATCATCTTAAGATATGTAACAGTAAAAGGAAAATAACCACGCATTATAAATTAAATGACTCACAACAACAGTGAAGTTTTTTGTTAGGCATAGTTTCAGATTTTACTTGTATGTATTGCCTATGTGGTTTTCTAAGAAACACTTTGTTTTTTTTTCTTAATTTATGAAATGGAAATTACGTTTGTTTCTTGCGTCATGCGCTAGTGTAGTTGTCACAGAAGAAGAATTTACTATTTCCAAATTTTGGTTTACATATGTAGGTAGTTTACGTGACATTTCACTGTTTGGTTTTCTAATTATTAGACGTTACTTAGAAAAAATATCTGGTAATAAAAATGATGAAGCATTCGTTTTTATAAGCGTAAATATTAATTATTTTGAATCTGCATCAAACGACAAATTTCTCAAGGCTATGAGACTAATATTCTTTCCAGATCATTTCCTCCCACTATACGAATATTATTGTTCTCTAAATTCCTAAAATTCGTAGTTTATAAATTCTCGAAAATACTAAAAAAACTCTTTGTTTGTTATTGAAATGTTAGATTAGATCATACTTTAAAATCTAACCCTTCTTTCTTAATTTAAACTTCATAAAAATTCTAATATTTTTTTAAGACGTTTTCTTAGTATAATTAAGGAAATTTAAAAATTTTAGTTGTTATGAAATTGGAAACAAAATATGATTGTCAAAATCGATTTGCGCTTTTGGAATCTAGCCAGCCTTAACGGATATTTTTAACATATTTATAACGTATGTATATATATTCGCGCAAAGTTGTGTGTGACAGGGATTGGTAATTGAGATGTAGTGCCTCATGAACCAGTCTCTGTGATACGCCTGCAGAAGAGAAATGAAAGTAGTAGCTGCCCATTGAGTATAAACCTCAACAAACAATTTGGCAGGTACACTAAAAAAACAGTTTCCGTTGTCATTGTCACAACTATTACATCAACTATACTATAATAGTTGTTCTATTATCAATTTTTGATAGACAGAATTAATTTTAAGTTATTCCACACACATTTTCAAATGCTTCAAATAATATTATATTCTCTTTTAGTATGTATGGTCATATTTTATAGATTCTATGTCACGGACAACAAATGTCTTTTGCTGTTTGACCACATAGGAATGCCAAAATATAGCGTTTCAATAGATTGCTAAGAAAAAAAGTCGCATCTGCCTTTTTGTAGTTTTGAGTAATTTTAATTTTTCTATTTTTGTTTGCCATGTCGTTATATTTAACTTTCACGAATAACGTGATTTTATGGTATTTGATGTTTGACTTTTAAAAAATGGAGAATATAGGTATTTGTTTGAAGAATCCAAATATGTCCCAAACGCATTTTTCGTCTTTTGGTGCTTATAACTTACAATTAATTGTATAAGCCCCAATATTGGTTCGCCATTAGAATTGATGTCTGTCTAAACATAATATTGGATCTTTCTTCAAAAAAAATAATTATTGCATATATGCTCTAATGGCAGCAAGAATCGACCGATTGACACGTTCTGAAGCATTGGCTTGAGGACAGTACCGCGGTAATAATGAATGTCTTATGTTAGACAATAATTTTTTAAATAATTTGAAAGTAAATTGTGCCCCATTATCAGATACAATGTATACCGAAAAGGGTAAGAAGACGACATTCTCGAAAAATGTAGTTACATCCGTGGCAATAGTGCTTCGAAACGGGTTGAGGAATATAAATTATGAATAATGATCCAAGACTATAAACAAATACAAATTTCCATTCTTGGATCTGGGATAGGGTCCACAACCAGCCTCGTTCAGCCATTTCGGTTCGAGTTATGTATAGTTAACCGGTTTAACTTCTCTACAAGTTTTGCAGTTACTTACGAATTCGGTTGGAGTAAATACAATTTACACTTAGGTAGATCCGTTGAAGAAATTGGTAATTTTTGATTTGTGGATTCACCAGAATTTTAACATCCGTAATAAAAAATTTAGAGAATTCGGATAATCAGAAGATTGGAATGAAATATAATCTTAATTTAAATTGAACTCACACTCATGAAGAACGAGTTCTTTCATGAACAATCTGGAAAGTGTATCCGAAACTACCATTTGCGATTCACTACGGTGTTATATTGTAAAGTCAAAATCCTGTAACTTCAAACTCCATCGCGCCAACTTGCCTGTGAGTTCCTTTTGACCAATAAGCCATTTAAGGCTGGCGTGATCCGTTAGTATCACGACAGGGTAACCCTCAATATATTCCCGAAATTTTTTGGCGGTTTGAACAGCAGTAAAACATTCTAATTCCGTAATCGACTATTTACGCTGAGCCGCGTTTAGTTTCCTTGACATAGATGATCCTCTCCGTCCTCTCTCTTTTGATGTAACACACTCCTGACTCCAGTAGTACTGGCATCGCACTGGATCACAAATGGTTTATTAAATGATGCCTGTTATTTCTGGGTCCAAATAAATTTTTTATGTTGTTTAGTTAGGTCAGTGAGTGGTGGTACCAATAATGCGTATGCAAATATGAAACGACGATACCATCACGCTATTCCCAAAAACCGCCGCAGTTTCTTGAGAGTGGTAGGAACAGAGTAGTCGCAGATAGCCGCAACCTTCTAAGGAATAGTGCTCAAGGTACCATCTCCTATTACATATCCCAGGTACGGAATTCTTTTCAGCAGAAATTGCTCTTTTCAATATTGAATATTAGACCCGCATCAGGCAATTTCTTAGCAAACATTGATAACAAAACGAGGTGTTCCTCAAATGACGTGGAAGTAATCAAAAGATCATCAAGGTACATAAAGATGCGATCATAAAATTCATGTGGGATCACCTGGTACATTAACCGACACATAGTTTGTGGCGCGTTGCAAAGACCAAATGGCATTACTGTGAGTTGATATAACGGTTGACCGGAAATGGTAAACGCTGTCTTGAGTACTTGTAATACATTTGGTATCTTCTAGTCGGCTTAGAAGTCTGTCGATAATATGCACCGGATACGAGTCTCTCTTCGTTACTTCATGCACGCGTCTGGCGTCTAAACATAGACGAGCCTTACCATTTGGTCACTGGACTAATGTCACAGGTGAATTCCATGAATTCTTTGACTATTCAAACACCCCCAGCGACCACATTCTGTCCAGTTCAGCATCCATAGCAGCTTGTTTAACGGGAGACATCGGATAATATCGTTGTTTGACCGGTGTGGCTCCTTGTACATCTATGTGATGAGATATTATGGAAGTTTTACCTAAATCGTGTTTATTAAACGACCGAAAATGTTCAATGGTGGAATCGAGCCGGGTTTGTTGATCAGAAGAGAGTATATGAAAATGTGGTGCATCGGAATCATTTTCATTTAATTCTGAAATGGTCTTTGGGAAAATATTAAAAGCTTCCAATCAATCCCCAAGTATAACCACTGTTTTAGCTCGAGCACCAAATAAATTCGCATAGCTTTTTCCATTCCATTAAATTTATTTTTTGCCCATAAATAACCGAAAATACGTTACGAGTGCCAAGTCGCTGTTTTAACTTTGGACGATATATCGAAAATTTTGAAATCCGCATTGTTGAGAAATGGTTCACATCCATGACCTAAAGCGGTTATAGACGCTCCACTATCCATCAATCCGCTATAAGGTAACTCGTTAATGCTTACTTTTGCAAATGGTCTTCCTTCTTCCATCTATTTCATCCGATAAAAATATTTCGGATATTTCCATTTTTCTAATTTTACCCTTCTCCCAATCCAATACTGCTTAGTACGCAATCCTGCGGAAAGAGACTTATTTCTCTCCTTTGCCGTTGAAACAGACGAACGAGCATTAGATAAATTATAAGAACTGTGTTAATTTTGTACACTTGATGCTGAATCTATTGGGTAGGTTTTCTGATGGTTTGACCTGGGTAGCTATTGTTTCTGGCCATATTCGATGTATTCTGTGTGTGTCGTAATAGCTGCTCCTGAGCCCGAGGAATTTGGCATGCAGCAGTTTGATTCCCCGGCTAACCGTATCTCGACCCCCATTTGGAACAGTTAAATTTTGAGACGCCCTCTGCACCCCACCCAAAACAAAACATCCGAAGAGGTTTACCACATTGATAGAACTTATGTCCCATATCGAAACAATTTCATTATTAGCGTCCTTCGGAACAATTCGAACATTAGAATTGGGAGCAGGAGTTCTAGATGTGTCCTCTCCGGTCGACACTTCGTTAACATGTTTGGTCATGTATCTGGCCGTAGGGTCGTACATTCGGTGATTTCGTTTCCATGTGTACTCTAATGCCACACATCGCCTTACTAGTATGCTAATAGACTCAATTTCTTGGTCAGCCAAATGGTTTTAGAGATCTGAGCGCATAATCTCAAAATATATCATACATATCTTAAAATACGTAGAATATCTGCGTCCGATATAGGAGATCGAAATTGTAAGATCAATGGTAGCATTTCGTTGTAATATTCGATAAAGGTGTCATTCGGCTTCTGTCTCCTTGAATCGATCATTATCGGTACGCCGATTCTCAAACCTTTCAACAAAAGATGCTTTCAGTTGAAGCCAATTAGAGAAGCAATTCCGTTCGATATAACACCAACACCAGTTGGATGGAACTCCTTTCCAAAGAACACTAAATTCATTACGTAAGTTATTTTCTATAACTTGATACGTTCAAGTGAGATGTTCAACTCTAAATAGAAACCGTTCAACTCAAATTCCTCTGGTAGATCCGTCGAAATCAACTTTCCACTTGGAAAGTTGGTGATGTTTTTGATTGTTATGATCTCCTGAAGAACTAAGTATAGGTGCCAAATTTGGAAAAGATCGTAAAGTTTTAGGAATTTGGTGGCTTGCCGGTTGATACATTGGCTGCTGTTGTGTCTGAAACAAATTTGACTATTTGAATTTAGTTGATGCTGATAAGTACGATCATGAAAATGAGGAGCATTATTATTGAAATATGTGGGTACTCTGGAAACAGGCCCATCATCGGTTGCTAAATTTTGAAAATTATTGATTAGAGTTGGTACATTATCAGAACCAAATTGTAAATTCTGAACCTGAAGATTTAAATTATCTGCCCCAGAAACAGTGGATTCTTTATCGAGATTACATATTGCTCTCGTGTGAAATTCAAATTCACAAACATTTTGGCAGCTCCTTCCACAGAATAAGACGACTGGTCATGCTTACGAGTCTGCTAACATTTTAAAATTCGGGAAGCCCTAGTGGGAGTTGTAGTAGTTGCCTCGGTTAAGAGCTTTGCCGCATCTGCATCTCCATGTTCATATAGCTTCATTGCTGCGGCAAACGTCAATTCTACAGAAGATTTTATTTAGCTTAATGATGATTGAAGAGTCTTCAAATTTTTTGGGCGGGCGACCTCCTTCATATATAAATATTGATTAGAACAAGAAGGTATCAGTAAAAAATATTGAATCTTACCACTGCTTGTTGATGGTTCTGGGACAGAAGACGGACTTTGACGGCAAAGACAAACAACATCCGGGAAATTAATCTCTTGATTCAACCAGTTAGCGTTATTTGAAATGAAAATGTTATTGTCGCGGTATGCTTTTTTCCACCGTAAAAAATAAGGTGTAAAAAAAATTTCTAACATTTGATTTTGATCACTTTCATCTCCATTTGTACTAAAGTAGTCCTTCAAAAAATCCAGAACATGATTTTTACGTTGTTCCATAGTTTCGGACGCAAATTCCATCATTATTTCATGTAATTTCAAACAAGTTACGGCCATAATGATTAGGGGGGCTATTTCTGAATACGATACGAATACGAAAGTATAACCTTCTTATTTGAATTGAATTAGAATTGAATCAGATTTGCTCGTTTCTTATTTAAATCAAATACGAATCTTATACATTCGAATTCTTGTCGTATTCAGAAATAGCCCTCCAGGATTGCCAAAAAAAAACAACAACAAACCAAACCAGTACCTACACAGCAACAAAAACCAACAATAATCAACAGATCAACGCCAGCAAAGTAAAATTGAAGTCGCGGAAACAGATCACTGCGAACAACTAAACTACCCCCAAAGAACAGTGTTGTGCAATAAAATAGGTAATTCCTGTTTTAGCGAACGTTTCGAATTTTAACCAAAATAAAACGGTAAATTTCCTTTTTTTACATCAATATATTTGTTTAGTTTATGTTCAAGGTTAACAATTAGTATTGCTATTATCACGCATTTCGTTAATTGTGAAAAATAATAGGTAATTCCTAATTGTTCCTTATTAATAAACAACACTTATTGTGATTTAACTAAGTGGTTTTTTGATTTAAATTTATGTATTCTTTGCACGTATGCGTACAATTACAATATACTTCCGATAATCCGGAGACCGATTACCCGATTTCCGGCTTAAGAATGCTAATATTTTACGTATGCTATTAAGTGAACGCGGGCATTTGATATTCGTCCTGTATGTTACTAAGCAGGTATAAGCAGAATTGTAAATATTTGTCACATTCTCAGAAGTTCAAGTAGGGATAATAAAAGTTAGTGCAAATTTCTTAAAGAAAATTACATGCAGTATGTTGTCGGTCGGGAAGTAATGATATTTTATCAAATAGCATGTTTGAGGGTACTAATAGCTTGCTAAAGGATTGTATTTTTCGGGCATCTATTTGGTTCTATAATTTATTTTTACATTTTTGCTACATTTCGCACAAATAAACCGCATTTTTATATTCAATTTACCACCTGCATTTAAATCGGCAAATTTTTCATATTTCAGTTATTGTATATATCTTATTAGCATGGCTCAATTCAAATATTTTTTTTGTAAAAAATGAACTAATGATAGAAGAATATAATATGTGAATTTTAGCATCATAAGAAAAAGTAATTTTAGGTTTCGATCGCGAATCTGGGAAAATTAACCACTGTGTTACGCCCTATTCGCAATAAGCCATCGATATTACCTATGCTTTGCGTGTTTTACTATGGAAAGTTTGGTTTGTTCCTCGGTTCTAATTCTCTTATAAAAGCTTCGTTTTTTACACTAAAGACCGGTATTCACGTACAATTAAATTGCGGAATGTATTTGTGTGACGTCAGTACATAACACAATTTACTCAATTTTTATTCACGATTTTTGAATTTTATTGTGCAATATTGCCGTCACACAATTTATATTGTGCAATTTAATTGTAAGTGAATACCAGCCTTAAGCCTTTGTATAATCTAGGTTGCTTTGATAAAACACGTTCGCTCTATTTAAAATAACGCAACATTCTAAATTAGATTCCCGTTAGCTGTAAGAGAAAGGACAGTGAAAAAATATTGCAACCAACGCATTTTCCTTTCTTGTAGACAAATGATTTGTATATCGGTTAGGACAATCAAAACACAATTGCAGGATGAATATGTATGTATATGATCGCAACTAAAGCAACATAGCAACAATATCTTAAGTAGGAACAAAATTTAAAGATAGTTGTTAAAACTAAGAACTTTTACCACTAGTGCACAATCAATTAAAATTTTATTAAATTTTACTTCAAACATATTTCGGTTGTTAAAATAGATAATCCATAGTTATAACAGATTTTTATTTGTGACAAACGAATTATGTTTAATACAATTGTCAGCCAGCGAAATAATTTTCTCAGTGCAAAAATTTGAATTTCGATTCTTTCTTGGTTGCTCAATATTTTTCTTCGTAGAAGGCTGAACCTTAAATATAAATACAATTCACTGTTGTCGCATAGTATTATATCACCCACTAAAAGTTGCGCAAAATTAAACATTACATAAAAACGCAAACTGAACAAATTTTGTTGTTGTTTATTTTATATGTGCAGAATGCATTTCGGTGGCTAAATCATCATCCTCAACTGCTTTATTGACTAAACAACAACAAAATTTGTTAAGTTTGCGTTTTTATGTAATGTTTAATTTTGCGCAACTTTTAGTGGGTGATATAATATTATTCGTCAACATTATATTCGAATATATGTATAGTTTGACGGTTAGTATTAATACGTGTATATACAGTTAATTTACATATTGCAAATATATCAAATTTTGATTAAAAGTGAATAATAAAAACGATTTAAATTAATTGTAACACTTTCCGTGTTAGTTGCTGACCCTCCTGATTCTACCGCCCCAAACCACTTCTTCGATGATTTTTAGAAATTCTAACATTCTTAGATATTTGAACATTTTTTAAAAATTTGCGTAATTTAAGGATTATTCAAAGGTCACAAGAAATTACGTAGCAGGGTTTTGTTTTCTTATTGCAGTTAATAAAAATTGACTGTAATTTTTTGGGGAATTTTTATTTTCGGGAATATGTATCCCAAACCCCAATTTTGGTATGGTGTGTTAAATTCACGGATAAATACTGTAAACTGAATATTTTAGATAATAAATTTTTTGTAGATCCACCATATTTATCTAATTTCTGAAAAATGTTCGTCGCTTATAACTTTTTCATGAATTGTTTTTTTAGAAAGAATTTACAATTTTCTGAAATGTAATTGCAGTGACAGTGACTGTGGGTTTTTTTGGCACACTATCATTTAATCCTACAACATAAATCTATTTTTTATTCGATTGTATCGAAAAGTGATGTACAGTAAAACCTTGATATAACGGACTAATTCGGACGAGGGCAATCCGTTAAAGCCGATTGTCCGTTATATAAAATAATATAATTTTTTTTTGAACTTTCGGTCATTACATACCCGGATACTTATTTCAAACCTTCATCTTCTTCCAACTACTGCGACACATTTTCCACGTTCACATTTTTACCATTATCCTGTATTATTCTGCTGTAATCGGTTACTTCTAGCCCTTCTAAATCGATCATTCTCTAAAATTCGAACTTTCACTTAATTCCAGGCTGCCGCAAAATGAAAAATTGCTGATATTAGGTTATAGTTTTTAATATTTTGTAAGGTACAGAACGCTCTTGGGTCTTTTTCATTAAATTGATGTGGTAACACAATCACTACTTCCTGACTTCCTGTAGAGATTTTTTGCGGTATATACGTTTGGTGGTTTGGTGGCCAGAATTATTCCTTGGTCCATTAGTTGGATAAGTGAAGTGGTATTTTTGTACTGAGTTAGTGAAGTTGTATATCGTCGTCGAGAAATGCAGAATGTGTAAGTCCATTTTTTTTCCAATTTTGCTTTTTTCGCATCAAACGAAAGAGAGAAACAGTTAGCATCGATTGCTATTTATAAAATATTCTAAAAAAAATTTTTAAGGGGAGAAATTTAGAAAGTAATTTAGTGTTTGCTTGTAGACGATAGGGAGAGTGAAAAATAATTTTCATTGTCTCCTGAAAAAAATTGTTTGTGGACTTATAATGTGGATTTACAATTTGCAATCTTTTACGACGATATAAAACATAAGTACCTAAATAATATTCTAATTTAAAAAAAAAAGTCTTGTCCGGTTTATCCGAAGTCCGGTATATCAGGGTCCGTTACATCGAGGTTTTACTGTATTTTATCTGAGAAAGTAGTAGGAAAAGTGAATTTTCTCTTTTTCTTAGGTTGCATGATGGAAAAAAACAAAAAGTGGGATGAAAAAGATCTTTATTGTTCTACTGTTTTTAGAACACAATAGAATAAGCTGGGTTTGTTGACAGGAGAAGAAGCGAAAAATAGAAAAAATCGAAATTATACATTTTAAATTTGTTCACTGACATTGACTTTCAAATCAGTAAGGGTCAAGGTCACCAGTTCGGCGCCTTATATCTTGACGCCAACAACCATTAATTGAGTCATTCCCCAATTAAATTCATCACATGCTAGTTCATACCATTTCGTAAATCATTCCAAAAATGCCTTAAGTATCTACCTACATATCTGAATGTAAAATTCTACGTTCTTTCAGAATCCGGAGTTAAAAATGAGAGTTCCTATAAAAAATAAGGGTTGACCTTCAAAAAACCTAGAAAACAGATTTCAAGGTCACCAATCGATTGCCCCCGTATAATCCTATAACTTTGATATAACTTACTTTTTTGATTGGCAACTTTCCTGACGAAATATTTGAGTGGGTCTTTTAAAATGAGACACATTGTACAAAATAATTCATTTTCTGTAAGTTGTAGAAAAATGTCTACAATTTATTAAGCACGTTTACTGATAACGAATTATGGAAATACCACGTTAGGAAAATCGTCTTGTAGAAATACTCCATTGTAAGAGGTTTAACAATATAGTGACTGGCTGTTCTGCCCGTATTACACACAATGCAACTTAAACTACTGCTGCCGGTCAATAGTTACAATAATTACTTTTATGGTTATTTTAGATTTCTGCAGAACTCTTTAGCTGTCGCTAATGCCGATGGTTGAAGGATTCTTAAAACTTTACCAACCGTTGAAGAGCTAATTTTGTCGTTAACAAAAAGGCCAAAGTTAATTGCCATTTTTTTCCGGTGATACCGTAAAACGACCAATGAAATTTCTAACGTACATAAGTAAGCCGCTAAAATTTCAATATTTATGGAAAGAACAAATTCAACTTTTCTACCATTAGCTGAAACAGTTTTGTGGACTACATAAAAACCAAAATACTTTTTCCCACACTCAACTTCTTGTAGCTCGACTTCTTTAAGGTAATTTTTCAACTTGATAACTATAAGATCTAGGAAGTTCAATTTTGATATTTGCATAGAGGTTATATTGTTATCGAATACAGCCCATAGAAGCAAAGTATTGATGGAACAAAATGTAGTAAAACGCAATGCAAGCATTTGGATTGGTACAAGGTACACTGGAGGAAATAATGTAGTTTACATAGAGAAATGAAAAAGAAAAATTTTCTTAAATTTTTTAAACTAAAACAAAAAAAGTTTAATTCATTTCAAAATTATGTTTAAAGCAAACCAATAAAAAAAAATTAAGACTTCTTACGCCTAAAATTAAATGGACATAATAACTTGTACATTTGTTTTTGAATAGAAACTATGAGCTTATTCATTCATTAATAATTAGTATGGTCACCTTTATTTCTAATAATTGCCGCAAGTCGTTTAGGCATATTTCGTACCAAATGGTTTAATGTTTGCCGAAATATAAGACACCAAGCCTGCTGCAAGTCTTCAAAAAAATGATTTGCGAGGCCGCTGCTCGCCAAATTGCTTGAAAATTTTTACAGTATGGTCAATGGTCATTGTCTTGAATTAACTAGAATTTCATTTTTTTTTTACTACCAATAAATCGGCACACAAACAATTAATATTTGGAGATACAAAAAAATAATAAAAGCGCACTGTTTAATGAGCAACAAACAAACAAAAATTTCTCGGCACCATAAAAAATATTTTTTTGGAACAAAAAATAATAAATTGGCAACAAATTTATGCAAAAATTAAAAAAACTGGAATTTGCTTTAAAATATTCTGGAAAATGGAGATTTATTTTTAAAATTGCTTCGTCAACCTTGCAGACACAGATCAAATATTAAATAATTTGTATCGATTAAATTTGATGGTTTTCTCGATTTGTTTTTTTTTGTTCCAAAATATTATATTGTTGCCAATTTATTAATTTTGATGCCAAATGTTTGTCTCCAGAATATTTAATATGTCATTCAAAAATAATTTTTTGTATTCTCATTTGTTTGTTCCAAAATATTATTTGTGTTGTCAATTTATTATTTTTAATGCTAATGTTAGTTGCCACAAAATATTGTTTGTATGCTAATTTAAATTGTTTCATTTTTTTTAAAGAAGATGCCAAATTGCCTTTAAGGATATTCACGTATCCTGGTCCTGTAAGGTTCTCGTTGGTTCTAACATTAAGCATCATGGTCGGTCCAATACATTTAATATCTATACGTTTTCGTGGTTTACACCAAACCCGTTCTCTTGTTTTAATGTTAAACTTTCCAAATGTGGACTCATTCGTCCAAAATACTCAATTCGAAAATGAACCTAGCATACTAACGTACTTTTTTACTAAGTCCAACCTTTTCTTTATACATATTCTCTTTTCGTAAAAAACGTTCTTTTTATTAATAAAGCTATGCATTTTCATTGCATTAAGCCTTCGGCAGTCTGTTTGTGAAGAAATATCTAAATCCAAACTTTCTTTTATCTTTCTAATTAATTCAATAATAGCTCCAATAATCAGTCAGGCGATATTGCTGGTAGCTCTTTCATTTACAATGGAGTCAATATGCCATATAAATTAGATTAACCTTTAGGTGACATAATCGGGCAAATTCCCATAGTATCTATATCGTTGCAAATGATAACATCTCCATTGACTAATTGACATTTTGGTTTGATAGGCGACGAATTGCTAAGGCAAAGATGTTGAATCTCAACCGAACAATTATTCTGTTTGTGCCAAAAATTATCATAGCAAAACGCCGCGTTAATTTGGGTGTATGCGGTTTTTTTTTTCAAATAAATGCCAACAATTTATTCTAAAAAATATTTATCACTGGTTTCGGACACATTCTTAGTTGTGAAAATATGTCTGTTCGTATCAAAATTAGAAAATAATTTATTTTGTAACACAAGTGCGGAAAGGGCATCATTACAAAACGAGTAAGAAAATGAAGGTACATGCGACAGAAAGGTTTCAACTTTTAAAAAAAATTTAACTGCCTCATAACAAATCATACTCGAAATTAAAATTATACATTCCTACTTACCTTAAATGTGTGTGTTTAGGTCCCGTAAATATTTAATCATTCAAACTGAAAGACGATACTAATAATGGAAATATTTCCGGTAATTAAATTCAAGAAGTTATTCTCTGTCATATTAGGTACATCCTTGAAAAATATAAACCTTACTCTTCTTCTAGCACCAAGAACTTGCCGAAGTGATATTATTAGTTTTAGGATAGCTCTAAGAAACGAACAATTCCATTCGTAACCTCGTATTTATATGAGCGTTGATATTAGAACTTAATAAATACAAAAATGTATTAATGATGTATTAACGATAAAATTGCACCTAACATTATCAAAAATTGAACCTGGATTTCGCAAACCTTATGATAAAATGTAACAATCAAATATCAAACAAATAATAATTAATTTTATTAAATAAACACTATGGTGACAAATATTCTTTTTCCTCGAAGGGATGAATCCCCCTCGAGGGGGAACGGATGATTAAAGAAGAATATTGGATGGGGTCACAAAAATGTATTGTTGTGAAAATGGAGTTCACCAAAAAAGTGTGAGAAGCACTGATCTATGTATATTACAACCCGCAAAAGTCAATTTTTCATGTTTTTATCGCGTGGATCTGCGCTTACCAATCCAATTAGCAAAATTGTGGCCATAGTTTCTCACAGCTAAATTTTATGTGAAATTAGCATTGGAAATTTTACACAAACAATACCTAAATCTCATGAAATAGCGGACCAAAAAATTTCACGGTTGAACAAAGTGGAAAATAAGCAAAAAAAAATTATCTTATTTTTAAAGGGTGACACTTAAAATGAAAATTTTTAAACCAAAAATGGTTAATTTTGTTTATTATTGTAAATTGTACATGAATGAGAACTTAAATCGCATAAAATAAATTTTCTTCCTACAAATAATAGCCGACCAAGTGTGTTTACCCAAGTAACAGAGTAGGTCGACGTCGAATACAGGTACACTGAAAAAAAAAGCTTTGCGTTATTTACTATTTCGGCTGAGTAAAACGAAATTTTTAAGTATCACAAATCAATTTTAAAGGACACATTGCAGTGTACAAATTTGCAGAGTATTATTTACAATTCATTGTTGATCATAAAAAACTATGCCGAGTAATTTTTTAAATGATTTGAAATAATGGTATTACAATATAGCTTAGTAAATTTCAATAAACTGAATGTTAATACAACATGCTGCAACTTAGTTTTTTTTTAGATCACATACAAATATCGCAGGTGTTAAATTTCTTTTGAAATGAAATTCACAAAACTTATGTTAAATTTGAAATGCTTTTTATTATACACTCTGAGCTGTGTAAAATGTATTTTGGCAGAGTATATTTAATACTATAAGTACATGAAAGTACTGTATGTAAGTACAATAATAATTTGTTGTTGGTAATACACTTATTAGGATTAGTAAGCAAGCTCAATATTTACACATTAACACGTTATATCTCAATAAATGAAATGCAGGACGAGTTTAATTTCAGTTTTTTTTCATAGTAAATTACTAAGGTTTATTTAAATTTATAAATGCTTTTTAAGTCTTACGCTGGGCTTTGTGAACTGTTATTGGCAGTAAGAGAAATGAACCAATCATATTACGTAAATTATATGACAATCTTATGAAAATTTGTATGATTTAGCGTCTGGTTTTATTTTGAGTATCTAAATCATTAAAAATGAATAGGCATCATTCTGTTTGTGAACTTAAATCTGTACGGTGATATTTTATACAATATAAAAAGTTTAATAAAATAGTTGAGATTGAATACTCCACTACAGGAGTTTGTAGAAATGTTCTACTTATTCTACTAAGTTTTTGTCAATTCAAAGGTAAGTTCGATTTCAATAATATTTATCAATAGTTAAGTGATTAATAAAAGTGATCGGTATTATCTTAAGTGCATATTATTCCCGTATTTTTCATTTTTGTTTATTTTAAGTTTCGCCACGTCCTGGCGGTGAAGCACATATCATTTCAACTTTCTAATGTGAAATTATAAATATTCGAAATGTTAATCCAAGATTTTGTTGTTAAAATTAAAATTATTCAAATTTTTAGTAGTTTCTCAACACATTTTCTTGAATCAAAGCGACCCCTTTACGAGGATATTATATATTTCATACACATGGCGCGTACATAACGTACAAGTAATTGCAAAACTGCACGAGTTTTGGTTTATGTTGAGTAAAATTAACTACGGCATTTTAAGACTTACACTGCGCAGTGTAAATTGTTATTAGCAGCTATGAACATTCCGGTGTTATATTTTTGTGTATGTTATAGTATACTATAAAATTATAACTATTAATGTACACAAGCTGTATACATAGTGTACATATTTTCAATTATTATCCATGTACAATTATGTAAACTTTTTTCTTATAGAATTCAAATTTTTATAAATAAATTTTATTATCTACAGATTGATGTTGACTTGGTGTAGCTTTGGGGAAAATGTAATAGCACTATTCAACGCCTGACTAACACAGCCTGGAGAAAGATACAATTGGAAAACTATTATGCTTGAAAAAACCGCGGTTTATCTAGGTAAATTAAATATTATTGCCTCAAAAAGTGCTTATGTGAGTCTAATAAACAATTCTTATTTTTTTGTAGCAGATTCTTTTAGCACAAAACTACTACTTCGGAATTTCATCTTATCAAACTCGGAGAAACACTTAAATAATTCTGCAGAGTCCCGATATAACATCAAGGGTAGCTTTGTCTTGTTTACAGAAGTAGCTGCAGTGACCACAAAAATATACAAAATACATTATATAATTTATATTGTGTAAGCCGCTGTATATAATAGAATTAAAATAAAATCGCTTTATTTATTATATCTTCAAAATGTGTGAATAGTTTTATTTCAAGTGAATTTATAATATAGATATATGGATGATTATGCTAATCTAAGTAACAATACATGAACAATGTAAATAAATATATATTATTTGACGTATTATATACATATATATATATATATATATATATATATATATATATATATATATATATATATATATATATATATATATATATATATATAATTACAATTGCTTAGTACGAATTGCATAAGCTTAGTAAATTTCCCATCGTGAATATTACTCATCGTTTAGTAAACTGCACCATGCTCCAAATTTTCGAATGAATTGCTTTCTGATTATCGCCAAGCGCTTACTAAATTATTCTTAATTTACGTAAACTGCAATAGTAAAATTTACTGAGCAGTGCAAATTTTACACGTAACTTTTACTGAGCCCCATTCTGTATTTGCTATTGCCCAGCACAAATGCAAAGTAAATATCATTTATTTTTAGCAAATATAGCAAATCTGAAAAATTAAAAATATATGGAAGTTACAAAGCGCAATGTAACATTTGATAAGCTATATATTCAGTATTTGAAAAGCGCTTAGGTGGCGCAAAACTTACCGTTTTTTTATCAATATTTACCACGCTTTTTTTCAAATATCGCAAATCTTTTTTTTCAGTGTAGATTTTTACTTAAAACACACCTTTGAAGACGAAAAACACCTTTTAAATAGGTATAATATTACGTCGATTCGACGTCGAATCGACATAATTGGAGAATTTTTCGACGTCGATTCTTCGTAAAATCATACCTAAAAAGTACTAATTAGGTAATATTTCACTTTCCACTTCTACCTATTTTGGGGTAATAATACGTCGATTCGACGTAAAACATAAGTGGGATTTCCCTAATTTTCAACTTATTATCAATTTATCGACAAATTTTATTATAATTCTCCTTTTTGGTATAATTTATTACTCTAATAATAATTAAAAGGTTAAACACAAAATAGTAAATAATATACGATCATAATTAATAATATATATTATGAAAAATAATTAAACATTTTTATAATTATGCAAAAAATCGTTTTTACTGTAACAAAATTAATGCCCCTGTATTTTTTTTCGATAGAAACGCACATTGTACCCCGAAAAATTACAATGCCCTAAAAAATAATTCATATTGTAAAATTAATTTTTCGATAAATTGAAAAAAAAAATTTTGTTTCGTCTTTCGGGATCAGAATTTTGGTATATGTACATATGTTATGTATATCCATTATTAAAACAAAAATAAATGGTGGATTTTTGAAAATCGTCTTCATTCTCCATAATTACTAAATTAATCGACTTTTAAAGTGAATTGTCCCTCAGCTCTAAACGAAACTACCTATTTTAAGACGAAATTTCTTATTTGATGGATTTCTACTTTTAGCTCTATTGTAAATTACGTTGTCAAATTCCATTTTATACCTATTTAAGTGAAAATTTACTAAATAAGTCGAAAAATTTACCTAAATTGCGCAGTTTAAGCTGCACAAAAAATCGAAAAGCAGGCGAAATGCAAAAAATATTGCCTGCTTTTTATACGACCGGCAGCCTGACTGCAAGTTTGTGAGACATTTGACATTTAGCTACTTTTATAATTCGTGATTACGAATAATCGAGAGAAATCGTGTTATTTTATTTTATTTCGCCAACAATAATGTATAAAATTGAATTTAAATAAAAAAATTGACATTTACAGTTTTTGCATCCGTTTTAAGCGGTAGTCAGAATATGTACATATTTACATAGTTGACTAAATAAATAAATAATGTGGCTGCGTAAACTGCGCAGCCTAACTTTATTTGCTGCATTTTAATCCGACGGAATGCGCAGCATTAGCTGCAAATCTTAATTTTTGACCAACTTACTGCATAAACTGTGCAGCGGCTGAATTCTTGACCGTACCCTTCTTTTGTACTAAGGGAGATCTGTGAGTCTTCATTTCTCGTTGGACCCATAAGTTTTGGTGATGAGATAGAAAAATCTGAAGTTGACGAGATATTTGAATAAATGTCAGATTCCGAATTTAAATTTTCTGTTTGTTATAAACTTGACGAATAACGATACGCTCTTTAGTAACTTTTATTTTTGTTCATTTGTAAAACTTCTTTCTATGTTGAAACCACGCGAGGTGAAATGATCTGCTTGGCAAAAAAATTATACAAGCTGCAGTGTTGTAATAATAACCAAATGTCTTATTTTGGTAATTTTTCAATATTTTCGACTTTAAAGAAAAATGTTTTCGAACCTATTCGAAAATTCGTTTTGGAAGTAACATTTTCAGGTGATTTCCGTCTTTATAGTCCAGCGCACAAAATAGATTTTTACTTATTTTCTGTCTTAAAGAAATTCCTACTATAAGGTAGAAAAATTGGCAAAAATTAAGAAAAAATTCCTTACTTATCGTTTCTAAAGAAAAATCCTTCTCAAATTCGAAAATTGAAAAAATTGTATATGAGCACAGTTCCTCTTATTTGTGACATTTCGATTTAAAAGTCATATTTACTTTAAAGTGGAAAATAGGTAGAATCTGGGGAATTTTTTCTTATTTTAAACCCTATTTTCAACCATAAACAATTTTCAACTTTTAACACACTTCGCTGGTGTGAATTACGTTAAATTTCCTTATTACTCCACCATAAAGTAAACGCCGCTTCAATATACAAAATAGATGGAGAATTTTCGAAATTTTTCCGTTGGGTGTTTGTTGAACTACACAAAATAGTGAGGGGTGTCAAATAAATCCAATGCGAAATGTTTGTTCATAACCGAATTTCGCTATCCGTTGGTGACTACCTTGAATTGAAGCATGATCAAGAAGTTCAACTGCCGGCACCTTAAAAAATTAAATTCGGAGTACGAAGGTAAATCCAAGCAGAAAAAACAAGCATGCAACATTATGGATGAACATATCCATCTAGGACCTAATCTTGGCTAAAAATTACAATTTGTTTTTATATAAAACATTTCACCCACCTCTTTAATTCATACTACTATGAATGAGCTACTATGCTCAAAGTAGTGTGTTTATTGTGAAGTGGATATGACTTGCTACAGTTCAAAATTATTGTTACTAAATAAATAAATAAATAAATAAATAAATAAATAAATAATATTTTACCAATAGGGAATAACTCCTTCATAGTAGCAAAATAACTAAAAAATTACGTAATTTTGACTTAATTAGAACAAATTACACCAAACGATGGAATAAATTACCTAATTTGTTACTTGGGTAGGCATCGAAATCTTTTAAGTGATTAAAGGTCGCTGCACGAGTATGGATATAAATCCGTACAATCTGAATCCGGTCATTCATCCAATGAAATTATCCAAATATTGTCATGTGACCGAAAAAAATATTCCCCTATTTCTCCTCTCGAGTTAAAATTATTTCAACATTAAGCAAAATATCCTCAGAACACCAACATAACCATACCAAAAAATATATATTACGAGCTATTTTTTCCCCAATTTTTTTTTTGTTTGCTTATTTCTGACTTTTCGATTTTTAAAAAAATTTGTTATTTTGTTATTATTGAAGTTATCATAGTATTATTGAAACTAAAAGCAAAGAGAAGTTGATAAGTAAAATAGACGAATTTACGGGAATTTATTTAGCAAAAGGTCAAATAAGTTACTAACTTCGTTCGGATGCAGATTGTACGGATTTATATCCATACTCGTGCAGCGACCTTAAGGCCCGTTGTACATTTTAGCTAAGCTAAGCTATAAAACATATCTTAGTTTAGCTTAGTTTAGTTCGCTAGCTCGACATCCGCACATTTGAGCTAATAAATTGGTTCACACATACTTATACTCCTATATTTTATTTGTGACGCACACATTAGGTTACTTCAAATTAATTCTGTCAATCGAAAAGACGACATAATAATATCTGCAGATGATTAGAAACAATTATAGAAAATAAACTTTATTATCTATATGATAAATATGTTTAAGAAATTTTTGCTTTAATATTATATATTTAAAATGTCTCCCTTTCGTATAGAATATTTTGACAGAATGAAATTTAAATAACATTGTATGTGCGTCAAAAATAAAATATAGGAAAATGTCATTGTATTTGTGAGAAACATAGCTGAAAATTGTAAGGCGAAGACAACTCGAGCTATGTTTATTTTCATAGCTCAAAGCAGTACAACATAGTTTGCTTAGCTTAGCTCATGTGTGCAACGATTCATTAAAACCCTTTATTTACAAACAGAGCTATGAACATAGCTCAAATCGTTTAGCTTAGCTTAGCTGAAATGTACAACGGGCCTTAAGGTCGCTGCACGAGTATGGATATAAATCCGTACAATCTGAATCCGGTCATTCATCCAATGAAATTACCCAAATATTGTCATGTGACCGAAAAAAATATTCCCCTATTTCTCCTCTCGAGTTAAAATTATTTCAACATTAAGCAAAATATCCGCAGAAAACCAACATAACCATACCAAAAAATATATATTACGAGCTATTTTTCCCCTATTTTTAGTTTATTTACTTATTTCTGACTTATCGATTTTTAAAAAAATTTGTTATTTTATTATTATTGAAATTTTCATATAATGTATTTGTTATTACTGAAACTAAAAGCAAAGAGAAGTTGATAAAATTTATTTAGCAAAAGTTCAAATAAGTTACTAACTTCGTTCGGATTCAGATTGTACGGATTTATATCCATACTCGTGCAGCGACCTTTAGGCACCTATAAATGTATTATTCAGCCCTGTTTAACACAAAAGTACATTCCCGTCTCAGTGACTCTATATTAATGAATTATTCCCACGAAATTTTTTCAATCCAGATTTACTAAAACTTTTTAAAATTAGTGCAACCACTTGATTTACCCTTTGTAGCAAACTTTTGTGAGAAAAAAAAAATTAAAAATTACTCTACAGAAACTGGGTTAAAGCATTAAAACGAATTATGCAGTAAATATTCATGGAAAGGTTGATCAACACCTTTATTTTGCGTAAACGAAATAAAATAGCGGATCTCGAAATTTAACCCCCTTATTTAGTTACCCTTATTTCCCCCGAAGATTTTATTACAAGACTCACGGAACTTCTTAAGTTGATGGTCACAGAGATAGGTTTACCTAAAAGCAGAGTAGGTCATAAATAAAATATGGTTCATACGAATGAACATTTTAATAGCATAAGATCCAACAGATCTTAACCGATACGGGCCTTTCAGGTGTCGACTTGTCAAAATGTCTCGAATTTCGAAGCAGAAAGAGTTATAAAATAGCAATTAATTCACTTTTGTCTACTATAAATTTTCTTTCGTATTCTCTAATTTTGTCATTCGACTTGGTGACTCGAGATTCAGCCTATCTTTTTTATACTACTATATCTACGTTATTAACCAAAGCATAACAAACCCTTAGACTAGAGCCGTATAAAAACAAATCCGTTTCTCCGAAACATGCTCAAACATAACATGAGTTCATGACCTGAAAAAAGTTTTCCACGACGGAGGAAGTTGGTGTTGAAGTTAAAAAGTCGTGCCAAATTGGTAAGTAAAAGAAATGTTTAAGAAGCTTTGCCCACGCACTTTAATGAATATTTTGTGTACGTATATTATTACGTTCACTTCATTTGAATTGATTACATTTTGTAAAGGTCGAAAGAAGCTCATTATGCCATTAAGTGGGATTTTTAGTTTGTACCCACATGAAATAAGTTTAATTCGATTCGGGAGGAAGGAAATGTATCAGAAAGGAACAGTGATACGGGATTGGTAGTTGAGTCTTCAAATTTTATTTTAAATATTTGTATAGGTTTTGTAATTTTTCTAAATTTCGTATATCCCAACATGCAAGCCCGATCGTTTTGTTCGTTTCACGTTCAACGAAACCAATTTTTTATCAGCAATCAAGCCCTTTTAGAACCACCCCTAATTTAACTACAAAAAAGGTTTTTTCAATATATCTCGGCTTCTACTCCACTTTTTTTTATAAAACAAATTGGTAATTATTCCTCATAAAAAGTACAACTATTCCATAGTAAATAAGATTATGAGAGTTGTATCTCTGTTTTTATAGGGGATGAAATTACCTTTTTTCGCAAATTGAGTGGTGATTTAAGCCCTTAAAAACGACTTGGTTGCCGATAAAAAATGGTTTCAAAAATAGGTTTAATGTCTTTGACAACTTTTCATGTCTCTAAATACTTTTTATAATTTTTTTTTAATTTGACAGTTCAGAAGGTTCCCTTTGCAAAGGGAGGATTTTGCAAAGGAGTTCAAGTTTATGAAGAAAATTCAAGGAAAAAAGTCATTTGCGACAGATAAGACGGATCCTTGAAGGACACCAGCGTTTACCTAATGTGTATAAATCGAAAGTCGCGTTATCTATCACCACTTTGATGATTCTGCGACAATAGAAGGAGCTCACAATCTAAACATTTAGTGTAGTGAAAATGGCTTCTAAAGTTAAAATTACCATGGTAAAACCTTGAAGCACACATAATCTAATAAGCGTGATTATTTGAAACTCAACGGACTGGTCGTTTCCATTATTCACTAACAGTCTGAATAAGTAGGCGCTCTTCCAGATATTTCTACAGTTTAAAATTTACTATTGTTTCTACAGTCTTCCCCCGTAAATAACACCTGAAAATTTTATTCGAATGTGACAAAAATTTTAAGATTTTAAGAATATCTAAAAAAACTCATAAAAACAAGTAAATGTTTTATTTTACTATACAGTTTTTGAAGTGTTTGCTTATATTTATTTATTTACTAACTTTTGAAAAAACTGGTTACAATTTGAAATAATACTTAATTACAATACAAGACGTACACAAATTAAACAGTTTACCAAAAATCACAAAGAAAATGTGACATCAAAACCTTAAACGATTCTCTTGACAAATTAAAATCGAAAATCGATCGTACTTTATTAAAAGCAACCGAGACAATATAAACAGGTTCATTCCTAAATCCCCGCTCGATCATAACATACATGTTGGAACGTTAATATAAAACAAATCTAGAATCGCACTACAATCAATCCTACAAACGAGCAGATCAGGAACAAAAGTGGCACACGTCGCAATTCTACGAATAGAGCGAGGTTTCAATCTTAAAAGTTTACATCTTTCCCTATAAGGAGGAAGAATATAATTGGGAATATTATTATCCCTCGGTAATCTACGCAAGGCATATTTAAAAACTGTTTTTGAACCCTATCAATAAGATCCGAAGATTCTTGATAAAATGGGTCCCAAATAACTACACTATACTCCAATTGCGAACGCAGTAACGAAATATACAAGATTCTAATCACATAAGGATCCCAGAAGTCTTTAGAGAATCATTTAACAAACCCTAACATGGCAAACGCCTTAGAAACAATGCCCTTGTATATCAATGTGGAATGATAAATTAGAAGCAAAAGTGATACCCAAATCCTTAAAAGTGTCCACTTTCTCAATTTTATGGTCATTGAGAAGCAATTCGTAGTTAAAGTTCAAATCATTCCTTCTACGGGAAAATCGCATCGTTTTACACTTCTTAGTATTCAATAATAAATTATGACAAGTACACCAATTTGTAAAATCCGACAAATCAGATTGTAAATCCACTGCATCCTGAATATTCAAAATAGTTTTAAAAATTTTCATATCGTCAGCATATATGAGCATTTCAGAATACTTAATGCAGTCAATCACGTCATTAATAAATAAAATGAATAAAAGGGGACCCAAATGGCTTTATGGGGGAACCTTTTGACGTTACATGAATCAATCTAAATGTGTAATTCTCAATTTTAACGATTTGAGTTCTACAATCTAAGTACGACTTAATCCACCTAATTGGTAGACTATTACAATCCAAAGACTCTAATTTATCCAAAAGTAGTTTGTGATCAAGTTTGTCAAAGGCCTTGCTAAAATCTGAATAAAAAACCTGTACATCCTTCTCCAATTCGAAAGCAGTTGAAATAAAATTGGTTAGTAAAAATAAATTAGTAACAGTTGATCTGCCAGGAAGGAATCCATGTTGCTTAGATGAAATAAACCTACGAGTATAAAAAAAATCAAATCCTTGACTAATTTTTCAAAAAGTTTCGGTAAAACGGATAAAATACTAATGGCACGGTAATTTTTAATATCACTTCTGGAATCCGACTAAAATACTGGTTTAATTAACGAGCATTTCCAGAGGTTTGGAAAGTATCCTTGCTGAAGACTTTTGTTAAATAGGACGGTGATGGGAAAGGCGACAGCATGGGCTCTTTGATTAGTATCGAGCGATAGTAGTTCATTCAAGATAGTATCAACATATAATCGCCAGGAAAATATATTTCCAGCCACAGGACATATAGCTCGATGTCGAATCTGTCGTTACCGGTTTCTTTACATAAACACTCTCAAAAAAGTCGGCGAACAAGTTACAATTCTCATTCAAAATATGACCCACACGAACATCCAAAAACATAGTAGACGGATATCCACTTGTTTTTCTTTTAGAATCAAGGAATTTCCAGAAGCTGTCAGAGCTACCTTTTATGTTCGATTCAATCTCCAAAATGTAATTGTTGTAAAGAAAATTATTCAATATTCGGAATTCATTTCTCAAGGATTCAAAAACAGCGTACCTATCAGAAGTTGGGAAAAGTTTAAATCTCTTATGAGCCTTGTCTTTACGGTTTTTCAGATTAATAAGCTGTTTATTATGCCACGGTTCCTTTTTCTGATGCGGGGATTTAAATTTAGGAATAAATTTCCCCATTCCTACATTTAAAACATTATAAAATTCATCCAACACTTCATCTAAATGATCGGTACCTTCAAATGCACTCCAATTATATTTGTCTAGAAAAGCATTAAAGGAATCATAGTTCCCAATTTTAAAATTAAAATTTTCAACAATTAACTCATCCTTGACACTTTCACATACCATAAAAAGCAGTGATACTTTTAAAGGAAAATGGTAAATGCTGGACGATCCTGCTAGATCGTCACACGTATCGACAATAAATTCTTGATCCAACGACAAAATACCAGGTCCAAAACATTCCCACAATTGTTCTTAACATCCACACATTGTTTGAGACCCATCGAAACTAATCCGGTCAAAAAGTTATCATAATTCGCATTCAAGTTCAACGGAGTTAAAAATCATCAATTCGAAGCCAATTAACATTTGGTAAGTTGAAATCACCAAATATACATAAGCGATCCTTTGGTTGCAAAATGGGTGCTATGCTGGACTTGATAATATCAATGAATTTATCATGCACTCCAAAGTTAGACTCGCATGGAATATACGTGACACAAACAATTAGTGAAAACGAGTGATACCTGATTCGAACTGCGATTATGTCCAAATCGCAATCAGTCAATGATAAAGGTACTGATGAAAATTTCTCCGAAACAACAATTAGCACACCACCACCTTTCGCATTGTGTCCTCAAGAATATGCCTGTTTCGGCAATGGACAATGTATGATGTCGGAAAATATTCTTCAGTCTTAAAATTAGATGTCAGCCATGTCTCCGATATACAGACAACATCATATTCTTCCTCAAGTAAAGTTAAATATGGATTCCTCGATTTAAAGCGTATACCTCGCGTTATGATAATAAATATTTAGAGCTGAGCTACGAGGGGATGAATTAAGTGGATGTGATGACAATAAGGTAGAAAAATTTAACGGTGGTACTGATCTAACCGGATACGAATGATGAAGTGGTGTAGAAGCTATTTACTTGACGATTTACAAGGTTGTATATAAGGAGAATTGCGTTTAAAGTTTTGAAGTATATTTTGATCAGAATTGTTGGAAATATTAATAATCAGAATTGAAGCAGATTCGCTGCTTTCTTATTTAAATCAAATACGAATGTTATTCATTCGAAATTCCCCATATTCAGAAATGCACCCCCCCCCCCCCTCCCTCCAAATATTTTTAGATTTAACGTTGAAAATTTAAAGTTTATATCGGATTATATTTTTGTTGAAAATACCGGGAGTAAAGTGGAGCTTTGAGTTCCTATCAAGAAATTCTAAATATAACGGTTATTAAGTCACCCTTAGAATCGAAATAGTGTTGCTAAGAATATAAAGAGAACTCATGGAAATATTGAAGCACATACATTTTGCTAACATTTATTCTAACAATCAATTTGCAATTCAGATGAGAGACTTACCAGCCTCGACATTCAGTAATTTTAATTACACATTAAAGCAGAATTTGGAAACGTGGATATGGTTTAACACCTTAGTTGTAAACTGTGTAAACAATCCTACCAGACTGAAGGAATTTAACTTCAACAAAATATGACCACCTAAAAGTTTCAAGGGTTATTATTTATTGCTCAATAATTTTTGATCAATCTTTAAATGATGTGGAAACCGATTTTATAATTTTAAAGCCAAAAAAATTGCATTCTTCACTGTTTTTATAAAATCAATGGGTATTTATCGTAAAAATTGGCTATTTTCCATAATTATAAACTATATGAAGTTTAAAAATGTTTAACAAACAAAATGGCTATCGCGCTCTATTTGATTAAAACGCCCAGTAAGCGTACTAGTCGTTTAAAACGCCAAGGCGTTATTTACAGTAGACGACAATAGTGTCTTGAAGAGAACTGAGCTAGTTAAATCCTATATGATCAAATTTACTGACATTCTCGTGCTAAAAATTAGCATTAGCTATTCTCCGGATCGAAGGGAAAATGCCAAGAGTTATACATCGGATAAATACCGTTCGGCTCAGTTGACTTTTTGGCATGAATGTTTGCAAGATAAAAGGTTTTTGCGCTTTCCACTCACTGCAAATACAAGCATCGTTGAGGAAAAAATCACTGAATTTGAACGTAGTCGAGAGGAATTTTAAGTTAAGCTGGTCGAATAAAGGTGCTGAAATTTTTGTAAATTAATTAGAGAATGACACAATCAAAACAGATGGAGCAGTCACTGCCGATTGGCTTAGTTACCTATAAATTGATATCAGATTTATTAGCTATGTCAAATTTAGGGCAGTGGGTAAAAGAGTTGATTACCGCGCTGCTATTTCGAATTCGAAGTAACATAAAATAAATCTAATAAATTGTTGTGTTTTCTGGATAAAACTAAGCAAAACGAAACAAAAACAAAAAAAATCTTATCTGGAAATATAGAAGAGTGGATTTTGAAACCATTAAATATATATTTGGTGGTAAGAGTTTTGGCATTTTCAAACTGCTAGGAGCACTAGACAGTACCTCTTCAAATTTAAGCTCAAGATTTTTACTGGCGCGCCATTGAAATCCGGCAGTATATTTTATTCAGGGTTATCACTTTAATAATTAAACGGCCTATAGAATATCATCGAGGAAATAGCAGCAAGCCATCTAAACTTTATAAAGAAAGAATTTGAATGGATACAACATTTTTTTTTTTTTTTATATCTTACCATAAAGTTTCGTTAACAAATTTTTTTATTTTTATTTTTCAGGTAAGTCTACATACTTTGGTTCATGTTAATAACTTTTAATATTTTCAATCACGTAAGTAAAAAATTTAAAACTAAATTACTTCTAAATTGGCTCATCAGAATGAATTTTTTTTTAATTCAGTCATAAAGTAAAAACGCAAATCGAGCAAATCTAATCTTAACAAGTGTGAACATACAAAATAATACTAAATTTCCTCGATTAAAAATACGAGCACTTACTGTAAATAAAATCTTTTAGATAAATTATTCTGTACAAGGGACATATTGCACTCAGATAATAAATATAATAAGTAGTTGCAAGATAATAAATTGTATTTGTCTAAATACAAAATTAGATAAGCAAAAATACGCATGCATTTAAATTAATTATTTGATAGTTTACTCGATTTAACTGGTTTCTCAAAAAAACTGCGACTGAGACAGAAGTCGCCGTGCTCCAAAAAATGATAATCTGATAATCTAATGGTTATTTGCGGAACAATATTTTTCCATTGGAAAACCCCAACTTTAAAATATTATTTCTAGTATATGTACTAAAGTAAAATTATTTCACTTTCACTTTTTGCGAATTCCTAATCACCCTGTTTATAATTAGAATTAGTATATAAACATTTTGTTTTTGTTACAACTACTAGAAAAAAAAAAATTATCGAAAATACTTTTATTTTTTATTGCACACAACGGTTTTTTTTTTTAGCTAGCGCTATTTTTAACTATGTACGTACAAAATAGTATAAAGTTTTAGATACTGTATCTCTATGCTGTTCTATCGTTAGTTTGGTTTGCCGAAATTTGATAACAGAACGTACATGTGTATTGATTGTTTATACATACTATCTATACGTTCGTATATAAACTATACAAAATTTTCGTGTGAAGGTTAGCAATTTTGATTATACAATTGCAGTGAACGTGCCAAAACGAATAAAAAACCAAAAAAACTCATTTTAGAAGGAAATCAATTAACAGGTAATTTAATGCATTGTAGGTGGTATTATGCGAATGTTTTATTTCAATTTTCAATCAAATTTCGATTTCTTTCCGCATAAGACTTATATTATATTATGTAAACGTCTTAAAAATTAATCAAACAAAACACATTACAAAAAAGTTCCTGCACAATGTACATACATACATACATAAATACAAACAAATATGTACACATTTTCCCCAAACGTATAATGTCGATCAATCAGCCGATTTTTTATTTTTTTTTTTATATTTTCTCTATCATCTTAATTGCCAAATTCAAATTATCATCAATCATGGCAGGTATTCAGCAGATTTGTCGTTTACGTACTGCGAAAATCGATTTGTAAGCCAATTTTTTGTTTTTATTTATTTTGCATTGAAAAAATTCTCGTGAATTTGTTGTGAACAGTACAACACGTTTATTAAAAGTTGTGCGGTTGCTGAATTGCAATTTGGCCAATAAAACTTTGAGGAACACAATAAAATTTCGAAAAAAATAAAAACTTGTTTAGGATCATAAAAAAGGACGGTTTTTGGAAATTAAAAAATAAAATTGTGAATTTATGAGACATACAGACATACAATACAATTTTTTTTATTTGAATTTTTTGGGGATTTTACGATGATGATAAAATATTCTAATTTTATGATTGTGAATTTACATAAAAATTTCATGTTTCACAAACATCCGAGTATGTATTTGAAATCAATTCTCGTTGAAAAAAAAGGATAAGTGACACATTTTAGTTGCCTGTTTGGTGTTGTCAATTGTAATCATATTAATTCATATTTTGTTAGCCGCGCCGCCGCAATAATGCCAATGAACTGGGGTTTTCAATCGAATTTATCAGTTAACCTTGAACAAGATAAAACTTAATTTGTAAAAACATAAATAACATTCACTTACAAAATGATTATCTATGTTGACCCGCATACACATACAAATTTTTAATGTCTAAACATAAAACTATGTTGTGTATATTACATACTATTGTATACAAAATATTCTATTTTGCTTATCTATTAAAAATTTAAAAAAAAAAAATTCTCGACCGTCATTCGCCAAAAAAAAAATTGTTTTGACAAAAAACTATTTTCGTATCTGTACAATCCGTACTATTTTGACGTAATATCAACACCGCACATTAAAAATAGCAAAAAAATATACAAAACGAAAAATTATTGTAATAAACCATTTTTACTAATTTTAACAAATTTATGATGATACTTGTACTGTTATCAGCTAAATAATTTGTTTTATATAATTTCGAATAGTGTTTAGAAACAGAAAATTGGCCTTCATAGTTTAGTTTACATATCAGGTCGCTTATCACGTACATACGACTTAACTTGTGTTTTTTTTACCCATACGTGCAGAGGTATGCCCATTATTGATTGATATCGATAAACTGATAAACTATAAAATGATTAAGGCCCTAAATTATTCATTTCCTATTATTGATAATTCGATCGAATTTATAATTTCCGATTGGAATTTTCTTTTAAATGTCCGATCTCATATACGAATTGAAAAGCCAATTAACAAAATAATTTTAAACATCAGTTTATAATGTTAAATTGCACTCGTCAAAAAACAGCAGAGAAATTAATTTTTGAGCTATAGTGGGCGTCAATATGTTGGCAACATGTTGGGTAAAATCAGCGCGTAGAGCCCTGATTGATCTTAATACATTGGAAATTTCTTGGAAGTGTAACAGATTAAATATCATTCTGGTGTCATTGTGAAGAAATAGCTCTTCTGAATTTTGTCAAATATTATTCATTGGATTTTTGCCAATTTCTTATTTGCTTTTTGCTGAAAACGTTCATTAATGTTGAACTACTAATATTGGATGAGATTGGGGAATCACAATTAATTTCAATGTCTTAAGTCTGTCAAGATTAAGCCTATCTGTTCCGAAAATTTACGTTTACGTATTTTAATTATACAGGGTTTTCCCAAAAATGTAAATTTGTTCAAATTTTATGTATTCAATACACAACTAAAAGGAAATTAGAATATTGTGTTATTTTTCCGTACCTATCGGGCACATTCTACATAACAGCGGTAGGAAGTTACCACGCAATTTTCAAAAAGTTTAATCAGGCAATACTATACGAGAAAATTTATTAAAAATTTATTAAAAACTAAACTTTTAAAAATTTTAGTACATTAAATTTAGACGGTGTCCGAAATATTTTTTAGTACTAAAATTTGACATTTACCTATTTGAAAAATATTCCCCTACATTCACAATTTTTTATTATGCTGTCCGAATAGTCAAATACTTTTGGTATATTACCCCGCCTCACAAAGTTGTTGTTTGAATTTGATTATAAAAATTTTTAGAAAGGAGTAGATGTTTGGACAGAAAATAACATGGATGGTAAATTAATTAAATCAATATGACGCCACTTAAGTAAAATCGGCAGCTCAGTCAATCACAGTAAGTCAATCACACAATGAATTTATTCAGTATCTGTCACAATTTATCATTGGAATTGGCTATGAAAATGTAGACAGTTTTTCAAATAAATGTCAAAAATGTGTACTAAAAAATATTTATCATGAATTTCGGACACAGTCTTAAATAACTTTTAAGAAATTCAAAAAAAAGATGATTTTAGCTTAAATTGGTATCAATTTAAAAGACAGTTTTTTCAAATAATTTAACCGTTAATTTATCAAACTAAATTTCGGTTTCTTTGAATAGGCCCAACCTGTACCATGCTTCATTAGAACTATCAGTATTTTTATAAGATCCGTTCAAGAATAGGGAAGCTGTATACTTTAGACAGAAAACAGTCAACTTTTAGTACAAGGTAGCACGAAAATGGTTTGAGTAATACATATAATTTTAAAATATTTTGCGGAATTAAGCAAGATTAACCTCTTCCATATCTAATAAAAAATGAAGTACATCGATATATTTTCCAAATGGCCCATACAAAAATTAGGATATTAAACGCCTCCAATTAATATCCCAACCCAAGCTACGATATCATTGTATAGGTTGAACTTTTATAAGGTATTATTCAGAATTTTCGTATAACCCATTCAAAAATTAGCAAAGGATCGCACAAGCATCCACTTTCAAATTTGTAACATAAATCATTCATAAGTACCAAACTTGATTTTGAATAATTCAACCTATAATTTGTGTTCCTTATAAAAGGAAAACAACTTACTGCAATTTCAAATTTGTTATGTGAATCCTCTGTAAGCACAAAATGTGTTTGATTAACTCAACCATTAATTTGTCAACACCAGTTGTAATTTCATTGTATAAGATTAACACCCGCAATAATTTGACAATCACTGTTGTGATTTCATCATTGTATATATCTATACCCATTATCATTTTCTAGTACAACATTTAAAATTTTCGTGTGACCCATTCGAAAGTTATAAAATAAAATCTAACTTACCTCAATTTTCAAATTTATCGTAATAGTCATTAATAAAAACTAAATGCTTGTGATTAATTCAACCGTTGTCCACCCCAGCTGTAATATAATCTTGCAGAATTTTCCTGTGTTCGATTCAACAGATAGGAAAGGGTTTCACACACATCAGCCTTCAAATTTTTCATATGAAGCATTCATAAGTACTTGAGGCTTCTAATTTATTCAACCGTTAATTTGTCAACCCCAGTTTTCTACGACAATATTCAGAATTTTCGTATCACCCATTCAAAAGTTATAAATGGATATCAGTTAATTTAAATTTTAACTTTTAAATATGAATCAACGATAAGTAAGTATTAAAAACTTGTGATTAATTCAACCGTTAATTTGTCAATTTCAGTTGTGATTTCATTCTACAGGGCAACCCTTTACGACATTCATTGACAACATTCAGAATTTTCGTATACCCCTTTTAAAAGTTAGGAAATGGTGCGCATACATCAACTTTCAAATTTTTCAAATTACTATGACCAACTGACACCAACTTTCACATTTTTCATTTGAATCATTCATATACGTGCTTAAAGCTTCTGATTAATTTAACCAAGGCCTTATATATACAGGCCTGATTGTACACGAAAAAATATTCAATGAGCTTTCGATATGGGTACTCATTTGTCTATTTTATATGGCAAATGGATATTTTGAGTGATAAAATCATGACATAAAATATGAGTAATTTTAATGTTTGTTGAATTTAAAAAATTACTTGTATTTTAAACCATTTGTCATTTTAATTTCGAAGAATGAATCAACCTCGAAATTAAAAAAATAATTAAATAAAAATAGTCCCTTTATCATATTTTATAGAAAAAGTTTCATTTTAATTGTGGTGCCAGCTGCATAAATGTACAAAAAAAAAATTAAAACAGCAATCGCTGAAAAAAATGCTGAATATTCCTCAGCAATAATGAAATGTCAAATTTTTGTTTTGGTTTTTTATTGTGTTTAGATTTTTAAATTAATTTTTTTTTATATCGAATACTCGTATCCACGTATTGCTCGTATGTACACAATTAAATTTAAAGAAAACACAAACTTTATTGGAAATAATATGTACATTAATATTTTATTGTACAATATAAAAGAAAAATTAATTTAAAAATCTAAACACAACAAAAAACCAAAACAAAAATTTGACATTTCATTATTGCTGAGGAATATAAGATACGGACTAAAATCGAAAAGTAATATAATATGCATCTCAATAACCTCAGAATTTGAGGAAAAATTAGAGGAATTAAAAGAAGAACGACGCAAAGGACCAATAAAATTCATGGAATTGTCGCCCACGCCGTTGTATTTCTCTCCAGCAAAACAATCCCCGTGAAATAAAACACTACTATGTGATTAATGGGGCAGTACACCGCTTTGGACGTTCAAGTGTTACCGACGATCTCATGCTATCAGCCAATCTGTACAATCAATAATATCGGATCAAGAGTCATTCATTTACTCTTTGGCGCAGATATCTATATCAACAGTTACTCTCCGTTGGTCAAATCTAGATGGCTGACCAGTTATTGGACGCAATTACTCGATGTTTAAGAATAAGTACAGCACACTAGGCCATATGGAACCTCGAGTTGTGCAGAATGACCTTTTCTAAATTTTAGTTGACTTCCGATCACATGCATCGCTTTCGTCAAGTCCAAATTCACGAAGACGACCAGACATTCCAACTCATCTTGTAGATAAACTCACCAGCTGAACCGCTTTTGACATTTAAGTTGACACTGTGACATATGGAACGTCTTCAGCACCATTTTGTGCAACTAGATGCCTTAAACAGCTAGCACTCGTTCATGAAGGCACTTTACCTGTCACCACCGAAGTACTAGAGACAGATGTCTACGTAGATGATTTACTCAAAGCAAATTCCATCGCTGCTGCAACAACTGAAATTTACAATTTCGAACATACTTCAGTCTGCTGGTAGAGGTAAAACAGTCTCAATTTTGCGAAAAGTGCAAATGCAATCACTATGGCAGCATTGAGATCAATCATCACCACAAACATATCAACGTATTGGCAAACGCTTCGATAAAGTATGAAGTTACTTAACAATTTTAACATCGATCGTCACCTATTCAGTTCAGTCAAGTCACACAGTATATCTAGATACACGGTGAGTGAGCGCACTTATGGGGCAGTTATTCACCATAGAAGTTCATTACCTATGGTGGTCTGGTCTTCGTTAAGCTATTTTGCTCAAAATCCCGCATAGCTTCATTACAAAGGACAACTTTACCTCGACTAGAATTGTGTACAGCAGTCCTCCTAATTCCACTAGTGCACATAATTCTTGGACAAACGCTTGGGCAAAATTCTGCCCATCTAAACGGAAAACATTCATCTAAAAACGTATCACTGCCATGCAAGAAAAATGGATGCATGTACTCACCGAGTGTGATCCAGTAGATCTAATTTCTCGAGGAGTAAAAATCGAAAATTTATTCAACTCATGGACTTATAAACCTTCATTCCTCTTAAATAAAGCTTCGTGTTGGCCGACGCTCCATGCAGAATTTCCTCTACCTGAGAATTCGTTCGAGATGAAGAACCCGACACCAGTCGCGGTATTCTTCGACAAGTCCTTGCATATATGTTACACCTAAGGTTCCAGTCCAGTCGAAGTTGAAAATGGGCGGGCCGCTTAAGCTGGAAGAATTGGATCGATCACTTCATACGATCATCAGAATTGTACAGAGAGACGCTTTTCCTGAAGAGTACAGTGGGTTGCGAAAAGCAAATTTCGTCGTAAGGCAACCCCATTTCTGCTCATTATCGCTATTTTTAGATACTCATCACATCATTCGTGTTGGGAGAATTTTCAACATACCAAATATGCATCAATTTATACTAACATTAATTTATAGGAAATTGCTATGTTGGTCCACGAGCGTCATTAGCCGCCGGTCGCCAGTTTTATTGGCTATTCTATGGTACAACGGTGTGCAAGAAGTTTGATAGAGAAAGCAAGGAATGCTTTCGTGCCCTACAGATTCCGATGACACAATTAATGGGAGATTTACCGCCAGAACGGGTAACTGCAGCTTCACCGTTCTCTTTAGACTTTGCTGAACCATTTTTTTTTCTCTGATAACGGCACGAATTTTGTGGGTTCTAATTCAGAGTTGCGTGAGCTGTATGAATTGCGCACATCTGAATATTTAAAGAAACAGTTGCTACACCTTAGTTTGGTGGCCTTCATGAGCTATGAGCAACTGATTACGTTGCAAAGGTTTCTTCTCTGCACCTTGTATTAATCGAAATGTCGATTAATAAAATTGCTCGGTTAATCGATACAAAATTGCGAAAACAAAACTAGTCTTAACAACAAGGTGAGTAGGTGACTGATGTTTGCAAGTTCTTGAAACATAAAATATTTTTGATATTTGGGGTATCGATGGAGCGATTTCCAGCGTTTGTGTTCTATAAACGAGCAATACGTGGATACGAGTATTCGATTTAAAAAAAAATTAATTTAAAAATCTAAACACATACACAATAAAAAACCAAAACAAAAATTTGACATTTCATTATTGCTGAGGAATATTCAGCATTTTTTTCAGCGATCGCTGTTTTAATTTTTTTTTGTACATTTATGCATCTGGCAGCACAATTAAAATGAAACTTTTTCTATAAAATATGATAAAGGGACTATTTTTATTTAATTATTTTTTTAATTTCGAGGTTGATTCATTCTTCGAAATTAAAATGACAAATGGTTTAAAATACAAGTAATTTTTTAAATTCAACAAACATTAAAATTACTCATATTTTATGTCATGATTTTATCACTCAAAATATGCATTTGCCATATAAAATAGACAAATGAGTACCCATATCGAAAGCTTCGATTTTTGTACAATCAGGCCCGTTAATATATGGCCCTGATTTAACCGTTAATTTCTCATGCCAATTGTGATTTCATTGTTCAGGCCCTTAACCATGTTTCATGATAATATTCAGAGTTTATATGCAAACAAACATTCAAAAGTTAGGAAAGGTTTTCATTTACGAACTTGAGGCCTCCGATTAATTCAACCATTAATTTGTCAACGCCCTTTAAACAAACTTCGAAGGATCTCGAAAATCTTGATTATTTCAAATAAATTAGATGCCAAGCAACTTAACACTATTCAAACCCAGATACCTAGAATATTCAAAAATTCTTAAAATCTCGAGTTTCAAGAATCTTCCCTAGCTGTATTACCATGTTTCCATTAACGAGGTTGATTTAGGTTGGATTGAAATTTGTTTTACGTTAAATCACAAAATGGCGTCGATCGTTTCCAAGTGAGTTAGGTTGAGTTTACTTTCGGTTTAACAGCCAGTTATTTTAAATACACTTACCACTTTTGTACTACATTAATAATCTTTTGTCAATATTTTTTTAATATTGTCACTATTTATAATAAATATCCTTAATATATATTCGCCTCGCCATTTTGGATTTCAATTCTACTCAAATTCCCTAGTTTCGTTGAGTTAAAATAACTTAACGAAAACCTAACTCTAACTCAAGCCGGTTTGAAATTTACATGGAAACAAAACAAATGTTAATGTCAACACTTATAAAATCTCGAATAATGCTCAACGCCAAACAAACCTCAAGTAAGCTTAAAAACCTCAAAACGTCATAAAAAATTTCGAGCCAATGACCCAACTACGAGAAACTCGAATAATATTTGTTAAAACCATTTTAATGTATAAAATTAAACTTTATTTAAAAACAAATGTGTAAAATCACCCATCTCTCAAAAACAAGGCGCTTGGGGATCGATTATGTATAATGCTCATGTAGAGTTTCGAGAATTATTTTCGAAATTGCGTTCTAGTTTTACATAATCGTGTTTCCTCGCAGTTATGAAGCCCAAGAGATACATAATCGACAAGGAGACGTCTAGCAGGCAATATTGAAATATGGATGGATTACAATTAAATACAACTTGCTGTGCAACTAGGCTGATAATTTGCTTGCAGATCCTAATTAACTAGTTCGCAACAATTTTTTTTCCCACAAAATGTACATAATGAATCATTTTAATGTTATACTCGATAAAATCGGTTAATTTCGGAATAATTAATCAAGAAGTGTAGATTAATAGGTTGATTGATTTGATTGATTTCCCTACCAGTAATGTATTCAGCAGGTTTGTGCCAATAAATGAAATAAGCCAGATTTAATTTTAATTTATAGTTTTATTTAATTTCCTTTTTTTTCAAATTTATATTTTCTATTAACTGGGCGTTTAATAATTTGTGAACTGAATTTTTATTTAATATATCTTTCCATTTATATTTAACGGTGAATATGGACATAATATTTGAATAGGTATGTGGATACCAATAATTTGAAGCCAAACGAAAATAGATGGCAAAAATTTGAGTAAATAACGTAAAAAAATTAAAATTTTAATAATTGGTACGTAAATGACCAAAAACTATCTATTCATAATTTTGTTTACCCTTTTTTCCATTTATCTTAGACATTATACACTCGAAAGAATTATTTCTCAAATATTTGGACCATAAAAAACATATAAAGCATAAAAAGGGTCTCGGTAAACTATCATTATCAATTGTAAATACGGTTTGTTAAAAAAAATTACGATTATTCTTTATTTATTTAAAAAATTAAAAGACGAAAATGAGACACGGGAATATACTACATACCTCTTTTTTCTGTATATCTTGCTCTCAATCGTTCTCTTCTGAGCTTATTCCTCTTATTTGTATCATGTTATCCCTATTACTCGCGTTATTTTATCTCTTTTATTTGCATCATATTAAACGAAAAACTGAAAGAAAAAATGCACATTCAACACCAATACAATTTACCAATACTATTGCCTTCCGGTAATCCTCAAATCAATCCTCATTTTGCGACCAAAATCGCTGTCCTGGTGTCATTGTGGAGAAATAGCTCTTCTGAATTTTGTCAAATATTATTCATTAGATTTTTTGCCAATTTCTTATTTGCTTTTTGCAATGTTGAACTACTAATATTGGCTCAGATTGGGGAATCACAATTCATTTCAATGTCTTAAGTCTGTCAAGATTAAGCCTATCTGTTCCGAAAATTTACATTTACGTATTTTAATTATACAGGATTTTCCCAAAAAATGTAAATTTGTTCAAATTTTAGGCTTCAGGCGGCTGGCCCATAAATTGCACAACTAAAAGGCAATTACCGTTGTGTTATTCTTTCGTACCTACCAGGTAAATTCTCCATAACGCCGGTAGGAAGTTAGCACGAAATTTTCTAAAAGTTTAATCTGGCAATAGTATACTAGGAAATTTATTAAAAATTCATCATAGAACTAAACCTTTAAAAAGTTTAGAATATTAAAATTGGACCGTGTGAACCTATGACATAATATTTTTTAGTACTAAAGTTTGACATTTATTTGAAGAATATTCTCCTTCATTCATAATTTTTTATTATGCTGTCCGAATAATCTAATAATTTTGGCATATTTCCCCACCTCACAAAGTTGTTGCTTCAATTTGATTACAAACATTTTTTAGAAAGGGGTAGATGTTTGGACAGAAAATGGCACGAATTGTGAGTCAATCACAGTAAGTCAATCTCACAATAAATTTATTCAGTAGCTGTCACGACTTATCTTAGGAATTGACCATGAAAATTTGGGTGTGTGCAGTTTTTCAGATAAAGTCAAAAATGTGTACTAAAAAATATTTCTCATAGATTTTGGACACAGCCTTAAATAACTTTTAAGAAATTTAAAAATAAATTGGTTTTAGCTTTAATTGGTACAAATTTAAAAGACAGTTTTTTCAAATACGGTTTAATACGAATCGATAATAACAACAATCAAATTGTAATCATTTTACCATAGGGTATTCAACGAATCAGTGGTTCCAAAATTTAAAACGATCCTAGCTATAAGTTAATCGTTAATTTGTCAAACCAAGTTATGGTTTCATTGAATAGGCTAAACCTTTACCATACTTCATTAGAATTATAAGTATTTTTATGATATAAGATCCGTTCAAGAATAGGGAAGCTGTACACTTTAGACAGTAAACAGTCTACTTTTAATACAAGTCAGCACGAAAATGGTTTGATTGTTAGATGTAATTTAAAAATATTGTGAAGAATCAAGCTAAATATAAGATAAGATTAACCTCTTACATATCTAATAAAACATAAAGTACATCCATATATTTTCCAAATGGTCCATACAAAAATTAGGAAGGGTCCCACCTCCTGTGAACATTCTGAATTTTTATATGACCTATTCAAAAGTTAAGAAAGAGTCAAATTTTTCATTTGAACCATTCATAAATACTGGAAGCTTCTGATTAATTCAACCGATTAATTAATTTGTCAACGCCAGTTGGGATTTCATTGAATGGGCTAATTCTTTACCAAAAAAATTCTGTATATTGCCATGGAACATCGCAAGGGGTTGCTCTATGTTATGAAATCACAACCGGGGTTGAAAATTTGATGGTTGAATTAATCAGAAGCCTTTAGGGCTTATGGGTATCGCCATAAGTTATAGGGTTAACAAATTAATGAATCAATTAATCAAAAGCATTTTGTACTAATGAATGGTTCACATGCCATATTTATAAGATGAACATAATGAGGATTCATAACTTTTGAAGGGGTCATGCGAAATTCCTGAATATTGCCGTGGAAAAAGGTTGGCCTATACCGGGTGTTTCTTTTAAACTGAGACGATCAAATATCTCGAAAAATAGCCACTCTACGGAAAAAATGTCCATAATCAAAATTTAATCATACTGCGGGGGAAATACATTAGTGCAAAAAAATAGTCCCCCACCCCCCGCTTTGTAGATGGGGCGGGGGTAACTTTTAAACTAAGATAGGAAGCCATATTTTTTATTGCAGATACGGATCATGATAGATGGCGTTGTAATCGACGAAATTCAATTTTTTCAATTTCTTCTTAGAACACACGCATTCGATTCTGCAATACGTTTGAAATAAAAAACATCACGTTTTCATTGGAAATACTCGAAATTCGTCATCAAAACAATTTATTAATGTAAATGGCAGGTGAATAAAATAATTTTAGCTTAAAATAAGTGTTCAAAATGATGGCCTGCGACTTCAATGCACTTATTAATACGCATTTCCAATGATTGTACACAACTGAGAAGTGTGTTTGGTTGAATTTCAGCACACGCATTTCTGATTCGCTCAATCATGTTCTCACGTGTTGTTGGTTCTTGTTTGTAAACTTTGTCTTTGAGATAGCCCCACAAAAAGAAATCTGGCGAAGTAAGATCTGGTGATCTGGCGGGCCAATTTATCGGACCAGCTCTGCCGATCCAGCGACCATTGAAATCACGATCAAGTACCTCACGTGCTACCAACGAATAGTGTGCAGGACAACCATCATGTTGAAACCACATGTTCCGTCTCAATTCTAAGTTCAAATTTTCAAGTAATATTGGCAGTTCATTTTCCAAAAAGTTTCGGTACATTTGACCATTCAAGTTGCCTTCAATAATGTGGGGGCCGATGAGTTAGTTGCCAATTATTCCACACCACACGTTGACAGTCCAAGGGCGCTGATGTTCAACTTGGCGGAGCCAGTGTGGATTTTCAACAATCCAATAATGCATGTTGTGTCGATTAATCGTTTCATGGTTTGTAAAAGACGATTCGTCAAAGAACATTACGCAACGAAAAAAATTGGGGTTTTGTTGTATTTGTTCACGTGCCCATTGAAAAAAAGTTACCCGATTTTGGAAATCAGCGCCATGAAGATCTTGGTGTAAAAACACATGATATGGATGATACTTGTGCCGTTTTAAAATTCTGCAACACTGGTGAGGGACAATCCGGAATCGCGAACTATTTCTCGTGTACAAACATGAGGATTATGAGTCGCTGCAGCCAATACAGCAATTTCATTATTTTCTCCAGTGACTGTTGCTCTACGGGTCCTCTTTTTCGGTTGAACATTTCCATCAGCAATAAATTGTTTGATAGTACGGCCAAATGAAGCACGTGAACGAATCCTATCCGGAAAACGTTGAGCGTAAATAGCAACAGCTTTTTCAAGATTTCTGCCAGCTTCTCCATAATCCAGAACCATTTCAATTTTCTCTGGCACAGTTAAACGGTCCATTCTAAAGTATTTTATCGTTTATTTTGCAATTACGAAAAACATGAAGATAAGAAATAACACAAACGTTAAATGTGATTTACAAAACTGAATAAATTGTTTTGATGACGAATTTCGAGTATTTCCAATGAAAACTTTATGTTTTTTATTTCAAACGTATTGCAGAATCGAATGCGTGTGTTCTAAGAAGAAGAAATTGAAAAAATTGAATTTCGTCGATTACAACGCCATCTATCATGAACCGAACAAAATATTTCATTCAAATTTTACGTGCTTTTAGTCGTAGAATCCGTATCTGCAATAAAAAATATGGCTTCCTATCTTAGTTTAAAAGTTACCCCCGCCCCATCTACAAAGCGGGGGGTGGGGGACTATTTTTTTGCACTAATGTATTTCCCCCGCGGTATGATTAAATTTTGATTATGGACATTTTTTCCGTAGAGTGGCTATTTTTCGAGATATTTGATCGTCTCAGTTTAAAAGAAACACCCGGTATAATAAAGACACAATTGGCATTCACAAATTAATCATTCAATTAACCAAATGGATTAAGTAATTTTGAATTATTCATATGAATAACAATTTAAAAGTCGAAGTTAACGAAATCCGTCCATAACTTTTAAAGAGATCTTACGAAATATCTGAATCTAGCCAGATAAATGGGATATGGTAAAGAACTGAGGTTGAAAAGTTGACGGTTAAATTAATCAGGAGCCCTTTGTAATTATGGACTATTCATCTGAACAATTTGGAAATTACAAAGTAAACTGCCCCATCGAAAGGGAAGACTACATTAAATTTTTGGTAACTAAAATATGAAATCAAAAGAAATCTACATAAATTCGTGTCATTCTTGCGCGGAAAGAACCAGTGCTAAGCGGCTTTGAGGAGTTTTTTGATTTAGTATGTGAAATACAAACGTAAATATTGTTACAAATGTAAATATTTTTGAAATTTTTCTGACGTTTTCCTGGCATCCTTGCGCAAAGATCCAATGCTAAGCGGCTTTGGGGAGTTCTCTATTTTAGTATGTGAATAATTATTAAAAAACACAAATTTTTAAAAGTTGCTCTAATCTCTATGAATGGTAAAATTTAAAAAAAATCGTCAAAGCAGGGGTTTGGGGGCGGCAGCCCCCATCCTCTAAGGTATAAAACAAAGGAAAATAATATTTCAAAAATTTGTTATGTCTAAAATACTTGGATTTTTTGGGATTTTTTTGTTTTGGATAACGATACCAACCCCTATAGCTCATTAAATTTTAGGATTCTACAATAATCTCGATACTTACACAAAAATAAAATGTAGTATTCACAAAACCCTGATTATTCATCTAATATCAGAAATAATCTTGGAAAATCCCAATGCTAAGCAATCCAAAAGCAAAAAACTCTATCTCAAAAAAGAAATTGGAACACAATCATAACTATCATGAATAATATCGAAAAATCTATAAAATCTCGAATAATATCTAAATAAATAACCCCAAATATACTTCGGTTAAGCTTAAAAACCTCGAAAATTTGTTTAAAAGCTGAAAAAAATCTCACCTAAAATTCTGTAATACGCCTTAACTTTGAGAAACTCGATCAACCCCTGTAAAAACAAATATTGTAACTTTATTTAAAAAAATTGCTGAAGCAACCAAATCCGAAAACGAATCCGTGTATAAGCATTACACGATTTCTAAGAATTTTTTTCGAAATTGAGTTTTACATAATCGCGTTTCCTCGCAATTGTGGCTTTGTTAATTATGAGTTTTTGAAACTCGGGAACTGAAGCCGGAAATATGGCAGGCGTCTAGCAGGCGAAAGTGAGATATGAATGGATTACAATTAAATACAACTTGCTATGCATTGAGGCTGCCAATTTGCTTACAAAATGTTCAGATAAATTTCAGAATGATTAACCGAAAAGCTTAGATTAATCGGTTAACCTTAATCTGCTTTAATTTTCCTAACAGTGACATTTTCAGCAGCTATGTAGCTTAGTTTTATTTATTTGTATAATGTTTGTATTAGAACATTGCAAAATACCCAAATCAATTTGAAAATATAAGCTAGAGTCATACATGACTTCAGTCATTGAATTGAAAACCGACAAGAAAATCCGCATTTAGTTTTTTTAAATATAATCCCGAAAGTCTTGCTTTATTTTGACTAAAACCTTCTAAAAATCCCAAAATACATATTTGATTAGTCTAGAAAGTAGAACTTTAATTTTTTGGCGTAGACCTAAGTTCTTGATTCCTATGGGGTAACAATCTGAGAAACGATGTTCAAAAACGACAAAGAAGTCCTATTAGCATAAATGTACGGACAAAACCGATGGGACGGTCAGGGCCGGCTAAGTAGATTGGACAAAACGGAGCGAGATCCGAACTAATTCGGACATTTAAAATAATTACCCGGAGTAATTTGGACCATCAACTTCTTAACACATAATACAGGACATTTTTTCAACTTTAAAGTAGCTTTGAAAATCAAATGTTGAGAGAATTCAAAAATGGGAACAAGTTAGCCTGCAGATATTAATATCTCCTTTTTCAGCGGCAAGATCTTCTAAATAAAAATAAAGAGTTGTCATCTCGGGTAAATTGGAATATCTTTCAAAATGTAGACAAACAAGAACGTTTGTTTAAAATGCCTCAAAAATCAAAAATTGAAAGAATGCAAAAGTCGACACAAGCTGAAAAACAATATCCCAAGTATAACCAAACGCATCGCCACGGAGTCCACAAGACTGCTGAGAGAACCCAAGAATATGCAAAAAGGAATTATAATCAAATCAATTGTATCTTTTGAAATTAATTTGCCAACGAAACGATTAAACATACGGATGAAACTGGACTGGTCTTCAGGTCTGGCGCCATTTTAATAATCCATCTCCATGAGGTCTTAACCGATATGGATATGCGAGGTGTGGCTTAAGTGCAATAGGAACTACCGTATAATAAAAGTTAAAGGTAAAAATTGATAAATTTTATCCGTAACTTTATAAAAAAATGAAGAAATACAATAAGAGAGCGGAGTACAAGACATGGCATGAACTGTGTGGCTGCCATTCCTCTCTATGTATTATATACTGTTCAATCTTATAATATAAAAACTAAATACAAAACAAAACAATTTCAACTTGAAGTAATGTTGCTGGTAAATGTAGTTCTACGTCTCTCTGGCTCACTTTACTAGTGAACCACAACTTTAAAATTAAATTTTAATTCTCTCAGCTCATTAAACATTTTTTCTGAAATTTTAAAATTGAAAATAGTATTGTATGGTACATTCGGTTAAGGGCGCTAGTATTTCATCCGAAAAAAGTCACCGGTGACTTTCTAGTAAAATTCGTCATTTCGGACAAAAATTTAAATTCCTTTAGACTAAAGTCACCATTCACCAATAACTTTTTTCTATTTATTTCAAGAATACGGGCCTAGAACTAAAAGAGTATAGCGTAAATAAAGCAATACTTATGGAATTATGTTTCAGTTAGTTTAGTGCTTAACTTTGCTGATAAATATGAATTTACTCCACTCGAATTTATTTCATTTCCAATATGAATTAGATTTGCAATATCAAATTTTGAAAATTGAGCAATAAAATATTTCCTGCCGTGGATCGCCACTGGGTTACTGTCATCGCTTAAACTATCACCAAGTTAGCTACGTGTTCACTATCGTCGAGGTGATCGTCGCCGACTAAATTATCGCCGATTAACTAGTACGAGTAGACCACCACCGAGTTTGCCATCCCCGAGTTGGCTGTCACCGAATTGTCGCTTCTCAAACTTTCACCAAGTTAGTTTGCCGAGTTGAACGACCCCGAATTTATTGGCGCCAAGTTGACCATCGCCTGGTTGGTTTCGCCAAATTGTTCCGTACCATTTTTCAAAACATAGACGACAGTTTGTCCATTTGAACATGTTTTTTTGTTTTAAAGAAGTAAAATAGGCAGTAACATCTCGAATGCTGTCAAACAGTTTAAGGTACAAGTTTGCAAATATTTTTTATGATTTTAAAACCCATTTCAAACTTGGCCCAAATTGCGACTGACCTCTCTCGGGAACTTTCCCAGCTCCGGGAATTCTAGTCAAAGACATTTCAGTCATAAAATTTCACATACAAATATTATGACTAAAACTCCTTTTAAAAAGGAACTTCAGTGTAAAAAAAAGGTATTTCGGTCAGAAAACAGTTTGACTGAAATACACTTTGTGTGCTTGGACTGAACGACCTTCTTGAAAAGTATTTTAGTCATACATTTTTGGACTGGAATACCTTTTGTTTGGTTGGTTGTTTTTGACTGAAATGCCTTCGTAGACATATATGTTGGCTTCGGTGCCCTAGTCAAAAGTATTTCAGTCAAAAACAGAAAGGAGCTTCAGTCAAAAATTAAAAGGCAACTCAGTCAAAATAGTTTACGACAATTATGCCTTTTCAGAAGGAAGTTCAATCAAAAAACAAACAAGGCATTCAAATCAAAACATTTTTTACTGGAATCTCAAATAAATAAATAAATGGGTCGAAAGACCGAATGTGTCCAAAGGCCGAATGTCGAAAGGCCGAATGTCGATAGGCCGAATGTCGAAAGGCCGGATGTCGAAAAGCCGAATTTTCTTGTAATTTTCCTTTACTTAATTGATTGAAATGAATATTTAAAACCATGAATTTATTTCTTAATGTAAAATAATTTAATAAATTAAAAATACGTGCTAATAAACCCTGTGCATGTAGCATATTAATGTGGTCAAATTGTGTAGAAAACCCCAATTTATTTATTTATTTATTTTTTTATTATAATTAATTAATGGGATCACTACATTGGCCTGGAAAAAAATCCAGAAAAAAAAATTCCGAAAAAATCTAGAAATTACCTAAAAAGCGATCCAGAAAAAATATTTTGTTTAAAATAAATGAAAAAAATCAATTTTATTGGCATTTTTAGGGGATCGGAGTATTTGCCTGCAAGACAAAATCTTGTTTTGCCGTTCAATCTTGTTTTTTGAATTCTTAACGTACAAAATTCTTACCGTATAAATTGTTTTCCGAAATAATTATTTTGGTTATTTTATAGTGAAATAATGAATATTTAGTGAAATGGTTTTTCTGCGATGAATATAAAATATTGTATTTTAAAATCTTGCAATTACAAAATCTTGCATAACAAAATTATTTTTATTTTTAGTAGGTGTCATTAATAGATTCTATATAATCCACTGCTAAGTGCGGCACGGCGAAGTTCAAATCTAAAGCCCCTCGGAGGGCTAAGCGGGGACCCGTTAGCCTCTACAATTAGAAGGTTAATTAGTCGATGTCATTTTATTTTAATGTAACATCTATAAAAGATTAATACAGACAAGATTAGAAAGATTGTAGAAACAGTCTTTTGAAAAACAGTGATACGTGGCCAACCCCATTTATAGACTATCAGTATGAGCGATATGAGCGATACGATTATTTTGATCTGTGTCTGAAAGGTTAACGAAGCAATTTCTATTATCATAAATATTAAGAACTTTACGGAAAACTCAAATTTGATAGACATTTTATAAATTTTAATTTTTATTTGGTCCGCACTTGGATAATTATGTTTCTGGATTTTAGTATTCTGTATTTTTGTTTTTCTGAGTTTTTGTTTCTGGATTTTTTTTTCTAGATAAGGTACCTAACCCTTCATGACAAAAAAAAAAAACGTAAGAAGATTTTAATATTTAAGGCGATTTACTATTAAACATTTTTATATAAAAATTTTGATAAAAATATTAATTTTTGTTTTCATAGAAATATAAATTTTGAATATTTTCATTCATAAAAAGATGAAATATTAAAATCAATTTCGATACAAACAACCTTTCAACATTCGGCCTTTCTACACAATCGACCTTTCGCCATTCGGCCTTTCGACCTATTCGGCCTTTCGACACAATTGGCCTTCAAAAGTCGGCCTTTCGACATTCGGCATTTCGACATTCGGCCTTTCGATACATTCAGCCTTTCGACATTCGGCTTTTGACACGTTCGGCCATTTGACATTCGGTCTTTCGACATTCAGCCTTTCGACCCTATTCCGATTAATTTTACTTAGAATTGTAGGGGCTAACGGCTTTGGTAACTCTCACGGGCACGCGGGAGGTCGGTTTTCTCCCCCCGCTTATCTCTCTGTTGCAAGATTTTGTAATTACAAATAAATACGTGGAATTGACCATGGATCCACGATCAATTGTCCATACGATCAATTGTCGGTACGATCAATTAATCCACGATCGTTCATACGATCAATTGAATCCACGATCAATTGTCCCCATAGGATTAATTGTATCCACGATATTGTTCATACGATCAATTGTATCCACGATCAACTGTTTCCACGATCAATTGTGCAAAGGATCAACTATTCACGTTCAATTGTAACACGATCAATTGTTTACGATGCGACTAATAAAATAAACCAAATAAAAGATATTCCAGTCCAAAAATGTGTGACTAAAACACATTTTAAGAAGGTTTTTCAGTCCAAATGCACAAAACGCATTTCAGTCAAACTGTTTTCTGACCGAAATACCTTTTTTTCGATTGAAGTTCCTTTATAAAAGAAGTTTTAGTTATAATATTTGTATGGGAAATTTTATGACTGAAACTCCTTTCGTTTTTTGGCTGAATTGTTTTTTCCCTTAGAACAATTTTACCTGAAATTCTTTTTTAATTGTTTGACTGAATCACTTTTTCATAAATTATTTCAGTCACAAACGTAAAAGGAATTTCAGTCAAAAAAGTTTTGACTTAATGACTTTTTTGTTTTTTGATTGAACTTCCTTCTGAAAAGGCATTTAAGTCTAAAACTGTACTGAGTTGCCTTTTAATTTTTGACTGAAGTTCCTTTCTGTTGATGAATTTTTGACTGAAATTTCTTTTGTCTGAAATTCCTTTTTGTTTTTGACTGAAATATTTTTAACTGGAATTCTCGGAGCCAACTTTCCCGGTGCCTCTCCGGCCCATTCCATTCAATTTTGGCCATAATATTCCTTGCCCTTCCAAAACAAAATATATTTTGTTAACCACTCATCAACATACTGTTGCCGAAAAAATCACGAAGAGTAAACGATCAGTCAGTTTCTTTTTCTCGTATTTATGTTTGTTTCCTTTTCATTTGGTATAGTTTGGCAATCTTTTGTAATTTTTATGGCTGCTGACATTACTCCAGACATTTTTTCTTTGTACTGACATAGTTAGCAAATGGCAAATCTGTACATAGACACCAAATTTTGAATTCTCGATCAATTTTAGCAAGCAAATTTTACTCTCAAATTAAATTTTGTTTAACTTCTGTTGTTTATTGCAAAAAAATAAACACAATACAGTTGCTTACAAATTTTTTACCCCGGAAATAAAACCAATAAGTCGAAATAAAAAAAAATTAACTTTTAGGATTGAAAAGAAAAATTTTCGAAATTTAAATTATTTCAAAAATTAGGTTTACAGTATTTATGGAAAATTACTTAGAACGTTGAGAGAAGGTATTTGGCAGGCCCTAATTTGGAAAGACAGAGTAAACATTACCTACAATTAAAAACAGCCTTCTACAAATGTATAGAGAAAATTGTAAGAAATTTAAAATTGGATTTGACTTCTAAAGAATAACATAAACACAACACTGTACGAGTACCTTACATTAACTCGACAACAATTCCTGTAAACCGTTCCGTCGAGACTATAAACCAACAAAAATATTGAAACATTATGTTTTCAACAATCTCATCACACGATGACGTCAATCGAGTTCGCCTAATATAGTACAAACAAAAAAAAAGACACAGAAAATGAGAAAACTGATTTGAATACACCGACTACACACTACTATCACCCTATAAAACAAAAATATGTATTTAATAATTTTTTTTATGGTGACCTTATTATTACACATACAGTGTTTTATTTTTTTTTTTGTATTTTTCACGCAATCAAAAAAATTTTGCGTGCAAAAAAAAAATTAGTTTTTTTTTTTTTCTTGATTATTATTTTTGTTAGTTTACACAAAAAATTGTTTCATCACAGACAAACATATTTTTTAATATTTTTTTTTTTTTTTTGGTTTTTAAGTAAATTTTAATTTAATTATTATTTTCGTGTACGGGAGTTCAAGATAAAATAATTATTATTAAATTATTTCGTGCGTAAGTGAAAAAATAAAAAATAATAAAATTTATAGTTTTTTTGAGAGATAGTGTGTAGAAGACAATTATTTGTGTTTTTGAGAAGTGCTGTGAACAGTTAGTGGCCATACGCAATGTGAATTTAAAGTGAAAATCGGTTGATTTGTTTTCCTTACGTGAAGCACGTTTTTTACGTGTTGTTGTGATAAGGTCGTGTATTTAGGGGAAGCCGGCTGTATAGCAAAAAAAAAAAAAAAAAAAATTACAGACGAGGTTATAATAATTTAATCGTCACACACAAGGTAAATATATATTTTTTATCTGTGGCATACGACGTGGGCCACACACACCTTTTTTTTCCTATAAATGTGAAACATACACATAACTAGAAAACATTGAACTAGTGTAGCCGGATGCCATTTTTTTTTTTTTTTTTTTTTGAAAATATGCAGTTTTTTATTTTTAATAATTTTTTTATAATTGTTCATTTTTTTTTTGTCAAAATTGCAGTTTTACAATTTTTTTTATTTTTGTGAAAATACATATATAAATTCATACGCATAAACTATTAAAATAAATAACATTATGTATTTAAAATAATAATATAAAAAAAAAATGGAATGTTGTTTAGTCACCATTTTTTTTTTTGTACCAAAATATTCGCGATTAGTTTTTGTTGATAGTGATACTGATGAGTAAGTGTGTGTGTGGCTGTGTTTGTATGTTCAGAGTACAGTGTTTCAAATTTACTCGTACTCGTATTAGAAATGTTCGGTATGACTTGCGAATTTTTTAGGTTATCGCAGGAATATTAGAACTCTCTATGTAACGTTATATATTTTAAATAAACAATAGAAAATAGAAGAAGTTTGTGGTTTTATCTACATATCTATACACACAAACTCGATTATATATAAATAATTTATTTTGGAGGTTTTGATTAAATTGTGCGAGCGATTTTATATCACATACAAAAAAAAAATTAGTTACTAATCGAATGCAATTTAAGTTGTATTTATAAATAAAAGCATACTATGTAATTACTAGTGTACAAATATGTGTGTGTGTGATGATTGTGCACCGGTTTCAACTAGAACCTGAAATACATGTATTTAAACCATACAGATTAATAATTTAGAGAAACACAGGTACGGTAAAATATTGAAACTGTAATTAGTGCTATTAATATTATTAACGGGTAGTATATTCTGCATTACTTTGTTTTAATAAAAATAAGTTTTTTTATTATTTTTTAAATACGCGTAAACAACAATAATTTTAGTATAGTGGAATTTTTTTTTAATTGTGCAACAGCTGATACCATATGGGTAGACTTTGTATTCAACTTTTTAGAGTTGTACAATTAATTAAGATTAGAACGCAACATTTAATCTTATATCAAAACCCCAAAGTATGTACACTAATTTCACACCAAAGATTAAGTAAATTTAACTCATATGACTGCTTTACAACTTATAAAGCTTTAGCGTGTTTCTTGTAACTGGATGGCGAACTTTATTCACGAAATAAGTAGTCACAAGGTGTTAGATTTTCAGTAACTTTATTATCATTTAAACTTTATAACTATAGTAATGGGTTTTATTGTTAATCGGACTAATTTCTGACGTTCCTGGTATTAATTAGTTCCTCGTTTTTGTTGCTCGAACGGATGCGGCAATGGCAAGCTACTTGTCTTTTTTGTGTGGAGAAAATGTTCGTTAAATTTTATCGTCGTGTACACATAGAGATTATTGTTAATCTCCTTGTTCCTTTCGATTTTTTTTCTATTCAAAAACAAACTCTTTTTTCTTTACTTGCTGAGTTTTGTATGTAACATCAGCGAGTTCTACTCACACTATATTGTAAAATCGTCAGAATGTTGCAAATAATAAAATTCACGCTTATAAGCCTCGTATCTGTATTTTGTCTTTTCTTCCTTTTTTTTTTTTTCTTCACACTGCATAAAATGCTAACTAAAGAATGAATTCAAAAGCATGACGTCCTTATTTCTTCTCTTCCTATGCGTACGTGTGAATTCGCTTAGTAGTTTACAGCTCGGCCAATCTGACTCAGTGATCGACCCCGATCACCGAGGACAAGTAATCTAGAAATTCAGCCTCATCTTTTCCCTCGGAATTAAATCCGTCGAAATCGTCTTCGTCGGTGTCAGTATCGCATTCGCTTGACTGATCAATTGAACTTTCGGCCGCGCACGGTGGTATCCACCGACGCATTTTATTCGCTTCTACAACTCCATCGTATGGAAGTTGTGTCTGCTGACAACCCTCAATGTCTCAGATAACGTATCTATCATTGCCTAAAACTTTATGAACCACATATGGACTGCGATATTTTGGAATGAGCTTCTTATTTGATCCTACGACTGTATCCCCGTTTCGAATTACCACATAATGTTCAACATTGAATCGTTTCGTTGGTTTTTCATGATCCTCATGGCGATTCTTCTCGTATTCTTGCCTCTTGGTGATTTTGTTGTGAGCGTTCGTTCGCAGCTCCGCCAAATCTGTTGGTGCCTCATGTGCCTCCTTATTAGCTAAATATTCTGAAAGTTCGTCCACTATTTTTCCTCGTTGTTCTGCACCGAATAATAATTTGCTTGGTGTTTCTTTCGTAGTAGCACGCGTCGAATTATTAATTGCGTATTCGATCTGTTATTATGTTGTATTTTCTGTGACTGGCGTGATTGATGGCATTACTTAATTTTCCCAGGGTGGCCTTCAAAATCCGATTAACCCTTTCTACCTGGCCATTCGCCTGGGCCGATGCGGTGGCTACCTTCACATGTTCCACAATATTTCTCGTCAAAAATTCCGCGAATTCCAAGGACGTAAAACAGGTGCCTCGATCCGAAATGATTCTACGTGGTCGACTATAAAATGTGAAGTATTTCTCCAGAGACGACATAAACTCTTTTGTGCTTGTTGAATTTACCGCAAATACTTTAACATACCAATGCATGCCTCCTTTTGTTCATGAGTACCGGTAATGGGCCAAAGTGATCCACGTGCAATACAAACTCTGTTCAGACACACGCACCGGTGCAGCGTACATAATGCATTTGATACATTTGTCGATAAATGACTGCAATTTGGATTTCATCTTCGGTAACCAATAGTGTTCGCGAATCTTTTCGTAACAATTATCCACCCCCTGATGTGCTAGCTTTTCATGATTAATTCGAACAATGTTATCCTCCATTTCTGCCGGCACGTCCAGCATACGATGTCCCTCAACATTTTTTCTGTACACCAAACCATCCACTGGTTTGTAGTTGTCCATTGCCTCATTCTCTAATTTTTGCCGCAACGCCAAAGCGTTAGCGTCCCTGTTTTGGGCCAATTGTAATTGCATCTCAACGCTGATTGGATCCACTGCCGCTACCATACATTTCGTGACCGCTTTTGTCTCCACTACCCGTTTTTGTATGTCCATGTCCACGTGGGCCACTATTTCCTCCTCATTTTTTGTGTGGCATCAGCTTAGTGCGAGCACATGTGCCATATTTATTCCTGGTCTATGTCTCGTCTTAATTGTGAATTTTGAAAATTTCAATGCCCATCTGGCAATTCTCGGATTCATGTGCTTTCTTTCCAGTGTCAAGTGCAGCGAATTGCAATTAGTTATCACTGTAAACTGTATGCCCTCTAAATATATTCTCAATCTTTCCAGTGAATATAAAATGGCCAATGTTTCTAATTCAAAACTGTGGTATTTGGCCTCTGCCATCGGATGAAATTTTCCGTCATTTTGTTTCTGCATCAATAGGATGATAAATTGCTAGTATTGGGCCAGTCACCAGTAATTTCTTTAATTTTTCGAATGCTTCTCGGCATTTTCCGTCAAAAATAAAAGGAACGTTTTCCTTCAACAGATTTTGCATCGGGCGTATGATTCTCGATAATTCCGGGATAAACCGATGGAAATACGAAAATAGCCCTAAACATGAATGTACTTCCTTCGCATTTTCCGGCATCGGATATTTTTTAATTGCCTCAATGTGTGCCTCACTTGGTCTTATTCCTTCCGAAGTGACAGAGTACCCCAAGTAAATAATTTTCGTACAACAAAATTGACATTTCTTCAAGTTTAGTAGTAAGCCTCGTCGCGCCAATCGTCGCAGTATTTTCCTCATTAATTTTTTGTGTTCGGCCAGAGTTTCCGTTGCCAACAATATATCGTCCATATAAATTATAATCACCCTTTTCCAGAAAATCTTTGAAAATTATATTTATAAATCGTTGAAAGACCGCTGGCGCATTCTTCACGCACACGTGACACGCGCACCTGGTGAAACCCGCTTTTCAAATCCAGCAACGCAAAATATTTTTTTTTTCCTAAATATTCGACGCAGTCATCAATCAAAGGCAGCGGATAATTGTCCCTTATCGTTAATTTGTTAAGGGCGCGGTAATCTACGCACATTCTGGTACTTCACAATTGCTGATGCATATGGTGAATCGCTTGGCGTAATTATCCCTTCTTTGATCATATCGCAATTTTTCTTCTGAACCTCAATCTTTTCCACATATGCTAAACGTCGTGGTGCGTGGTGAAATGGTACATCCTAAGTCAAATGAATATCCATCTCATAGTCGAACGGTTCTATCTCAATATCCTTCGGTGCTATATAATTCTCCTCGATTATTTGTTTGACCTCATCGTAATCAGTCGCTGCTAAGCTCTTGTTTATTTCTAGGATTGGCTCATCTCTAACAATATGAACGGCAAATATTTGTGGTAAATCGAATTCAGAGCTTAGACCGTCCTCAATAAAAGTAAGACTTACGTTGTCCCCGGGATTGCTTTGCGCTATGGCTTTTTCCATCAGAGTTCCAAAATCTGGCCTCTGAACGTCTTCGTGCCTCAATTTTATCAACTTCTTCTCGTTCCCGCATTCCGCTGATTCGCTCACGCAAAGTCAAAATTTCCTCTTGTTTTCGTAATAATGGTATTTCTGCGTCGGCCTCTTGCACTGAATTTGGTAATTACTGTACCATCTTCCTCATTGTCCTCATCGTCGTCCGCATTCCAATCCTCTATACGTGCACCGCCTTCGTTGACCTCATTTTCCCCAGTGACCTCAACCACATTTCCTTCGATAGCCTTAGTTTCCACCTCTGCATCAATAATAATTTCTTCGTCATCCTCTACATCGTTCAACCCTTTAAATTGTCGTCGTATTTCCACTGATAAACCTCAATATAATTGCAACAATTCGGCGCGCGATGCGCGCGATGAATGTGCCACCTCATAGTCCTCATTTTCGTTCAACAATTCCATCATCAAATCGCGTGTTAATCGTTGCACACGGCGTGTCGGTGATCTCTCCAAATTTTTTTAAACAACAACTAAAATAAATAAAAAAGTTTAATGTGAAGAATGCACCTGCTTCTTTTATTCCACGATTCTCTTAAAATTGGGAGTTATGTTTGATAACTGAATTTGCATATCTGGTGCAGCACAAATTTGTTACGATATTTGGTTTTTGTCGCAACATATTTTGAAAACCCAGCTTCATACAAATAAGTGGTTGCAAACGGCAATAGAATTCGAATAGCCAGTTTTGTTAAATTTGAATATTTATCGAATATATCTGACCAGAATATTGTTAACGGAACTGGTCTAAATGTTTCTTCTAATTGTGTGTAATGTTCGGATTAATCGTTCATAATCTCATAATCCATGGACTGAAATCCTTTTGGTTTATCTTTTATTTTGAAAGGATTTTGTACCCAGTATATATTTTGGTCCTCTAGGTTTAGAAAGTAATCACTGAGTGATTCCTATAAACTGGACAGATGTGTTTTTATACCATCACGAATTTCCATCTCTAACTCCACTTCAGATTCTTCGAGAAAACCACTAAGCGTCTGGAAACACTCAAAGTTATTTTGCTCCACAGCTGAAATCCAATATTGTATTTTCCTTGAAAAGGCAACCAATTTATCTTTTGTTTGCAATATGTTGACTTATTTTCCTTGCAGAGCCAAACATTATTCTTTCAATTTTCCAATCATATCAGCAAGGTATGCAAGGTAGATAGCCAAGTCATATTATTTAATCTGTCTGATAATTTAAATTTACTATCAATAAAATACGGCAACAGTTCCTTTCGCGATTCAAATATTCGCACTAGAATTTTACCACGCGATAACCATCTAACTTCCGAATGAAGATGTAAATTGGTGTGAAGACTACCCATATCTTTACACATGGCTTTGAAAATACGTGATTGCAATGGTCGACTTTTAATAAAATTAATGATCTTCACTGCTTCGTCCAGAACAGATTTAAATATAACTGAAATCCTTTTTGTTACTAATGCATATCTGTGAAGAATGCAATGAGTACTGCTACAGCACCACTCACTTTTCCTGTTATTGCTTTTTCTCTATCGCTGCATACTTCAATACACTTTCCCCAGTTAATTTCATGCATTCTCATAAAATTATCAATGCAGTTAAATATATTCTCCCCCGTGGTGTTAATTTTCACACTTTCACATAAAAGCAAATCCTTCAATTTTTTTATTAAAATTATACTGAACGAAAACAAGATAAATTGCTAATCCAGTAACGTCTCTGGAACCATCTAGTTGCAATACATAAGCGTCTCACGCCTGCAACCGTGAAATAAGTTCTATTTTAATGTCATCGGCAATATCGTTAACACGCCTTGATACAGTATTGTTAGAAAGACACACATTTTCAACTTGTTTACTATACTCTTCGCCCAATACATACGAAAGATATCTTGAACACAAGGTTTAATAAATGATTCACTAATAACATGTACCTCACCTGCGAGAGCAATACGGTAAGATACTTTAAACGACGCTTCCGTTACCTTTTGATTATCTGTTTTGAATTTTTTTATCATAAAACTCTTGCAATTATTATGGCTTTCAAGTTTTCTTTTAAAAACGAAATATTTTTGCCTTTATCTGTTGGGTGATTTTTTTCCAAATTTTGCCGTAGTTTTGCTAAGGAGCTGTTTGCTAATATTTTGTTGCAAAGCAAACAAACCGCATCGAGAGCGTCTTTGTCACCAGTACTATCAAATCCAAATGCCAGGTAATCATCCTTATCGTTAAAATCACATGTCCATAATCGGAAAATGGCAGAGTTGGAAGGAAGATGAGGCTGTAGCTGTACGGAACTGGAAGTTGATGGCTTTGCGGCTTCCAGAATGTCTGTATCTGTAGATTCGACGATTCCTGCATTACTACTGACAACGTCAGTATTCTTTAACGACCCATATTTGAACCATCGATCAGGGCAATTCTTTTTTATAGAAATAAGTGGTTATTTTACTTTTTAAATATGATTAGTGTTCGTATAAACCACAATAAATATTTTTCCATAAAGCCAATATCTTTTTTTCACGATTTTTCTTTACATGAATTTTCTTGGAACGTATCTATCGTTTAAAAAGAGAATTAGTGAAAATGAATAAATTATAAAAACTATTTATAGTCCTACCTGATTTATAAAAGCACAAGAGGAATAGAAAATACTTATTTTAGTTCACTTGAAAAAATAGTTATGTTCGATTTAAAGTTCTAACTCGTAAATAACATTATAGTTCGCGTCCGTTTATAATTTAAAATATACTACCTACATAGCTATAAATGTTCCTTAACTGACATACTGGTTGCAATGACCGTTATCGTTAATAATACGAGGGCTCAATAGCATTGGCGCAAATGCACCGGCATATTGTACAACAAAATTACATAAATTTTGGTGAAGTTCGAATTGCTACCGATGCTTGTATTATCAGCCGCCTGATTTAAAATTTTAAATTTAATTAGGTGGTCCACTTGTAAACTTTCCAAGGAAAATGTGAATATGTGTATATTAAACACCATTCTTATTTTTTTTTAATGAAATAAATTTTGTCACGCGGAACCGCTAAATTTTTTCGTGGAACCCCAGGGTTCCGCGGACCACACTTTGGAAACTGCGGTTCTAGAGTATTAAAATCAATTGAAAGTTCATTCTATATCAAATCGTTCTGCTGAAACTTAGTAGTGGTAACAAACTTCAGATGTATCAGGTGATAATCTGTGATATTAAAATGGAAAGAAGAGGCCTTAATATTTTCTATTTCTCTCGGCAGGCAGCGTGAAAAATATGATCAATACATGTTGAGGAATTGGCAACCACTCTTGTTGGAGTATTTAGTATAGATTCAAGATCATAGGAAGCCATCATTAGCATATAGTTATAATTTTTCCCTTGCTGTAAACCACCGTTTGTAATAATTTATGTTAATGTCCCCTATCAAAAATAAGTTTCTATTTAGTTTTCAACAAATCGCTCTGGAACTTAGAAATGAAACTAATCAAAAAACATATTTTATTTACGAAGTATGTATTCGTATGTAAATATAATTGACTTGAATTTTTTTAAGGCGGTTTTATGAAAGGAACATTTTTAATCATTTTTAATTCGTAATGGTGCTACATTTAAACAACAAGACTTTAGTCAAGAAATGAATTAAACTTTTCGGGTTACAATTTTGGGCTTACTCCATCGACCTAATAAATATAGAGCATATTTTTAAAGTTTTCTGATTTCATAAAGGTTTAATTTTTGAATGCGCTTTCAAATTTTAATACTATTTACAATATTGTAAAACAAATGAATCGTTACCGGACATTAATAAAACATTTTAATGGACTGCACTGATTGCACTTTGTAATTTTTAAGTCAGTTGTACTACTTCATAGTTCTGGTTTGGGGGAATCTTTACGAAATAATTGGCATTTTTATTTGTCACCACTAAGAATTGAACACTCAATTTGCACCCCAAGATTGGGACGTAAATTCCTTAATTGATAATGAACGTAAACTTCAAATTTAGTTCATAAGCTTCTAGATATCTAAATTCATAAACTTTAAACCCCTTTCTGCTTTGCAACAGGAGACTAATTTAACACTTACAGTTCACAACATCTATCTTCTTAAAATATTAATTAGAAGCAAATCTGTCAATCTTCCTTCTTCAAAAATGTTATATTTTTGTCTCGAATTCAATAACTCTCATCAAACTTTGCAGTTTTTGTAATTTTTATAAATATTACTAGCTGAGCCCAGTCCACCTTGCTGGCCATAACTAAGCCATTTGTGTTGTATTGCCTCTCGATTTATATAGATGTCACTACATGTAGTTATCAAAAATTCATTTTTCGTATATCTGTACAGTAAGTACATTGTATTAGAGCTATTGGAATGCAAACTGCTTTTAAAGTTTGGCAATGGAAAGATATACCATAATGTAGCTGATTCGTAATATACGCAACACAATGATGCCTGTACCTATGGAAGAACATTTTTAAAAACGAAATAAATATTTTATGTGAAATGAAAATTCGTATAAATTTATTGTAACGTCCTTTAATTCAAAATTTATTTTTTTTAAATTTGGTAATAAAATGAATAATTCATTAATTTATAAAAAATATTATACCTATATGAAACATAGTCAACAGTGGGGTGTCTTTCATGTATAGCGAATGTAAACATACGCCACATCGCTGCGTTACTGCTAACATAGCGGCCCATTTGAAATTGAGTGATTTTATCTTTTGAATTTTCGGCAGCAACTTCGAACACAGCCATGTCACTACCTTTGTTTACGTATTTGCAAATTTACGGAATAGCAAAATTCGACATTTAGATATGATTATCAACTTCAATGTCTTGTTGAATCACTTTCACTATTGTTGATCTTCCTTTGTTATCAGTGGATCGGCGGCGATAAAGTGGAGAACCATCATTTTCACTAATAGTTTCTGCCACTAATTATCTTGGATAGCGTTTTAAACATTTTCCGCCAGCTATACACGCAGAATTGGGATTTAATATTCCACAGGGACCATGAATCATATTTTTTGTAGAACCTCATGTAACAGTTGATCTTCTTCAGTAGCGGGAATTTCCGCTGTTATCACATCATCGATTTCATTCGGTCTTATCCTCTCAACCAACCAAATGAGGATATGTGCATGTGGAAATCCGCATTTTTGCCCCTCAACTGAACACACCCAACAGCGCGTCTCGCCGAACACGCAATACTTAACAATAAAATCCATGAGTGATTTTAATTTTTTTTTAACACTCTTGCGATGATGTCATGGCGATCAATGGGTGATTGGCCAGGAAATAATTCTTGTCGAATTTCTGTCCACTGTGGATTGCACGTGAACGTGATAAACAAATCTGGTGTTCCGACGGATGTTGCTGGGAGAATTGTCATGCTGCCGATATTCTGTGCATTTCCGTCAGCATCCCGAAGATGAATGTAGTCCTCAGAACGGAGTTTTGCCTGTTTTAACCTGATAAATGTCAATCGCTCAGTTTCAACTTTGACGTAAATACATATCCACAGCATATTGGTAAAATAGACACCGACATTTGAAGATGTGATTGTCCCCATTTTCCCGAACCATCAGTCTGTATGAATAATAATTCATTGAACTCGCGTTTCACTATTTTATGGTTAACAGATGGCATGCGGTCTTGAATAATGCAACCAATTTGTTATGTTTTCACCGAATTGTTGTGTGCACAACGCTGATCGACTTGTCTTGCTGAATCGCCCATAAAATAAATTTGCAAAAATGTTTAGTCACTATCCGGCGTTGGCAATAAGGAATCTGTTCGATGATATATTTGACCCTGAATCTACAAGGGTAAATAGATGTAATATAGGTAATTGTATAGCGAAATGTTTGTACCGCATTTGTGTCAGCTGCTGCGGTTAGACAAAAAATATAAATGAATTAGTTTAGATTATAATTAAATTGTTTATTATATAAAAAAATTTAATTTATTAGGTGAAATTTTAAATTAAATAAATTATATAATTAAGGTATTGAAATTATACGTTAGCAGCACTGCAATTCCCCCATCAACTTCTGTAAACTCACTCACTTCTGGTTGTTTTTGGCAATTCATAGCTACTAACGTACTTTACACCATGTCAATTGAAAGGTGCCAACGTATTTTGCGCCAACCACATGGTGGTAAAAGTTTATTGTTTCTCATTATACTTACCTTGAAAGTAGTAGGCATAAGATAATCTCGAATAAGCCATTATTATATTGCTGGATAAGAAACAAAAAATGTTTAGAATCTGGCCCATTTACTGAAACCAATAATGTAGTGGCTCTGCTGGCGGTACCAAAAGCGTCAATTTGACTTTGCCACTGGCGCAACACAATCCAGGGGGCTTCATTTTTAAACATAAATGCCTTGAATACAGCTCGTTGAGGATTAAACTGTTCTGCGACCTAAGTTAGTACGTCTAATTGGTGGCATTTTGAAGAACCAAAATTCAACTGAAAATAAAAAATGTACTCCCTTAGTGTTTCAGTTTAACCATATATACCACGTGTTAGTATATCAAAACTACCAAAAATCGCTGAACAAACTGAAAACTGGATAAACGTTCCGATCGAATGGACTCTGCACTAAGAAAGGAATAAATATATTTTTTGATCGATGGATGCCGACATTGCATAGACCGATGCAGATGGACAAACTAACGGAATTGTTCTTTTTGTTTAACATTTTCACTCAATTTACTAAATTGATTCTAAACAACAGAGCTCAAAATAATACACCGCGTTGCAACTTCGTGTATGTATTTTCGATTTTTCCTCAATAATTGCAAGTATTGTATGTGTGTTTTTCATAAAAACATCAAAAAAACATCGTGCGTTTTTTTCAATATTATAACTTTGTGCGTTTTTCTTTGTGGTACATGTATTTTATATTTCGTAAAACATGTATTATGATTCTTGTAATACGTGTATTAAAAAATTCCAAATACGGTATTAAGAAGACCAATAATACTGTATTATAAAAATACAAAACAACGCACAGTATTAATGCAAGTTTTAATATTTTAGATTTTCGGGTGATTGGAGATTTTTTGATTGCTAGCAATTTCGAACAAATGAAATGAAATTTTTATATGGTTATGATAAAATTTAGATAATTTGATAAGAATAACGGGGTAAAATGATTTTTCAGAATTTTATTTTTAAGGTTGTTTCGAATGAAACTCAATTACAGAAATAGCTTAGTTCTTAACCGATCATGATGAAATGCGATATGCACGATGGAAATGGGATTCTAGAATGATTTTTGAGCAAGTTTCGGAATATGGCCATCAAGGACCGAGTTTCCTTATTTCTTAACCGATGATGATAAAATTCGATATGTACGATGGAAGTGGTATTCAAAAATGTTTTTTTTGAGGAACTTCTGGAATATTTGGATTAATATAAAATATTTTTTTGAGAAAGTTATTGGTACAATAACAAGGTCGTGACGTCGTGAGGGATTATTTCCTTATTCTTAACCGATCATGATCAAATTCGAGGTGTAGGACGGAAATTTTAGCAAATGCTCTGCAGAATTATCGGAGAAAACACCATGCTTTGTTACGCCACAATGACTAACAAGAATTACTCCCAGTGCACACAAGTTTACGATGAAGCTGCTGAATCCACAAACTGAGGAAACGAAGTGCGAATTTATTTACAGGATATGTAAGCAGAGGAATTCGCTTAAAACCTTCACATTTCTGTTAGACTAAGGCAGGTGTCTTGCTGAGTTTCTGACATAGAAAGATAGGGAGGATAGACACGACAAATCATATAATTTAAATTTTCATATCCGCCTATTTCTTGTATACTCTAGTTGAAAAGTTTTCTACTCAAAGTAAAGCCTTTTGCTCAGATCGATTCCTTGTGAAAACTCTTGTTTAACGCGGTCTCCAAAAATTGATTTCTTTTCTCGTGAAATAGAAATTAAATTTTGTTTGTAAAATATTCAAATTTAGAAGTTTTTGATTATTCTGGTTGTGATAGTGATAATTTTATTTATACAAACAATTTCCATATAAAAGCTTGTTTTAATGAGGCACTAATCAATGGTAACAGGCATTAATGCTAAATACGATAAAAATGAGAAATATAAGAACACGCGTGGTAGTTTAGATGAGATACACGCAGCTTGACCTATATTCCATGTTTTTACACAAATTCAAAAGCAATCTAATGATAATAATGTATTGATTGTATCATAATCTTATAATATCCAAAATATTTCAGTTCAACAAAATAAATCAAAATTTATTTCGGAGGATCCTGATTTGAACTATCGATCTGGCAGACACTTTATCCTTTAATTTTTGTAGCGCGAGGGTATTCAAATCGCTCTTTTTACATTGGAAAATCATTGTTTGATATAAATAATAGGGATTGTAATACCGGTGGTACTGTTACCGGTAATACCGGTTTTAGGACCAAATTTTGTCCAAATTTACTATGAAAATAAAAAAGTATAAAATATAAATAATGACTAAAAAACAATGAACAAAAAAAAACAAAACATTGAAAAAGTACTACAGTTCTAATCCATTATCGTTAATACCTATTACAAAATTTGGTCCAAAAACCGGTATTACCGGTAATGTTAATATTGCTATCCCTAATAAATACGCTCGGATATCCAACCAACAACAGCTTCAAAGTGATTATCGTCAAAATTTGTCAAAATATCATAATACCTTCTTTTCACGTGAAAAATATTTGAAGACTTTTACGCGCCTACTTTGATAAAAGGATACTTACCTTCGAATATATTTTTTCTACTTTCGATCTGGGTACCACACAGAGAACTGAAATGAAATTTTTCATTTTTACAATATGTTAACTTTGGTAAATTCTTTCATTTCATACTGACCGGAAAATAGCACTTTATGGTACTGAAATCAGACCGGAAAACAACTCATTTCACCACTATCGTAAAACAATGACTCGCAAAACACCACTATGCTTTAAATTTAAAAAAAAAATAAACTTTACCATTCACGTGAATGGCAAAACATAATAGATAACCGGATAATTTTAAAATATACAGATTTTCTTTAAATTAGATAAAATGGATGCGATAAACTATTAAGAAATTATAAGTTTTGCATTAAATTGGAATTAATGCCACATATAGTTTGAAATAAAACGTTGTCACTTACACGTACGGTAAATGATGTTCACAGTACTCGTTCCAAAGTTCTGGACATGGCTCCTTCGTCATCTCGTCCATCAACATCGAACGCGTACTGTAACAACTCATTTACCATGCTTTTGACGTAAATTACTATTTGAAATTTCATTGGAAATCGATCTGAGTACTAGCCTCAAAATCAAAAAGTGTCATACTCTCTATCTTCCTATGTCATAAACTTAGCTTACATCTTTACTTGAAGGATCGCGCGTTGGGTACAGAAGCTCTGACAGTTACAAGGAGCTAGGACCGTCTATAAGTGCGGTCTGCACGGAATTAAAGCAAAATGAAAAAAATACAATTACATTAAATTAAACAATTAAGAACAGTTACATTGATAATAATGTATTATATAATTATTTTGTTGGTATTCATTTTTATAAAATATGATTTTGTGATCGGATAACAAATATTTACTATTATATTAAACAATCGAATAACAAAATTATAATGGCTTTAATATTGCTTAGGATAGATGAAATTAAAGTATAATACATGTCGTCTAATAATTAAATTGAATTCATTATTTAAAAGTATAAACTATATTTTATATGTACATATTGCAGCAACATTTTAGTATAAAAGTTATAAATTCATTAAATGAGTTTAATAGTAGTAAAAATTATTATTATTTAATATTAAAATTAATTAGGAATTTACATAATGTAGGTTCATTTCTTTTTTCTTAAAACAATCACTTTTAGTTTAAATTATGCTTTGTATATATTTAAATCTAATTTTTCTAAAAGATGTTTATTTAATTTAATAAACAAAATATTATTTAAATGTTCTTTTGTTAATCTTGTCCGCTTTGGTGTAAGGATATGTGCTAATGCACTAAAAGCCCTCTCTACAGACACCTGAGTGGCCGGTGTTCCCAAAACTACTTGAGAAAGTCTGTACAATTCAGTATCAGCTTTCAGTTCTTCCCAATAATGAAGAATATTGGTGGTGTCAAACGGCACCCTCTCTCTGTTGCCCAAGTTGTTCAGTTTACTTTCAAGATTATTAAAATTACAATTTGAAGGGGATGTCAATTCTTCTTCTCGTAATTTTGATTCCAATTTTGAGAGCTTCATTGGAGATGATTGTGTTTCTGCTACCAAACAGATGTTGTCCACAGTCTTGTTAATTGTCATTAGATGATTGTGAACTTTGAGTAAGTGTTTCTGTAAAAAAAGCAAAAGTTGCAAAATTAGCACTTATTTAAAATGTCTTATATTTATCTGATTATAATGCTGTGTACCTTCGCTTTCACCTTATGATCGTCGATTAAAAATTTAGACCTTAAATAATTAAAACGGGGATCCAAATAAATTGCTGCCAAGAAAATATCGTTGGTAAATAATTTATCCTTTCTTTTCTTCATGCTGTCGATTAATCCAATTAATAAATGATTTTCGAATAAGTTGTTATCATTCATTTCCTGTAGTTCCAGTTCAAGTTCCAGCCATATTTTGTACAGATCCCCTAATATAAGTTGTTCTTGCTGTAATTCTTTTATCGCGATGGCGACTGGTTTTAAGGTGTGAAACATTAATTTAATTTTATCGATATGGTCTTGGAAATCCTGATAAAGGTCATAATTATGTGTATGTAGTATTTTTTGTATAAAATCCGTCTCTTCTATAATTGTTTCCAGCATGGTGAATGTAGAACTCCATCTTGTGGCTACATCTAAATACGGTATTTTTTTATTCACAAATTCAAATTCGCTGCGGAATTTTCTAGTGCGAAGTTTTTTCACGACGTTTCTTATTGTGCTGATGTTGTTTTGATAAACTTTATCACACATAGCATCTTCAACACATAACTGCAGTGAATGCGGCGCACATTTAATCGATTGAATTATCCAATTGTCTTGTGAAATTATGAAGTTTTCTTCATCGGTGCTACTGTATTCATATTCACAAGTCGAATCATCTGTTTCATTATTTAATAGATCAACTGCTTTTAACATATTGGCTCCATTGTCTGTCGTACAGGAATAAATCCTATTAATTGGAATGTCGAAAATATTCAATGTTTCCAAAATTTCAGTTTTAAGACGTTCTCCCGTATGTGATTCATTCAACTCCATCATTGACAGTGTCCTTATTTCGATTTTTCCCTCCATTATAAATTGAATATTTATTCCTAGGACACTTCGTTCGTGTCTAGTAGCACTATCCACTTTAAGGCAAATTAGTTTAGTCGATATTTCTTTTTTAATTAATTCTCTATAAAATTTGGCAGTTTCCTCAATTTTTTGCAAAATATTTGCAGAGTTGATCCGTACATTTACAGCTTCAAAAATGGGTGTTAATAGGTTTTGAAAAGATTGGTATTCAAAAATGGATAAAGGTAATCCATTTTCTGTTACCAATCTGACGAGGTTTTTGATTACTTCTTCTCTGTTGAGTTGAACCATGTATTGAGAAGTTGAACTCGTTTTCAGCCAATTATTCGAAATGGCAACGTCATGATGATAAGCAATAATGTGCCTTTTCAAATTTGGATTTAGGATATTATGCAGTTTTTTCTCGCAATTATTAATTTGGCAAATGGCATGCCCCTCTTCAAATTTAAAATAGTTCACTACATTGCTTAGGTTACCTTTTGGACGCTTTCTACTATTGCTCATTTTAACAAATTATCATTCACAACAACTTTAAAAATAATCACAAAACACTTGAAATAAACGCAACCTTCTGTTTACTATAATATTAGTATTGTTATAGTTAAATTACTACTGTTCCTTTTCAACTTCATTCGCCCTTTTATATATCCAAACCAAAGTTCTAGAACAATCCCGAAATTTCTAATAATTCTTTTCGCGTATAATGTATACCAGTTTAATAATTTTGCACGATTAACGTTATTACTAAGTTATTACAACCGAACCACTATTACTCTGAAAAAAATCCTATATAAATGTAGACAAAAACTGCTTTAACAGTAAGAAAAATTCGTAAAAAATTAGTCAACACGAAAATCATATATCGTTGATGTTAATTCATTTTCACGTATCTAAAATTATTGAAAAAAAAAATTACTTATCTAAAAACGTTAAAATTCGCCGTACATGACCAATGTCGATGAAAGTGACCAATAGTAAAATAATATTGCGCCTAATAAGTTATTACCATTGGTCACTTTTATCGACATTGGCCATGTACGACCAATATAAACGTTTTTAGATCAGCAAATCTTTTTCAATATTTTTAGATACGTGAAAATGAATTGACTTCAACGATATGTATAAATAAAGTAAAATACAATTTTTATTTATTTAACCTTGATTGGTCCCTTATGGCCATATTCTAGAACTTGCTCAAAATTTAGTTCAGAATTTCATTTCCATCGTACATATCAAACTTCATCAAGATCGGTTAAGAAATAAAAAAATTGGATCCCTGATGGACATATTCTAGAAATTTCTTAAAAATCATTTTATAATCCCATTTCCACCCATTTCCATCCATCGTACATATCGAATTTCATGATCGGTTAAGAAATAAGCCAGTTCGATAATTGAGTTTCATTCTAAACAACCTTAAAAATAAAATTCTGAAAAATCATTTTAGCATGTCATTCTTATCAAACTATCTAAATTTTATCATAATCATTAATCCATATAAAAATTGCAGTTTCATTTGTTCGAAATTGCTAGCGATACTCCAATCACACGAAAATGTAAAATATTAAAACTTGCATTAATACTGTGCGTTGTTTTGTATTTTTATAATACAGTATTATCGGTCTTGTTAATACCGTATTTGGAATTTTTTATTGCATTTATTTAGGGTTTTTATAATACACGTGTTCAACTCCGTATTATTTTTTCTCCATTATATTGTTTCTATGCTGTATTAAGTTTTATGGCTAAATCACTTGTTGGAGTTTTTGTTTTTTCTCATTTTCTATAATACAAAAAATCGCAAATTTTTGTATTGTAGAAATTTCAATACATAATGTAGCGAGTTTTAATTTGATCTTTGCTAAACAAAATTAGATTTGATAGAATTGATTTTTTAGTTAAATATCTTTATTAAATTTTTTCACAGGAAAAAATTAAACATAAGAAAACTTTTTGAAGTAAGCAAAAAACTGACTGTTTTTTTATGGTTGCTGCGCTTTTATACATAATAAATTGTAAACCACCGGCTACTTAATTTTTACCCAATTATCCTTAATAGTGCAAGTACTTTAATTTAGTCATTAGGTTAGGTTAGGTTTGGGTGGCGGACCACCAGAACCGGGCATAGACACAAAAAGGTTCGTAGCCATACCACAATTTAAAAATTTTCCTCCAACTCATTGAAACCACTTTGAGCTTGCTATGAAGCGCTGGATACTCCTGACGTCCCTCCCGCTGAGCTCCGCCAGGTCGTTGAAAAGGGGTTCCCCTAGAAAATTCAGTCTGTTTCATGCCAGACGAGGACAGGTGCAAGAAGATGAAGTACTGTCTTTTCCTCCTCTTCGTCCTCGCAAAATTTAATCGTTAACTTTTCTGAAATTTTCCAATTTGCTGGGCAATTTTCTTAATTTTTCATTCCGTAAGAACCTTCTACAAAGTATTAGGAAACTTTAAAAAAAAAATGAATGAAATCGGTAAATTCGTTCTCAAGTTATGTGGTGTCCAAGGAAAATAGGGATTCATTTTTATATTACATAGATGAAAAACTCGATACCTATGATGAATTCCGAATCTAAAACAAACTTTCCAGCAATCATCGACCAAATTAATTATGTACAAAAAATTAAGTAGAGCAATTTTTATTTCTAATCAAAATTTTGAATATATACCTAGCAACCACTAGAAATTTGTGTTTACATCAATATATACTTCAACGACGAAAAAAAAAAAACTTCCAGTACGTCTCTAAATTAATATTGTGACATTGATAAGAACTAATGTCGCAAAATTGTTGCAATTTAGTGAACGCTATTTATATTTTTAGTTCAAAAAATTGTTTTTACTAATCAAACAAACAAAAACAAAAAAAAAATTGTTCATTTTAATCTTTCATCAAAAACATTTTAATTTTAAAGTATTAGTTAACCAATTTTTTTCGCCGATTAGAATTTAATTCCTAATGTATTGTATGTGTGTATATATTATGTATATAAGTGTGTTCATTTGTAATTATATCAAATTATCAAACTGCAGTGTTGTAGTTTAGACTTAAACACTTTGCGTTTTTCTAAGAAATTGGAATTATTATATTTTGCTTTGTGCTATTTAAAACCAAACATTTTTTTTTACTTTTTTTTATATTTTTCTAATCATTTAATTACTAAGGGGCAAGTACTAATGTATATATCGCGCGCGGCTAAAAACTTTTCTTTATTTAATTTTGATTTAATGGCGATTGGATAAGAGATTTGAATGCGATTACAAAAAATGTAACGAGATATGATTAACAAATTAAATTTGCATTAGTTTGATCCAGTCTCCTGTACACAAATTTATTAGTCCATTTAAGAAAATGTTTAAACAATTTTACAACAACAAGTAAATATAACTAATTTTCTAATTCAGAAATAAATTAAATCAAAACAACAACAAGCAAAATGTCCATCTACCTAATCATCTAATACATTTAATTTCAAATATGATTAATAAAACATTAAGATTTTTTAAGTGCACAAAAAATAAAATTCTATATTTTCTTAATCTTATTTTAAAAAAAATTATAGGAAATTGTTTGACTTAATATTTTTTTTTATATTCATTTATGAATAAATTACTAAAATTTATTCTCAAATCGTGACTTGTTTTTCATATAAAAAAATAAGAAATTTTTTTTAAGAAAATTCAAATATGATTATTTAAGAAAATGATAAAAAAAAATTCATCTCAAGGGTACACGAAACATAAGATTTATCTGCGATTTTCGATTTAATAATAATTATATTTAACAAATAATTGTATGTTTATATGTCGATATAAGGCAGCATAATTTTTGTGTATATACTCTCCCAAATTACATAATGTTTGGACAAATATCCTGATATCTAAAATTTGTAAGCCAACGCCAAATAGGAAAATAGAATTGTATAATACTTTATGCTATGTACATTGTACATTCATATAAATACGATGGATTGACATCAAACAAAACCACCTGTTACTATATAAAAATGTTCTCTGTCGATTTTCTACATACATACATATATACTATATGAGTATATACATATGTAGTTTGTAGAACACAATTTTCAATGCCATCGCACCAAACAAGCAAATAACATTCTTGTTCGAGCTGCTTTTTTGCTATATTTGCAACGACACAATGCAAAAAATAAAAAAAATAAAACGTTTTATGGAATGACTATTTGACTATTATTTTCACAACTAGTAAAATAGTCATTGTTGTGTGATTTGATTTTAGCTTGTCGACAAAACTTTTAAAAAATCAGTAAATCAAATTTTTGCATGTTGTATTATACACAATAATATGCTTTGATAAAATATGTATATGCTATGCTACGCTTTAGTTGTATTTATTATCATGAATATTTCGACAGTGCTTAAACGTTTTATGGCAGCGCGAGTGAGTGGTAGATAAAATGGATTACGGCAGATTTACATATTTTATTTGGCATGCGATCGTTTTTAAATAGATTTCACAAGTTTGGGTGAATCAAATATT